>CM061919.1:157598788-158088743 GCA_031002005.1 Vandiemenella viatica | reverse complement strand
TGCGAGGTACTCTTCCACATCGGCAGCAGATAGAACTGGGAGCTCTGTAAAATAAAATTCATCTTTAGTATCACTGATACATACACACAAACACACACACATATAATAATTATTATTATAACTTATTACCTTCATAAGACTGAGACATTGTGTTGAAGACTGCGAGAAACACACACTGCGGTAACTGCTAGAAGCGCACACGGCAAGGTTCGCAATGGTACAGAGCCAGAGCTGGCCACGGGCGCTCCTTTTATAGCGTCGCATGGAGCCTCTCACTCCGCGCTTACACAAGAGATACCGCTTGCACAACTGGTAGAGTACACATTTCGCAAAAGCAAACAATCGAGTGGGTATTTCCGTAGGTGTGTTGAAACAGTGTACACATTTCACAACGCGCGCATTCCAGAACAGAAATAGCTTGGGTGGGCGGTGTGGAATATCTGCGCCCAAAGAAATTAAGCCCTTGGGAGATGGTGCCATCTATCCGCAGATCGGGGAACTAACATATGCGCAAGCCCGGCAGCTACCGCCATCTGTGCGACAGGTCGAGGAACTAACGTGTGACGTCATACGACCTTGGCCGCCATTGGCTGATTCAAAAAGCCCGCCAAGGGAGGTCCCCCCCCACCACTTAGTGACGTCACGGGTTTTCCCGGTTTCTGGCTTGAATCGGCTACTACCTCCTACTTAAGTAATATAAAAATATTTTAGTAATTAGTATTTTCAATAAATTAAACATAATATTGTATTCAAAATCAAAATCAAATTTCTTCAATCGGTATTTATTATTCATCTTGGTCTATCGTTGGAGTTGCAGAACTTGCAGATGTGGAAGGATGGTATGACTCGTAAGTCTTAGATTTAAAAATTTAGCATCTTTTGCAATTGCAGCAATCACATCAGCCGGAAGTTCATAACTGTTGCAGTTTTTTCATAATTTTTAACTGATTCCTTATAATGCTATCAAGAATATTTACAGCTATCCTATTTCTCATACTGTTTTAAGAATGTTGAGTATGCTACGATTTGCTGATGACAAATTGTTTGCAGAGAGGACTGAGGACATTGAGAAATTACTGAATGGCAAGAACAAAATACTGAAGGAAGATTTTGGAATGAATATAAATCAAAGCAAGACTAAAGTGATGATATGTAGCAGAAATGTTACCAATACTAGTGGATTAAATATAAAAATAGGATCGGATGCAATAGGAGAAGTAAGTGAGTACTGTTACTTGGGAAGCAAAATTACAACCGATGGCCGAAACAAGAATGATGTTAAAAGCAGAATAGCACGAACAAAAAGAGCCTTCATGAAAAAGAGAAATCTTTTAGTTTCAAATATTGATCTAGGAATTAGAAAAAAACTTTTTAAAACTCTATGTGTGGAGCACAGCACTTTACGGTAGTGAAACATGGACTTTAGGAATACCTGAAATAAAGAAAATTGAAGCATATGAAATGTGTTGTTACAGAAGAATGCTGAATATTAAGTGGACAGACAAAGTAAGAAATGAACAAGTTTTGGAAATGATGGGTGAGGAAAGAAGTTTGTGGAAGAAGCTTACATAAAGAAGAGACAGGCTGGTAGGTCATATTTTGAGACGTGCTGGATTAGTTAATTTGCTGGTGGAGGGAACAGTCGAAGGTAAGAACTGTAGAAGAAGACAGAGATTAGAATATATGAAGCAGATAATTGAGGATGTGGGTTGTAGGGGATATGTAGAGACGAAAAGGCTAGCACAAGATAGGAAGGGATGGAGGATTGCATTAAACCAGTCGAAAGACTGATGACAGCAAAAAAAAAAAAAAAAAAGTACTGAAAATCCTTTCTACTACGGCATTGGAGTAAGAAAGTGATAGGATGTGACTACATCAGATAACTCCAGAAAGGTATTTATTTCAGCAGCATTCTTGTATTTGGTAAGCCATATTCCATTTTCAATATATTGTGTACACCATTATTTATCCGAGTCATGACAGAGGCATTACCTACTCTAGTTCCAATCAAGTTTATCGAAACTCTGCAAGGCTGAATATCACTAACATATTTCAGAATATACATAACATATTTAAGAATATCGCTTTCGAGCTTCAAAATTCACTAAATCTACCAACAAAATCGCTAAGGTGGCAACATTGTTTGGGACTCTTCTCAATTTGATAGGGCCGAAAATCAGCATGAATGATACATATAGAAGAACTATTCCAACCAGTGAACGTTTAGCGCGTACACTGACGTTTTTCAACCTCGCTTAAAAAATGTCCAGCTAGATTCATTATTTTTCTATTAATGTCTCTCTTTCAACATCAAAACTACTTGCTATTTCTGAGAGCACATCAAGCCTTTTATTACGATCTTTGATTCTTCTGATCTACAGTTCTACAAAATATATTGAGTGCAGTAAAGCTCTATCTTTAGGGTGAAACATCAAATGAAGGCCCCCTGGACCAAGCGGCACTACTAACTCTGTTCAGAAATGGCATGGCTTTCTTTGAGATTGACCGACACTAGTGGGATGTGAGATTGTAAGTCACATGGTACGTTTTTTCCATATGCACAGGCCTTCACAGCGTCCAGACTAGCCGCGCTATACAACATGGTCATGCCATGCCTAGCCTAGCTTTATGGCATCATGTGGAATCGCCGTAAGGGAAACTGGTGGTGTGGACAAGCCTACAACGCAACATTTGGTTAAAGCTTCATTACTCGTATAAGGTGATCACGACAACTAGAAAGTTTAAATTCTCAGAAGTAATCAGTAACATCTTTCGCTGCGTGCCTGTACAATATAATTGAAATATTTTACCGAGCGTGGTGGGTGAACGGTTAACGTTCTGGCCCCGCATTCGGAAGGACGCGGGTTCGAATCCCCGTCCGGGCAACCAAGATCTGGGTTTTCCAATGGTTTCCCCAAATCACTCTAGGCGAATGCCGGGATGTTTACTTCAAAAAGGCCATGGCTGAATTCCTTCCCGTTCCTTGCCACCAGTCCCATCCCGCCTCTAATGACCTTAGCCGTCGACGAGGCGTAGAGCCACAAGTAAAAAAAATAAAAAAATAAAATAAAACGTATATTTTCATTAACATTCACATATGAACAAGCAAAAAACAAATTTTAAAAATCATACTCCTACTTCTGTACCTTTTTTTCTGATGTTACTGTATATATTTTAATGAAATTTGTAATTTGTAATCAAACATTAATGATACAATTTACTGTTGATGAGAAAATCGATTAGATTTTATAAATTTGATTAAATTTGATTAAATTTGATATTACGTAACTATTTTTTTAGCAAATATTTCAGATGCTTATTATATTTTAACTCACTAGCTATTGCTTTGATTATTTTCATTTTGCTTTACAGATCGTGATTTACAAGCTTCTGTAATTGTGCAAAATGTAAAGTTGATTGAACATTCCAATCCAGAGATAAAGGTACATAACACAGAAATTTTAAAGTTTCGAGAAAAATCAAGTTAAAGTTTTAGTTCACATTTATGAATATATGGAAATATTGGCATGACGTCTGTGTGTAGGGTTAGTGAAGATTATCAATAACACCCAAAGAAATGTATTCTGCCTAATAAATTAAATATAATTGTAATCAGAAAAAATGCATTATTTTGACATTTTACACTACCCCGTCCAGCGAGGTATGTAGTCAATAAACAGAATCCAATGGGTGGAGTGTTTCTCTGTGTGGTGGTGAGAGCTTTAGTGTATTTCTCTCAAAGGTGTGTTCGTATTAGATGCGGAGTAACGAACTAATAACCATTTCTTGATCGTTTCATGTAGAGTCAAAGGATATACTGCAGAGATCATAAGCTTTCAGGGTGTGAAAATCCCATCCCAATTGGTTCGGTAGTTTCTGAGACACAACCTGCTTACAGATTTATAGTAGTATAGATGTATCAATTGTAGTTGTTCTCGCTAATAAGACGTGCGAAGTTCGTAGCCTGTCAGGTTCTTCTTCTTTTCATCGGTTTCTGCTATCTAAAGAGCACGAAAAGTTGTCCTGTGCATTCATTTCGATGCTTCCCATTTTGGATTTCCAATAGTTATTCTTCTTTCCTCCTTTCCTAATTGCATATGTTATTGGTTATTATATTTCATCTTCTCCTGGAAACCCTCGAAATTTTGGATCAATCTTCTAAAAATTGCTCTGTGTTGTATTATATTTTCGGTTATTCCGATCACTGTCATACGAGCTCCTTACTCTTGTAAACGTGGATAACAGCAAACTTACAAAAAGAATTTTCAAAGTCATTCTCATTATGTGACAAAAAATTGATTCTCCTCTTTCTGATAGTGTCTGAGATCATTTCATTTTCCTTCTTCTATGTATAGATCTGTATTCCTCTGGTGTCTAAACTCTCCTATTTTTAGTTTTCAATGGTTCCCAAATTTTCCTCAAGATTTTCCTTCCTTTCTGTCTCTTCTATTTCTCAATTTTATATAGAGAACTTCCATTGTGAGGTGTAAAGACCCTACAATTTGATTACTGTGTTGTGATGTTTGATTTTAGTTTTCCTTGAGACATTCTTCTTATTGTAGTACGTATCTTTAGTTAGTTGGTATGCTGGTACTAGTTTTATTACTCTTGATCTGTTTGCTTCCTTAACAAGCCCATTAGTCTGAACTACTTCAGCTAGATATTTAAATCTATGGACCTTGCTAATTTTTCCATACTCTGCGTTTAGTACAGGTGAATCCCTAATATTAGTAAAGAAATTAGACTTCTCAAAAGATATCCAAGTCAAACTTTTTCAGCTATTTCTTTCACAAGGTTTATTTGTTCGAGTGCAGTTTCTGTAGTTCCAGAAAGAATTGCTATTTCAGCGAAGACCAAACAGTATACACCAACCAATTTGTGCTTCGAAAATAATCTTATCTCATGATTGAATTCACTTTCTTTGAATTTAATCTTATTACTTCTCCAAAACACAATTGAAAAAAATCTGGAAACGCTCATCTCCCCGCCTGACACCGGTTTTAATTTTAAATTCGTCTGAGATCTCTCACATAAATCTTACTCTTGACTTTGTTTCAGTGATGGTCTGTGAGGTTGTGTTGACTGATTTGAAGTCAGCACCAAATTCCTGTAATATGTTCACTAACGAGACTCTGTATACTAGTTTTTGTAACCTTGTCTCGTATTATATATTTCAGAATACCTTGGTATTCTCCGATTTGTTTGTTTAATACTGGCTCAATTATGTTTTTAAGAGCTTTTGACATAATCTTCTATTTGACTGCTACCAGGAAATTTCATCTCTGATTGTTTACATCTGTTTTTTCGCCTTTCTTACATAACTGATGTATCAGTGCGTCCTTCCAATCGTCAGGGATTTTTTTCCGTCCGCCAGATTTCTTGTAGTATGTTTGTCAGTTCCTGACTAAGTTGGCCGCTTGCTTCTTTCCACAATTCTGCAAAAATCAGATCTTCTCCTGCAGTTTTATTGTTTTTCAGAATTTGGATTGTGTCATGTATTTCTTTCTCCTCTGGTCTTACGGTTTAATGTTGGCTTGCGATTAACTTAATTCTAATCTTTCTTGAGGTTCTTCACAGTTCAGTTGTTTTCCAAAGTAACCTGGCAAAAGTTTTTTGTTGTGTTTGTCATTTAGTTTTTCATTTCATCTATAAAATCAAGATTCGGTGGTTGATACTTCATTGTTTTCTCTTTGATCGTTTTGTAAAACTTTCTTGTATTACATTCAGTGAAATCATTATTAATTTGTGTCTTTCATGCTTCTTCTTGATTTTTATTATAGTTTTAGAAGTGTGTTTTCGGACTGTGTTAAAAGTTTGGAAATTCTCACGGGTTTTACAGGAATCCCACCTTCTCCAACCTATCTGTCTCTCACTCATGGCCACTTCATTTTCTTCATCCAAACATCTATGCTTATTAATTTCTCTTCATAGGGCATTATTGGGGACAACTTCAGTTATTTTTATTCTCAAATCATCCCAGTTCTTCGCAGTATCCTTTTCTAACTTCTCTTTGGATTTTTGATGTACTGCTGACTTGTTTCTTCATTTTCGACATCAAATTTATACCTCCTGTTTGTTCTCTTGTTACTCTGTTTTGAGGGATGAATATTGTTTCTATAGTTGTAAGCTAATTGCCACTCTCAATGTTGTTGTTTTTTTTTGTATTAACATTTTGGATCTCTTTCTTGCTCTTGGAGGAGGTAGTTACATAGTCAGTTTGGAATTGTGAAAGGTTTGGGGCCCTTCATATTGTTTGTTCTTGGTCCAGTTTTTTTTTTTTTTTTTTTTTTTTTTTTTTTTTTTTTTTTTTTTTTTTTTTTAGAAAAAAGGTAGGTAGACATCTATTTGATATTAAAGGTCATTCACAGTTCGACAACCCTTATTCCATTTTTGTTCTTTCTTTTCTGCGTCAGGAAATCTTGTATGATATTCTTATAAATTCTTTCCCTCCCAATTTGCGCATTGAAATCTCGAAGTAACACTTTGATGTGAGCTGTAGGAATTTTATGGATTTTGTTTTCTAAAAGTTACCAATATCACGTTTTATGCTATTATCATCGTTGATTGGAGCTTTGGAATTGATTAATTTATATATTTATTATTGATTTATTTCCACATCTTATTGTCAAGGGAGACAGCCTCTCAGAAGACTAATGGAAGTTTTGGACTGATTTCATTATACTCTTGTTTACTATGATAGCAGTTCCAAGGTAAGAGATATTCTTCATTACTCACTTCCAAGATTTTCCTTGATACATCGCGTAATTTGATGAATGTAACATATTACTGTCTGTGTATTTGGTTTACTGAAGATTAAGTATACGGATTTTCTGGTCTTCAAGAATTTTGGTTAATTCCTTTAATTTTCCAACTTTCAGAAGTGAATTAATATTAAGAGTACCAAAGAAGTATTTTCGTTTTGGTCTCTGTTTGGTAGATTTCCAGTACAAGGTACCGCTCCTTCTTGCAATCTGTTTTGGGCTCCCCAGAATCCTTAGGCCCAGTTGCACGACTTAAACGCCGTTGTGGATTGACATTTCCGATTACCACCTGAAGTAGTACTGTCGCAAGTTTGCACTATGCATATAGGTTACTTGACTGTTTTGCGGAACATTTTATGGAACACTCCAACGTTGTGAGCCATGAATTTCGTTTATCAGTCGCACTTCATATGGTGTAATTCCCTCATCACAACACCGTTCATTACGAGGTCAGACGTGTGTGGATTTATGTTCCATCTCCATCGCTATTGGCACTTGTGGACCTCATCCACCGTTGAAGCCGTTGACTGTCTTTGCTTTCTCCAACACTGATCGGCTCGAGGACCCAGCTTCCGGCTGGGGCTTGTTACCCAATCTTCCACTGGGTTGTCCTGCTTAACAAGGGCATCTCTTGATAGGTTACGTGCTGCAGTTGGAGTGAAACAGGTTAGCTGGATTCCCTTGATGAATCCAATATTTTATAGTTGCAGATGACAAGCAACAACGTATTTCACTCTAATTTATCCCCACCTGCCAGTTAGTTGGTATTCAAACTAAGCAATATTTTCATCTGATCGCTTTTCCGTTTTGGTTCCTTTCAGAAGGCGTAGGAAAGATTTGTATTAGTGTGAAATTTTGGTTCAGGTACTACGAAGAATGCTCAAAACGTGAAGTCCACTTGAAGGTGTCTTAATTGGTTTTGTCCTTGATGAAATGATAGAGCGAGTAGAAGATGAAAATCTCATTCTTGGAGTGCAAATCAATTGGACCGAGACAAAATTGATGGCAATTAAAGAAAGACAAGACCTTCAGCTGACAAAGCGATTAGATATCTTCCAAAGATTTCACCAGTTCACTTATCTGATTTCTGTATTAAATTTCACCGATGACCTTGATAGTGAAACCAACAGACGCATTGTTCGGAGACATACAGCTAAACTGTGTATAAATACGCAAAATATGCCAAACATTGAAATGTTAGTTCATTTACTCGTCTTTCTTCCTGAGCGCCTGTGAAAATTGAACAACGAAGGATAAAGACAAAAACAACTTTAGTGGGGGTGACTTTGTGAATAGCAAGTATTGTCTGCGATCATTCCTATCGTTTCGTTTGATACAGCAATGATGTTGCTTGAAGCATGTATGTCGCAAAGTTTTTTTATGATATTATTCCTTTGGTAATTTTTTATT
The DNA here is from genome assembly GCA_031002005.1 of Vandiemenella viatica. Lineage (NCBI taxonomy): Eukaryota > Metazoa > Arthropoda > Insecta > Orthoptera > Morabidae > Vandiemenella > Vandiemenella viatica. The sequence goes on along the minus strand of CM061919.1, from coordinate 158,080,572 downwards.
ATCATTATTATTTACTTATTGCTTTACTCCTTGTCGACGGCTAAGGTCATTAGAGGCGGGATGGGACTAAAGATAAGGAACAGGAAGGAATTCAGCCATGGCCTTTTTGAAGGAAGCATCCCGGAATTCGACTTAGGTGATTCGGGGAATCCATGGAAACCCCAAATCTGGATGCCTGGACGGGGACTCGAACCCACGTCCTCCCGTGTAAGATTCCACTGCAGTTCCTAAGTATTAATTGCACTTACTGACCTTCATTGGATAGCACACATTCAGCTTGAGGTATTTTTTTCTTCGAAAAATCTGTAATTAGCGTAGCTGTATTTAATTCATAATGCGGCCTAGTGGCTCAGTGGTTAAGGGGTCTGACTGGAGATCGAAAGGTTCCCACTTCGAATCCCTGTCTCGGAAGGGATTATCTCAGGCCCTTAACCCGTATTCCACCTTTGGCAAAGCTCGCTGTGTAAAGTGAAGTATGCTAGAACGCTTCCGTGCTTCGGATTCCACGTTAAACTGTTGGTCCCTTATACCAGGTAGGATTACTGGGTTAGACTAGGCGGCTACGAAAGGCGCGATTTGCGCAGCCTATAATAAACCCTTTCACCAGGTCATTACGACCAGACGAGTTTACCTTTTTTATTTTTCATAATTTCAGTGATTTCTCGGACAGCACGTTAGTGAATTGTGAATCCTGCTTTATACACTGCTTAAGCCTTTTCATTATGACACTCAGATAAAGTAATTACTTATTAATCCAAGTATTAGCGAGCCTGGAAAAGAATGTGCTGCCATCCACGTATCATGCTTATACAGATTTTAGTTGTCATTTATAAAGTATTACTACTGATAATGTTTGCGTCATGCCTGTTCTCAGTTATTAACTAAGCGTCTGCCAAGTCAAGGTAACATTGTGCAATATTACGTTTTGACAATGCGATTGATTATGGGCCGTGGTTAATTACGTGAGGTTTACTTTTCGTAACTCTGGTATTAACTTCCTCCCCTCTTCCCTCCCCCCTCCCGGTGGTGAGATCTGGTGGAATTCTCCCCCACCCTGAAGTGAGATCGACCTCGTTATTTTGGAACATTTTTTTTTCCCCTAGCTCTACTGATGTTGGAGGGCGGCAATCTGAAATGAAAAGTGGACGTGAGTTTTTTGTCGATTCTCCACCCCTGGTGATATTTCACCGCACCCCCTCCTCCCCCGCATTTCAGTTCACTTAATTATTGTACGCCCCCTGACCCTATCAACCTCATGCCTTGAAACTTATTTATCTTTTCATTTTCCCGTGGAATTTTCTTAATTAAACTGGATTAGTTTTGAATTTATCAACTAATATACTAAAAAATTGGCCTTTCCTGTATCTTTCTTAATCCATGATGCTAAACCAGATATCAATCTCTTCCACTCACAATTTTGGTAACTATATGCGGATGTGGTTGTAATGTGGACTACTTTACAGCATTGTAATAGCAAAAAATTTAAGTACCGAGAGTTCAAAGTTCCTTTGCTAACGATCAGAACAGAACTAATTACGCCAATTTCTGTTCATGATGTTATGAAACGGTACTGCATGAGGATGAGTTGAAATAGCATTCCTTCATGAAATTTGTTTCATGTATACCAGTTGTTATCTGAGCTAAAACGCGAAATAATACTACAAAGAAACTTACAAATGAATAAGTAATACTATTAGTGGAGGTTGCGCTCCGCATTCCATTCAATGATCTAGGCACTATAGTAGAAGTGATTCGGTTGGTACCTTTCGCCTGAATGTTTGCTTACCGACAGTGAGACATACAGGGTGGGGCATTTAATATGTTCAACTCCCACCATTGGTCCAGGTACTGATTATCCCTCGTTCTCACTATCTAGTGGAAACATTGAACAAATTATATAATCGTAGGCTTACCGGGCGAATGTGGGGCTTGAAGATCTCTCAATTGCTTGTAGTTCAATGAATTTTCGACGGCGTAACGTGCCAGAATCTTCAGGTTGCGTCTGCTGGCCGGCGTGAGGAGCGCGGTCCAGGAAGCGAGTGGACTGGACTACGCTCCTCACGCCTGTAACCAGACGCAACTTGAAGATGATGGCCCGTTACGCCGTCCAAAATTCGTTGAACTACGAGCAATTAATTCGGCCGCATGCAGCGTTTATCTGTTGACTTGCGGCCTATCATTTTCTAAACTTCATAACTAATAGCACTATGTTTTTCAAGAAGTTTAAAATCAAAATGACTGTATATGACTCAGTTGTAAATGATATACAATGATATTCAATACTATAGAAATCATAGACCTGAGGTATATCACGAAAAATCAGATTCAACGATTCATGAAGACTATTTATGCATTATACGGTAGATACAATACCTCCGGTACTGGTAACGTCACTTGACTGTTGTATTAGACTCCACACTTTCGCTCACACAAGAACTCATGCCTACCCTGCTCAAAAATGTTTTTGCATAACCTCTGGCTGGATTTCACAGCTCATCGACGTCGAGATCATTAGGGCTGTGAGTGGTTCGGGTCTACGATAGAGTAGGAATTCAGCAATGGCCTTTTGAAGGATCAGTCCAGGTAACCATGGAAAACCAAAATATGGATGTTCGAAGGGGGATTTGAATCTGTGTCCTTCCGAGTTCCAGAAACAATTGTTACCGTTAACCAATCAGGCTGGATGTGAACTCAGTTAAAACGCACCCTCCCGCCAACAGTTTCCAAAATTTAAGTTTTAGATTGTGACATTAAAATGAATACACCATGTGTGAGGTGATAATACTTTACCGAGGGCGATACCTATATCATTGGGCCGGAACTTCCTTAAAATAAGCGTGGTGTTCTACTGTTAGTCAGGTCCTAGACTTCCATAGCCCCTTCAGTTGACTGTGGCGGCTCTAGATCAGTCTGCTCTATCCCCACGCCAATGTCCTTACCGCTACAAGCGAAGAGGAAATTTATCACCCACTTATGTGGACGAAGAGATCGGCTCGGAGATGTAGGAAAGGGAGAGGATGGTGAGTTGATGTTAGGGGCCAGGCGAACGTGACCTTTAACCGCCAGCTCAGAGTACATGGTATATGGGAAACACAGTAGAGCAGAATCGGAGGGAGGGTGACAAGTTTTTTCCCTCCCTGTGTCTAAGTATTGCTGTATAATTGTAGAATAGTCATACGTAGTTATTGCTGTTATTCTTTTTGGCGTTTTAGGGCGCGTCGAAATCTGGGTCATTAGCGCCTTAACTAAAACATGGTATGACAGTGTGGCTTAAACCGTAGCTCAATTACGTCTGCATGGCGGACTGTAAAGAGGGCGGCCACACAGACAGCAGAATAAAATAAAATACCGAAGCACTGTCTAAAATACCGCCTGCATGATCGACCGTAAATAAAGGTAGGTCGGCTATACAGACAGCAAAATAAGGTAAAACACAAAATCAATGGCTGTAAACTGGCCATATGTGACGAACTTACAAAAACTGATTGGTTGGCTGTTAAATAGCCACTATAACTACAAACTAGCTGGCTGGCTGTAAAGGAACCAGCCAAATATAAAATGTCAAACATACCAAAATAAGACTTAAAATGATAAAAGATAAAACAGTTCTTGGATTGATGGTTGTAAAAAGACCACAAATCCATTTTGAACTTAGATCGGTTTGCCCATAATTTTATGGACCAGACCGGCCAAACTACAAAACTTTAAACATTAGCCACATTGACATTGTCATTGTTTAAAATAAGGGACAGATCGTTGACTATGCTAGCATATGCCCTTAAATATGAAAATAACACACAATCAGTTAAAATGTGGAACACCGTCATCGGCACGCCACAAGCATCACATTCCGGTGGGTCCTCCGGCGGAGAAGAAAGCTGTGTGTCAGAGGACAGTGCCCTATTCGGAGGCGAATAAGGAGAACCTGATCCCTCCTCACCCGCTGGAAGGAGCTGCTCCACGGTTGAACGGTCGGTTTGACCAGCCGGAGCTTATTATGCTCGACTTCCAGCCACTGCCGCTGCCAAACGTCGGAAACAAGTCTTATCACCACCGAAGCAAGGTCAGACTTTGAGACCGAATCGAAGTCGGTTCTAATTTTGTCGCAGGCTAACTTGGCAGCATCATTGGCTGCCTCGTTCCCATTGACTCCCACATGGCCCGGTACCCAGCAGAATAAAACCTCCTTTCAACAAGGTTGGAGGGAAAGGAGTGCGTACTGGATTTCCTGGACCAAACGATCAGCTGGGAACATATCTACTGACGCCTGAATAAGGCTAAATGAATCGCAGAATATGATGAACCTCGTATCACGCATTAAGTTCATATGCTGGACGCTAATGACCCCGACGTCGACGCGCCCTTAAACCCAAACAACAACAACAACAACAACAACAACAACAACAACAACAACAACAATAACAACAACATATGCTGGAGCGACTTTAATACCGCGAAACTTTCCATGGTGAATATGCTGCACATGCTGTTTAGCTTGTATTCATATGTCGCTCGAGGGAACACTATGGGGCTACCTAATCCATTAGCCTGCTTAGATCCATAAAATCGTGAAGCTGGCTTAAAACAACGTTAAAAACTCTTATAAATACATTGTCAACGGTAAACAGCTTGCTTTGCCGAGACAGGTCTAAAATCATTCTGGGCCTCTTTAAAAACCAGTAAGGAGATTTACTCCAACCCTGGTGATAAAAAGGGGTCAGCTCACAACCATATTCTTTTAAAACAGCCTTTGTACAGTAGCTGAGCGCTTTATGGTGACTAGCGTAAACCCGTTCAATGTTTGGTTTAGTTTCTACGTCGTACAAGGGATTGCCAGGAGTTGCAGCAATATGTAATTAGTGTAGCACCATGAGGAGATGCCGGCGGGGGGAAAGCGGCGGCTCGCCAGACTCAGCACAAATACTGGGCATTGGATTGGTGCGGTAGGCACCTGTGGCGAGACGAATTCCTGCATGTTGGACACTATCCAGTATCCGGAGATAACTTTTTAGCGTCTTTATTAAGATGTATCATCATTTGGTAGTGGATCAGGTCAGCCCTGGCGCGGTGTCTTTGGCGCTATTTAATGCTGCCTCAAGCTTCCAAAATGCAGGAGGCTTGTTTTACGCTTGTGTATCCAAAGATCAGCATGCGCCTTTCAGTAGCAATTCTTTGTCGTTGACCCTGAAGGTCCAAACTGTCAGATGTAGTTAGTAATGGCAGCGAAATACTCTGCCAACAGCAATGCTATGATTCGTTCCTTGGTAATGATACTTATCTGATCCAGTAACCCAGATGCAGGTGGGCGAGAGTTCCTTCCAGATATACGGCGATTGACTCCCATACTTTTGATGAACTTGTGATACGGTTAATGATGCTCACAAAGTTCTGCCACGACATTTTGTTGCTCTCCTTAATGACACGGCGCGCCTTTGCTTTGGTAATTGGAAACGGTGCCAGGTTGTCGGATGTTGGATACAACCTAAAATGACGCAACGCCCTCCTACAACCCTGAACATTCATCGTTCCACCAGGGGACGGGCGTTCTTCACGGCGTTACGGAGCTTTTAGGTATCAAAACTTCAGCAGCCTGGTGAATCACTTCTCTGAAGTGACTCACGTTCTCCCCTATGCTGTTACACTTTTGGAGTACAACAATACGGCGAAAGAGTTGGTAATCGGCTTTGGTGACGTTCCATTTGGGTCAATCGTTACTACCCTCACATCCAACTCAACGTGCATTCATACTGGGAAGTTGTCGCTTCCGTGGAAGACACGATCACGTCCCAATGCACGGAATCTGCAATTGAAGGAGAACTTAATGAAAGTTCAGTGGCAGAGGACGAACCGGTATACCAACCAATTGACCTCTGGGGCAATCGGCGTTCGACACTGTGTGCGTTGAAGTCTCCTACTAGGAGGAATGGCCGAGCAAGTTGCTTCAAGATGTTGGAGAGGTCGTCATAATCGAGGGCGGATTTGTTGTTAGATAAATAGATTATACGGTCAGTTTGATGCGACTGTGTATCCTCATTGCCACTGCTTGTAGGTTAGAGGTTGTAGCGACAGGTTCGGTGTGCACAGTGTTTCGGACAAACACTGCCACTCCCCCTTTCAGTCAATCACGCTGGGGTATCGTCCTTTCTATAAATGTCATACCCTCTTAGCACTAACTGATGTGTTGGTGTAAAGTGTGTCTCTTGTAATCAGAGACACAAGGGCTTGGGCCGTGCTAAGAGTTGGACTTCCTCTTTGTGTGCCTGGGGGGCGAAGAAGAAGGGGATTTTAAAAATGGTATTGTGTTCGTGTGCCGAAACTTCGGGCCTCGTACCTTCTGACCTGTGTGCCTTTCACTGCAAGCTGGCAAAGTTACTGCTGCTGAAACTGTAGCGGGTGGTGTTGCTGATACACTGCTTGAAGCGGTAGGTCTTTCTGCTGTTGCTGGTAGAACTGATGATTCTACTGTTGTAGTGCTAGGAGTTGCAGATATGTTGCTACTGACATCAGTGGTCTTCGGTGTTATAACCTTGATGGGCTTGGCGTCACATTTGCTTTGACATAAGCACGTTGTACTTGTGCCCAAGTCTGTAACTGACGACTAGGTAGCAACATTTTCTTTCTTGACGGGAGTTCATAACAGGTGGAGCCAGAGCCTTATATCGTTTCTTGTCTTCGCCGTACGATATTCGCTCTTTCGTTTTTTCTTCCAGATTCACTCGAAACTCCCTGCTCCAGACCGTTGTCACACTCCTGTCGGACGATACTACCAATGCCAGGGTCGTGTGCAGCTTTTTCACATTTGTCAAAGGTGGCGTTGCCTTTACAGGTCGCCGTCGTGTGAACGAACTACTGGCACTTAAAACAGCGCATCGAGTCTGGTACATACGGCAGAAAATTGAGATTGAAACAGCCTGTTTTGATGTAATTCGACAACGTCGGAGTGTCAAACGTCAGGACGAAGGTGGCAGTCTTCTCAAGATTGCCATTTACCCTGACGAACCTCGACTACATGTTCCGATGCTCACCCCATAAGGAGTTCCTCGGTCTCTAATTCGATTAGGTCACGGAAGGTGATCACGCCTTTTCTTGAATTTAGAGTTTTATGAAGTTCGCACTTTACTGCGAACTCCCCGAGCTTCTCACACTTAAGGAGTAGTACAGCTTGCTTGTAAGTTGATTTTTCGAGTAGGAATGGCCCGTTCCTCAGCTTTTTGACAGATTTTAATGCAATACCTAAACCTTTTTTTGTTCTAAAAAGATCACTCAACCCTTGACATTATTACGTAGGCATTACCTATTATATAATCCTTGCTGTTACAGACTGTATTCTCCGGAGCTCTTTCGACCCTCCCCAGCTTACCAGTTGTTTGGGTGTTAGTTAGACCCTGCAGCCCACCCACGCCGCAGACAGAGGAGAGAGCGTTTCTTTCCCCACGGGTTCGGAGGAACTAAAACTCGAGTCATGTGAAGCACCCACATCACGCCACCAAGCCCAGTGCAACAGGAGTGCAGCAGGTACCCCTGAGGTTGTACGCTAGCGAGTGGCTCGTCTAACCACTCGTTCACTTCCTCGGCACGTTGCTCACCTTCAGGTTAGGGTTTTATTTTATAGAGGTTTGTACCATCCTCGAGATCTGGGCGAAGAAGCCAAGATACCCGTTCTCCTAGACACACAACGTTCCACCTCCACGCCCTACGGTGGTCGTTGAAGCGTGGAAGGAGTTTACGGTGTGGGAAATTTGCGGCGCTCACAAGATTCCAGCTCGGACACCGCGGGTTCGCCAAACTCGTACCTGGCACTTGCGTACCAGGCCCCTGCGAGGGTGTAGTTGTAGTTTGTGCTGTTAATCAAGGAAGAGGATAACCCGTGGTGCCGGGTCATGCAGGAGATGAATGTTAGATATCAATAACATGTTGATTGAATAAAACTTTCGCGGGTAGCTAGCCGAGTTAGTACATCGTTACTACCGGCAGCAGTCACTTGACAATGGCGGCAGAGATTGTGACCGCCGAAACGTCGTGGTCAAACGATTTACTAACTCGGCTAGCTACCCGAGAAAGTTTTATTCATTTACAACGCCGAGAAAATCTCCAGTCTTACAACATGTTGATTTTAAACTCGTAAAGGGAAAATCGGAAAAAAATGTTTGCAATCTTAGCATGGAAATCGAACAGTCACATTTCTTTGGGAAAGTATTCCGAAGACCACTTGCGTCGCTATATCAACAGGTGGGACAGCTCATTGTGGCTCTTCCACAGTGTGTTTCGAATTAACCGGTAGATTTTATCTACTCAGGCTGCCTTACCAAGTGGGTAAATGAAGTAAACATTAATGAGGCAGATTTTCCGCATAATCCGCATGTGTCATGATCAACTAACCAACTCTGGTAATGCCACGTTCCAAAGCAAAATTATTATTTTAGGGGTAATCTGAACCATGGAGCATCCTATCGTACTTCACAGGAACATAGCGAAGATTTTACAGAGGTGAATGTCAGTATAAGGGACCATAAAAATCCCTACCTAGGCAGGCACCTTGACAAATGAGACCGAAACCTATTAATGAAAAAATTAATACTGCTTCGATTGACGCTACAACATTAAACATAATTCTGCTTCTTGTTTTCCTTGAGCTGTAGCATTTCAGCTATGTTGGGTGCTGTACTAACGCAAGTGAGTATCCTCTATCAGTGGGTAATTTTTTGCAACAAATGACCTTCTCTTCGGATTACATAATATACGGGGTGATATGTAATGCAATGTGGTAAGATATAAATAAAATAATTTTACCTGATTTTTATTTTTAATTTCACCAATAACAGGCAACAAATGACAACTAGACAATGACGATATAACATTGTGCAATAATTTAACATAACGGATAGTAAGTGATAATAGCGATGCTCCAAAAGTTCTTGGAAACAAGATAGCTTTTAACATCATGACTTCACGCATTCACTCCTGGCTCCCGGTTTTAATTTTTTGTGTCAAAGATTACCGACTACTTACTGATCGTATCTCGAGACAGAGGGAGCCATATCTCATCCTCTTATCAAGATTTGTTATCAGAGTTACATGATGCGTGCTCATATACAGATTATGACAAGTCTGAAGTAGCTCAGTCGACTCCAAGGTACCAACGAAATTCTATTCAGGCATGGGTGAGTAAACGCGAAAAATCTTAATACGATTGACAAATGAGAGAAGTTGGCCTCCTGTCAGAAAACAAGACATAGCGCGCTAGACACAAAACGGTATCTTTCAGTTTTGTTTTCCCCCTGCGCGCGCTTGATGTACAGCATTCGAACATTGTCACGTTTTTCTCTGTATGGGTGTAAGATATTGCTATTGTGGGTGTCACCCTTCCGGATGTCATGGATTTGCCTAAAAAAATTAATGTTAATCTGATGATTCGTAGCTTAACATTAAATTATATGCAGCTTTATATCGAAAGTCGCAGGCTATTTTCCTAGTATGATTATCCTAAACAGGATATTGAGTGTTGTTATTCAAGGTTCTGTGTTTGGAAATCTTAATAAAGTAATAGGGTCAAAGAGGAGTTGACCGGAGGACAAAAAAAGGAACAAACATCACTAATTCCAAGACAAAATGAAATACTATCAAGAATACTGCTAAGTAAATCCAGAAAGTTGTTAAAGTTGTATGTTACTTTGAACATTTGTACAAAGCAAAACGATTAATGAAGTAAGAATAAGATGAATTAATATCGCTGGATGTATAGCTCATACTTGGTTTCTTTAGTTTTTCTTTATTAAGCAAGAGGATAAATGAACGTTGATGTCACGTAACGACTTCTTAATTTGAATAATAAAACCGTTAATTTATTCCAAAATGACAATGGAAGCAGGAAATAACTTTCTGGATGTTACACGAGGAAGTGTTAACTGGGATTGTCTCCCGTTTTCCCGCGTGACAGTGTTCTTGCAAAATATGGTATCTCAGATTTCAGTCTTGCTCTAATAACTGCTATACATGACTGAAAAACAGTTCTCTCAATGAAATTTCGTGCGAATGTGCAAATTATCTTAGATTTTGTTTCCGTACCTCAATTTTTGTAACACCTTTTTATTTAAGTTTTATTTCGAGAAATATTTTCGCTATCTCCAGAAGAAATCCGTAAAATGTAGGACAAAAACAGGAGAACTTACTTTTGTAGATCACCGTCATAAGAAAAGGATAATTGTAGTTTGGTGCTTGTATCATAGTGCTAATGTTAATACGTTGCTAGCATCATAACGGGATAAGTAAAACCCAGTAGTTAGAAAATTTCGCATGTGTGGTTTGAGCTAACATGAAGACTTTTAGGTTTACGTGGTAATTCGGACATATAGGTAATTAGTTTTGATGAAAAAGAGACAATCTGCCACGAAACTAGAATGATTATCCCTGATTTAATTTATGAACAAAATTTAGATGCTGAAATTATATATCACATTACTAATCAGCATAATTTCCTATGTAAATATACTGCAGTATGCAATCAGAAAAAATAGATGGAAATAGACACAATTCTGCGGTTCTTATCATTCCTTAACACTGATGTTAGCTTAAGCCTATCAAGTGTTGATGCCGAAATTATTGTAAATACGCTAACTACTCTTTGTGAGCTGACAAGTTGTTTCTTATAAGAGAAAGATTTATGTGTTATTGTTTTCATTCTGCACTGTGTTACGTAATAATACCATAAGAGGTAAGATTTAGAAGTTTTAGCGATTTTAAATCTAACCTACTTCTTGTTTAAGGCAAACTGATAAAATTAGAACTTCTTAATGCTGCTCAAATGTTCTAATTAAGCGTTACCTACATTGCTAATTTTTCCCTAACATATTAGCAATATGAATTTTTCTGATTTCGTAAATATATTATTAATAGGTAATTACGAAAGCCCTTCATTGAAATGTAAGGGCAAAATATTTCTTAGTCTTATAATTAAATACTTACTTTTCTACGGTTATACAAAAATGTATTTCCATTAAAATTCAAGTAGCCTACTAACATTCTATTGAAATTTCTTACTGTAATATGATTCAACATTTTTAAAGTAGCACACATTTTTTAAGTAGCCTACTAACATTCTATAGAAATTTCTTACTGTAATATGATTCAACTAAAACATTTTTCTTTACATTTCAAACAGTGAATCTAATCCTTTGAAGTGTGTTTAGACATCCCATACTTCAGTTATATACGTATTTCCCCACGGTACAGTACTTGAAAAACTGTAACGCTGTGTATGAAAAGCACAAGTTGATAAAAATACATAGACTACTTAAAACCACTTATGCCTCAGGCAAGATTCGAATCAGTGACCATGTACGTTCTTCTAGGCGCTGTTCGCCACGCATGTACTACAACATCTGACGGCCATGTTCTGTACTGTTAGGCAACAAAAATGAAATAAAGAGCCCTGGTACTGCTATTTACGTTTGTAAGATGAACCACTAACTCAGATCAAAGGTGTCTCCATGTTTGTAAAGAAATTTCTGTATAAGAAATGAGCATTCTTGAAAGATATTAAAATCTAAAAATCGAAAGTGTTTCTCAGGCACTCTGTATTATGATTGGATGACGTATTCTCAAACTTCTACATCAACACATAGCTCTATATTCGGATTAGCCAAACAAGAGGTAGCGATCTAAGAATCACACACACACACACACACACACACACAAACGCTTTATTCATGATCAAAAATCAACAGTCAGTTTTTACTGAAGAAAATTTCTCAGAACAAAAAATTTCGGATTTAGTGATTTTCCAATTATTTACTTACTTTACTGTATTAAATGAATACTGTGCCCCTAACCAAAATTCAGCAGATGTTGAGCGTTCGTGCAAATTTAAAAGCAAATTGCTCAAAAAAATTTATTTATAAAATCTAATAATTGTGTAATATGTGTTCTCATTTTGTATCTTATTTCAATAAATAAATCTTACTGCTTAAACTCAGAGATTAATTTATCGATAGAAAATTGAGTGTGATGGAAATATAAATTACATGAATAGCTAAAACAAACCTTGTCAGTGTATCGTATCCATAACAATTTTTATTTGAAGTTTTTTTTTTTTTTTAAAGTACAATCACATTCAATAATTATCAGGTGTAAAATTATATGGGCTGAAGGGGAATGGAGCACAGCGTTAACCAGTTTTTAGCTCACGAAACACGCAAGTAACTAAAAATATTAATTTTTAAATAACCGTTCAACGGCACCACACTTTTTGGGGTACATGATTTTTTTTCTTTTTTGCAGTTTCGTTGTGTGTAGGATGCGGTTTCCTATTTTTCTTCATTATTTGTCTATTAACCTGTTTTTCTATTGATAAATCTTCCTGCTAGATTTCATCAAGAAAGATACAAAGGTGTGGGAATTACGAACTGTAATTTAAGTCTACAAACGGATGGACCTGTTTTCCCCAACTATTTTGCACTAACCACCTCATCTCAAAATACCACTAACTGCCAACATCCTAAATTATCTGCTTCATATATTCTAATCTTCGTCTCCGTTTATTCCTTCGGATATTTCTTCGACCAACAAATTAACCACTCCTGCATGTCTTGAAATGTGACCCATCTTTCTATGAGTTACAAGTTTTTTTTTTATTAAGGCTCTATTTTGCTATTTGGCTACAGAACACTGAAAAATGGTATCTAAAATGCATTTAATGATTGTTTACCTCAAAGTTTTTTTTTTTTTTTTAATTGCTTTACGTCTCTTTTTAACATCGAGGTCTTTAGAGACGGGAAAGGATGGGGGGCAAGGGTGTGGGCAAGGAATGGGAAGGAATTCGGCCATGGCCTTTTGAAGGAAGCATCCCGGCATTTGCCTGGAGTGATTTGGGGAAACCATGGAAAACCCAACTCTGGATGCCCGGACGGGGATTCGACCCGCCGTCCTCCCGAATGCGAGGCGAGAACGCTAACCGTTACACCGCCCCGGTCGGTTACCTCAAAGTGTCTGTTAATTATTCTACCACGACTTAAATGTTTATGTTAAAAAATTAATCATTACCAAGCACTCAAGCAGGTTTATTCATCTGCCAATTTGAAAGCATGTCATCTTGAAACGTAAAAACACCTTAAAATCTTGAGATCTTTCACGATTATCAAAGTAGGAAGAACGACATGTCAAGATAAGTAATGAATTAATGTATTTTTAAGAGTTTTCTCACTGACATTGTAATCTGTCTTCAGTGTTAACGCACGCAGAGAGAGCGCTAACACTACCGGAATCAAAAGCTTAGTATCAAGGCCTCAGAGTTATCCTTGTGGCTTTAAATAACGATGTAGGCAGTATCACTCAGCTGGAATTTAAAGACCAATGGCAAGAGTGCGTGTGAAGAATGGGAGAGGAGGTAAGAAACAACCCTGAGATTTTGCTGGAATAGTTTGGAGAACATCATAACGTGAACAACGCTCTCGGTATTAACTGTTGGTACCTCTAGATTCATAGGACCTAACACTGCCTCTCATCTAGCAGCCTCAGACACAAAAAAACCACAGAATAAGCTTTCAATCTACTTTTCGACATGTGTAAATTTCTACATTTTTTGTTTTAGTATCACTTAAATATCACATAACCGATTTGGTTTGGATTATTACAGTTTGTCTATAGTCTAACTTGAATTCTGAGGTATATCGTATAATATCTTCGTTACCGAGGGGTGAGCAAGAAATCATAAGCAGAAAGTAACCTGAACAGATGGGCGCCAAAGATATTTTATACGACCCCAGCCAGAGATTGTACACACTATCAAAGATATAAATCTCCAATGCGGATAGTAAGTTTAGGATTTGACTTAAAAACTGCTCAGCCACTGTAGAACATTAATATTAGTTTATTAATAACATTTTTTGGCACGACTTCGCCTAATTTTGACAATACTGACACACAGATTGTACTCTCCATTAAAGATACAAATCTGCATTATGCCTACAAAGTTCAGGATGGAACTTAAAAACCTTCTCAGCGACAATTGCGCTTAAAAGTAGGGAAGCGTCTTAGATAACATTTTTTTTATTATTCTTCATGTTAATAATTGCTACTCAAAAATAATAAAAAAACAACCTTGCATGCATTAGGCTATACATACAGGTTTATGCGGGAGAAGCTGAGATCAAATGCAAGTTACAAATAAAATTTTAACCGTAATTTTAATGCTTACTCTCAACTTCAATCTATACACACAGAGACTGGTGCGCCGGTGCTTGGCATTTGGCAGGAAACGGATTCGATTACCAATCCGGCATTACAAATTTTGGTTTTCGATATTTTCCTAAAATCACTTCAGGTGAATATCGGTGGAACATTCAAAAGGCAACGTCGGAGTTTGCTTCCCTGTCCTTGCTCTGCTCCTTCTCCAATACTAATGATCTCTTAAGTCGACGAATCTTAAAGTCCTAGTACAAGCCAGATACTTTAGATCTCTCATAAAACTCAGAATTTGTTGTTATTTTGCTGTTTGACCTTTTTACATTATTACATCGTGAATGAAAGAATAGTTACTTTAGCAACAATTGAGGTCAGTATTTTCTAATGAAATGAGAAAATCAGAGGATTTGAAGTGGAATGTCGCCTAAAAACAAATCAGCTAGTATGTCACAGTCGAACAGTAAGTCATATCACAGGATATTAACGTGTAACAAATGAGTTATAGTGGAAGAATAGTACAATGTTCGATTATTCCTCCATCATCCAGGTGAGATTATCGCTACCGATGTTGTTTGTCGGATCTTACAGTAAATCTAAGTAGCCAATACTACCAGCATTACCAATGTCCGTTTCTTAAGTCTGAGTTCTTTCGTAGTCCTCGGTACATTTTTTTCTCTCTCGTTAACGTCTAGGTCAAGGAATGGGAAGTAATTTGGCCATGGCCTTTTGGAAGGAACTATTCTTGACAGCCTAGATTTCAACAGTTTGTAAATCGAATGCCAAAAATAAATGGAATTTGCTATTTCTGTATTTCCATTGTGTGAGCTTCCAAACTTAATTTTCGGAAGGGATATAACTGAACACTTAGTGGGTACTGGAAACGACAGATAATATAGTTTGTGTTGGTATTACCGATCCTAATGGGTGAATGGTAACTTTCGAGCCTGGTTTTGTGGAGGACTCATATGCATTCCTCATTCCGGCCTTGCTTATTCTGTTTTTTTTTTTATTATTTTTTTCCATAATCTCTTCAGATGATCATAAACCACGGCTGTAAGACGTGACCCCGAGTTTCCACTTAAGGAAAATCCTATTGGGTTCGTTGCCACTTCCAATTTATTTAAAGAAAGAGCCCAGCACTTTGTTCTCTCGGTATTACTGAGGCTAAGCCCATTTTAATTGCGAAAATCTTATCTCTATTTGAACAAATCCGTGCTCTCGTTTCATCGAGATAAATGCGTGCAAGATAACGAAGAATGTAGTATGTAAATAACCTCCAAAAAAAACTGGAGTGTAACTGATTTTTTTAGCGTATAGACGATAATCAAGTAAGTTTTTGTTTCTTCTAGTTACCCATAAATCTGTAGGAGCTATCAACGATTTCTATAGCAGATTCTAAAGTCAATTAGCCACATTTGGTGTAGACGGCATTTTCTTAACTCTCGTGATTGTTCCTGTAATTAGCTACACTTTTAAACGCCATTGAAGTCAAAATTTATTTGCTGCCATGTTATACAAGGGGTGATCAAATGAAAAGGTACGAAACGACACGGTGGGTAGAAATGTAGACTTTATTAAAAATATACACCATAGGTCCTGAGCACAACGATCCCACTGATTGAACAAGCCGCAGGATTCCTTGTTCCCAGAATTACTGTGGCCGTGACGAGACCCAGTCCTTCACAGCGTCCTTGAGTACGTCGTCTGAGTTGAAGCGCTTCCCTTTCAGGTGTTTCTTCAGTGGACCAAACACATGGAAATCGCAGGCCGACATGTCCGGCCTGTAGGGTAGGATGGTCCAACGTCTCCCACTTGAACTTGTCCAGTTCCATGTGTGTGACTCTGGAGACGTGTGGACGCGCGTTATCATGGAGCAGAACCACACACTCCGTGAGCAGCCCCAGTCTTTTGTTCTTGATGGACCTGCGTAGGCCTCGGAGTGTCTCATAGTACACATCCCCCTACCTGTACGCCATCCTGTCCTCATACGGACTGCCGAATCATTTGGACGCCGCTTTCGATAAGAGCCTCTGCTCTCTACTGCGCATACGGGCGCCCGCACATGTTCCGATCCCAGTCAGAGACTCCAATCGCATCCCGAGATGTCTCGCTACCTTCACCAATGGCGGAATATGCAAATATTTAACTGTTACGTTTTTACGTCGTTTCGTACCTTTTCATTTGATCACCCCTTGTATCATTCAACTTAAGGCATACATAGTTAATCGAAGTATCCTCAAACGTAGCTATGCTCCAGATATTTACAAACAATTCTACTTTAAAAATGCATGAGTGGGACCTACAATGTTAATTCTTCCAGTTGATGTCAATGTAGGTGGTAACCTAGAATCAATGTTTTTCCTTACCAAAGTAGACTGTTCCAGTGTTCATTCCACAACTGCTTTTTTCCGACACATCTCAACGATTGTACCGTTCTTCCTCGTTTAAAATAAGACTAGTATTTTCTCGTTGTTTCGCTCGCGCAGCCCTTGGTATCCACAATAATGCGTTTGCCATCGGTTTTCTTGCAGTAGCAAACCATGAAAATTTTTAATGTATCTATGTAACATTTTAAATTAAATTTCACAATTTCGTTAGGCTTATTGAAGTATAAATATTTTCTACAGTAGTTTTGTTAACATTTTACATGTATTCTAACATGCTATATTTTAGAAAACGAAAGGGAGAAATAACCAGAGGACGTGGTCAAAAAACAATGTTAATAGAATCCGAAGTTTGGAATGTTTATCTGTCTTGCAGCGTGATCTTTTGTATAGACTTCAAGGATTTTAAGCTTTAAAAGCATAGTATGTACAGTCGGAGTATTTATTCCCATGCCCTTGAAGGCAGGAACTTATTCTTTTAGACGCAACAAAGTTTCAAGGTTAGCGGAGATACCTATTAACCCGCATTCCCACGATCTCTGGTAAGGGAGGCGGGACGGGACGAATACTTAACAACACGCCATGGGAACAGGGCCGCCTCTGCTAGCGGATATAGACGTAGCTTCCCACTATGTGTCGGTAAACATCACAGGCGTGTGTAGAGGTGCGCTTTTGCAATCGGTTTGCAGCAGCGGTGCGCACCCATTCTGTTGCTGTATAGTGCTCTGTGTCAAACGACATTAGACAACGTGGTAGGGAGGTGGCGGCGAGGTAAGCGAGGGCTAACCTGCTGCGCGCGCTCGTCCCTACACTTCGGCTAATGAGGTCCCGGCCCGTCCCGCCTTCGTTACAAGACGTCGTGGGAACGCGGCTTAACGTGAGAATCCAGTCACCCACTCTACCAGTTCAAAAGTAGTTATTGACACCTAATGCACAAATTATGGGCGGGAACGTGATTCCACCACTCCAGGTTTACAGCCCTGGAGCGCAGTCTATACTGACGCTCTGAGAGAGTTGTTCTTCGACGCCATGACGGCGCGGATATCAAGACTTCGCAGGTGCAGGCTAATGTATTTACTACCCCTTTGCTGGCGTAGGAAAGATACTCTGAGTGACTAGATTTTTATTAGTGACGTTATTGATTTTAACTAGAGATATTTCCAAGCATTATTTCCACGAATTTCATGTATTTGTCAATGCACTTCAAGTCAATGAATTTATTAAAGTCGCTTAATCTTTCCACAAAAATTTCAATTGCTATCACTGAATCCCTGCTCATTATTAGCTAGAAGTAATAGCAGGACGTAATATCTTTGATCATATGATCACAAATCTCCGGTAAAACTAACAAGGGAATGATTAATCAGAGACGAACTCATACTTTTGTGGCATTCAACTGCTCGGACGCTACACTATGGTGAAATCTCGTAAATGAGATGTGTAGCGCCTATCCAGTCTCGGTATGATAGAATTATCATTTGTTGCTCCGTTTCCTGGTTCTGTAGAATCGTATGATATACCACAGACTTTAAGCTAGACCATAAGATACCATACCGAGAAAACCTCGTCCAAATTGGTTCTACAGTTTCTTCGTGATTTTCGGACAGTGAAACATAAAGGCCAGCTTACAGATTGTATAAATGAGGTCAAAATCAGACCAGAGCACCACGCTTCCTATTAGCAAAGGTATATCTACACATTACCCCATTAACTAGTGGCATTAATGAAGGGTATGAGGCAGTCACCTTCACGCTTCGGCCGGCTTTTGCCTCCCATAAGCGTGGTGGGTGAACGGTTAACGTTCTGGCTTCGCATTCGGGAGGACGCGGGTTCGAATCCCTGTCCGGGCATCCAGATTTGGGTTTTCCATGGTCTACCAAATCGCTCCAGGTGAATGGCGGGGGAATCTTCCATCAAAGAGGCCATGGCAAAATTCCTTCCCGTCCCTTGTCCCCAGTCCCATCCCGCCTCTAATGACCTTAGCCGTCGACGAGGCGTAAAGCAGTAAGGAAAAAAATTTTTTTTGCCTCCCCGGTACTAATTGCACAGGATGCTGAGTAGGAATGGGAACCATTAGAGACATTCAACTCCAAAGAAAAATCCTCGACTTCATTGGGTGAAAAATGCCGATCCACCAGATCATAACCAGATGCTATACTGCTTGAACTACTCGGCCTGCTATTTTTTAAATTTATTGATGAATTATTTATAATTCTTGCCATATTAACCCTTTCACGTGCACAGCAGCACAGCTATTAAATCTTACTCATCTCAGGAATCCCATATTGATGTATTGACAAACTACCAGAATCCATATCTGACACGATTATTTAGCTTATGCCTAATATATTTGGGTATTCAATCCACAGCACAATATGGAACAGCCAAGATAAATTCATATCGGTTTCCGTGGCACGGTGGAATATTATATTCAGTGATAATAGTCTGATGAGGGTTGAACTGAGCGTTTTTCTTCATTGATACAACTTCGCAACAGCCGTGCTCTGTTTTTACGTACTTGGCTAAGTCAAGGTACTGAGTGAGTGACAGAGGCATGTATCGGTTAGTTCTTCACTATTTCTCCGTTGTGTTAACGGTCTTACCTTCAGGGCACCCTGTTCCATCCATGTCACCAGCATCATGCAGAGATAGCTGGTGAGCTCTTAACTGGTTGAAGTAAAGCTCTGAGAAATCTTTACGAACCGGTAGTTCAGATTTCTTGAAGATTCTACGAAATTCGTTGGAACGGCAGTAAATCAAATCAGGTGGCATTATACCTTTTAGAGGGATAGACCTTAATATGTACTGTTAGCTTGCTGGGTGTTAGATTTCTATGTGACTTCTGTCAATGCTTTACTGCACGGTACTTAGATCCTGATGGTATCAAGTCCAAGGAGTGAGATCACAAAATATTTGCTGAATTACCCATCAGTCATGAAGCCAGAGGCTGATAAAGCAAGGCTGTGAGGTGTATTTTCATGTGTGTTTTTTTTTTTTTTAAAATTTAGTTTCTGTTATAAAAAATAATTTCGAGTTCAGTTCTTTACAAACATTACTTGCGGTAAGCAAGACCATTTTATAATGCACACAAGAGGATACGTCCTGTACTTCAAAATCTATCAAAAATTCTTGAAACGTCGGTAAACAATCCCAAGATGTTGTACATTAGCAATGTTATTTGTGCACTGGACTTGTGTTGTTGGTGTTAGAGCTAAATTTCTAGTTTCTCGCCTCATCATGAATCTGTTTCAGGTTATCTGAGGATTGTTCTGTCTTTCACTGTACTGGCTGCTGCCTTCTGTTCAGTGAAAGCCCAAGGATCGAATGTGCTGAATGAAGTGCCGCTCATTGACGGGTTAGTACCACCCAAAGAAGTTTGAATTTTAGTACCACCACAAGCACAGTACACAATTAATGTGGCTCCATTGGAAACAATTAAATTTTTGTGACTAGCTAAGATACTGACATATTAGCAAAACCTGTTTAGTATTGTCAAAATAAGATTATCTAATAATGCCTACTTTTATTTCTTAATAGAAAACAGTCACATTAACATGTACCAGATAACTGAAAGACAATGATTTGTATCCTTTAAATTAAAATTGAAAAAGTTTATTCTTGTGCTTTGGGTTACACAATATTTTCTGTCTTCCGTCTTCTGCAAAAGCAGATGTATATGAAAGTTTTGATTGGATTGTAGTTAAAAATTCCCAGTCACCATCTACTTTGGCCGCTTTCCCTACCAATGCAAAAAAACGGAAAAAGTTGGTATGGAGTGAAAAGAGTAATAGGGGTTGGCTTTCTGAAAATCAAATGTACCAGGTATACAGTATTTTTCCGTTAGTTTTAAAGTTTACATGTGAAAAGTTCCGTCGATATCGGATAAAATTTGTGGGTATGTATAAAAAACCATTGGCAAAAATTATGGGGTGGAAAGGGGGAGAGGGGTTTCTGAAAACGAAATGTTGACGGTATGTTTCTGTTTATTTTAAGTATACGTGTGCGAAGTTTCACCGAAATCGGATAAAAAATGTGAGTTCGTATAAAATTAAGAGTTATAAAGGGGAAGAGGGGGTGATTTTTACTGTCAGAAACCTTCGCACGCGTGCATATAATAACTCACCAAAGTTTCATTGTAATCGGATGAATGGTATAGAAACTCATAGAAGACGAAGGTACAAACATTTTTTTCTATATATAAGATAAGATATTTGAAGTTACAGTTTTTTGTCGCCCGGCAGTTTGACTTCCATCAAAATCAAAATTATGTTACTTTATATTACTCAGTGATGCGATATTCCATAACTGATTGACTCTAAGATTAACTTCAGTTCACATTCATTAAAATTACATCTATAGTTTTTTCACCCAAAACTTACAAAACCTCTGACAAAAAAAAATTACTTGCTAAGTTGCTATTTGAAATTTGCTGAGCTCGCAGCGTGCCTGAAACTCTTTCCCCTACAAAATTTCTGATAATCATCGAAGGTTGGGGACTGAAAATGAGCAAATATATAGTAGCAACCACTAACGAATCTAATAATACCTTTCAAACTAAACAATGTTGAAAGAAATTAGTTTTTACTAAAATCAATCATGTATGATTTGACAACTATTTTGAGTCACTATTAAATCATACTTCTAATATTTTAGACAAAAAGTCCCCCATTAAATTCGATAAACAAAATTATTCTCCTTATCTTCATGAAATTTACTTATTTTGAATGATGGTTTAGTTGAGAGTGAAACATTATTGTTATGCCGCAAGGTCTGAATTATTTCACCACCGAATCACTGATGATGCCCAAATGATTTCTGGAGAAGAATGTAATACATATCAAGAGACGTTTCCGATTTTAACTTTATTATTTTTTAATCGACCTTTCGGTCTCTGCGACCATTTACAAAGCTTTAATTTATATTTTTTCTGTCCTAACTAAACTGTCGCATCATACTTTACTCATTTAAATGTGGGACACTATAGTAAGGGAAACACAATACGAGCGTATTAAGAAAACAAAACTTAATTAAAACCACCTATGGTCCAGGTCGGACTGGAAACAGTGACCATTGCAATGAGAAGATACGATGCTACCCCTTGCACTATACACTTTAAATTCTCCCAATGTCTGAGATAAGTTATTCAGCATGTCCCTAGATAGATTCTTAACCTAAAAGTGAAAATTAATTCGCTCCCTTATGACTTAATATTTCTATGTGGGTACATAATACGATAACTACCCAAGTAGATAACCTGCCCAGTTCATTCTAACCTAAAACATTTTCATTTCTGGAATAAGCACACAGTTTTTGTAGCTGTTATGGTTCTGTTACAGACACAATGACCTTCCATACAACATCCGTTTGCTGGAGAGTAATCAGATAAACAATTTCGACTTTGACCGCGACTTGACCCAGGATCCAGTATGGAACTGCACCTCCTGTTACACAGACCTGCCAAGGCTACGAGCAGGAAGAGTCGGAGCTCAGGTGAGAACTGCTACTGGGTTGTGGAGGCCCCATGTACTAAGAGTGATAGTAAGCCGTCTGGCACCTATGTCGTAAGACGTCTAGCTGGGATATTGTGATCAGCGTTGTGTTGTTAGTTCAAGAGTACCCCAAAGGACAGTGCTCCATATTACGCTGGCAGCCGCCGAAATGAACAAAGTGTCGTTAAAAAGGTTAGATTTCACAAGCACTTCATTCAGAGCAGTCAGCATACAATAGTGAAGTCGTCCTACACAGATTCTAGACAGATTTATGGGTTAGGTCAGTCACCTTCACTCAACACCGATTCTTCAATGCAGGCCTCTAGCTGCTCGATGATATCCCTTATATTGCGAGCCTCGGAGACGTGGAAGTGGTTGGGTGTTTATCCCCTCCCTGGAGGCGGCTGCGGTGGTGCTATGTTACTTGATAGTGGCGCTCTGTCTACTGCGGAGTGTCAGAGCATGTGGCTTGGAATGGGGGGAGTTTCCAGTTCAAAACTCGGTAGATAGTAGGACGTACGGATAACATCACCCCCCCCCCCCTGTCAAAACTTCCTCTGAGGCTTTGAAGGTTTCTCATGATTACCTGTGCGGCTCTGAGAAAACATGAGGCTGTAGGTTCAGCCATGACGGAATTAAGTGCAGTATGGTGATACAGAACATAACAGAAAAAAACTCTCACTCCAGTACAGGCAAACAACCGTTATGTGTCATGGGACAACCTTGTTAATATTTTAACGGAAATGTCTGAGGGGGTAAAGATTCCTTAACGTCTCTCCAGTAGTTTTCCTGCACCTGAGGTGGTGTTGCGTTCCAGTATTAAATGCCGACCTATTTCCACTTTGTTCTGGAGTGTAAATGTTCTGATAATTTCTACACATTGACATGTTTAGTAAATTGTATGAAATACAACGAAGTGCAGAGGAGTGATAGAGTAAGGTCTATTTATTCCAGCTGTGGAAAGTCTTCGATTACATCTCGTCGAGTGTTTTCGCGTTTTACTCCGAATAAAGGTGAAGTTTCGGCAGTGTTCTTTGCTGACATCAACATTTTTTTTGTGTCAGTATGCGATGACCTAGGGCGGCCGCGTAGCTCTGACTGCGGTCCGGACGCCCGGGGTTCGATCCCCGATGAAGCTGAGGAGTAGTGTTGCCCAAATGCAAGAACAAGACCAGACTTGGCCGGTCTTGGTCTTGCATCAATACACCTGGTCTTGGTCTTGGTCTTGCAAAAATGCAAGACCAAGACCGATTTTGGGCAACACTAGTGTTGCCCAAATGCAAGAACAAGACCAGACTTGGCCGGTCTTGGTCTTGCATCAATACACCTGGTCTTGGTCTTGGTCTTGCAAAAATGCAAGACCAAGACCGATTTTGGGCAACACTACTGAGGAGTTTTCCTCGAAGCGGAACGTCCGGAACGGCCTCTCAGGCCCACTCAGCCTGCTATCCAATGATTGCCGTGGAGGAAACTCAGCGGGAAGGTAAAGAATAGCCGGAGCGTGGCGATGACCCCGTAACACTCATTCTAGTGCCAAAGGTTGTATGGGAAATGCGGAGCTCTACCTATGTGAATCCTACGGGAAGCGGCAGGAGCTGTAGGAACCCTGTGACCTTTACTTACCTTATGCAATTACTTTGTGGTTGTGATGTACGTCGCGAACCGGCCACCGAGTTATATTTCGCCTTTTCTGAAGAATACTAGGTGTATTAGTGTTTCACCGATTGCTGCGGCGTTATATTAAAAAATATATATATTAATAAACTGTCCTTGAGGGAAAGTAAGGTTACATAGCTTCTCAGTATAAGTACTTTGGCGCGGAACGATATTTAATTTACTTTATTTCTGGATGGAGCACATGTATGATTTTAAAAGTCATGTAATTAATGGTGCTTGGATGAAAGCGATCTCATAACTTGGTAACTTGGTCATCACATCACCTAGTTTGAATCTTTTGCTTTCATATACTTTAGATCAACTGGAAAGTCTAGGCCTTCCTCCCCTCTCCCCAGCCCCCAATTAATGACAAAACTGCACAAATGCAGTACAGAATAGACATTGTGTGTCGCCAGATTTAGACTGGTAGAAAAAATTTCTGGAAACAGTATTCAGAAGAGTATCACGCTGAGTAAAACTGTACCAGAATCTTTCGTTTGTTAGTGGCTAGACTTACACTTTTCTGCTGATATTCTATGCAGAGTTTTATGCGACAGTGAAACATTGGGAACTATAAAAAAAATTAAAAAACAACGACACGATGAAACTAGAACAGAAAGTACATCGTTCGATTACAGTAAACCCCTTTTCAATTAAATATAAAGCCTAAAATGCAAGTCAAGATTGCGTTTAGCACCAGTCGCATACACTAAAAAAAAGTGTAGATGGCAGATTCCAACACTATCCATCCTCCGAACATAATGCTGAACTGAAAAGTGAAAGACAAGCAATTAAATAAAAAATTTGTATCAAATTTCAGCCTAAAGAGTAAAAAAATTTGACCAGATTGGTTACTGCCTACTGAAAAAGTAAAGATTTATTGGGAAAGATAAATGTTTACGATTTATTTGATTTAAGCGAAAACCCTTTTCCTTTTGCTTATGGCTTTACTCTTCGTCATTGTCGAGATCATACTCTTTCGACAGATGTCCTGGCACAAACGAACTTCACATAATTAATTATCGTTGGACACTAGTTCAACTAGTCCTTCGCAGCTTCCTAATGAAAAGAAAAGAAGCTGATGAAGGCTTCACAAGACGGTGTTAAACTTTGTCTTTTTCGACAATAGCTGGCAGTATAGTCGAGAATCCTTCCGAAGTGACTGCGGCGGATGTTTTATTTATCGCAGTCCAGTGCGGGAGAATCCGCTAGTCGGCCGGCTTTACGCATCAAGACGTAACTTATTTATCAAAAGAGGCTTTCGTCTCTTTTCTGTCACTGGATGTATTCCGTCGGCTTCCCGAGGCTGGAGCGAGCCCAGAGCTTACAGCGGAATAGCTCTGGCCACGCATAATCCTGCAGAGTGCGTCTGTTCTCCGTCCAGTCGGATATCCTTCGAGGCGTTTAGGGAAATTTGTTGGCCAACTTGTGGAGCGTCCCAGCGCGGAACAAGTCGTGAGTGTGCCACGAGGCCTAACGACCTGTTTGTTGCGCGTTATCTGCACGAGCTGACGTGAACCCCAATTGATTAAACACGGCATTTTCACGGCTCGTAGGTCATGAGGCTTTTCTGTCCGATAGTTAACGGTGCAAAAAGTGCAGGTGTACGACTGGTTTAATTTTTTATTTTCGCACTTTATTCTGCTGTCTCCAAACTTGGGACTGAAACTGTTGACGAAGGTAAAGTAGAAATCTTGTTTTAAACAAAAAGTGCAAAGTATTTTAAAAAATTCGGAATCATTCAAAATATTAAGGGCTTTGGTTAACAATGATGTCTATCACCAAAATCTCTTTGAAACAGGTCGGGCATTAAAGCATTACGTTTAGGGTTACAGTTTTTCCATTTTTGTATGTAATTCTTTATTACTCCTTTTCTTTTCTAGTTGTAGAATTTTCAAAAAAAAAAAAAAAAAAAATCAATTTTTTTTCTCTAATTTTTAAATAGCTACTTTTTTGACAATGTGATTTTGTAACTATTTTCGCTTTAAATTTGAGCTTTTTTGAATTTTTATTTATTTATGCAAAGATCTTTTGTTAATTAATAGACTATATTTTTCGAGACGTTGCTTTAGCTACCCCTTAGTCCATATTTCATTTACTTTATTGGCTTCTCCATGTTTTGTAGTTTGGACTTTTTGAGAATTTATAATACATGTCACATACGCTGCTTTTTCAAAATAGTTCTGTAGTCCTGCTTGTTGACTTTCAAATTTTTTGTCTATTCCGTTACTATAACTACAGTTTCTGAGATAATAGTTAAATCTTCTGAAAAGGCTAGACATTTGAGTCTGAGATTCAAGATTTTGTAGCACAATATAATTTATTGTATTCGTTTTTCTTGGAGCTTGGTATTCCTGTGCCTGATTTTTTTTAAATAAAAAAGATGAAAAACATTTAAAATAAGACCATTTCGTTGCCCGATTAATCTTCTGATTTGAAAGCTTTCTGAGATATCCCCACGAAAATTTACTGTATTTGTTAGTATTTATTTAAGGTTGCAACAGTTTTTTCTGCCTGCCAAATTTTTCGAATATTTCGTACAGTGTGTCTCTATCAACAGGGTCGTATGATTTTTTTCAAGACCACGAAACTTATTACAAAAGAAAAGTTTAATGATTAATTTTTTATCAGTAACTTGTGCAGGATCTTCCTTTTCTGAATTATCCTTGATACAAACAAATTTCTATATACAAACGCATTACACATCCCCTTTACTTTGTTGGTTTTTTTGGCCGGATGTTGTTAAACTCAAGACAAAAAACGTTTATATACAGTTCGTAGTCGGTGTAATCTCAGAAATGCACACTATAAAAACATTTGTATACGTGTTGTTGTGGGATATGTAGCTGGTATGGAACAATGAACTTACATTTACTGATACAAAATCAAAACTGTAAGGAGATAGTTATATAAATGAACTTAATCAATTTAAAAATATACAAATCAGTTAATCAATTAATATATATAAAAAAACTTAGGGCACTGAAGATGTCTCAAATAAAGACGAAGCGCGCTTGTCATAAATTATTCTGTTTAGTTACAAGACGGAACAGTAATAATAAAATCCCTTTACTCTATTTACACACCACTCAACTATATAAAACCATCTCCAGTTGCTAGTTGTGTTTTACAATAATTTCGACAGAAAAATATATTTGGGCTTGCATTAATTCCTCCAGAACTGTAACCTGGTTTCCTTACCATTCCACCATACACAAACAACGGTCGTATCAAGAGTTTTTATCCCAAAATCCTTGCTTTCCTTGTAACCCACCATTTTGAGGAGTAGTCTGAAAACTTCCTAGATAAACTGTGGGAGTCCCGTTCTCTTGTTGAAGCCTGATTCTACAGGAAAACTCTGTTCTAGGTCGGGCCACACTAGACCGAGCCGAGGCCGAGCCGTCGCCGCACCGACACTCGGCCGTGTGTCGGCTCTCCCCCCTCGCGTCCATACTGGTCCGTAACACGGCCGTTATGACGGACGGATTCCTACTCAGTCTTCAGTCTCCTTTAACGTATACACTCGGCTGTTTCACGGAATTAATGTTAAAAAATTACTTTGAAAGTGATTTGGGGATAGTAGCTGCGGCTACCACCCGTACTTTACTATAGACTGTGGTACTTTATAATCTACGAAATAATAAAGTACGTTAAAACACTTTTTTTTGTCTGTTATCTCCCAAAATATGGACAAAAATAGTATTCCAAAGCAGCTTTAACAAATGATCGTCAGTCACACTGTACAGGACTGAAGGATTCTCGTGTATCTCTACATAGTCACAATGAAATGTCAAGCGTCTCTCACTTCACATT
Organism: Vandiemenella viatica; assembly: GCA_031002005.1. Lineage (NCBI taxonomy): Eukaryota > Metazoa > Arthropoda > Insecta > Orthoptera > Morabidae > Vandiemenella > Vandiemenella viatica. Next base: position 158,053,052 of record CM061919.1, on the reverse strand, counting down.
TAACGTGTTTATTTTGGTTGAGGTTACTGTCGATTCACTCAATATTTTTTTTTTGTTTAACAAAAAAGAATATGATTAGTATACATTTTTATTTAAATGCAGACCGCAAAGATTCTGTAAAATAATAATAATTTCGTGTGCTCTATAAATTCCAATCACAGAGTTATCAGCGGCGCAGTATCCCTCTATCGTTGTCACCTAATTTGAAAAGGAAAACTACAGGTTAAAGTGAAATTCGAACCACGAAGCGTCCTAGCATCTTAGCATTAACAAATCAAAGCTTTTCCAGACGTGAATGTCAATTTTAAGACCCGGAAAAGTTATAACTGATTCAGGGATTTGAACCAGGGACTTTCAGTTCGCCAATCGTACGCCGTAACCATCTGAGTCAAGAGACAAATCTGGATGTAATCAAAAATTAATATTCAAACATAATAAAATAAACTTACTTTTATTCTATATAATTTATTTTTGCTATCCCAAAAAACAAATGTCCTTTTATATGATTGAATACATATTTTTCAGTACTTCCAGATTCAGATGCTTGCGGCGTGTGATTCGGATATGTGAGGTCCCCGGGTCTAGGATGCAATTTTTCCTTAAAATCGACTTTCACCTCTGGCATAGCTTTGATTTGTTAATGCGAACATGCAAGGACTCTACTTACATTTGACGAACATCTGATGAACCTAAAGTGAAGCTGAAAAAAAAGGCACTTTTCTAAAGCAATCAGTAACGCTAAAACAACATTTAGTCGTAAAGGACCGGAAATTTCCGAAGTCTTTCTATACGCTTCCCCATATCGACCAGCCCGATACCAGCCCGCACCGTCAAAAAATAAACCAAACTAATCACCGCCAACACTCGGCCGAGTGTCGGCCGACAAGCGGTGTCGTTTGAACTCACTTCAATCGAGTGAGCGACAACAATAAGAAAAGTGACGGTGCGGTGCGGGCTCGGCTCGGTCTAGTGTGGCCCGACCTTGACTCGGAAGGTCCTGAAATAAAAACATCGCAATGCTGCAAAAAGCTAAAACAATCTTATTCCTTAACTTATTTGGGTACGTTTTGTATCCATCAGTCGAAATCAATCCCTAATGTGCGTATGTATTCCTCGGATCTTATTATTACTTACCTATATCAGCAAGGGAAGAAACGTTCTCCTGTTGCAGTTCTGGGCGGCCTATGTGGGTTGCTCAGCGCAATACGAAGACGCCGTGGAGCAGACCATGGAGCAGATAGACATCATCAAACGGTTAGCAGCGAGGTACCCAAACGACCTGCAATTCGTAGACTCGGTCGCAGGTGAGTGAGAGCATGAAATTAATTGAAGAATAAACAGTTCAGTATATACCGTCCTTGAATTGGGAAATTTTTCTTGCTTTTCTTATCCAAAGCCGTCTAAGATTGCTGTCTATGGTTGGAATGTTCTTTATCATCTTTATAATCCATCTGTTAGGGTTAGACCTTTATGACTTGTTCCGGCTCCACTTTACAAAGCTGTCGGTAGCTATTTACCAGGGTTCCGAAGTTTAAAATCTTCTTAAACATCACAATCAGCGGTTTCAAACTGCTGACTGATTCTTTCATCACCTTGGTCCAGTCCTCTCGTCTACTCCATACTCGTTTCTCCACTCCTCTCAGTCATCCATCTCTTGCTCTTCGTTTGGATTCCGTCGATTTTTCTTAGAATTCTCTGCTCCTTTATATTCTTTACACGCCTGTAGCATAGTAGTCTGACCTTCTCAGTCATTTCCTGTAGGGATCGTCTTTTACTGTGTGTCTAATCGTTTCATTTCTTAACCTGTCCAATCTCGTAATATCCATTCTGCCTCTTAAACTTTAATTTCGCTTGCTTGTATCCTCCTAATGTCTTCTTAATCTCAAGGGTAATTATTACGGTTCGGATCTTTAGGACAAGGCATATTTACTTCCTGCCTACTTTTTGAGCTGAAATGCTGAGTTAAACACTGATTCAACTTTTCTGATTGTATTTAAATATATTTCATATAGTACATTATGCTGTCTACGTGAAACCGACCTTACTAGATAAAATAAATGATGTATAATTGAGCATGTTTTGATGTATAGTAAATTTAAATGTTTGGTCATATTTTGTCATTTTTACGCATTTATAAGGTCATATTTGCCTGCATATTTCTCTATTTATTTTTTGTCATAAATATCGGATCCCTAGTAATTAATAACGATTTTCGAAATGGCAAGAAGAAAGTGTCTTTACCTATGAGTGAATCTTGTGATTTTTGAGACAGAAATTGGCAACCCTCCCACAATTCGCCTAGCTGATTTCTGAGACAGTTTACAGAGGCAAACTGCATTGACTGAATCACCTTAGCCGATCGCTGATTGTACTAGCTCCTTCATAGAAGCTTTTTATATGCAGTCATTTAAGTTGGTAAGTGTTATAATGTACTACAAGGTAATCAGTTCTTGCAATCATAACTGGCCACCATGTACAAAGTATTCATGACAGATTTGCAGATCTTGGTCTGAATATTCGGTATCTTTTATTTATGAGACGACTAAAACATAAAAAAGTAAACAAAATTTCATTTGATACCTCCTTAGATAATACTTGTTCTTGCAGTTATCCTGCAGCATACAGTTATTGCATATGAATCACTAACAGGAATAATAATGTTAGTGGGTGTTCCCACCGAGATTTAAAATGTTTTAATTCGTGTACATGTGCATAACCATGGTATGTATTTATTGAGATTGAATATTCGGTTTTGAATGGCCTCTATTTCTGGTGCCCCTCCATCGTGATAATTTTATTTCATATCTCTGGGCGCTGTGAAGTAATTTTCATCATTTCGACTTGTCCAGCAAAGGGGAAGTTGTGGACAATTTCTATCACCAAATTGTATTGCAAAACACCTATATTCTAACGCTCTCAGCAGTGGGTATGGGGTGACCTCATATGATACTGCTAATGGTTATTCATTCGTTGGATGGGGATGTTAAACTTGGCATCCTCCAAGTAACTTTCGGAAGAGTAGGCCTGAATAGCAAGGCACCTTGCTCGATCCCCTTTCTTCCTTCATATTCATATATACAACACAATCAAGAAAGTAAACAAGAGCTATCTACACAAAGGGAACTCTTAGAAACGCAGACGAAAGAATATGGCCTCCAGTAGGTGGAGAATACAGTTTTGTTCCCTAAAAACAATCTGCCAATAATTACTCTTTTCCCTTCACCTAGTAAACTCATATTCGGAGGTGGCGCGCACAAAGTAGGAATTATTTGAATTGTTGACAGATTCTTCTTCCGCTAGGGACACAAGGTCACCAGACCTCACTCACCACGGAAACAACTGCTCTTGGTGGTGTCAGGTACGCAGGGAAGCGATCAATCAACCTGTCGACATTCTACACAATGACTGACAGTACCTTTGTATTAGGTTAATAAATCCCCGTTGTAAGATAAAGATCAGCCTGTTAACACCATAAGCAGGAGATCAAGGGAAGGGGGTAGTGTGGAGACAGGTGTCCCTAGGGGAAGGGGGAACTGGCAACAACTATTGAAAATTTCCATTGTGAGTACAGTGCCGCCGAAAGCCGCGTTCCCACGATCTCTTGTAAAGGAGGCGGGAAGGGACGGGACGAATACTCAACAACACGCCATGGGAACAGGGCCGCCTCTGCTAGCGGAGATGAGACGCAGCTACCCACGCTGTGTCAGTAAACATCACAGGCGTGCGTAGAGGTGCGCTGTTGTCATCGGTTTGCAGCAGCGGTGCGCACCCCTTCTGTTGCTGTAAAGTGCTCTGTGCCAAACGACACTATGCAACGTGGTGGGGAGGTGGCGGCGAGGTAAGCGAGGACTAACCTGCTGCGCGCGCTCGTCCCTACACTTCGGCTAATGAGGTCCCGTCCCGTCTCGCCTCCGTTACAAGAGATCGTGGGAACGCGGCTGAATGTGAAGCTGTGAGGAGGAGGAAGAAATTAATGATGGTGTTATCTGCCTACTATTGCCAATCATTCTGGCCTTTGTAAATTTCCTATAAGAGTACTGAGTTTGTCTTTTAGAGGACCACCATAACTACAACATTTAGCATAGCAACTAGCACGAAACGAAGGAGGAATCAAATAATAGTATATCTGAGATTGAAGGAAAATTCGCAGTGTGGATGTTGTAATCGTTTTCAGGTATCCAAGAGGCGTTCGCTGCGGGCAGGATCGCTTCCCTGATAGGAGTGGAAGGAGGACACTCTATCGACTCCCGTCTGGCCATCCTCAGACTGTACCAGGAGTTGGGGGTTCGATACCTGACACTCACTCACTCCTGCAACACACCCTGGTGAGTGGAACTCAAACTCACAGACACCATAAAGATATGAAACAACATTTTCCTTTATCCCATGTTAAAGTAGAACAATATACATAATCTTTAGTTTAGAACGTATGGTATAGAAGAATACTAAATGAAATTTAGCTACGCCACAAATATAATATATGCTATTATAAATCTGCAAGAGAGCTGTGTCACCGAGCGTGGCGGTGTAACGGTTAGCGTTCTCGCCTCGCATTCGGGAGGACGGCGGTTCGAATCCCCGTCCAGGCATCCAGATTTGGGTTTTCCATTGTTTCCCCAAATCACTCCAGGTGAATGCCGGGATGCTTCCTTCAAAAGGCCATGGCCGAATTCCTTCCCATTCCTTGCCCCCCATCCTTTCCCGTCTCTCAAGACCTAGTTGTTATAGGAGACGTTAAACAGTAAAAAAAAAAGAAAAAAAAAAAGAGCTGTGTCTGTTTCTACCTTTGTCCACTCATCACGCAGAAACTGAAAAACCAATTTGGATGGAGTTTTCACAGTTTGAATTCTTATAGTTTAGCTTAAAATTTGTGGTGTATTTTGAGACCATGACCGGGAATCGGAGCAAGAAATGGTAAATCGTCTGTACCTAGAACAAATAGGTGCCACAGATCATACAGCGTATCAGATCAAAGAACACGTTACAGCTCAAATAAAAACTCCACACATTGGAATCTGCTAATATTGTTTTTAGACTTCGTAACTTAGGTTTTTTGTTTCGTTAGTTATCTGAAATATTGAACGTTAGAATACACTGTAAACGATAACCAAACCACTACATACAAAATTCACACACCAATAAGCGTAACAAAAATGTGGAGTGTAAGATGCAATGTTACAAATATTTTTGCTTTATTACTGTTTATTGCTTCTCAGCTTCCTTTCATTTTTTGTGCTTAAAGTGGTGAATAAATAATAGACTTGCATTGCTGTTGACTTGATAACCTCCCTATGTACTTAGCTGCAACAACTAACCTTTTATACTGAAGTTTGTGTCGACCTCACGTTTATTAAGCGCACTCTTAAATACGCATGACACAGTTAATTGATCGATTTTTTTTTTTTTTAATATTCTAATGGAACTATTGTAAATCACAGTTCATTGAAGCTTTTGAATGGTTAAATCCACTAAAGGACTAAGTATCTTCCGAAGTTGCATGTTCCAGGATAACATGCAACACAATAACTGAGCACGAATACCCCTCGCAAAGCGGCTGCTGAAATGTAAAAAAGGTTTCAGCCAATCAGGTGATGCCTTTAAAATTAAAGAGTACAACTAAAAGCGTTAAAGATCTCGAATTCTCTAGATACATAGCACCCGCGCCGTTTCATGTTGTATGTTAACTGAGCCACTATAATAATATTCCATTACTGAATTCCTTATTAATAACGCTACAATTAGAATACTAAGCAAACTACTTTGGAGTTTCACAGAAATAATGCTTTAAATTGTAAAGTTTTATGGCTGCAGTTTTTAGGGAATATTTTCAGTATCTCGTCAGTAAATTAAAACTGAACTCATTACATCATTGTCAACTTCAAGTATTAGTCTTCTTAAACTATTCATTCATTAAGGTTTAGATATTGATCCTTTGCCGTTTATCAACAGGTTTATGTATGTGTAAGATTTTGAGTATCATTTGGTTATCCATTTTTGAATATGGTTTCCACGGTTAGCATGGTTAGTCTGATTTGGTGACAAGTATACCGGCTGATGTTGAACATCATGACTAAAAATCCTTGGTAACTCTTATGTGATTTCCATAACAGCTCTGTCAGATAAAATTCTACTTCCACGTCCACGAATGCGTACGCAGCTTGGATCCTGGGCAATGCATTCCGTTACGAGACTAGCGTACGGGAAAAGCCAAATGCCGAGTCCCTGTCACATTAAACGGGGGAAATATGACTAGTGAAAAAAGCCCCAAAAGAACATTAGGAATGTTTTGTGGATAGCTCCAACCACTAAATTATCTAAGTATATGGCTACTAACCTTTTATGGGGAGAACTACGGTATAGAAAACAAAGTCAATACACAATAGCGAAAATAACTGCCAAAAGATGGATTTATTAGCAAGAAAAGATATTTGGTACTTTACAATATAATTGCGCTTATTTTTAAGAGTCCAATAAAAAACAGTACTGCGGAGTAAAACGTTACAACTGACAGCAAAAATACTCTCCAGAAGACATTCAGTTGCTCCATCGATATTTCGGCATCTGATACCATACAGCCAACTCAACAGTGATTATGTGTGAATCAGTGCTCTTCAGTTTTTTCCACTAGGCATTTATCGAACCAGTTATACACATCGCAGGACATACATGATATTTACAGACAAAAACGCATGCTCGCGGCCGGAATCGAACTAGTACCCTTCGGCACACGGAGCTCGTACTCTAGCCCCTACGCTACCGAGGCCAGATGGAAGTAAGTTATGATGTTGATGTTGCAGGGCTGACGCTTCAACAGCGGATGACGTAGGACCAGAACACGATGGACTCACCGAATACGGTCGGGTGAGTATTATGAAGTGCCACTACAGGTTAATTTACCACCCATGTCATTATCAAAGTTTGGAAAAATTTGGCTACGCAAGTTGAAGTAGCTGGAAATGATGATGACGAGGTTGGAAATTGAACTGAAGTCTCATAGCACCGGGCAAGATATGGGAATATACTATCCAGTGGAGACTTTCCCGGCGTATCGATGCAACAAAATCTTCTCGGGTGTCCCGCCGGATGGTGGGGTTAAAACACGACGTTTCGACAGCTGACTCTGCTGTCTTCATCAGGTATCTTGTAGTTGTTCTCAGCTGATTGTCTCTGCCTCGACTGAAGACAGCAGAGTCAGCTGTCGAAACGTCGTGTTTTTACACCACCATCCGGCTGTACACCCGAGAAGGTTTTGTTGTGTACTGTAGTTGTTACTTTGTTTTGGAAGCAGTGTTTTTCCGTCTTGAAATGAGTTCACCGATTTAAGACAATTGTTTACGTTATTTTAGGTATAATAGATGAGATGAAGAGTCTCATTGACAGTTTCAGGCAATAGTGGAACATTAATGCTTGTTGACTCTCTCGCTATCGAAGCACCGTAAACATTTGTACAATCGTTATACGTTTCGTTAAACCCACGTCAAGGGCGTGAAATTTTGTGGTGTTTGTTTTTGAAGATAGTAAATTCTTGATCATACTTTTCTAACAATAAAAAATTATAAAGTTTGGATATTATTAATAATTATGAATCTTAAGTTAGATACATGACATTATTGGACTTAATAGGACTAATGAAAGATGGGTGTACACTTTCATTGAATTTATTAAAACTTGAGCATGGACAAATTTTCGAAAACAAGAACTTTATTTTATTAATATTTGAACCATTACACATTGTCTAAACAGTTAGAGCAATTTGAGATTTCTTAAGGGCCGTTCCCACGATCCTTTGTAACGAAGGCGAAATACTCAACTACACGCCATCGGAACAGGACCGCCTCTGCTAGCGGAGACGAGACACAGCTACCCACTCTGAGTCGGTAAACATCACAGGCGTGTGTAGCGGTGCGCTGTTGCCATCGGTTTGCAGAAGCGGTGCGCACCCCTTCTGTTGCTGTAAAGTGCTCTGTGTCAAACGACACTAGGCAACGTGGTGCGGAGGTGGCGGCAAGGTGAGCTACGACTAACCTGTGGCCCGTGGTCGTCCCTACACTTGGGCTAACGAGGTCCCGTCTCGTCTCGCCTTCGTTACAAGGGATCGTGGGAACGCTCCTTTAGATTTACCGTTTCGCCACTAGCGAGGTCAGAAGACCCACGCAAACCAGAATAGTGCCGCAGGGGCCGTCTGCGCAGCCAGCTTTCTCGCCAGGCCGCGTCTTTCACCCCCGTTTCGTACAGTGATCAGGCTCAACCAGGGCCGGCGTTAAGGGGGAGTAAGCGGGTCAAAAGTACCCGGGCCCCACGAGCTGATGGGGGACCCGATTACCGACTATAGGGGCCCTCAGGCCATGAAGCCAAGATTATGCCAATTTTCGCCTGGCCATTTTGTAGAGCTAAAAAAAAAAAGGTCGCCCATTTTACCCCGGGCCCGAAATTCCTAGCGCCGGCTCTGGGCTCAACAGATAAACAGATAAACAAAAAAACGTTAATAATATTGCTGGCGACATCCCTTAGTGGCTGGATCGTCCCCCACCACTCTTCGAACGCACCTCTTTACTGAGAAACGGCATTAAGGACTTTTTTCGGTCGCCGGCACTGGCCAACGGCATTTCGCGAGTCTTTTCCCAAACTTGACCAAATGGAAAGCGAAGCTTAACTATTTATGATGCGCAATAAATCCATTGAAAGTCCAAGGCAGATAGAATGTTTAGTCACCTACCGGACGTGGAAATCTGGGTGCTTTGTTCCTTCACATAGCACTGTTTGTATGAACCATACCACACCTCCAACATCTCGCAGATAATATTCGAGCACTTGGTACCTAAAAACACTGACACTCTGTACTTATTAATTCATTACAGACTTAAAATAGTAATAACAACAGAGCATACAAATAGATAATCTATACGATGCGATGTTGTTGCAGGCCATATTTCCACAGTTGCTTAATTAATTACTAGTTGAATGAACACGCCAACGCAACTGTTCAATTTATTTATTGCTGCGTCGTACGCGTTTCACCTCTCATCGAGGCATCATCAGCGACGAATCTGTGTTACAGTTTTTATATACAGTTTTATATACATTTTTATCCTATTATTACAAATTATGAGCATTTTTTTATGAGTTATTTTTATAGCTAATGGTTACTTACTATTTACATTTGTTACTATGGTATGATAAAGATAATCTATATATTAATACGCTAAGCGAAAACTTCGTATCCCTTTTTAAGAATATTGCGCAAACGGATGAGTGTGAGATTTGGCACAGTTAAAGTTTTTATGGAGAAGAAGTACAGAAAGCGAAAATGTATATATATCATGTGTTACAAACACATTAAAATAAATAAAATAAAACATTCGTTGTTTACATTCAATTGTTTTTTTTTAGTGGCAGCGATGCTTACTGATTCTGCCAATGTCTATGATCTTTGGTCAACAGTAAAGAAAAAAATATAATAAGCATAGTTAATACATGTTAAAAAAACATTATTAAATAAAAATGTGTGTGTGCGTGAAATCGGATCGGAGCCAACTGTCTGACGTGTATTTCGAGCACTGAGATACTCTATAGTCTTTGGTGAAACAAAAGACTCACATAAATTAGAATCTTTGAAGTTATGAAAGGAACATTTCCAAAAGGAATGAAGTAGTTCTGGCAGATATTATATGGCATTTTTTATTTAAAAGGTTAAACTTTGGTTAAAGGACTTTTGATTTTTGAATTTCAGTAATTTCATTGCGATTTTTTTTTATTTATTTTAAATTCAGATATTTGCACTTCCTTCGATTATCGCATGATATAAACCTTGACAAGTCGGTGAAAGAGAGACAAAAAAGAAGGAATACCTATTTGCGTGAAATTCAAAATGACAATAGACCAAATTTAAATAGTCAACACACAAAATCAAGAAATTAATTTGATGGATACATTTAAATGCGCACTAAATGTCATTCCAAGAAATTTTGATAGTTTGGAATTTACAATGCAGGTTTTGAAATGCAAAACATTTCGAATCAGAAGTTACTTCAGGGGGAAGGAATGCATTTACTTCCTGTTATCATAAAGCAGTTTTATGGGCCTTGAGTCAAAATGAATATTTTAAATCATTATATGGTGGACTAAATTCAAATGAAACAACGGTAAATAGAAAGTAAAAAATTAATTAAAATAATGATTATTACTCTTTCACGAAAGAAACTAAATAATGAATTACGATCGAATTTCGACCCCTGGGCGATCACTAGTATCAAGGTAATTACTCTAAAAGCTACTAAATAGATCATTGAACATCTAAAGAATTGTAATTATTATTTTTGAACTAAAACACGTAATAGACAGTTCAGCAGTCAAAAAACAGTAGTAACAGTTGGTTTAGTAAAATACGTATTAGCACTGCACTCTCCGAATATAGGAGTATTTAATCTTTGCAACTCTTACCCTGCTGTGTTGTTGATTCCACTGCAGCAGTAGACATCATAGTTATACCTAAAGGCTAAATGTTGGGATGAATTAATTATTATCTATTTTGTATTTAATTACTCTGGAAAGGTTTCATAATTCAGCACGTTAATGAGGCTCGTATTCATCATTAAATCCATTTTTGGTGTCTCAGCAATGTTTGTGTCAACAGACGGTGGTGAGAGAGTTGAATCGATTGGGCATCATGGTGGACCTGGCTCACGTCTCCTACCAGACCATGGTGGACGCCATCAACGCGTCGGTAGCACCAATCATCTTCTCCCACTCCTCCGCCTACGCCCTCTGCAACAACAGCCGAAACGTCCGTGATGACGTCCTGCGGATGGTGGTAAGTAATACAATAGTTGGACTCGTCGATGTTACAATCAATTAAAAAGCAAGTGCGTATAGAATTATTGGCCGGGAATCCCTGCAGGGCAGTATTTCAGCAGCCTAACAGGCGCCACGCTTTTAACTTCAAGCATTAATTCTATACCCTGTTCACGCTCAACTGGCGGTTCAAGGTCACCTTCCCCTTTCCCCGTTCTTCTCCTCACCGTCCCTTCCCATTGATTACCCCTCGAACAGGCCAGTATATTGAGGCAGGCGAGTGGCAAATATCTCAGCGGGAACACTCCCCTACGCGTGTAGAGGTGAGGGAAGTGGAGTGGGGATAGAGGAGAGTGACCTTGAGGCGATTCTGTTAACTTAACGCACTATAATGCATAAAGGGCAATATATGGTTTAGGTGGAATCCGAAATACTGGCCGATCTATTGCACTTCGCAGGGACAAAGAAACTCATTTCCAAATATAAAGAGCAGTTTAAGCGATCATTAAAGTTGATGAAGTTTGAAGAGGATAGATTCAGTTCTCAGACAAGTATTTTAAAACTTGAAACCTAATCCAATGTACTGAGCGATAACGAAACTACCTGGAATTTTGGAGGACAAAGGTTCAAATCCCTGACCAGTCATCAAGATTTCTGGTGATAGCTATCTCGTCTCGTTTATAATAAAATAATTAGTCCAAGACGAATAACTTTCAAGTTTGTTTATATTTTTATCAAAGACATCGGACTTCATACAAAGATACTACGTACAAATGTAAACAAAGGCTCCAACGATTATAAAGGCTCCAACGATTATTACTTGCAATACGTTCAAACTAATCTTTTCAAAACTAAAACTCAACTACAGTAAATCGTCTCTGCCGATCGCTTGTATAAGCGTTATTGAAAATTCCAGAATAATTCAAAGACTTCCGACAGCGGTTTCTCGAATTATAGCAATACTTAAACAATTAAAAACACATTAAACCAATCAGAACTAATACAAAATCATTATGAAACACACAGAAATGAAAATAAAAGATATTTGCACACAAAATTATCCAAACTATCCGAAATTGACCCCTAAATATCGTATTTCACATTAATTCTTCGAATTACAATATTTTAATCAATGTTTCATGCATAGTACTTTCCTTGAACATATTAAATAGTATTTACACAGTTTCTTTCCATAAAAAAATGTTCATTTATACAGACTTACAATCAGTTACAAGAAAAATATACAAAACCACATCCACTCAACCCCCAGCTTGCCACAAATAAATCTTAAAATACGGTCTCTGATTAAAAGTATGTGTCCGAGGCGTTATAATGGTTTCTCTAAATCATTCCAGGTAAATGACCGGGTGTTTCCTACAAAACACCATCACCGTATTCCTTTCTATTCCTTACCCCAGCTCTTTCTGCCGCTAATGACATCGACGTCAACGATGCATAGAGCTAGAAAGAAAAAAAAAATCCATTGCACGAAAATTTCCTTGGCATTTCCCAGCTTCCTCAAGGATCACACACATATGTAGTCACTAAGAAATAAATGTAAGAAAACGCAATTATGAATGCATATACTTTCACCATCAATGTCTATAGGTTCCCAACGCACAGCCGTCTAGTTTTATTGAAACCTTTCTTTTCAGCCATGTTGCTGTGGCTTTTGAATGCCGTAGCAAGATGGTTATGACGTCAGATTTTAATAAACGGACGAAGCTCAATCTCGAGATCTAGAAGAGTATAGAATGTGGTTAATAACAGCAGGTAGTAGGTGTTACTGTTGTAAATATACCGATAACCATCTTAGTAAATTTTAACTCATCGCTAAATAAGAATTTTCTAGGTTTTACTAATTATACCTCCTGATCAATATAGTTGATCAAATAGTATATCATTTTTGTAAACATTTTCTCCTAGTTGATTATAATTACAGGTATAACTTTGTATCACTTGGCAATAAGTGTTCACGGTAATGAAACAAAATACGTTAGCTACCACAGTTAATATTCATAAGAAGTAAATTGTTGGTAGACTCAGACATATTTTTACGGCAGCACTGTACGATTCTTATTACAAATAATATATTGATACTACAAACGATAAAATGGTCCAAGACATCTAGATAAGCCTAATACAGTGTTTTTTATTAATTTCTGACACGTCTTTAATAATGAGTGACTCCCGTTTCAGACAGCAAACCGCGGCATCGTCATGGTAAACTTCTACTCATCCTATGTACGCTGTGACGGAGTTCGCGCGACATTGGATGATGTCGTTGGTAAGTACCTTCCTAGAGGAACTATAATATTACACTGATCAGTCAAAACATTATGACCACCCGCTTATTAGTGGGTTGTTCCTTCTTTGGATCGCAATACAGCAGCGATTCGGCGATGCATGGATTCGAAAAATCTTTGTTAGGTTTCTGGAGTTGTCTGGCACCAGATGTCTACGCACAGATCACGCAATTCCCTGAAAACGCGGACCGGTGTTTTGTGATCGTGGCGCCAGGGAACGAGCATCTCGGAAACGGCGAGGCTGGTCGGCTGTTAGCGTGCTACTGTACGGTAGTGAGCATCGCAGAGTGGTTGAAGGAAGGTGAAATCACGAATGGGCGAAAAGGCGTTGGACGTCCATGCCTTATCACAGAACGTGGATGCCGGAGGCTTACCCACTCTGTAAATCGGGGTAAGCTGTGATCTGTGGCAGATCTGACAGCAGAGAACAATGCTGGTGCAGGAACAAGTGTTTCGGAGCACACTCTGCTGCCACAGATAGCCACCTATCCCCTTTTACAGCGTGGACAAGCCTCCGACCTCCACGTTCTGTGATGTGGCGTGGACGTCCAGATGCTCACTACAATAGCACGCGAACAACCGATCATCCTCGCCGTTTCAGAGATGCTCGTTCCCAGAGCGCCACGCCCACAAAACGCGGAACCGTTATCTAAGACAACTCCGGAATCCTAACAAGGACGTTTCGAATCCATGCCATACCAGATCGCTGCTGTATTGTCCTCCAAAGAAAGACCAACACACTAATAAGGAGGTGGTCATAATGTTTTGGCAGATCAGTGTATGTCACAAATGGAACTCAAATATCTCGCACATCCAGAATATAAAACGGTTGAAACTCTTGTTCCTTACTTACTGACAGAAACAATAATTTTATCGTATCTCTATGACGCATCAAATTGAAACTGGAAGTGTGAAATTGGATGTTTTCACCTAACCGTCGACGTCAATAGAGATGAGAGAAAGAAAGTCCTCGAATTCTGGAGGATGCAAGTTTGAAACCTCGTCCGGCCATCCAGATTTCCGTTTTCCAAGGTTTCCTGAAATCACTTTAAGTGAATCCCGGGATGGTTACTTCAAAAGATCATGGCTGAATTTCTTCCAGTTTCTTGCCCTCAGTTTCCTTCTGTAATGACTCTGAAGTCGACCACGCGTAAAGCCATAAGAAATAAAGTACGTAAGGGTAGTTCGAAGTTCTAGATCAGTACGCCAGTTATTAAAGCAGTGCCTACTAGACGTATGAATTGAAGTATTATGTCTTTTGGTCAATCAGAAATTAGTTTTCTGCATTAAAAATTATTTTCTGGCATAAATTAATTATTTGAAAATCTGTAAAAGAAACTCAACTTTTACCCCAATCCCCTTCAATTACTTTTTCCAAACAAACTTGGATAGTATTGTTGGCTCATGACTTTTTAAACCATTTAAAAAAATAATTAAAATGGCGGTATCACTTGCTCAGTCAAAAAATGCCTCTAGAAACAGATGCAGCAGTGAGCGGACATTCTGAGATTGGAAGATTCCTTGCTCACCAGTGGGATACCATGTCAAGTAAAGAAGATGAGTAGTAAATGAAGTAAAACTATTACACATGAGTCGACATTCAAGAAGAAACTATGTGCTGCCACTCGATGTTTCCCTGGATTTATTAACAGTACCATTAAGTTGTTTCTGTTCGCATAAGTGGAATGTGACTCAAAGTGAATATATGTGATTATTGTAGGCCATTTATTCCACAGTTGCTGGTTAAACTAATAATTATTATTTAGTAAATACGCCAATACAACTGTTGTTGGAAATTATTTATTTTTCGGACGCATTTCGCCTCTCGTCAAGGTATCTTCAGCGTAAAATGTTTTTATGTTATATGTGATTAGTTATAATTTGAACATAATGGTTTCTTACATTTAGCGAAATTATTATATATACAGGGAGCATAATATGACTTATATTTACATACCAGTTATGAATTATCATGTAGAACGTTTGTTTACATACGTATAATAAGATAGGATTCATCATACATTTACATTTTCGTTATGAGGTGCGGTTGTTGGTCGCCTGTGACCTCAACCAGCATGCTGTTTCCACTATTGCATTTAATTGTACAGTTTGATATAGTGTGGTTCTTATGACTTCACTGTAGTCAACTTTGATGTACAGTTTTATCCACTTTATCAACCTTCAGTTTTCGCGTGCCCGCTGCTGCTGTTCAGCTGTTTTTTCCGGCGGTTCTCTGTCAGCAGTGTCGTGAGCGGAGAGTTTGCATTGTGCAATTGTATTTGTGTGTGTGTGTCTTTTGCTTTGTTTTAGCCAAAATGTGTATGTGTGGTGGATGGGGGAGTTGCACATTTTGGCTAAAGCAAAGCAAAACACACACACACACGAATGCAATTGCACAATTCAAACTCTCCGCTCACGACACTGCTGACACAGAACCGCCGGAAAAAAACAGCTGAACAGCAGCAGCGGGCACGCGAAAACTGAAGGTTGGTAATGAAGTGCATAAAACTGTACATCAAAGTTGACTACAGTGAAGTCATAAGAACCACACTATATCAAACTGTACAATTAAATGCAATAGTGGAAACAGCATGCTGGTTGAGGTCACAGGCGACCAACAACCGCACCTCATAACGAAAATGTAAATGTATGTTACAATATGAATCCTATCTTATTATACGTATGTAAACAAACGTTCTACATGATAATTCATAACTGATATGTAAATATAAGCCATATTAGGCTTACTACATATAGAATAATTTCGTTATATGTAAAAAAGAAAACCATTATGTTCACATTATAACTTATCACATATTACAGAAAAACATTGTACGCTGGAGATACTTCGACGAGAGGCGAAATGGGTCCGAAAAATAAATAATATCTAACAACAGTTGTATTAGCGTATTTATTAAATAATAATTATTAGTTTAAAGTGAATATATCATAAAGACTAGCCGAAACTTTACAGTATAGCCAGTCAATCGTCAATATCAAAACAGATGCTTGTTGGTCTCATTCGAATTAAACTACAGCACACATCTAAACCAAGTGTCCTCTGTTTGCAGCTCACATCAACTATATCCGCACGGTGGCTGGGGTGGATCACGTGGGCATTGGAAGCGACTACGACGGCGTCAACTTGTGAGTATATAACAACAGGAGAGTGACTAAACCAGGAGTAGTCAACATTATTTACCTACCACCCACTTTTGTGTCTCACCAAGCAGTACAATTTTCAAACCACCCACCAGTTTGGTGATTTATAAAGTAGAAAGTAACTTTATCTATCTATCTATATCTATAAAACGAAAACCGGGCATATTGGTAGTATAAAAACTCGGAAACTACGGAGCAGATTTCGATGGAGTTTTCACCGTTTTAAAGCTTAGAATCTCAATTCAGTTGTTTGGAATGTCTTATGTTTCAACGTTAAATAACGCAGGAGCGTTAAATGAAATTCTGAACATATGATGACAAATCCCAAAGATTGAAGGATTTGATGTTACATACTTCGCACTAAACACACAATACAATGTCTCCGACCATAGCCTTTAATGAAAGCGATAAGTTTACAATAATAACTGTTTTGCACATTAAACAAAACTTGAAGTATTCTTTCCTTTAATTCAGGATATTCAATATTTAAAAGCCGTAAAAAAACCCAGAGATTTTCTTAAAGCACTTTCTCTGGACAATATCTCTGGCCTTCAGCATTAGTCTTCTGTTTACAATAGTATTATTCCGGATTCACTTATGATATTTGTTAAAGGATCTGGCGTTTCGAGCAAAAAATATATCCATTCACTTCGCAATTGAATCAAATGTGTGTTTCTAACATTTTTTTTTTTGTTTTTTTTTTTTTTTTGTTTTTTTTTTTTTTTTTTTTTATCTGTTAACGTCTCTCTAACAGCGAGGTCTTTAGAGACGGGATTTCTAACATAATCTAGCGTTGTTCAGTAATGTAGTAATACAATTTCTTAACCAAATTAACGAAGCTTGATATACATGAATCTTTTGGACGAATGAAAATAGTGTACAATAAAGTTCAACCCACCCGTTTCTTGGTAGGGGGCGGGTGAATCTAGGTTTGCTTTTGTTCCGAAACAAGTTGGCGCGAATTTTATGAAACTTTGAACAAATGTTTTTCATTGTGGGAATAAAAATAGGGTACGGGTAAATCTACGCCAACTATACCGGGCAACGCCGGGAACTCTGCTAGTACCATTTATAAAGCTTAGTTATAGCAAACTAGAGTAAATCATAACAATTACTTACCAAATACTTTGTAGGACTTTCACTACGTTTGGCAGCATAAATCTTTACAAAACGACTTACAGAAGTTAAATCTTTTCTTGTTTATATTCTGAATACGTAGAACCATGAAGTCTGGTGAAATTACATTTAATTATTTAATTTATTAAGGATAGCTCTGAGGATGATGCTGTGAAACTAAATACTGGCTAATGGGTTCAATTTATGTAAGGGATGAATAAAGGTCTTTTCTTTCGGAAATAGTCAGGCGGCTACTTTCTTTTGTCATAATATGATGAAGGCATTCTTTTTATTTTGCCACAGGTTTTCGTATCCATCACCAATTGATTTGTGTTTACTTTCTTCATCATATCTAATTTCTAACAGTTCTTTATGGCCAGTTGTATCAGCCTCTGCAATATTTGCGAGAAAAGGATATTTCGTCCAGTCGTAAAGCTTCAATTTAAAAACCTCTAAATATCGGTTTCCATGACCAATTTAAGATTTAATTTAATATAATTGCATTGGAGCGCACGCTCCAGTTGCAATTTTCCTGCACACATATTTCACCCCTTCCCTGCACCCACATACATTTGCTCTCTACAAATTTCAAGTTTAAATTCTTTAAATTCGTTCAACGTAAATTATTCAATATTTCTCTTGGTAACTTATTCCAATCGGCGATTCCCTTACCTAAAAAAGAGAATCTTCCTACATCCTTGTTTCTGAAATCGAGTGACGGCTTGTGGTCATGGTCATCTTTTCCCTTCCATGCATTACTTTTAATTCTTACACCAATATCTTTCCATGCCTCTTTACCAATATACGTCTTGTACACTCCCATGACCCTCTTCACCCCCCTCATGTCTTCCAATGAATCCCAATCCAGCTCTTTTATCATGTCTGTTACTGATTGCGTTCTGCGGTCATTTCTAGGAATAAATCCAGCAGCCCATTTTTGCACCCTCCCCAACTCCTGTATTTGATATTCAAAAGGTTGGTTTCATACTACACCACTATATTCAAGAAATTGTCTAACCAATATTTGTAACCCAATTCCTTTACTTCTTTCGTGCATCCCCTCATCACTCTCTCCAACAAGTGCAGAATTTTGAGATCTTTCTCTATTACCTGCGTAATGTTGTTACCAATTGTAATGCCAAGATATTTATATTTCAGGTCTTCAACAAGCAATTCTTTCCCCATCTTATAATCATAATCAGCCATTAGTTTTTTTTTATCTGTGTATCTAATAAGCAAGATCGTTGCGTGGCTACTGAACCTTTCAATATCCTCTGAAGTTAATTATTTTTTTATGGATGATAATTCAAGAAACTTTATCTTTTTATTAGATTATGACGAAGTAGTTGAAGTTTATCAAGTAATTACACAATACGTTGGCAACCGGGAAGAGCTTTATTAGCCTCTTGATGTGCAAATTGACATTATTAAATATCTTATTATTATTTAAAAAATCCTACCACCCACCATGAAAGCTGGAACGCCCGCTATGCAAGTGTGTTCGTACAACTGAACATCAGCTGAACAAGTCTGGTGTTTTGATATGACGTCATACATACTCTGCACCTGTTTTCATTGATTCATTACAATATGAACCCTACGCGAGGGAAGAGTAGGTATGGGAGTTTCTGCTTCACTATCAGGTTTTCATCACCTCTGCACTTCTTCCGTCAAGACGATTGCTGTTATAGTGCCAGTTTTTAATATAATTTAATTTATATAGTTAAACAGCAAATTATGAGATGCGGAGATTTCTTGAGACTCCTTTCTTTGGATTCTGTTCCTGAAGGACATGGAAACCTAATATTTCCACTTCAATTTCTGATCGTCTGTTGGGCTTCTAGTTCGGAAACAAAACACGCCGCACGCTTCAGATTTATGTATTTCGTTTACCCAAACGCGAATATCGGATTGAAAATTTTGTGAAACTACATTTTAGAGGGTTTCGTCCCAATAAAGGAGGATAAGAAATAATTTTTTTCTGGTGTGGAGTGACGTTGTTTAAATCTAGTTAAGTGGAGGACTAATATTTTTATTTTTTTTTTTCTTGTAAGTAAATGCATGAGGTTATCAAATTTGTCAGTTTCTGATCATTTTTCTAAGACAATGTTATCATTCTTTAAGTATGCTTTTGTTTTTTAGGATGCCTATCGGGCTGGAAGACGTCTCGCGCTATCCAGACCTGTTCGACAGGTTGGCCAACAATACCGCTGACGAGCCTGAGTGGAGCGACGAGGACCTGCGCAGGTTGGCAGGACAGAATCTCATAAGAGTATTCACTGAGGTGGAACAGGTCAGTACTAATGATAAGCAGCCAGCTGCTGTTACAGTACCAACATCCAGAACTGTACCAGAGTTCAGAATAAATAAATCAACATCCTTATTGCTAAATATTTGAAAAGTATAATGTCGTAGGTTCTGCTTTGTTGGAGGAAGGGAAATAGTGGACAACTACTTCTCACGGCTTAATATTAACTCTATCACTCGTTGATACAGGATTGGTGACTACCTTGGAGGGAGTTAATTCTCCATAACAGCTTTCTATTGAATTTTAAATAGCATGAATCAAATTTGCCTTAACCAGTATATATGTTCGCGTTACTGTGTGTGAATTACTGTCTTGTTTGCGTTGTGAATGAATGAAATATGAAGGAATCGAAAAGGTGAAACCCTGTGCTGATTTATGCGGACCTATTTTTCCGAAAGAAATTTGTAAACATTTGGAAGAATTTCCAAAGTCTTCGGGTAAAATTTCTTTGGAACGTCTTTTCCATACTTCTCTTGCAAGTATAAACCTATTTAATGACACATAAAAATACTACTAAAACGTACTACACGATGATTAATATTTTATTCAGCAAAAAATATAAGTTCTAAATTTCAATAAACCATTATTACTCTGATTAATATGTCATCCATGAATGGATTCTTGTGAGAGTGTGAACGGTAGTTCGTGTCAGCGATCGTGTATCAATATTTCGACGAGGCGAGAGTGTAAATGCGTCATTGCTGTTCTCCCGCAATTCTTTGTAGACATGCCAGTTCCTTCAAATTGTAAATTTAGCTCTTTATATTTACACTTTATCAAACACTGTTTGCTTATTACAAATTTTTATTTTTAAATTATCTTGAATTTATTTCGTCAGGTTGTAAATTATGTGAAGTAAAATGTTCTCAAGCTATCATCTAAGGGATGTTGGTCGCGTTTTTTACTATGTTACAAAAGTTGTGTCACATCCGCTTCATGATTACAGAGCAGCTAGAAATTTTTTTGAGAGAAATGGGGAAATACAACCTTTACCTTCAAGACAAGAATGCATAAGTTATAAATATGTATGTATGAATGAAGACTTTCCCAGTGTTATCAACTGAATGAAAAACTCTCGCGCCTCTCTCCAGGGAAGCTTGTCATTCAGATGCGACGTTTCAGTGCCGTTCTCTGGCGGCTGCTTTTCGTGAGATAGTAGAGCATAGATACTTCAGGTATTTAAGTAGCTGCTATTTGTTTGTTGCAGGTACGTGACTCCTTAGCGGACCAAGCAATCTTCGAGGATCTGCTACCAGCGGAAGAAATCCCCCAAGAAGCGCTCAGCTGCAGAACTGACAACATCTGACAGGTATTCAATCTTATCGACTTAGCCACATTCGTGAATAACACGCTTAGCATGAAATCTTCCTAAGTCGACATATAGCCGATCGATGTTAGTAGAAATTGACATTTGATTTGTCTGGAACAAATCTGATGCAAAACTGTTAGTGGATGGTTTCGAGACATAGCCGCCGTATTCACTGTGTCGCCACTTTATTAGAATGTAGAGGTGTGATAACGATTTGAGTCTCCTTCCTTTTTCGAAACACTGAAAATTCGTCAAGGCACGATTCATTAACTTGCTGGAAAACGGTGGAGATATATTGTCTATCTGGTAGCTGTGAATATAACAGGGAAGAATTTCTTGAGAAAATTTAAAAGTAATCTATACTCTATCGGCGGGAGAGAGAATTTTTCATTGGACTAAATATTGCGCAGGCAAACCGGACTAGTGTTTCGGTCGACTGACAGTGAGTAACAGAACATTGAAGACCCGCATAATCCGCTTGCGTCATGGGGTATACTTAATTCATAAAAGTGAGTTAACTGGATAAAGGGACCAACAGTTTAACGTGTAATCTGAACAAGAGAGCGTTCTGACCTACTTCACATAACCAAAGTAGAAGCTTAGCCAGAGGTCAGTTTTAATATCCCTAAAATTTCCGACCGGGAACTGGTTTCAAACCGGAGACCTTACGATCCTCAATAAGACACCTTAATAAAAATAATCATCGAATATAGAAATTTATGTAATCAATCAACAGCGCTATAATGATTAAGACACTGATTACTAATATCATAATTTTGCCTATAAATAGAGCTTCCATGTCTGTTCAGAATTACAGTATTATCATATTACCTTGCACCAAACTCTGTGTTATGGCAACGAACTCGTCTATAAAATGCAGTAAGTTTAAAACACGATTTAAAATGTATTTGAAACAGAAGTTTGTCATCGCCATATTGAAAATTAACAGTGCATGACAGTAAAATTCATTTTTTACTGGTCTGGAAGTATTAAGGTAGCTTTCAATCATAACCCATTACGTTTCGAATCAAATAACACAAATTGACATCCACATCGCGCGCGTAGAATTTGGTAAAATGACAGACGACTTTCTATAGCTCTCTCGATTTCAAACTTTAAGTAATATGTCAGCAAAAAGAAGATTATCCCTAGTACTTCCTTATTTGATTTTAAATATTTATTATTATATAAATATTTCTAAACAAGCATTATTATTTATGTTTGCAGTATTAGTAATTACTCTAAAATTATTTATGTCACTGAGTTGAAAGGTTAATTTCATATATGTTTAATTGCCTTTTTAATGATTCCAACGGTGTCTTTTATTTCTTTCTTCTTCTGTTTCTCTTGATACCACATTGACTTCGTTGTTCTTCTACTTCATTTGCTAGGTGTGTTTACATTGCAGACTAATCTAGTCTTTGATTTCCTTCTTTTTCTATTATTTTTGACATACATATTAATTCCTAATGTTCTACGAATGTATAAATTGTGGAATAAGTGATATTAAATATGTCTTTAGACACCGGAACTTTGATGAAAATTTGAAATCTACGCAGTCGTTTAATTTTATATAGTTACCAAAATTTTTTCTTCTTTTATCAGTCTTTTAAAAGTCGTCAGCACTTTGATAGACAGTCAGTTGTTGGCTTGTCGCAGCTGTCATCTCAAGCTCTTCCAACCTTCTTGTCTAACTTAGCCACTGTGAAAGTTTTAAAAGCTCAGGGATTTTCCTATCACTCCTTCCGTCTGTTACAAGGCTGATTTACCATCTGAAAAGAATAGAAATTTGTCGGTAGCCTAGCCGCATAAATTTCTAAACAAAATATGATTCTACCGAACAGAACATTTTTACTAAGAATTGTCGCAAAAACATACTCTTATTTTATCTTTTGTCTTCCTTTGTAGCCCTCAGTAAATTATATTGTCAAGTCACATATCACAGCAGAAAGTATTGATTTTGGTGATCTGAATCTGGAAACAACAGAAAAATTAAAAGCATCGATTTCTAAATTTGGCTGCAGAAAAGTAGCAATATATTCAGAAAAAATGACAGAGAAACAACATAAAGCCAAACAGAACAACACAACGGAAATAATTAGTGCAGCCAGAAAAGTAATTATAATATTTAAAACTTTTGTGTGATGTTACTAGAGAATGAAGTTTCTTATGTGGTACCTAACGTGATAAATTAAACTGTACTCCATTATAACTGATAAAACTTTGTTATTTTCTTTTATGTTAAGATTATTAATATTAACTCTGATATACAGGTCGACTCCATTCCCGGAAAGATGAGAGCCCTGCTAACGGAAGAAAGGTGCGCCAGACAACCATGAAATGTTTATCATCGATAAGCGACCACTTTTTATCTTTGGACTGACATTCTCAGAAATGTGTGAAATTCACTGTTTATTAAATAAATTGTTTGTGTTAAATTTTTGTATTTTAATTTGTAATGAACCATATTGAAACTAATGTAAACATTGTGAAAACAATACCAGAGGTATTGATTTATTAACACTACTAGTGTAAAGGGGCGTCGATTAGATACGTAAGGTCAGAATTGGATTGGAGGGGGGGGGGGGGAGAGGGGGCGGGTGTCTGGCAAAATCAATCTCACCATGGGGGAGGGGAAGACAACAGTAAGGCTAAAATATAAATAAAAAAAGCCTCCAAAATTACGAGGTCAATCTCACATTGGGGGAGGGAAGGGGGTAGAGGTTCGACCCAGGGGTGGCCCTAGGGCGGTGCGAGCTGTGCGACCGCACCAGGCGCCGTCATATGAAGGGCGACACATCGACTGTACAAAAACAAAAAACAAAAAAAAAAATCTGGTATCCCGGCCCGACACGTCAGATACCCGGAAGAAGAGAATGGAGGTGACAACCGATAGAGGGCGCTAGCATCAGGCCAACTAGAGCCACCGCATAGCAGCGTTTCCACCGCGGCCAATCAGAAGTGACTCACCTAGTATAAATAAATCCGCCTGGTCCCACTCGAGACAGTGGTGTATTCACTTCTACTCAGTTTTGCTTCCGCCCTCTTTGCATCGCCTATTGGACTCTGACCAGCTCGCGTGTCGGTTTACGTTCGGTTACACCTTTGGACTCTGTGCATCGCATACTCGACTCGGATCAGTGCGTGTCTCGGTCTACGTTCAGTTTCTTTCTTGGACTCTGCGCAGGTCATCTTGGACTTTGCTTCAAATGTCGCTTGATCCTCTCCGGGTGACCGCACGTCCGCCGTGTTGACATTTCGGCTGCCGTGCGGACACAGCAATAAATTCTATAATAACCCATCTTGCTGTTCACATATTACTTTAACACTCTAACCATCCAGAACAGTCATAAACGTAAGAGCTACATTTTAATGCATAGTAGCATGTAGCCATAGAATCAACTCAACTCGAATTGCCACTCGAGTCAGCTCGAACTACTCGAATCAACAAAATCACAACTTGCAGCACTCTCTGATGCCACGCCGCGCCTCCCGCACCCGTTTCCTGCCTTTTCAGCTGTAGTATGGGAATTATTCGCATGGTGGTGCATGGAGCGAGATTCATCCTGCTTATCTATTTCCACCATGTTGGACCTATCTTGCGACGGAAGAAACTTATTTAATAGGAGTTCTTCAGTGAGACTCATGTTGATAAACAGCAGCAACTGCGAGAAGATTTAGGTATTGCTGGAACGTCGTCTGCAGTTCAAAATACTACAGAATGGGGTATACCAGACATACCACAACCGTCGCCTTCTCAAATTAAAATTATTATGATATTTCAAAGTGGTCGCTCATAGACTCAACAGCCAGAGATGAAATAATTATTCGAGCACGGAAGAAATCAAGAAAAAATCGTGGACGTCATTTATCAAATACGCAATTTCAAAGAGTAATACAAGTGGAGAAACTTATAAAAGTAGTTGGCTTTTTTACTTTAAATCGGCAGATAAAATATATTGTTTTTACTGTTGTTTATTCAAAGAAGGTAATTTTGGAAAAGAAGGATTTGAGGACTGGAGCTACTTATTAGAGCGTTTCAAAACTCACGCAACTTCCTCAACTCACCAGCACACAATGTTCAGGTAGATAGAAGTGTTGATTCAATTAAGAACTTAATTGTAATAGACAAGCATTTGTAAATAAAGATTGAAGACAAAAAGGTCCATCCTCGAATAAATTATGTCCAAACTCTTCTTTTGAATAAGCAATAATTTCTTTTTCAGATGAAGCTTTGGTTTGAAACTATAAATACTTCTAATAATGATAACTTCCTGGGTATATTGCAACTGCCAGGAACATATGAAACTTGTGATGATGGAACAGCTCCACCTATTGCTATTAAGAAGATTAATGTCTATTATTTTGTCAAATGTATTCAAGACGATTAAATTTCGTAATAAATTTTGATTGGGGTTAAGTCATCTAAATACATTTCCATCGTACTGAAGTGAACTCCTGATGTCAGTCACGTCGAACAATTGACTTTTACATTGCTTTTATTTACCACTAATGCAGACAAAGTCCAAGTGCGTGAGTGTTTCGCTGCTTCCAAGCCGGTAAGTGATTCTTCGGGACCTGGGAAGCTGGACTCAATGGCCTGTTTATCGATGATACTTTGCAAAAGTTCGATTGAATATGAATGATTGTCTAGGCCAAGGCATGACAGTGGATCCAATATTATAGGAGGAAACAAATTAGTCCAAATGCTGAATTGTGAACCAATATTTTTAAACCACGTAGCTGTCATTAAATCCGGCAATAGCAGTGCCGCGAAAATAAGTTAAATCGATTTCCTTGTGTGGATTTCTTTAAAGAATATTTGTTCTATTCCTTCGATCAACAAGCGATGAGAGTGGTATCCAAGCACTTACAAGGTCTATCGAAAAATAATAAAAAATAAAAAAAATGTGAAATTCGTTTGGAGAGTAGCGTTTTCTAGCTTCGCTGCAGTTCGTTATCACTACTCTCAGTTCATGAATCCTTTCTGGAAACAAATATTCAGTGGCAGCAATAGAGCTCTTGTCCTTGAGCCAGATCATGGAGCAATTTGAGTTCATAGTTACAATGGTGACTTGGTATAATTCATTATTTCAAGTCATATAGTAAGCAAGGCTATGAAGAGCAAAAGTTGATTTATGAAACGTTTCACAATTTCTGGAAAACAGCTCAGAATTTGACAAAGAGTACCGATGTTATTCGTCTGCTCTGATAATAGCTAAAGAAATTGGTTCTCAGATTGGGATAGATCCTATTACTAAGGCAGTCAGATCCCGAAGAAATAGAGATTTTTTGAGTAGGAGCCTATAGATGAGACAGCAACAGATCTAGAAGAATTATTTATAATGAACGGGTTTTACCATATGATCGAAATAATTAACAAATGTTGCTCACCCAATTTACACGACTGCCATAATTTAATGAGTCAGTGTTGTCTTACACATTATCACTACAATTCCTGCAAATTCCCAATTGGAATAATCCTGTGCAGATTTAGAAACAAATTTCACTGGTGGAGAAAAGTGTGACATAATTGTTTGTGAATTGGTTGAAGAATTTTCTAACTGAAACTATTGTTGATGAGGCTTGAATGAACAGAACGAATAAAACTTTAGCTTATGAAACATAATGGTTGGTAGTAAATATTTCCGAATGATGGACAGCACTTCAAATTTTGCTAACCATACTTGTCGCTAAAGGACAACGAAGTTTCAGTAAATTAAAACTTATCAAAACATACTTGAGGTAAACTTAAACTCAAGATGGACAGTCAGATCTTGCAATTTTATCTATAGGAAATAAATGGGGTGTAAGGGTTTGGGAGAGACAATACTAGTCTTTTCCAACCAAATGTCAACCTCTCCTTCACGTGGTGCACCCTGTTTGCACGGACGAGGCTCTGGCGACTGAAAGATTCCCGTATAAGGAGTCACCCACTGCTTGCCAACGGCCTCCGAAAGAGGGCGGAAGAGTGGGGTAGTGGTCAGGGCACCCTCTTGCCCTTGGGTTGGAAACGGCCCCTAAAGGCGGATGAATCAGAAATGATCAACGGCATGGGGATGCAGAAGGCAACGGAAACCACTGCATTAACGACCCAAAGGGTATCCCGAGGACATGTAATCCTCTCAATATTACATATATCATGATGGCTTCTTCCTGGGTAAATATTCCGGAGGTAAAATAGTCCCCCAATCGGATCTCCGGGTGGGGACTGCTCAGGGAGGAGTCATCAGAATGTGATAGAAACATTCTACGAGTCGGGAGCGTGGAATGTTAGAAAGTCTGAATAGGGCAGGTAGGTTAGAAAACTTAAAAAGGGAGATGGAACAACTTAAGTTAGATGTTGTCTGGGATTAGTGAGATTAAATGGAAGGACGCACAGGATTTCTGGTCTGGGGAACACAGGATAATTAGCACACAAGCTGTCAATGGAGTCACTAGTGTAGGATTTGTAATGAACAAGAAGTAGGGGAAACGGGTGAGTTATTATGAACAAGTTATGACAGGATTATTTTGATGAGGTTAGAAACTAAGCCCGTCCCAACACCATTAGTCAAGTATATATGCCAACAGTCACAGGAAGATGACGAAGAAATAGAAAAAATATACGCTGAATATTGAAGATTAATCCAATATGTGAAAGGGGAGGATAAATCTAATAATCATGGGTGATTGGAATGCATAGTGGAGAATGGAAAAGAGGGGAATACCTGTAGGAAGTTTTTGGTCTAGGAGAAAGAAATGAGCGAAAGCAGGTTGCTAGAATTTTGTGAAAGAGTATAAGCTAGTTAGTGGCGAACCACACTGTTAAGATCACATGCAAGAAAATCATACACCTGGAAACGTCTGGGATACAGGCAGACTATCAGCTAGATTATATCATGGTCAAACAGAGATTCAGGAATCAAGTTCTAGATGTAAAGGCGTACCCAGGAGCAGAAATAGACTCGGACCATAATTTGATAGTAATGAAGTGCAAGGCTGAAATTCAAGCGAATAAGGAAGCAGCATAAAGCAGAACAGACTGGAAGTGAATAAACTGAAACAATCTAGCACAAGAGAAAAATTTGCAGAAATGGCAGACTTAGTCTAAGAAGTAACTGTGAAAGGAGCTCAACCGAGGACGAATGGAATGCATTAAAGACCGAAATAATGAAAGTGGCAAAGAAACATTAGGCTTTAGGGAACAAGCTGCCCGAAAACCTTGGATCACAGAAGAAATTTTGGAGCTGATGGATCAGAGGAGAAGGTACAAAATGCTCAGGATGAATCAGGAAGAGGAGCAGTACAGGCAATTTAGAAATCAAATAAATAGGAAATGCAAACAAGCAAAAGAAAAATGGCTACAAGAAAAGTGTGAAGAAGTAGAAAAGGAAATTGGTCGTAGGAAAAGTAGATGTTGCATATAGAAAGATCAAACAGAATTTTGGAGAAATTGAAGAAAAGAGGTATGAACATTAAAGCTGCCGATGGGAAACCTCTTTTAAGCTCAGAAGATAGAGCTAATCGATGGAAGGAATCCATTGAGAAACTGTATGATGGGACGACTTGAACAATAGTGTATTGGAAAAGGAAGGCGATGTCGACATTGATGACTTAGGAGATCCTGTTTTGAGGAACAGAATTTAATAAAGCTCTGAATGACTTGAAAGCAAATAAGGCAGTTGGTATTGATGAGATCCCTGCAGAACTTCTTAAATCCTCTAGGAGAGGAAGGAATCGAAAGATTATTCAAGCTGATATCAAAAAGTTATGAAACAGGAGAAATTCCAACTGATTTTAATAAAAAATATCATCTTCACACTTCCAAAGAAAGCACAAGCCGACAACTGTGAGAATTATCGCACCATTAGTCTAACATCACATGGCTTCAAATTACTGACCTAGAATAATATACAGAAGGATGGAAAGGGTAGTAGAAGAGATAGTAGGTGAAGATCAGTTTGGGTTTAGGAAAAATCGCGGTACAAGGGAAGCAATTCTGTCTTTAAGATTAATACTTGAAGGGGCGGATCAAGAAAAACAAAGATACTTTTATGGCATTTGTTGATTTAGAAAAAGCTTTTGATAATGTTAGGTGGTGACAA
Organism: Vandiemenella viatica; assembly: GCA_031002005.1. Taxonomy (NCBI): domain Eukaryota; kingdom Metazoa; phylum Arthropoda; class Insecta; order Orthoptera; family Morabidae; genus Vandiemenella; species Vandiemenella viatica. Next base: position 158,023,973 of record CM061919.1, on the reverse strand, counting down.
GATGTTCATAATTTTAAAGAAGTCAGGTCTAAAGTATCGAGATAGAAGAATACTCTATAAACTATATAAGAACCAAGTGGCTGTAATAAAAGTAGAGAATCACGAGAGACATCATCGGTTAAAAGGGTGTGAGACAAGGTTGTAGTCTATCCCCGTTAATATTCAACTTGTATGTAGAAGAAGCAATGAAGAAAGTCAAAGAAAAATTTCCATGTGGCATAAGTTTTCAGGGAGAAAAAATCATTATGCTACGATTTGCTGATGGACATTGTCTTGTTAGCAGAGAGGGCTGAGGATATTGAGAAGTTATTGAATGGCATGAACAAAATACTGAAGGAAGATTTGGAATGAATATAAATCAAAGTAAGACAAAAGTGATGAAATGTAGCAGAAATGATACCAATAGTAGCAGATTAAATATAAAAATAGGATCGGATGCTATAGGAGAAGTGAGTGAGTTCTGTTACTTGGGAAGCAAAATTACAACGATGGCCGAAGTAGGAAGGATGTTAAAAGCAGAATAGCACTAGGCAAAAAGATCCTTCATGAAAAAGAGAAACCTTTTAGTTTCAAATATTGATTTAGGAATTAGAAAGAACTTTTTTAAAACTCTATGTGTGGAGCACAGCACTTTACGGTAGCGAAACATGGACTTTAGGAATACCGGAAAGAAAGAAACTTGAAGCATTTGAAATGTGGCGCTACAGAAGAATGCTAAAAATTAGGTGGACAGACAAAGTAAGAAATGAACGAGTTTTGGAAATGATGGTGTGAGAAAGAAGTTTATGGAACAAGCTTACAGAAGGAAGAGACAGGCATGGTAGGTCATATTTTGAGACATGCTGGATTGGTTTAATTTGTTAGTGGATGGGAACAGTCGAAGGTAAGAACTGTAGAGGTAGACAGAGATTAGAATATATGAAGCAGATATATGAGGACGGGGGTTGTAAGGGGTATGTAGAAACTAAAAGGTTAGCACAGGATAGAAAGGGATGGAGGATTGCATCAAACCAGTCTAAAGACTGACGACAGCAAAAAAAAAAAAAAAAAAAAAAAAAAAAAGGAAATAATACTGCCCAAGGGAAAAAGCGAGGTAGGTAGGCAATCTATATCTTTTAGTTATAATTTTATTTCCTCATTTGTATGTTTTTTTAAAAATAAAATAAATAAAAACATGATTTAAAAACGTGTGAATTTGCCAGTTCCGTGATGGCCATAGTAACTTAAATAAACCTTTTCAGACATTTAGTTTTCATTTTTACTGCTGTTGTTTCTCATTCATACCGCTTCTATCCTACACTAATCTTTTTGAGGTTTGAGTTGTTACATAAAGACTGTCTTCTACCGCGGCTTTGATCAAATGGAATTAAAAACGCCTTCTCATACGTATTAATATTTGAATTCCAGGGGAACTACTTTTTTCGATCGGGATAAAACTAGGTAGACGTGAAATAGTAAACACCATCGTAACAAACAAACTTTTACATTTATCATACTGGTAGGATGTAAAAAATGTATGTTACCTTGAGTCTATTTGGACACCTGAAACACGAATAAGCAATTGCACATTTGAGGCGGCACTCTGAAATCTCGCGCCACTTGAAAAACGTCCATCGAAATGCGAGACCACAGCGTTACCGCTCACCCGCTGTGCTAGGTATTTACTCATGTTTTTTTTTTTTTCTTTTTTTTATGGCTTTAGCCAATGGCTAATACAGCCAATAACCACATACTATTTATTCGAAGGAATTTTACATTACACCTTTAGTACTGTAACGTCTACCTTGGGGGCGTTTATTTTTGGGTCACACTGTTTTATCATTAACAAAATTATCAATTTGGAATATCAAAAGTCATACTTAATCTTCAGCTTATCACATGAAATATTATTGGAATGAATAGGAAAACTGAAAATTGGGTGTACAATTTATTATTGTGAAATTAGGCAAACATGAATTTTGTTTTTATTCTGAGGTTAACAATTACATATCATTGAATATCAAACAGCTAGAGCAAAATCTCAGGGTCATTACTGGGGTGGAACGATTGCATGAGTTTCCGTCCGGGTCGTAGCTTTTACCATTGTTCACAGCCCAGGTCAGCGACCAGGCAAGACCAGCGCCACATGGGGTCTTCCAGCTTTCTCGACCGGCCCAGCGTGATGGCAGCGTCCCCCAGCTGCCGACTCGTACTCAGCGAAGGTCACTTCGGCCGTACTAGATGAAGATCTGCACCAGAGTGTTACGTCGTCCGTTCTTTCTCCCCCGAGCAAGACTCTGTACTTGTCGTAATGCGATGTCGGGTCCGGCTCTTGGCGAATCACCGCAATCCGCGCCAAAGTACCAGCGCCACATTGGCCCCAGAACAGACAAGAAAAAACACCAACTCGACAATAAATTGAGGCGGCTTCTCTATTGGCTGGATCGTCTTTCCCCTACTCTCTTAAAGCACTCATTTACTAGGAAAAGTCACTAAGGTTTATTTTTGCTAGTCTGCGCCAGTTTTCGGGCGGGAACCTTTCCGAAACGTGCGAAAATAGAAAGCGGGTCTCAGTTATTTATGAGGGTTATAAATCCGCTTAATGTCCAAGTTGAGTGGGACGTTGTCAGCACCCCCCAAGGTGCGTGTAAATCTGGACGCTTTAGTTCCGTCACGTTTCTGTTCGTTGACACGACGCATCGGCAATATTCACACATACCGTGGGATCACTTAGTGCCTAATGGCACTGTACTTTTTAATTCATTACAGTACATTTAACATACAGGGAAATTATCTTGGCCGATTTCTTGCTCGGAACTGAGAGAGATTGCATCAGAGAAGTTATATCAGTTATATTCAGACCATTTTCTAGCAGTTGTTTTCTCGCTGATTGATGTTGCTTGCAGCTCAGCATGAAGTGATAAATATCATGGACAAATAACACAATGGGCACATCGGTGAATCCACTAACTGCATGACGTATTTTTGTCACGTAATAAAGTGTGACCTGCCCTAAGTCTGTTCATTAAAGTAATTTCTTTCCTGTTCAGTTCTAGCTGAGCGTAACATGGCTTGCTTACTATATTGTTGCAGATGGCTCGATACCAAAGACCCTTTCCCTCGCAGTCGGGAAGCCATCTCTTCTCCCATTCAGTCTTCACAATGTTGATAACAACGGCATTGAAGTCTGTGTTGGATACCGAAACTTTTTCTGTTTCTGCAGCAGTAAGGTGGCGACGTGCTGTTCTGTCCGCTGCCTCAATTCCCGACACCCCAAAATGGCTCGGTATCCAGTGGAACTGCACTTGTGTCCCTTCTACCGATAACTTCTGAAGTTCCCTGGCAATTTCATAGACTAAATAGTTCCGGCATCTTCCTTTTGATACTTCTGTTATTGCCTGTAGGGCACTTCTAGAATCTGTACAGATCACTATATTTGACTGAACTGTCGAATGAATGTATTGCAGCGCTTTTAGCATGGCATAAAGCTCTGATGAGAACGTCGAAAACTGGCTGGGTAACCTGTAGGCTTCGTGAACGCAGCGACCAGGGTCTACGGCCTCGCTCTCTACTTCATCATTAGGAAGTTAATAGCAATCATTAGGCCAGCGAGAAAGTCAAAGAACGATTAACAACTGACATGTACAAATGCAGCATCGGAAGCCTTTCCTTTTTCCTTTGAGCCGTCTGTAAATATTTTATGCCATGCCTTCCATCTCGAGTTCAGTGCTTCTAGTGTGAGGCACTTCAGTTCCTCCTCACTGTGATCTTTTTTCACTAATCGGTCTGTCATAAGGTAAATGTGGACTAGAGGGGATAGATCTGACCGTTGCCATAGTTCTTCCTCACTGTAGAAGTCATTGATATCTGAACTGTAGATGGCCCACTGAGCTGTTTTTTTAATTTACTCATGTTCTATCCAATAATAAGTTTTCGTTAAACTGTCTGTCCATAGATGTCTCTGTTATAGTAAGCTAAGAATAGAGCTTATCTATTTACGTTTTGATTTAATGTGTATTTCGTTTAAATCTGAATATTAATTATTAAAAGAATTATGTAAAGCAACGTGGTGTACAACATTACATCATTACAAAATCAACGTTTCGAGCGTTATTTTATAACAATTCTATTAACTTCAAAGAAATGGGTAGCCAGATCGCTGTGTTCAGCCCACCATTTTTGACGGGCTTAAAACGTAGTTGTGTAATATTTGGCAACAAGTTAACCTGTCCTACGATTTGATAGCACTTGGACACAAGATAAGCCGGAAGTGGTGTCCCAAACTTCATGAAAACAACACATCTCTTAAACTGTATTGCTTCATTCTCTCACGGCAGTCATATGGTATTGTTTGTTGTGCTCTTGTCTTTCTGAGTGTTATTCATATCAGCTATTTGTCGACATGGACTTTCACTGGAGGTATAGATAAATCTCCATATCTCTAACTCTTATCATAATGCCTTATAAGCACCCCGTAACACATGATAAACTACAGATTGTGGTTGGTTTGTAGCTGCTCTGTAGTCCAAACCGCACACTGAGTCTCAGCTATGGGTAAGTAGCCTCGCAAAGCCCCAGTATGAAGAGACATTGTGCCTTATGCACCACTCTATAGGTAGCATGGGGTTGGTTTCATTTTTTACCTTCCTCTTCAGACGTACAACACTGAAATATGGAAAACTACAGAGACACACAATCTGAGGATACTCTAAAACCATTTTCATGGAAAGTTTGCACTTATGAGTCAATTTTTTGTGAACTTTATAACTTTAAATCAGACCAATCTCATATAGAGTTAACGAGTAATGGGTTATGAATATGATAAAAAAATTCGTTTTGTTCTGTACGACATTTACATGCAGCACTTTTTGAGAGAACTATTTTTTGTGTCTCCACCAGAAAAATATTAGAAAAATTGTGATAAGCGTCATAAAAGTAGAACACGTAAAATCTATAATTGGTTGTTTTATTCATAGTTGCTAATGTTAATGTGTTTTACCGTAGTAATAACTTGGACGATTTTAATTTGAGTGTCCTGAAACATAATACTTTAGGTCTTTGCATGTATGTGAGGTATACGTTAACTGAAAAAATAGCTAAATAATAGTATACAGGTTGATTCCGTGATGATTTTACAAACTTTCTTGGATGTTGAAGAAGGGTTAATGTATTAATTGGAGGTAATGGTCCCTGGTCCTGAAACTACCGAGCCGAAAGTTATAAGCAAAAATCGTTCTGATGCCTCTGACAGTGGGATACATGTACTGGTACTGTCGTTGCTAAGATTAGGCAATCCCGACGAGCACTTACAGTCGGGGTAGAGTTCAGGATAATTACTAGACCAGTGGTTGCCAATTAGTGGTATGCGTACCCCCAGGGATAAGTTAATCACTAAAGTAACTGGAAAAAAATAACGCAAAAATTACTATCGCCAAAATATATTTTAAGACATTCAAACTGAGTGTATGTATATGCATATGTATGTCTGTGTGTGCGTGAAAGAGAGAGAGAGATAGGGATAGGGAACTTAGTGCTGAATACGAGAATCTATTGTTACTTATTGAAGTACGACGACCGCTCAGGAGAAAACTTGTTTCGAGATTTAGACATGAACCTTTGTCGAACAAGAGCTTCATGAGTACAAACAGATGCTTATTGACCCTGTATGGCTGCAAAAATTGGAGTAGTTATCAGATACTTCCGCCAGATTGAATTAGCTGAATTTAGGATTTCAAGGCCAGGATACAATCATATTTAGTATACAGGAAAAAGTTGAATCAACTATTTTAAAAATGTCTTGATTGAAAAATGATTTCTGAATCTGAAAGTTTTTTTGGTAACGACTTCTACGAATGAAGATATAAAATCAGCCCTTAAATACCAATTGAAAAATCTGTCGACAGAGTTTTTATGAGAAATACCACCGCAATGGAACTGGATAAACAACCCTTTCCACCGACCATCTACCCATCTCTGTCGAAGAGGAACTAATAGTCATTTCATGCAACAACAGACTCAAGTGTTGTTTGTAGAGCAATCACCGGTAAATTTTTGTGCGGAAGTAAAAGACATATTAGCAAAGCAGCAAAACATTTTTACCTCTTATTTTGCAAGTGGGTTATTTTCGAGAGTGGGTTTTCGGCCATGACACAGATGAAAACCAAAACCGCCACCAGCTTCAACTCGTAGATGTTTTAAGGTTGAAGCTCAGTAAACAGCATCCAAATTTCTCAGATTTGTGCAAAGGTAATCATGCATATTTGCCTCATTAAATTTAAATACGCATTTGTGATTTTCATTATTATGAGAACTGTTATAACAACACTTTCGGACATTTGTTGATTTATTTTGACATTTCTTATTGGTTAGAAATTTAATAACTCTCGAAAAACTCGTTTCATTTTTTATTTACAATTTCAGCTATTAGGAGTACGCAAGGTTGATATCATTCTTGATGGACTGTTTGGGAAAAAAACTAATTGGGATCCACTGAACTACTCTAATTCAATGCAGATGGCGTACTGAATACTGACATGAGAAATCTGTACTGTAGTAGACTGCAGTCTGTGTTTACAAGTTGAAGTACTAACGTCGATCAGCCCTAACCAAATGGAGTTGCATTCGGTAACGGAACTTGCAGACATGATTTTCGTGGATGGGCAAACAACTGGAAGCAGCAGAGAAGCGGAACTGTTGTACAGCACCAAATATCCGCTTAGAAGACATCAGGCTCACACTATGTTTCCAAGACTGTTCCAACGATTAGGTGAAACAGGGCAATTGATACCACAGTACAACGACGGAGGAGGATGAAAAATTACGCAGACTCCCGACTTAGAAGATGCAGTGCTTGATCGAGTGGATAAGATGCATGCAATCAACACTCGAGCAGTTCAGTTGCATGGGTAATGAATGTTTCACAGAGTACTGTGTGGCGAGTACTACAGCAAATGCAGCTACAGCCCTACCATCCACAGAAAGTGCATGCTTTGGCTCCTGCTGACATGGTGTCGTGTTCAGCAAATGGTTTTTTGCAGCACCATACAAACGATCTTCACTTTTCCTGCTTATGTACTTTTCATGGCTGAACCCTATTTCACCAGAGACTGAATGGTAAACAGACATATTTGGGCCGGTGAGAATTGCCACCCTACAGTTGTGAAGAGCCATCAACACAGATTATCAGTCAACGTGTGGGCAGGTATAGCCAGTGATTACGAACTAAGTCCGATTCTTTCCCTCCCCACGCAAATGCACCAGTGTTTATCAGAGAGATATACTACCCAGGTTCCTGGAACATATTCCACTTGTAATTCGTCAATGGCTGTGGTTCCAACATGATGGAGCCCCACCCCACATTGGACTGCTGATTCGTAAACACCTGGATCAGATACTCCCCGAAAAAGGGATAGGCAGAGGATGTCATGTTCCGTGGCCAACACGTTCACCTGATCTCACCCCAATTGATTTCTTCTTTACCGAGAGTGGTGGTGTAACGGCTAGCGTTCTGGCCTCGCATTCGGGAGGATGGCGGTTCGAATCCCCGTCCGGACATCTAGATTTGGGTTTTCCATGGTTTCCCAAATCACTCCAGGTAAATGCCGGGATGCTTCCTTCAAAAGGCCATGGTCGAATTCCTTCCCATTCCTTGCCCCCCATCCTTTCCCGTCTCTAAAGACCTCGCTGTTAGAGAGACGTTAAGCAGATAAAAAAAAAAAAGATTTCTTCTTGTGGGGCCATGTCAAATGACACCGGGAATATTAGAACGGGTACGACAGAACCTTGGGTGATGATGTCATGACTGAATTGACGGTTGGGGAAGCCATTTTTATCAACTGTTGTAAATTTAGCAGCCCGTGAAACTTGTGCAGGTAAGCGGAATAGATGGATTTTCGGTCTCTCTGATATCAAGTTTCGTCCGCCGTTAATAGTCCATCAACAGGGGAAATTATCTGAGGGTAGCGGAGAGAATTCAGCGGAAATTTTGTACGCCATAATCACGGTTTGAAAGTTGGGGCTGTTGGTTTGAGCGCTGCGCGAGGCTAAGGCAGAACTTGAGAACATAATAACTTTGGACTCGGTCGTTTACGGACCAGGGACCCTTACCTCAAATCGTAACATTTTACCTTATCCATAATCCCTGAAAGCTTGTAACATCATCAAGGAATCACCCAGTACGTTAACTGATGACGTAAAGATCAAACTTGGGAACACATGTTTCAGTGGCCAATGTGCCCGTCTTCTTGCAACGAAGTCTAACTGTAGTGAATATAACGTTTAAATTTCTGTGTAGTTGGATACAAAAATTTAATCAGTTTGTTACATAGCTAGAAAATGATACTTGATATGCTAATATCTTTTATAATACAGAGATTACTCGAGGGCCGCATTTGGGCTTTGTGGACCCTTAGGCTATACATGTGGTGCGCGCCCCCTGTCGGCAGAGGCCCCTCTGACCGATATTTTTTTTTTAATAGCCTAATCTTAAATGCGTCCCTACTTTATGGATAGAGAGGAAGAAACAAAAATGCAGCAAGGCCTTAGTAAGAGGCACACAGACACATCTGCATTTACCTCATGATTTCGCCTCACAACTCATTATAATCTAATGACACCATCTTTACCACTAGCAACCACAATGTTAATTATTGATCAGTAATTAATATCAGTTCTTAACTAATGCAATGTAAATTATGGTTCATGTATTCTTTTAACTAACAAATTAAGCAAATGCAGGTATATTGTCTCATTTCAAATTCCAAACCGCCACTTATTGCTTGAATATGGTGGTTTAGGTTCGGATACGCGTTTTGGGTATCAAATACAGGAGTTGATGGGCATGATAGGAAAGCAGCTAGATTGTTTGTGGAAATTACCAAAGGACCCAGTCAGTAACTGATATGGTAAAAGAGCTGGACCGGGAGTCACTGGAAGATAGAACGAGGGCGAAGAGAGTGCTGGTACTGTACGTGGAGTGTGTTGGTGAAGAGGCTTGGAAAAATATTAGTCGAACAATTAGGACTAATGCATGGAAGGGAAAAGATTATCATGAGCACAAGCTGGCACTTGATTTCATGGGTATGGATGTGGGAATATTCTCATTTGTGAGTAAGAGTGTAAGGAACTGGGATACGTTAACAAGGGAAGTGAAGAATAATCTATCTAAAACACTAAAAGAATTTAAAATTAAAATACGTTGATGGCAAAAGTAGACAGGTGAAGGAATTTATCGTTAAAGTATGTAAGATAGTAATAATAAAAAGGAGTAAATATATGACTACGGAAATTGTAACCGAAGCATGGACTCCATCGCAATCAAATATTCAATTAAACTCGGTTGATTAATTCAACAGTATAATCAAAGAACGAATTGAAGCCGTTTTTTTCAAGTGGTGGCTGAAAATATAGTATATTCAAAAATTTAGTAACAGAAAAAAATAATTAGTTTTACCTATGGTGAAAGTAGTAAATAGACACTTTCCGGTTGGTGCGGAATTCTGGGAGATTTCTGAAGCAAACCTTAGTAGGTCTCAGAAGAACAGGTTGTTTTGTGAAAGCTAATAATTAAATATTACTCTCCAGGTCTACAAAAATAGTATGTACAGTGTTGACGTAACTTTGTTTCAGAACTTCTGAGAAGTATTTTGCTGTTGGCTACTTGTTACTCCGTGAGTGCCACAGGTGCTACAGTGCTGGACGAAGTGCCCCTCATTGACGGGTAAGTAATGCCACCAAGTATTCAACACCAACCTCCTTGTAAAAAGGTACCTCCCCTAATACTACGAGTGATAATGGAAAATTTAGAACAAGTAGCATTCGTAGTAGATCCTCCTACTAATCCTGTTATTCCTTCTAGAAAATTCCAGTATCATTTCGCAAAAAAACCCAGATTGTATAAGTTACAACATAGCACGTGAGGAAAGTAGCTCGGAGATACACGACTGATGTGGGACACACATGAGTGATAACCACTGGAATAAATTATTCATCGAGTTCCTGAAAATTTTACTTTAAGCAGAGAAAGAATTTAAAGTAAAAATTTGTACAGTGCAATGGACAAAGAACAATTTCCAGCATTGCTCTATTTGTTGTTGTTATCCTGTTGCAGCCACAACGATCTTACGTACCACCTGCGCGCTCTGCAAAACAATCAGATCGATAACTTCGACTTCGACAGCGACCTGACGCAGGACTCCGTCTGGAACTGCACCAATTGTGCTACAGACCTGCCCAGGCTGCGCGCAGGAAAACTCGGAGCTCAGGTAAGGACTATTATAACTCACTGACATATTCCGTCCGTTTCTCACACAGACTAGTTTTATGAAATATAATGGTAAAATTAACACTGCAAAAGATGCAAACAATATTCTGTCGATGTCGTATTACTAGTCAACAGATTGGGACATGGTGCCCATTCTTGAAAGAATCTTTTATCCGGAATTCACATTGCCGTGTGTTTTATTGGGATAACTTAACATGCCATTTAGATGGCCTCCTCTTCTACATCTACATCTATACTCTGTCTCTGCAAATCACAAATACTGTAGGTGGCAGAGGGTGCTAAACACCAATCCTAATTCAGTACATTCCAATCCCGAACAGAACGAGGAAAGAAGGAATACATAAATGTATCAGTGCGGCATCTTATTTCTCGAATCTTATCCCTCCTGTCATTGCGACCTAAATAGGTTGGCGGGAGAAGTATTTCGCTGCACTCGTAAATTAGATTTTCGCATATTCTCCAACAAATTCAAACGAAAACGACATCGTCTGTCCGCCAAACAATCCCAGCACAACCCAGATATTTGCTCTGTGACACGTATGGACTGTAACCAGCAGTCACGAATTGAGCGGCTCTCCTCTGTACTTTCTCTAACGTGTCTTCGTGGCGATCTGCCGAAAGACTACAAAGGTATTACCAACACTTAGTGACAAGGACGAAACAAAACTAAACAGACTGTAAAAACGTGATTTCTGAAATGCGAAATTTAAGGGAACTGCACCCTAAGATAAGAATAGTTCACCTAGAGATAAGTTAAGTTCGGTGTTTCAACCCTTGCTTTATACTGAGGCATCGTTAACTGGGCAATGTTCTAAGCGATGCATAGACAGGATTAAATCAGCTCACGAAACAAGAAGTTGTTGTAATGCTACACCAGACTGAAGTGGTTTGGAAGAATTAAGGGTTAGGTACACCTAACACATACAAATATTTGATAAAGTTGAGATGTCATTTTCTCCAAATCTATTTAAATTTGAGGGTTCAAATTTCATAGCTCCATAGAACTGTTATAGCTAGATATAAAAATTGATTTTTAAAATAAAAATATTGTTTAACAATAGGATAATGTACCATCCAAATTGACAGTGAAAAATATATTGTTGTAAAAGGTTTTAAAGATAAAAGGCATAGTATTTGAAATTTTTCAGAAATGTTCTTTTAACCCTTTCCTCCCTGACGGTACTTATAAGTACCACTGTATTTACCACCATATAATTCGAAAATACCAGTGTCCACTGCATTTTTAAGCCTGTTGATGTATTGCTGTATGATTAAGTAAGACAATGACAACATTTATTTTTAAATTTCTGCGTGAAGTTTTCAGCATACAGACCAAAAAACAAGTGGTACATTACAATGAATACAATGTAAGATTTGGAAACTGTCCCTAAATTGGAAAAATCTGATGAAGATGTGAAGTATGTAGAACGAAGAAAATACAGTAAAAACATCATTCCAAATGTTGCACTACAATGTCTTTTGTGTCTGAATGAGCAAAATTAATTGTTTTTTTTTTTTAATATCGTGAGGCAAATATTTCATACCAATATGAACATAATTGATTTCAATTGCTATTTCTGTACATCATGTGATACATAAAGTCCCTGACGGTACTTATAAGTACCGGCTTAGTAATTAGCACTTAGAGTTCCAAAAAAAATTTGAAAAAAACATGTGTGTTTACTTTCAAGTACCTTTATACAAATATATAATTGAAATTATAAATTTCCCTTTTTTTCCAATAGCCGGTAGGAAAGGGTTAATATTGTAAACTAATATCAAGGCAACAAGTTGAACTTAAATATAACATATTTATCTCTATACTTTTTATTAATAAATTTTTTTGTCAAGAAATTAAAATTTTTGCTTTTTTTTGCTTAAATATAAAGGCATATTTTTCATTTGGGAAAAGCTGCATAAACAATAGTGGTTCAGACTGTAGCATTTAGTATGTAGAACATGTCCTGCAAATTTTAAAAAGATCTATGCATATGGAAAAAATTTATCTTTAAAACCATTTGATGAATTGCTGTTTTGAGATATTGAAGGTTAAAGATTTGGATCACCTTCAAGTGCAGTAAGATTTAAATGGCTGTCAATCGTGCAGGGCATTGCTTAATCACACATAATTCCCACACTGTTGAAGATATTGAAATAATTTTTTCACTAAAATGAAGCCAAAACTATAAACTCTTTTTGTGAATAATAAAAAAATAAATCAATTTTTTGAAACCTGATAAGTGTACCTACCCCCTTAAAATCGGAAGGTTTCATAAAGACCAGCACTGCAACTTTATTAGTGACCTGCGATTGTTAAAATCGTATGAAAATCAGTTTCAATAATGTCTTTAAAAAGGGGATTCCTTGCATATTAACGTAAATAAATCCAAATACCCTATATTTAAGAAGGACACCATTATACTATTTGAACCAATAATTTCGCTCCCTACGCACTTTTAGTCAAGAAAAGTAGTTACGAACAGTTGATTTTTTTTTTTTTTTTTTTTTTTTTTTTTTTTTTTTTTTGAAGGAGACAGGAACAAAAGAACTTTTTTTTTTTTTTAACTGCTTAACGTCTCTTAACAGCGAGGTCTTTAGAGACGGGAAAGGATGGGGGCTAGAAATGGGAAGGAAATCGGCTATGGCCTTTTGAAGGAAGCATTCCGGCATTCACCTGGAGTGATTTGGGGAAACCATGGAACACCCAAATCTGGATGCCCGGACGGGGATTCGAACCGCCATCCTCCCAAATGCGAGTCCAGAAAGCTAACCGTTACACCACCGCGCTTTGTTTGAAAATTTCTAACGGTACGTAAAGGATTGTTATAATGAAAGCAAAGGGTCCTTATTTGCTTATTTACTTTCTATTCAACTTTTTAAATTGTTCAGTCAATACATTAAAGAATAAATTAAAGTGTTGAATTAACGTCATGAACTTCCCGTGGAATATTCTCGGCCCATCATTCCCAAACGGAATAGAAGTGAGTCTAAAAAAAAATCTATTGCCTACAATACAAACATACCCAGTACAATAAATGGCTTTCAAATATTAAAAATTAACACAGTGACCATATTTACTTTTTTCCCATACGTGTTGCTTTAAAAATGCTTCCTTTTTTCTTTGACATCTTCAGAAATAAAAATTGATAGTTTTAGTTAATTACTGAATACTTTGACTTTGTTGTCAAGGAGTGAAGTTGGTAAGCGAAATGACAGTCTATAAACAACAAGACGCAACTGAGCCTCTTCCAAAATGAGTACTACACATGTAATCGTAGGTTTTTCCGGCGAATCTGCAGCTTTAAGATTTCTAGCCCATGCGGTCGCATCAATTGATCGTTATTCAACGAAGTTTCGACAGTGTAACGTGCCATCATCTTCAGGTTACGTCTGCTGACTGCCGTGAGGAGCGCAGTCCGAGACCCGACTGCTTTGTTGGACCAGCGGCGGAGATATTTATAACCGTCGACCCATCATCTCTACTCCCACCGCGGTGCATTCCCAAGAATTTCTTCAAATGCGAGTACTACAGGTTGCCCACGGTGTCCGTTCCAAAAATGAAATAGTAAGATTTTTTTCGGGTGAAAGAATGTGTGCATAATTATCTTGGTTCTCCGGGTGCAGCCGCATCGATTGCTGTGGCTTTCATCAATGGACATCTGTTCCCATCATCACTTTACAGTTTTCCCTTCACTCTTCCAACTTATGAAGGTGTCCAAGGACTTTTGACTCGCCCTATATGGGAGCCGGAAGTGCGCGCGCTAAACGGCAGCAGTGACTTCATGGACGTTCCCGCGCATAGTGTATGTAATTGGATGGAGTCGTTCGTCATATGTTATATGGAAGTCTTCTGATGAAAGTCACAGCAAATTGTTGAAACGTTAGGTTTTAATAAATCAATATGGCACCATCCTGAGAATCAGGTACGATAACCGCGCAAGTCTACGCAATCATTTGAAGTGAGCATAAGCTGATTACTGAGGGAATAGAAAGACCACAGGAGGGGAGTGGGAACTGATTACACCTGAGATGTTATAATTCTGACGAAAAATGCATACGGGATAGTTCAGTTAAGGACTATATCCCGTTCACCCTCAGCCGGCGGTTCAAGGTCATATCTCCGCTCCTCACCTTACCAACCCTTCCCGTTGCCTACCCTTCCGACCAGTCTGCTACAGGCGGTGGCAAATTTGTCAGCGGGAAGTCTTTTCCTTTGCATGTAGGGATAAAGAAAACGGAGTAGGGATACAACAAAGTGACCTTGATCTGGCTCTGTTTACTGAACGCACTATAGAAAGCACGTTCTACTCTAAACTTAGCCATGAACATCACTCTTGATTACCAAAAGTAAAATAACGTCAGAACCATCAGAAAAACTATTATTACCGGTATATACAGTGACACACATAACTAATCATGAATAATTCACAAAATACCCACAAATGTCTGGAATTATCAGATTTCAGAAACGCAAATGTCTCCTCCCCCTTTTAGCTCAGCTCTCCGCGGCACTATGATGTAGTCCAGTTCTTGATTCAATATTATATGCTTCGAGTCTTGGTAATGGAGGAAAGTTTCATCGTTGTCAGGAAATGTTACGGTGATGATTCGTGATCAACAGATTGTGTACCAAAATCGCTGCTTAAGCTCCAAATCTTTACATAGTGCGTATGTCTGGAGGGAATACAAGAATATTAATGGGCATTTGTCAGTTGGATGGGGATGTAAAAATTTACGGTGCACATGGTACTGTCGGGAAAGTAGTCCATCTGAACTAAGCTATAACATACACCAATCACCCAAAACTTTATGACCACCTGCTTATTATCGTGTTAGTCCATCTTTGGAGCACAATATAGCAGCGATTTGGCGTACCATGGATTCGAAAAGTCCTTGTTAGGTTTCCGGAATGCCTGGCATCAGATTTCTATGTAGAGGTCACGCAATTCCCTTAAATTACGGGCCGGTTGTTTGTGGGCGCGGGCTCTGGTAACGAGCATCTCGGAAACGGCGAGACTGGTCGGCTGTTCGCGTGCTACTGTAGTCAGCATCTATGTAGAGTGGATGAAGGACGGTGAAACCACGACTAGGCTACAAGGTGGTGGATGAAGCGTGAGAAACTCGAAGTGGCCTTCGTGCTCGCTGGCGTACTGAGACAACTGACTGCAGCGAACGAAACCTCCCGCGCCGCTACCGCGCAATATATTACTGACCTCAGAGTGATCACGACTACCTTGCAGCACGGCAGTAGATCTCTCGATCTGTAGGTATAGTATCAATAAAAAGAAAATAAAAACATCGTTCTTGAAAACACTGGAATAGTTTTATTACGGACCTGGGGGGTCGCCAAAGTTCTTATTTCTCACCTGGGAGATCGCCAAATTTTTTTTTTTTTTTTTGAATGTATTCAAAAAGGTTGAAAAACACTTCTCTAGAAGTATTATATTACTATTACTGTTACTCCGCGATTCACTAAAAGTATGTGGCGGAGGGTGCATTGCACCTATCCGGAAAGGTAATGGTTTGGAAGGGATATACGGGATATGGCAGGAGGCGCCCATGGACTATCGTGAGGAACCATCCCAGCATTCGCCTGGAGCGATCTGGAGAAACCATGGAAAACCAGGATGGCCGGAGTGCTTTATCGAAAGCTTCTCCTGCCACCGAGCGGGGCGGTGTAACGGTTAGCGTTCTCGCCTCGCATTCGGGAGGACGGCGGTTCGAATCCCCGTCCGGGCATCCAGATTTGGGTTTTACATGGTTTCCTCAAATCACTCCAGGCAAATGCCGGGATGCTTCCTTCAAAAGGCCATGGCCGAATTCCTTCCCATTCCTTGCCCCCATCCTTGCCCCCCATTCTTTCCCGTCTCTAAAGACCTCGATGTTAAAAAGAGACGTAAAGCAGTTACAAAAATAAAATAAAAAAATTCTCCTGCCGGATTTTATGTTTACTGGCCCGGTAAATCCTTTATACTCCAGTCCCTAATCGCTCGTGGAAAAAATTAGTACAGAAATAAATCGGTTCTGGCCCTGATTTCTCTTATCTTATTTTCGCGGTCATTCCGAGATATGAATGTTGCTGGTAGCAATATTTGCTTACTGTCATTCCGAAATACGTCAGTAATGAATTTTTCAATTAGCTTCTGTCGACAGCAACGCCTTCGGTTCTTCAGGTCTTCCCAACCTAACTCCTTCAACATTGAACTTACGCTTTCCCTTCAACTATATTTATCTGTCACAAATCGGGTGGCTCTTCTTTGGACCATCTCTAATGCCTCCATGAATCCCTTTTGATGGGGACCCTATACAGAACAACAATATTATAAATGAGGCCGCACTGGTGACTTGTATTGTAGCGTATCACCAGGGGGGGGGGGGAGAATTATTAATTAATTCTTAATATTTTTACGCTATACAGGGTACTATAATTAATGTAAATTATTCAAATGAGAATTGGATGATTCTGGGATTTGAAAACTGTCACAAAAAGACATTTTAATAAAGATTTTTACAATGGCATCTACAAATCTGAGCGTATTTACCATTACGTTAATAAACAAGAGGTTTTGCAACTTTCTAAGCAACGCTCAGACGTACAATGAGCCCTTTAAATGCAAGCAAACAAGTATAGTTGTACTTTAAAAATCTCACAATTATTCTAATACAAAGTATGTTACCAGTTATGATGATGGCAAACAATAATGAATTTTAATAGGTTGGGACGCCACGAATGATTAACCTGCATTCGACAGTTACACAGTCTAGCTCAGTGGTTTATCAGATCAGAGCAAGGATCTTTATCTCAGATGCGCTTACGGGTACAGTTTCACGGAAGTTGCAGGCTGAATGGCTTCGAAGAAACACATTACCGTTCCACGGCAGGTAGCGCTGAGCGTCGTAACTGGCCACGCCAGCAGATATGCGGCAAGTCGCAAGTCAGAAGTGCCTCAGATGGTCTCCAGGACACAAGTCAGCCCAGCACACATGGACCGCAAGTCACCAGTGACTTGTCTGGGCTCCCAACTGGAGGGAAGTCAGGCAGGAAGTGTCTCGTCTTTTTCTGCCGCCACGGAGGTAAACTCTGACTCCGCCTCTTGTGGCTCGAAGACGACATAGAACATAAAATTCCCCGAATCTTAGTGCTATGTTCCCTGTGATTGGCTGACCATCTGACGTCATGTGAATCTGTGCTTCTCTTGGCCACGTTAAGTTTCGGCAAACCTCGGGAGCCGATGTCTCCTTCGGGAGGAAGGAATTCTGTTTACCGGTTGCCCGCCAGAAATCCCTAATCCTCTTAACATTCTGCCCAAAAGGCGCCAGTGCGTCTGCCCTTCACTGAAGCGTAAAATCCTTGCCTCTTATCCTTTCAAGGGCATCTTTCGAACATACAGTGGACATCCCAAGAAATGGAAAAATATTCTATTCCTTTACTTTATATACAATAAAAAGTGATATGTAACGGGGAGCTTAGCGAATCGTTACATAATGCCCCACTGTTAATGAAAATTATTATGACATAATAATTTTATTTTGAGTTTTGTGATTCTACTTTAGTTGATACCAAAACATAATAACTTAGCACTTTAACAATTACCACAGTTTTTTAAATGAGATCCCAAAATCACCGCGATTCTCGATTTGTGAATTGAATTTTAATGGGCTTTCTTACATCTTTTGGCCGTCTTAGAATTCCTTTACTCATTGCAACACATGAATTCAGATAGCCATCCCTCATACAAACATATATTAAACACAATAATAACATATACATGAGAATATAAATTACACATAGACCTATTTACATAAAGGCTTAAAATAAAAAACTTCTATGAAACCTTAATATCTACAATATACGCAGAACATTGTCAGAGAAACTGAAGCAAGTGCGTGATTTACACATAATTTTAGGAAGCTAATTGATCATATTTTAATAAAAATATATTTTTTTAAAATTAATTTTTCCCTTCAGGATTTTAAACTTAGAGCAAAATCAAAATATTTATAAACATGACATAATAATAAGACAAAAAGATATGTACATTAGCTGTATGTGATCCAGCTTAAACATATTGCACAAACAAGCTTGTATGTTCTGTCACAGAGATATTTTAAGACATCTTTAAGATCTCAAGCTATCCAACATTTATTTAAATATTTGTCACGCCTGCACTTATCGTGGGTATCCATGAGTTTTACCAAACACGGGTGCGACAAAAATAAAAACCAACAAACATTTCGCTATCAAAATCTGCTGAACTTTAGCAACAACTTTACGTTAAACAGGCACAAAAATCTGAATTTCCCGTACATATAAAAACTCACCGTTGCCTCACCAAATCGCAACCAAAAATATTAATTTTTCCGCTCTCGTCCTCACTTAATACAATGAAGCAACGAAGTAAAATTGTGTTTCCCCCGTGTAAATGTAACCATTACTTACGATCCCTTTGAAATTCCGTGATAACAAAACAACTAACATGATCTCTCAGGCAAAGTTTATACGTTAGGGCATTTATACGGCACTTTCGCCACCCTATACGCACGTATAACTAGAAGTAAACGTTGAAATGGTAACTTTGACCATGTTTCAACCATAGACGATGTGGTATCTGTTGACCACACGCTACAAAAGACTTCTGCCAATAGAAAGACTTTAAATGTAACTCGCGTAAATGCTCAGATGTTACATACTCGTACAATTCATTCATTTGCACCACAGATCGCAAAATTATTTTCTGCACGGCACATTACATTTCTTGGAAACTATTTCTTTTAACCTCGCCATTTGATCGTAGTGACAGTTTAGACTTGAGGCGAAACGTGAAAATCTTCCTTCACACCATATGCTCATGATTGCATAACATTTAGGCGGTGTGGTAAATTTTAAGATTACGGGAATTACGTAAAGCCATCTTTTTAAATTGTGTCCGTTAATGCGAGATAGTCAGAATGACTTAGAAGTCTCACGCGGATTCACATAAAGTTAAGAAATGTTGGAGGAACATATAGTTTCCGAATGCGGAATTTTATTCTAACCAGCTCTTTCTTCTATAAATGAAAGGTTTCGCGTTGGTGCTTTCTTCCTTTCTCAGCATTTAGCATCACCTACACTTTATTAATTTTTAATTCAACTTAATAGAAGCTATATCACATACAGTACAATATTTCTATGATTCCATAATCGGACAACATTAAATTTCAGCTATTTCATCACCGCATTGCATGCTAGATAATCATGATTAGAAATGATTATTCAGTGACTTTTAATGCGTCCATGTATTTTCTTTTGGAAACCTATTCTGTTTCCCGAATACACAGCTTTGCCGTATTCGACAGAATTTTGCAGGACGTGAAAGCTTTCGCATGCAGTAGCCACGGAGCATAGACCCTTGGTCCTGCTACCTAATGGGATTCTTGGAAATTCCATTGTGTTCCGCCGCAAACGTTTGCTAATGGGAACAGCTGATAGTAGCGACCTTCCTGACCGGCTATTTAAACTGTTATTTATGCCACCGATCTGGTTAACATTCGAGTTTACTGAACTCAAAGACGAGCCACAACTTAACTCCATAAAATTATCTACAGAAAAATATCTTAATCCTTGCATTTGCAAGTAATATTTTTCTGATCGGAAGGAACTAAAAACCTGTGTAGCACTTCTTGTTAAATCACAGATGGAAAAGTCCCACGCGATGCTTATTGCCTGCGAATTTTTAGAATAATCTCGATTTTCACTGAACATTGAAACATTAACGGACACTCTTCTTGCTTTAATGAAAGACATGTACTGATGATCCTTCGACTCGTGCCCGAAAAATGTTTTACGTTTCACTGACCGCTGTCGCTTTACTACCGAGACGGTACCACTTAAACAACTGAAATTATTAAGCTCAGAAATCTTCGCTTTCAAACTAAAAATTTCTTTCACGAGACGCTGAGTGGAGACTTTGTCAACTGATTCACTGGCAATCTGCAATTCGACAAGCTGAGACACTTCCTCAGACTGATCGCAGTGATCACATTCCGATTCTATTGTGGTTTGCCCGCGAATAACCGACAAGTTATCGTCACTGAGCGTGCGATCTACCTCTTGTGTTTGCAAATCATTTTTGACTTCGGATAAAATCGCGACGTCAGGTTTTACATTCGCTTCTCCACTATCATTACTTTTCTCTGTTTTCTGAGGAGAGATCGATAATCTGTCCTCAATGACGTGGAGTAGACGGTCTTGGTGCCTGTCAAGTGCGTCGATTTTTCCTGACAAATGTGCCTTCATGTCGTCTTGCGATTTTTGAAACAGTGACTTCATGTCCTCTTGCGATTTTTGAAACAGTGACATCATGTCCTCTATTTTTTCTTGTGATTTCACTAAGAATGCCATAATATCCGTTAGTTGTAGTGTGCTTTCAATTGGAGCTGGTGCTGTGTTTTCTGTTGCATGTGTGTTTCTAGCATTGGACTGTGCTGAGGCACTTTCGTCAGGGACATCTGGAAAATTTTCCGTCTCTGTCTCACCAATACATATGGTAGATTGCGAGCTGTACCCCGCTTCGGAAGTTAAATCAACACTTGCAACCCTCTGAGTTTCGCAATAGTGCCCGGATTAACTGCGTCGGAAATCGATTCATTCATGATCTCCTGGGTGTCTGAATTTACATTTAAATTTTCCATTATGACAGCCCCAGATCTAAGCTTCATGAACGACCTATACTATCAAACCCGAAGTCCCACAAAATCAGAAGTCTCAAGAAAAAATCACATAAAATCTCCATACAAAACACAGGGAAAAATAGAAATACCCCAGCAATTCTCGCGGTTCAATAAAACAATACGAAACTCCCCCAAATTCAGCAAATGATGCACCACATATCAAACAAAAATTTCAAAAGACAGACAGATCACAAAAATCAATATCAACGCTGTAATGGATAAACATAGCAAGTGCATGCGGACAGAACCTTCGCACAAATTATCCATCAAAATTAAGCACAAACATGACCACATAAATTTTCAAAAGAAACCAAACACAAAATACATGTAATGAATGCAACATCAAAATGAAGTTATGCACTATCTATTTTCTACAAGAATAATAAAACTGCCAAAAGCCATTTGCAACACTCCATGAAACTTATTCAAAATTCTGGGCTTCAATACCATGTTTTACTCGTGCCCCAACGCTTGGGTTCGCCAATTGTAGCGTATCACCAGGGGGGGGGGAGAATTATTAATTAATTCTTAATATTTTTACGCTATACAGGATACTATAATTAATGTAAATTATTCAAATGAGAATTGGATGATTCTGGGATTTGAAAACTGTCACAAAAAGATATTTTAATAAAGATTTTTTATTACGAATTGTTACCCCTAGGTATTTAGCGGAATCTACCTTTCTAAGGACAGAACCATTAATTGTGTATTCAGAGCTAAATGGTGTTACCTTTTTACATACACGCATGAGTTTAGCGTTTAAATCCAACTGCCAATGTTTACACCACGCAATTATTTTCATAATATCGTCTTGTAACAAAGCGCAGTCGTCATGGGTTGCAATTTAACGATACATAATAGCATCATCGGCAAATAATCTTTTCATCCCCCTTACTATGTCGCACAAATCATTAATGTATATGAGAAACAACAGAGGCCCTATCACGCTTCCCTGAGTATTGTATCGTGTAATTACAGGGGTCTACTGATATTTTACGATTTGAAAGTTGAATAATGAAGGTTTGAAAGTTGAAATGTCAAAAAGATCCATTAATTATTAAATTTAAAATTAATTAAGAATAATATGAAACTTTCTTCGAGTGGAGTAATATCAATAAACTCATAGGATGAAAATTTTACTCCATGTTTACTAGCATCTTTCACCAGAATTACTAATTTCATCTCCGAAAGCTTCTTCACAGCACTGCAGAGTCTTTGTTGTTTGTTCCTGAAACTAATGAACAGTTTTGTTTCCTTAACGCACTCGCATCTTTGGTCACCATTCACCTAAAGCAAGGAAATAAACACAGTAAAGTGTTTTGTGCCAACTTGATATAACAGCTATCTTTTCTCGCATGCGAATTACATGAAGATACAAATAAATATTGTTACCATTAAGTTTTTGATATTATATGTTGACAATCCACCACAGAAGTGGTCATATCACATAAGATGAACTAAAAATTATTTTTGTCACAGTAATTTACAACAGTTTTGTGTTAACCATAAAGCTGTACACATTATGGAGAATACGTTAACAAGGTTTTATCTTCACACCACATTTGTTTCAAGAATGTATGGTAAAAAGTATAATATTGTAATCGTAGGCTTCCGCGGCCAGAGTCAGTTGATTCTTGGCTGTCCGGGTGGCGCCGCGTCGTGTTTCTTGAAACCGACTTTTCGACCCTCATTCTGGGGTCTTCTTCCAGGGCAGTTCTGAAACATGACGCGGTGCCACCCGGACAGCCAAGAATCAGGTATAATATTGTTGGTGATTTTAAACCGGGGAGACTTTTTTTTAAAGTAGATTATACAAAGGAGGCCTTAACTTGATTATCCTAAAAAATATAATAAACTACAGTTTGCTTAAACTCAACGAGAGTCACCTCCTCAAGCGGAACACTGAATAGACAAAGAAAATAACTCAGTGTGACCACACTGCAAATCTTACCTCGCTTGCACTTAGATAACTTAAGCTTTTACCGGCATTTCCATCTGTTTAATTTAATTCAATTGCAATGGAGCACACGCTCCGGTGGCAATTTCCCTACACACCCAACTTCCCGCTATCCTTCACTCACCTACATTTGCCCTCTACAAATTCTTTTAACGTTTTCGGTAGGTTATTCATCATTCCCCTTGGTAACTCATTCCAATCCCTGACAACCTAACCTAAAAAAGAAATAGAGTGCCAGCTTGTGGTCATGGTCATCTTTTCCCTTCCATGAACTACTTTTCATGCCTACTGCAATATCTTTCCATGCCTCATCGCCAGTATACGCCCTGTACACTCCCATTACCCTCCTCATCCTCCTCCTGTCTTGCAATGAATCTCATTCCAGCTCCTTTATCATATCTGTCACTGATTGCATTCTGCGATAATTTCCAGAAACAAATCTAGCAGCCTTTCTTTGCACCTTCTCCAACTCCTGTATTTGATACTCAAAATGTGGGTCCCATACTACACTACCATATTCGAGCAATGGTCTGACCAAAGTTTTGTAACCCAATTCCTTTACTTCTCTCGTGCATCCCCTCATCACTCTCTCCAACAAGTGCAGGATTTTGAAACCTGCCCAGTTAAGCTTGTTATCAAATGTAATGCCAAGATATTTACATTTCAAGTCTTCAGCAAGCAATTCTTCCCCCACCTCATATTCATAATTAACCTTTTGTTTTTTATTTGTGTATCTAATTAGCCGACTCTGCTTTGCATTTATCTTAATCCCATGTTTACCAACTCAACTAGATATCCTGTCCAGATTACCCTGCAACTGTTTACAGTCCTCTATCGTTTTGATCCTTTTATACAGCATTATGTCATCTGCAAGCAATCTAATTTCAGATAGTAAACAATCAACACAATAATTCATTAGAATAATGAATAGCAATGGTCCCAATACGCTACCCTGCGGCACTCCCATTTATACTTCCACTTCCTTTGATACCGCATTTCCTACCCTAACTTTCCGTTCTCTACCTTTTAAAAATTCTTCTACCCAGCAAATCACTTTCTCATACACTCCAATAGTTTTTACCTTATTTACTACCAATTTGTGGCTTACTCTGTCAAACGCCTTGGAAAGATCTAGTGATACACTATCAATTTGGCCTCCCTTGTCTATTTCATCTGAAATATCTTGCATATATCCCACCAACTGAGATTCGCATGAATATCCTAGTAGTTTCACTGTCTCTGTTTTTCATAAGTCAACATCGAATTACAAGAATGAAATAAGAAATTTATTTTTGCGAATGATGTAATAAATAAATACTTCAGTTGGTAACACTTTTTGTTCTAATATTACTGTAGGAGTGAATGACTGAATTGTCGTAGCAATAATATAAAAAAATTGCTGAAAGTCATTAGTCTTCTTTTTCCAAAATAGACGTTATTAGTTCAGTTGAAGGAGCCTCGGCACTAGATCGTGGACATATTGCTTTGCGAATAGCAGACCGTCTTTGCACTGACACAACAAGGCGATGTATTTGTTGCAGTAGTTTCGAAAACTTTTGTCCGCTTTGGAAGTGGAGATTTTTACTCCGTGATAACTTCTAGAGAAACCCACCAGTGTGGCTCACTGTGCTGAGAAGCCACATACTGAATCGAAGAGGTGCAACTCACCGACGACAAGACCAGGCCTTGCGTAAAGTCCGTCTTGACTGCGTATAATAATAATTGATAAAATTCCAATCGAGCTCACTCTGCGGTGGCAATCTCCCTACACACCCAACCGTCTGCCTTCATCCTCCAGCCCAGTTTTGCCTAGAATCAATTTTTTTAAAAAATTCTTTCAGTGCTTTCGGTAAATTCTCTTGGCAATTTATTCTAATCCATTACAACCTTTCCTATAAAAGAAAATTTTTCCACATCCTTATGTCTGTAATCAAGTGCCAGCTTGAGGTCATGGTCATCTTTACCCTTACAAGCACCTCCCTTAATTTTCCCACCAATATCTTTCCACGCTTCATCACCAATATAGGCAATATAGGCCTTGTACAATTCCTAACCTCCAACGAATTCCAGCTCCTTATTCATATTAGTTACCGATTGTGTTTTGTGGTTGTTCCCAAAGACAAAAGTGACAGCCCTTCTCTGCACTCGCTCCAACTCCTGTATTTGATACCCAAACTGTGGGTCCATACTACACCACCATATTACAGCAGTGGTCTGACCAGAGATTTGTACCCCAATTCCCTTACTTTCCTAGTGCATCCCCTCTTCACTCTTTCCAACAGGGGAAGGATTTTGAACCCTTTCCCTACTACCTGTCCAATGTGTCCTGACCAGTTAAGTTTGCTATGAAATGTTATGCCGAGATATTTTCATTTCGAGTCTTTGATAAGTAGCTCCTTCCCCACTTTATAATCATAATCAATATTTTGCTTTTTAACTGTTCACCTAATAAACTGGCTCGTCTTTGCATTTATCTTCATTCCTCTGTTGACTCACCCAGCTGGTTATCCTATCTAGATCACCCTGCAGCTGATTACAGTCTTTTATTGTTTTCATTCTTTTGTCATCGGCAAACAATCTAACCTCTGACAGTAAACTATTAACACAATCATTCATTAGAATAATGAATAGCAACGGTCCTAATACACTACCCTGTGGTAATCCCATGTTCACTCATACTTCTTTTGATTCCGCATTTCCTACCCTAACTTTTTGCTTTCTACCTTTTACGAATTATTCTACCCAAGAAACCACCTTTTAATCAACTCAAATAGTTTTTACTTTATTTAGCACTATTTTATGGCCCACACTGTCAAAGGCCTTTGAAAGATCTAGTGCTACACTCTCAACTTGACCTCCCCTGTCCATTTCATCAGAAATATCTTGCATGTAGCCTACTAACTAAGATTCGCATGAATATCCTTGTCTATAACCGAGTGTGGTGGGTGAACGGTTAACGTTCTGGTCTCGCATTAGGTAGGACGCCGGTTCGAATCCCCGTCCGGGCATCCAGATTTTGGTTTTTGCATGGTTTCCCCAAATCACTCCAGGCGAATGCCGGGATGCTTCCTTCAAAAAGGCCATGGCCGAATTCCTTCCCTTTCCTTGTCCCCAGTCCTGTCCCGTATCTAATGACCTTAGCCGATGAGGCGTAAAGCCGTAAGTAAAAAAAAAAACAAAAAAACACTTGTCTAAACCATGTTGCCAACTTGAAAATCAAGTTCGTCACAGAAACATCTGATATGATATGGTTGCATATTAATTTCTCCATTAATTTACCTACCACCGACGTGTCAAGCTTATTGGCCTATTTGTCACCCCTCCTTTATGGACCGGAACTACCATCACACTTTTCCAGTCTTCTGGTAAGCAACAAGTATCCAGGCTCAATTTAAAAATTGATTCAAAATAAGGTACAATATCTCATCGTATTACCTTTAAGACATCTGTAGTAATATTATCCATACCAGCCCCTTTACGGGTTTTTAGATTCCTTAGTTTCTTCATGATATTTTCCTATTTAATTTCAAATTTTCTAATCTGCTCACTTCTAACTGTGCAGATAGGCTTGTTTTCCGATATAACCCCTACCGTTCCTTAATTATTGTCCCTAGTGGTCTCACTGAACCAGTTACTTAATAACACTGCCTTTTTTAAATCCTCAGTAACTTCTACATCCTTATCTCAGTATTCTCTGTTACCCTCACTTTTCTGATATAGTTCTAGAAATTTCTACATGTATCAGTCAGAGGTGCCCCTGAACCAATAATATTCTTCATAAACTCATTCTTGTCCAGTTTTTTCGTTAATTGTTTCAAGAATTCCCAACTGTCTTGCTGTTTCTTAACTATGTTATGTTCTCGTCTCACCAACCTCATCCTCCTCCTCACCTCCCTGTTACAGAATGTAGGTTCTGTACTTTATTTTCTGTTTTGGAATAAAAGTTTCTTCACCATTTTTACTATTTCCTTGAACTTTTCCCACTTCGCCTCCAGTGTACTTGTGCCATTCCGATATTTAACAAAATTAACCCTGAAATATCTTTTCAGTACCAAAATTTGTGCCTTTTTATAATTGTATCTATTTCTCCCTCCAATTTTTGGTACAGGTTTACTCAGTCCCCTTATGTCCATCAGAACTGCCTTGTGATCACTTATTCCTACAGTTACTTGACACCCGATAAATTTATCATCAGGCTTTATTACGAAGATATCCAACATGTTTGGTCCCTTTGTTTCCTGGTCAACCACCTGCGTAAACCGTCCTGCTCTTACTAAGGTAATTGCAAATCTCTGTTCATTTGTGTTATTAATCTTATTTGCTATTTAATTGG
Organism: Vandiemenella viatica; assembly: GCA_031002005.1. NCBI lineage: Eukaryota > Metazoa > Arthropoda > Insecta > Orthoptera > Morabidae > Vandiemenella > Vandiemenella viatica. Next base: position 157,996,709 of record CM061919.1, on the reverse strand, counting down.
CACCTGGTAAGATCAAATCCCCACCAGTAATAACCATTATATGCTCACTTCTGAACTCCGAATATAAATTTAGTTTCTTCCTAAGAGCCTAGTCTTTATCATTCATTTTTCCACTACGGTATGCAGCCAACACCCTGACTTTTCTTTTTTATTTCCCCAGAAGTCTACCCCAAGTAACACATGGTCATGATCTCTGAACACCAATGAACTGTAGTAGTCTTTGCTAACCAGTATGAATACCCCTCTCCCAGTTGCTCCTCTATTTCTGCGGTACACTCTAATAGGCCGTTTTCCTCAGCTCAGAGGGCGAATGCTGGGACGATCACCAATCTCCGCCTCGTAATGAAGAAACACACATAACACACACGTATCATAGTTATACATTTCGCAAAGAGATGGCAACACTTTATTTCCTCCATCAGTGTGTAGAGCGACCTGACAATTGGCACAATAGCCGACCATGCCAATGATGAGTAGGATTCACCGAATGCAACCAACTCCTAATACGTGGAAAAGATGCTGAAGAAGAAGAAGACAATTACAAGAGAAGGCAGCCTTGCTTGATTGCCTCAATCAGAACAATATTCTTCTCTATCGTTGTCTTTATGGTTAGAAGGGACGGTGCAAATAGTCAATAGACAACTGGCAGGTATGCTAGCTTGTCCCATTTTTGAGTTGTTTCATTTTTTTATGGCATATAGGAAAGCATCGCGCAATGAAGACATGCACAGACGCCAATGGTCGCAGGTGAAGGCCCATATCTGAACATATGTTTCTATTTCAGTCGTTCAGCAATTGGCGAGTAGCGTTATTTGTTGGAAAAGGATGAGGAAACTAGAAATTCACCCTGGAGAGTTATTCACACTTCAAAGAGAAAACTTGAAACTTTTAGAAACTTGAACGATTTGAAAAACACTGTGTTGAGAATATAATGGAGTACGTAATACGAAGAAGTCTATGAATGTGTCTAGAACGCCAGAAACAACTGACGATGGAATGAATTTTAGACAAAAAGATGGCAGTAATAGATTGAAAATAGGAAACACTGCATTCAAAAACTACAGTATGAAAATGGTAATTTTTATGTAACTATAGACTTCAGTTATAATTGAAATGTCAAAAGATCCATTAATTATTAAATTTAAAATTAATATGAACCTTTCTTCGGGTGGAGTAATATCGATATACTCATAGGATGCAAATTTTACTTATTGTTAAATAGCATCTTTCACCAGAATTACTAATTTCATCTCCGAAAGTTTCTTCACAACACTGCAGAGTCTTTGTTGTTTGTTCCTGAAACTAATGAACAGTTTTGTTTCCTTAACGCACTCGCATCTTTGGTCACCATTATCTAAAGCAAGGAAATAAAAACAGTAAAATGTTTTGTACCAACTTGACATAACAGCTATCTCTTCTCGCAGGTGAATAATATGTATATACAAATAAATAATATTACCATTCAGCTCTTGATATTGTTTAGTACCAATGCTGCACAAATGTGGAAATATCATTTAAGGTGAACTGAAAATTATTTTCTTTACAGTAATATTCTAAACAGAAACAAATTAAATTTCGTATGGCGCACGAGAATATTTCATGGGAGGAAGCTACTGCACTTGAACTAGGCCTGTTGATATTTTTAAAAATATCGGATTTTCGATATATCGATATTTTAAAAAGTATTAGTATCGGCTGTCGATATATCGTAAAAAAGTATCGATGTATCGATATATCGATACTTTCATAAATACAACTTCATAAAATCAAATCTTGTAAAAAATAAGGTTGTCCACTGATAAACAGACGTGTGATTTTGTTCTTAATCAGGTTTTTACTATCTAATGGTTTCTCTTGGTGATGATGATTGTTGATTTTTTTTTAAATTTGACCATTATGCGTGATATAACTTTCAAAAACATTAATAAAATTTATAAATTCGAAAGAGGTTCGAGGGAAATATTATTTTTTGTATTTTTAAGATTGATAAGCAATACAATTGAGGCATTTATTTAGGTAGAAGTTTAGCTATCATCGCATGCATTATGGCCAAGTTACATAACTTTTTTTCATAAGATTTATTGGTGGTATTTCATTTAGTTTTGTATGTTGATAGCTTATTCTGAGTTGTTTTAATTTTCTTGCTCTCTAATGAGCAACTATTTGTTATTTATATTTCCCACTATTCCTGCTAACACACTGGAGTTCCCTGAACAATGCGCCCACTCATTTCAAACAATTGGTTCGCGTTCCATTCGTGCCGGGAGAGTGATGACTTGCCTACACTGTTGTCATCATCTGAGTAAACTTGGTTCCTATAGCTTCCAAATTAATTATAGAAACGTAGTAAGATTTACTTAAGCTTGCTGATCTCTATGCGTAACAGAAATTTAAGGCATATAGTGTCATTCAGAGCAAACGAAAAATGATAACTTATTTAAAAAAATATCGAAGCCGATATCCAGATTTCAGTATCGAAATATCGATATACCGTCCTAAAAATATCACTCATAAATATCGATATTTTCAAAAAATAATATCGATATTTCGATATGTTATCAACAGCCCTAACTTGAACCACTTAATTCTTATGCGAAAGGAACTGTCCTGCCGTCACTCAAAGATGAGAGCATTTTTCCGCATTTGCATGTGCCGCGCCGGTACTCTTTCCTGCACAACAACCAGGTTTTTCCTCAAGGTTTCCGACTCCTTCTTAACCTCGAAGAGCACTTCACTTACGAGCCATTGGCATCCTCCTCCTCAGCGCCGCCGGTTGGTCAATAGAGCCCACAGCAAAACATCCCTTCTGATTTGTATTATGATGTTAACAGACCCCACATAGAACCAATAACCCGAAATCTCTATAGACCTTCATTAATGCCTATGAATGAATTCATGATAGATAAGGTCTGTAAGATGGTTGTATCGTTATTTAGTATGGCCACTTCTGGAAATTTACCGTCTAATCTAAAACAATGTGTCACCAATTTCTTGTTAAACAACAATGGCGGGGAATAGACAAATGAACAATCTTTTATTCTGGAATGCACGCTCAGTACGATCTAACAAAGAAAGCTCACACCATCTCCTAAACACATACGACGTATGCGTTGCAAGAATTGCTGAAACATGGCTTAAACCTAGGGAACATTTCAGCATGGTTGGCTTTAATATTGAGCGACATGAAGAGCAGAAGGATATGGAGGAATGACAATACTGGTTAAAAGAAATATACATTACCGTAGCCTAAAAATAAGGAATGTCACAAATGGTATAGAAGGATGCGCAATAAGAACCTGCGTTAACGGTATTGAGTCGACCATACTAGTACTATATCGCACTCCAAATGTGACTGTGAGCAAGCAGGTCATCAGCTCCTATGTGAAACAATTCCGCGACCCGTAATTATAATAGGCGATATAAATGGGCATAATCTGGTATGGGGGAGTGAAAGAACGGACGCTTTCGGAAAATATGATAATGGAGGTTGCAGATGAAGAGGAACTAGTTGTCCTTAACGATGGCTCTTATACAAGGATCTCAAAACCAGGTGAACGCAAATCAGTTGTTGACATAATAGTGGCGTCTACCCACCTCTCCCACACAGCCCTGTGGTTAACCATAAAGGACACCAGTGGACTGGACCACTTTCCCATTTATTTCTCCTACCAACGTAATTACACAGAATACCAAGGAAGAAACCCCACGTATAGATGGAACATTAAGCGCGCTGATTGGAGCGCCTACAAAAAAGCAGCAAGCAACATATTCTAAAGCTTCGAGGAAACCGGTGACATTAAATCCGCAATAACGACGGCTCACCGAGCTGACCTTCCACAGAATTCCCACGCCAGTTATGGACAGAGTTAACTTAGATGGCATATCAATATGCATATGGAATGCCGACGGCATTATCCAACAACTCGGTGAGTTTCGGCAATTCCTAAGGGAAGAGAACGTAGACATATGTCTAGTAGCCGAAACTCACCTGGTCTCAGAGCAACGGTAGCCAACTACCTGTGCTACCGTCATGACAGACCCACTGCGAGAAGAGGAGTGGCCATATACATTAAAAGAAGCATCCCTCAACACACGGTACACACTCCACCACCGCAAATAACTGAAGCAACAGCAATCGCAATGGCAACCACATCGGGACCGGTCACCGTCGTCTCAGCATATAGATCGCCACGAAGAGCACCAATTGAAGATGACATCCGCCAGCTGCTCACCCTTAGGGGTAAGCTCATCATTGGAGGCGACTTCAATGCAAAACATCCTGCATGGAAGTCAAGAGTCAGCAATCCAGCGGGAAACCAGCTATACAGAATGAGTGCCGGGAACAATCTCCTGGTCTGGGGCCCTGACGAGCCGACCCACCACCCCTGGATCGGCAACCACTCTGATGTCCTTGGCATAGTAATCACCCGAGTCATCGCTGGCTTCGTCTCCGTCATCACCATGAACAGGCTCTCATCAAAACACTCTCCGTTCATGATGAACATCGACGTTGGATCATGGAGACGAATTGTTCCAAATGAAATTAATTATAACCGTACAAACTGGGAACGGTTCCGTGAAGAAGTCTCAGAATCCCTCCAGCGTCTGCGCCCGCTGGACGAGAGGCAAATCGAGGCGGCTGTAAAACAAGTCTCATCTGTCATCATTGACGCAGCGAGTTCTGCGACGCCTCCTCCCGCGACAAGACAACAGTCACGTCAATTACCGCCAAATCTGTTGGCTCAGATTAGACACAAGAAAAGAGTGGCTAAGGAGTGGAGGCTTACGAGACAGCCCAACACCAGACGCCTCCTAAATCGCCTGCAGCGCGAGCTGAAGGTGAGTCTCCAGGAACATCGCAATAGAGAGTGGGCCGCTCGCCTGGCGTCGCTAAACGTGACCGACGGTAATCTGTGGGTGGAGACCCGGCGGTTCACCAAGAAGCGCACAAGAATGCCCCCGCTGCATGGCGAGAGGGGACTAGTCTTCAGCGATGATGACAAGGCCAATGCCCTCGCCGATCACTTTGAGAAGCAGTTTCGGCCTGCGCAGGACAACGACGAGGAAGAATCTGCGGATATCCGCAGAAGACTGGCGTGCTTCCTCGCCGCTGACGACGACGGCTACCAGAAGTTCGCCGAATCATCTCCAGATTAAACATCAAAAAGGCACCTGGAAATGATAACCTGGGAAATAGGCTGCTGAAAAACCTTCCAGCTTCAGCAGTAGAACGCATAATCGAGCTGTTCGACTGTATATTACGCACTCAGCACTACCCCCGATGCTGGAAGCAGGCAACAGTGATCGGAGTGCATAAGCCAGGGAAGAACGGAACTTTCCCCCAAAACTACAGGCCCATAAGCCTCCTCCCGTCACTAAGCAAGGTTTTTGAGAGGCTCCTTCTCAAGAGGATGGAAGAATACATCCGCACAGAGAACATCATCCCGGAGTTCCAGTTTGGCTTCCAGAGGGGTCACTCCGCCACCCAGCACATCATGCGCATAGTCAAGCGTGCCACGACCGCATTCAACCACCGGAGCTACTGTCCGCTAGTGCTACTAGATATGGCACGAGCATTTGACTCCGTTTGGCACAGCGGACTACTTTATAAGCTTTACAACCAGGGACTCCCTGGCCCACTTGTGATGCTAATTAAAAGTTACATAACTGGAAGATGCTTCAGAGTGAGAGTTGGGAATGAACTATCTTCTCGCCGCCCAATCAATTCAGGTGTGCCGCAAGGGTCAGTACTAGGGCCGGTACTGTACAACCTGTATACTGCCGACATCCCTGCTCCAGCAACGGTTCGCACAGCCCTATACGCTGATGACATGACCTTCTTCAGCGCTCATAGATGTAAAGCTGCTGCCATTCGGCGTCCACAAGAAGTACTTCAACAAACTGAAGCCTGGGCCAGGCGGTGGAGGATTACCATAAACTCGACCAAGACCCAAGCAATAATGCTGACGAGACGTCTGGGGAAACGTGATCACCAACGCAACCAGACAACAAAACTACGATTCCACGGAGAGGACATCGAGTGGTCAACCACTGTAAAATACCTTGGTGTGACGCTCGACTCCAGGCTCACATGGAAGCGTCACATTGAGGAGACCCGACTCAAGCCGCAACGAGGCTGAGGGAGCTGTACCCTATTCTAAATACGGACAGCGCACTGGCAGGCCAATACCGGAGTGAGTGTATATCGCAGCCTGATACGACCGGTAATTGAGTACGCGTGTCCCGTATGGGGCTACGCCTCCAGGTCAGCGATAAAAAGGCTGCAGACCATACAGAATGGTGCGCTTCGGTGAGCTCTACACGTGCCTCACCGGTTTCCCACAGCTGACCTGCACGAAGCCACAGGTATTCCGATGCTGGAAGAAAGAATCGCACAGATTACAAGATCTTTTTACCGAGCTTCCAGAGTCTCGAACAATCCCTTAATTGCCAACTTAGGGCAATACCACACATTGTATGACAAGCACAAGAGACCTCTGTTCAATACTGACATAAAACTAAAAATAGACCTGAGCAAACCAAAAGACACACCAAAAGTAATGGAACTGACCTTTTAACGTTTGAAGGAAGTGTTAACAGACAAACCTTTCGTAATAAACTGCTTAATAAGATAAAGCAGTAAATGCTCCGGACGACGATGACGTGATATGTAATATTAAACGGAATAGAACAAGCAGCTCTTGTGACGATTCCAGAAAATCACCCAGTCAAGCTAAATCGAAGAAGATCTACAGTTTGGTGGGACGTAGAGTACCACGGCAGTGCAAGAACGCAAACAAGCTTTAAAAATCTATCGTCAACGGCAACGGAGGAAAACTTTATTCTACTAAATAAGACTCAGGATTCTTGAAAAGGAAGAAGCGGCAAAAGTGGAAAGATTTTTGTGAAAACTTAAACCGAAACTCCTCCCCGACCACTGTTTGGAATGAGAACAGAAAATTTCGTTAAGCTTCGAGTAACCGTCCAACTCATATCACAACGTAAGAGGTATTAGAGAAGATACTGGAGAAAATGACACCACCTTCAGTAATCAACAAGGTCTGCCAACAGGAAAATACACCCAATGAACAGATATTACAACCATTTAATTTGGTAGAGTTTGAAACGGCTATTAGTAATAGTAGGAACACGTCACCTGGGCCAGACAACATTCATTATGCAATGCTCAAGTATCTACCAGGGAAAGGCAAGTTAGCACTTCTAAAAGTAATGAATGACGTTTGGTTACAACGCATTCATATTGAGTCTATGAAGACTATACTCCCAATCCTCAAACCAGGCAAGGACCCATGCGACCCAGCATCATATAGGCCGATTTCTGTAATGTCTTACATGTATAAAACCTTGGAGCGCATGATTAGGCTCAGACTAGGGTGGCACGTGGAACATTATGTAAAACTTCCCCAATTTTAGTACGGTTTTCGCAGAGGCCTTGGCACGCTTGATGCTCTCGCATACCTAGTTACTGAGATACAAGAGAGTTTGACAGCCAACAACTACACAACCTGTGTGTTTACAGACCTGATTGGAGCATATGATAATGTAGTTCCAGAAATTCTAGTACAAAAGCTCTCTTTAATGAATTTATATTAAACCTTTGGAACATTCAGCAGAATAGAATCCTGATAATTACGACACCAACTGGCATAATTGGCCCTCGGCGTACAAGTTTCGGTCTCCCACAAGGTTCCATCCTGGCACCACTCCTGTTTATCATATACTGTAATGATATAGGTACAGTACTGTCTCCAGACACCTGGTTTATTCAATATGCGGATGACCTCTGCATCTACAAAACCTCCACGAATCTCCAGGACACCTACCTCTGTCTTAGCCAGACATTAACTAAACTCAAGACTTGGCTGAAGGACAACGGACTCCAAATATCACCAGGAAAATCCGCAGTAATAACCTTCACCCGACATAGGGTACAGGCAGCTGAAGACATAAGACTCGTCCCATATTCATTCCCATTTGTGAAATGTGTCAAATATCTAGGATTATACTTAGATAACAAGCTAAGATGGAAGCGTCAGATATCTGAAACAGTTGGAAAATGCGAGAAAGCAATAAACATACTCCGAGCCACTAACGGTGCATGGTGGGGCGCGGATCCCAAAATCTCAATAGCCCTTTACAAAGCTATGGTGCGACCCCACTTTGATTATGGCTGTGAACTTTATGGCTCCGCATCTAATCAACTATTGAACTACCTGGATAAATGTCAGTTTCGGGCCCTTCGACTTTGCTTAGGGGCTTTTCTATCAACTCCAACCAATGCACTGCTGGTAGAATCCAAGGAAATTCCACTCGCACTGAGGCGCCAATATCTCAGTAAAAGTTTATAATAAAACAGTTTCAGAAAACCGGAAATGCGCTTACAATAAAAAATACGCGCCCTGTGGGTGGTAACATCAGTCTCCACATACTGGACTCAGAGGAACAGCCCACCTCTAACCGCAGCCATCTCCGACCTTACTGAATATCAGTCACAAGTGCTCTCTCTCACACTATTACCATGCTATGAATTTAACTATGAAACCCTTATAATCGGGCGCGAGATCGTAGAAAATCTGAGTTATTCAGAGAATGCCTTAAATAACAATAATCATCTAAGTGATTATCTAAGCAGCATGGGTCGAGTCGTACATATTTACACAGATGGGTCGAAGACTGGCAACATGGTTGGGAGTGCCTTTTTTGACAGCACTAACGGAGTAGAAAGGCTGTTTAAGCTACGAGTGGAAACTTCCTCCTTTACAGCTTAACTGTTTGCGATACTTGAAGCATTAGAATACGTGCTGGAGATGCGCATTCCGAATATTGTAATTCTTACAGATTACAAATCGGCACTTCAAAAGCTGGGTGATGGAATCAAAGATAGAGGGAGGACTCCACTTCTATATAACATATTAGAGTTGTTGACCACCATAAATAAACAAGGAATGAAGACCTTCTTTTTCTGGGTTAAGGCACATGTCGGGCTTCCTGGAAACGAGAGAGTGGATTCTCTTACAAAATTAGCTGCACAAATAGAAATCCAAGCGGAACTTCTGATAGGAAGTGACGTAATATCATTATTTCGACACAGGCCTGGAACGATATGTGGCAATCCAGAGAACAACACAAAGGAAGATACTACAGGCGCATACAACCGCGAATACCGACAACACTATGGTTATTAAAAAAATATTCCACCAAAAAAGCTGTGACTATAATATCAAGATTAAAATTCAATCACGGCAGATTTGGAAGCCACTTGTACAAAATAAATTTAGCACACTCCCCACTTTATCAGTCTGACGGGGAATCCGAGGCCGATACAAACCACCTATTCTTCGGATGCAATAATTACACAGAAGAAACAGACACTTTATGGAAAGATCTAAAACATTGGGACATAAGTTATCCAGTAAATGTAGGCCACCTCCTTGCTCTAGAAAACATCGCAATATACCAGACGATGGTGCACTTCATACCAAGAAACCACATAGAAATATAACCGGGTAGAAACCACTCTACTACTCAATCTTTCAAACAATTATTGTTTAGTTTCAATGAACAGTGATTTGTATGTATGTGTAAAGCGTATATGTAAATGTGGGCGCATGTATGTATATATATAGATACAGCACTAAATATAATGTATCTTGACTGTATGGCCAACAGGCCAAGTGTCAATAAAATATTTAAAAAAACTTGACATAATAGCTATCTGTTCTCGCAGGCGAATAACATGTAGTTACAAATAAATAATATTACCATTCACATTTTGATATTATTTGGTACTTATTTCCACATGAATGTTGGTATTTTCCAAGATGAACTGAAAATTTAAAACAGTTTTTTGATAACCATAAAGCGGTACACAATATCGAGAATCGTTAACAAGGATTTGTCTGCACACCACATTTCTTTCAAGAATGTATGGTAAAAAATACAAAATTGTTCGTAATTTTAAACAGGACAGTTTTTTATTTTTAAGAAGATTTTATAAAGGAGACCGTAACTCAAATCTCAATTTTATCCTCAAAAATATAATATACTACAGTATATATGAACTCAACGAGACTCATCTACGCACACGGAACAATAGACAAAGATAATGATTCAATGTGACCACACTCTAAATCTGACCCACATCTTTCGATAAAAATTTTGTTTGAGCCTCTGTACACAATTCTTCACCTAACAAAGAACTATTTCCAGATACTCATGCATATCAAACAAGATTAAAATATGGGGTTGCACTTAGATAACTTAACCTTTCACCGGCATTTTTTTCTCTTTAATCAGTAGTTTCACTATCTCTGTTTTTCATAAGTCAACATAGAATTACAAGAACAGATCAAAATAAAATAAGATTTTTGTTTTAGCGAATCATGTAATAAATAAATACTTCAGTTGGCAAAACTTTTGGTTCTAATACTACTCTAGGAGTGAATGATATATTTTTAAAAATGGTTGAGAGTCATTATTCTTTCCAATAAAAATGTCATTAGTTCAATTAAAGGTGAGCCTCGGCACTAGACCGTGGACACACTGCTTTGCGAATTGTAGACCGTTTTACACTGACATAATATGCGATGCATGAGTTGCAGTAGCTTCAAAAACTTTAGCCCGCTTTGGAAGTGGAGATTTTTACTCCGTGATAACTTCTAGAGAAACCCGCCAGTGTGTCTCACTGCGCTGAGAAGCCACATACTGTATCGAGGAGGTGCAACTCACCGACCACAAGACCAGGCCTCGCGTAAAGTTCATCTTGACTGCGTATTTTAGGCGAATTTCCGCAGTCAATCAAGGCGAATGCTGGGATGGTCCTCAATCACACATTTCACAATGAAGAAATGTATTTTTTTATTTTTTTATTTTATGGCTTTAGCCAAAGGGTAATACAGCCAATAACCTCATACAATATGTTCGAATGAATTTTAAATTACACCTGTAGTACACTTAACATACAGGGAGATTATCTTGACCGATTTCTTGTTCGGAACTGAGAGAGATTGCATCAGAGAAGTTATATCAGTTATATTTAGACCATCTTCTAGCACTTGTTTCCTCGCTGATTGAAGTTGCTTGCAGCTCAGCATGAAGTGATAAATATTCTCTACAGAATCACACGATGGGCACATCGGCTAATCCACCAACCGCATGACGTATTTTTTGTCACGTAATAAAGTGTGTCCTGTCCTAAGTCTGTTCATTAAAGTAATTTCTTTCCTGTTCAGTTCTAGTTGAGCGTACCATGGCTTGCTTACTATATTGTTGCAGATGGCTCGATACCAAAGTCCCTTTCCCTGGCAGTCGGCAAACCATCTCTTCTCCCATTCAGTCTTAACCATGTCGGTAACAATGGCCTTGAAGTCTGTACAGGGTACCGAAACTTTTTCTGTTTCTGCAACAGTAAGGTGGCGACGTGCTGTTCTGTCCGCTGCCTCATTTCCCGACACCCCAACATGGCTCGGTACCCACTGGAATTGCGCTTGTATTCCTTCTACCGATAACTTCTGAAGTTCCCTGGCAATGTCATAAACTAAATAGTTCCGCCATCTTCCTTTTGACAATTCCATTATTGCCTGTAGGGCACTTCTAGAATCTGTACAAATCACTGTATTTGAATGAGCTGTCGAATGAATGTATTGCAGCGCTTTTAGAATGGCATAAAGCTCTGAGGAGAACGTCGAAAACTGTCCTGGTAACCTGTAAGCTTCGTGAACGCAGCGACCAGGGTCTACAAATGCAGCTGCGGTAGCCTTTCTTTTTTCCTTTGAGCCGTCTGTAAAAATTTTGTGCCATGCCTTCCATCTCGAGTTCAGTGCTTCTAGTGTGAGGCACTTCAGTTCCTCCTCACTGTGATCTTTTTTCATTAATCGGTCTGTCATAAGGTAAATGTGGACTAGAGGGGATAGATCTGACCGTTGCCATAGTTCTTCCTCACTGTAGAAGTAATTGATATCTGAACTGTAAATGGCCCACTGAGCTGTTGTTTGAAAGAAATCCACAAGTGACGGTGTTTTGTGACCACACAGGTATCATAGTTAGTCATTTGGCAGACAGATGGCAACGCTTCATTTCCTCCATCGGCACGTAGTGCGACTTGGTAATTGGCACAGAATTTCGACCATGCCAATGATGAGTATTACTGGGAAAGTGTGGTAAAGGAGAAGAAGACAACTACAAGAGAAGGCAGCCATGCTTGGTTGCCTCAATCAGAACAATATTCTTCTCTAACTTTGTCTTCATGGTTAGCAGGGACGTTGCAAATAGTGTGTGTCTTTAAAATACAGCAAAATAAAAGACAACTGGCAGGTACGCTAGGTTGTCCCCTTTTTGAGTTGTGTCTGTTTTATGGTATATAGGAACGCATCGCGTAATGAAGATATGTACAGACCACAGACTTCAAAGCTCGCCGGTGAAGGCCCGTATCTGAACATATGTGCTCCGCTCAAATTATTGCGCCTACAGATAATGTATGCAATTGTGTTTACTGTCTGTGCTGCTACGTTTCTACCTGGTAAGGTGTTGTAGATGTGAACGAAGCTTTACGCTACATATGATAGCGACTTTTAGTTGAAGCAGAAGTATTCTTCCTAAGCTATGGAATTGGTAAAGTACAATATTTGTCGTCGCTCTCGTATTAATAATCATTCTTTTAATGCCACGTATGTGTCTGGGAAATTGAAACTGTCACCCATATCAGTAGTAGCATAAAAAAAAAAAAAGCAAAACAAATTGGAAACTATCGCGCTTCTAACGTCTAATTCAATTAGCCATTAATTCGATATTCAAATCCATTTTTCCAAGCAAACATCGATAATTAGTACATCACCTAATTGTATTTGCTTAATAAGACGGTTAATAAGTTGAGAGGGTGGGCTCCTTGGTATTAATGGAAAGTTTTCAAAATTTTAAACTAAACCTCTAGTCAAAAAAAAATGCAAGATCAAGTTTTATGTTCACACATTGTTTAACTCGTGTCATCTTAAAATATCTATGAGAATACGCCTAGTCAATTTAGTTGATTTTTAGCGTTTTGAAAGCTTATGCTCAAACTTACAATCCACGGTATATCTTATCACACTGCGTGACCTGTAAACGGTACAAAAATAATAATCTGTGTTTAACCATAACAAATAGATTCTACAGATCGCACTGTACCTCAGATTCCTTTTTAACCTGTGAAGATACAGGCCAAAGATCAAACTACAGGACAGATAAACACTCCACTCTTTGGACTCTGTTAACATTGTCTTTAATTAAGTAACTTTGGTTATTTACGTGATCAGTTTTTTAGGAACAAACGGAAAACTTAAATTATACCACTACATCAAAGATCAACAGTGCAATAAATTTTGATATTACGGTCAAGTTTAATACGATACTACATTAAGAACCTCAGTTAGAATCCTAACCAAAGTTTCTGCTTAGTATCACTACTAAAACTTGATCGTAGTTATATAGAATGTTTCCGCTTCGAATTAAAATGCCTAATTTACACGTAGCTTCATGGACATATTACTAATTAATTTCTCCAAATTACATTAGGATAAAATGAACAGAAAACGGAAGTCAATACTTGCTGATAGTTGAAGCAATAACAAATATAGATATTTTCAAAAAATATCAATATATCACTATATTATCAACAGCCCTAAACTATACATTCACAGACACTATCAGCTAAACTAAAGAGCGCCTGCATTATCTGCTTCTCAAAATGATTCTGGAATTACTTGCTTATGGCCTGAGGGTGGTCCAGGGCACACTCTTACCCTTGAGGTTGGAAATAGCAGCTAAGGGAGCGTCCGTAAACTATGTAGCTCCATTTTGGCCTCCTGTGAACCCCCCACCTCCATGCGGCCTGACATTGTTGTGTATCTTTCACTGATTTCTCCTGTTAGACTACCGTAAATTAAATAGAAAGATAATTAAATGACGGAAATAAATATTGTTGTGTATCCTGTACCTTATTTTAATTCTGATAAATAATATGAATGAGAATCTATGTGGCTTGGCTTGGACGCTCTCAGCGCCTACATCATACAGCTGTGACATGGTGCATTACCTGCCTTTGGGAAACATGGTCGTCATGAAGGGGAGTACGTGGTCTGCAGCCAGTGTGCGATACTTAGTAGGCATCATGGTGGCTTGCACGAACTCCACTGGATACATGGATGACTCAATGAATGTTCCCCAGAGCATAATTGAACCATCGCCCTCTTGTATCCGTCCCGCAGTACAGGTAACAGGAATCTGATCCCCTGGAAAACGATGTATTCGCACCCTCCCATCGGCATGATGAAGAAGGTATCGGGATTCGTCAGACTTTGCAACGCTCTGCCACTGCGCGTGCAAAGTTCAGTGACGATGGTTACGGCCCATTTCAGTCTAAGTTGCCGATGTCATGGTGTTAACATGGGAAACATACATTGGTTGTCGGCTGCGTTAGGTGTGTTAGGTGCGCTGTGTGTTCAGACACACTAGTACTCTACCCCTTATTAAAGTCTGATGTTAGTTCAACCACAGTTAACCACCTGTCCTGTTTTACCAGTCTGCCCAGAATACGACGTCCAACATCTACAGTATGATGGGTGGACGAGCAACCCCTCGACTTTTGGACGTCGGTTCACTTTGGTTTCGCTATTTGTTGAAGACACTCACCACGGCACTCTTTGAAAACCAGACAAGTCGTGGAGCTTCCGAAATGCTCGTGCCGTGCCTCCGGGCCATCACAATCTTCCCTCGGTAATACTGCGATAGATCGCTCGCCTTCCCCATTCTAAACACGGATAGCACGCTCACTGACACTACATGCACTGTGCGTGTGTCTGATTAGCAGTCATTACACGTCAGGTGACGCTCTTATCGCCTGGACGGGTTTATATCAATAATAGGTAGGTGGTCATAATGGTCTTGATAATCAGTGTATAATCATATGACATTACGTATAGAACGACGGATTCTTCCTGGGTAAAATAGTTTCCCAGTCGCATCTCCGGGTGGGGACAGCTCAAGGAGAAGCGATCAGAATGGACAGAAACATTCTACGAGTCGGAGCATTGAATCTTTAGAAGTCTGAATAGGGTAGGTAGAATAGAAAAATTAAAAATACCGCATATGTCAGTTGAGTTACCGGTGTACGATTTATAATGAACAAGAGAGTAGGGAAACGGGATGATTTTGATGAAAAAGATAATAAACATGATCCAATCACATTAGTAGAAGAGTATACGCCAACATAACAGGAATTAATTAAGAATATACGATGAAATTAAAGAATTAATGCAAAGTGTCAAGGAGGAACAAAATCCATTAACAATGCTTGATTGGAATTCGGAAGTTAGAAAACAAAAAAAAGGATACTACTGTACAAAGTTTTGGTCTGGGAGAGAGAAATGAGCAAATAGCAGGTTGTTAGAATTATGTGAAAAATATAACCTCATTATGGCGAACAAGTTATTTGAGAATTATGCAAGAAAGGTATACTTCTCGAATATCCAGTTGGATTAGGCAGTTATCAGCTAGATTGTTTCATGGTCAAATAGAGATCCAAGAATCAAGTTCTAGACTGTAAACCATACCCAGGAACCGATATACACTCTGGCCATAATCTGATTGCACAAGCTTAAATCTAGAGACACATGCAGAACAGACTGTAAATCAACAAATTGAAACAATATATCACGAGAGAAAAATTTGTAGAGATGGAAGACGTGGCTATAAAACGTGTTCAGTTGAAGACGGACTGAATGCACTGAAGAGAGAAATAATCATAGTTGGTAAAGAAACATTAGGCTTTAGAAAAAAAAACCGTAAACTTTGGGTCACAGAAGAAATATTAGAGTTGATAAATCAGAGGATAAAGTCAAAAATGTTCAGAATAAAGCAGGAAGAAAGCAGTACAAGTATTTTAGAAATAATATTCACAGGAAACGCAGGAAAGCATAAGAAAAGTGGCTGCATGAAAAGTTTTAAGAAGTTGAAAAGGAAATGTTTGTAGGTAAAATAAATGTTGGCTATAGAAAGAGCAAATAAAACTTGAAGGAAACATGTATATACATTAAATCTGCTGATAGAAAGCCACTTATAAGCTCAGTAGATAGAACTACCCGATAGAAGGAACACATAAAACGCGGAATTATGAGAATGATGTGAACGACAGAAAAATGAAAAAGAAGGTATTGCCAACATTGATTATTTAGGAGATTCTGTTTTAAGATTTTGACAAAGCTTTGAAAAATTTGAAATCCAATCAGGTGTTTAGAATTGATGAAATTCCTGTAGAACTTACGAAATTCCTAGGAGAAGAAGGAATGCAAATTTTATATAGACTAATATCAAACAATTATGAAACAAGAGAGATTCCAACTGATATTAATAAAAGTATCTCCATCACGCTTCTGAAGAAAGCACAAACAGACAAATGAAAGAATTATCATAGCATAAATATATAACACCATATGGTTCAAAATTACTGACAAGGATAATATGAAGAATAGGCTAATAGAAAGGATAGTAAAAAGATGGTAGGTGAAAGTCAGATTGCGTATCGAAAAAAAACCGTGCTACAAGAGTAGCAATTCTGGCTTTAAGGTTAATACTTGAAGCGCGGAAAGGAACTTTTATGGCGTTTGTTGATTTAGAAAAATCTTTTGGTAATGTTAGATGGGAGAAAATATTCAATTTTAAAGAAGTTGTGTCTTAAATATCGAGGTAGAAGAATACATTATAATTCATATTAGAATCAACTGGCTATAATGGAAGTAGAGAAACATTACAGGCATACCTCAGTTTTAAAGGATGTGAGACAAGGTTGTGGTATACCTCCGTTAATGTGCAGGTTGTAAAGGAAGCAATAAAGGAAGTATTACATATATATTTAGTTTGAATGTGGCATAAGTGTTTAAGGAGAAAATCACTATGCTACGATTTTCTAATGACAGAACAGACTGAGCATGTTAAGAAGTTCCTGTATGGCATAACAAAGTGCTGAAGGAAGATTTTGGACTAAAGATAAACCAACACAAGTCAAAAGAGGTGAAATGTATCACAAATGATGGCAAGAATAATATATTAAATACAAAAATAGAATCGGATGCAATAGGAGAAATAAGTGAATTCTGTTACTTTGTAAGGAAAATTGCAACTGATGGCAGAAACAGGAATGATATTAAAACCAGAATAGCACAAGCGAAAAGAACCTTCTTGAAAAAGATAAATCTTTAGTCTTTCAATTATTGATCGTTTGGAATAAGAAATAACTTTTTTTAAACTTTATGTGTGGAGCACAGCACTTTATGGTAGTGAAGCATGGGCTTATGAATACCAGAAAGAAGAAAAATTGAAGCATTTGAAATATGGAATTATAGAACTATGCCGTAAAATAAGTGGATGGATAAGAACGAAATGAACGCGTTTTAGAGATGATGGGTGAAAAGAGAAGTTTGTGGAAGAGTCTTACAGAAAGAAAAGACAGGATGTTGGGTCACGTTTTAAGACATGCGGGATTGATTAATTTTTTTAATAGAGGTAACAGTTGAAGTTAAGAACTGTATAGACAGACGGACATTAGAATAAATGATACAGATAATTGAAGATGTTGGATGTATGGGTATGTTGAGATGGTGTTAGCGCAAAATAGGAAGAGGTGGAAATTGCTCAAGTTAAGAGAGTGATTATAGCAAAAGAAAATGAAGAAAAAGAAGAGAGATTATAGGTTAAAATTGATTACCAGATATATGGCATGGCTGTTGTGAAGTTAACTAACTACGGAAGTGTGGCATTTAATTTGTAAAATATCAATCACAAATATTTAACAAGCGGTAATTGTGAATACTGAGACAAGCCAACGGTAGAATGCATATCAGTATCAATTTGCAAGCCCATTTTTAACTTTATAACTTAATAAATGAAGTTTCTTCTATTTAATCAGTCGTTTACCTATCTCTCTTATTCATAAGTTAATCGCATTGCAAGGATATATTAAAATTGATTTAAGAAGTCCAATTTATGAATTATGTAATAATCAAGTTGGCAACTCTTATATTGTGCTCGTGAAACCTTAAATACCTACTTTAGTCTTTTACCAATTGGTGAGTAGCGTTATTTGTTGGAAAAGTAGGAGGAAAATAGAAATTCACCCTGGAGAAACGATTAGTTATTTACGCTTCCAAGAGAAAACTTGAAATCTTTAGAAACGTGAATGATTTGAAAAAAAAAACACTCTTAGAATATAAGGAATAATCAATACGAAAATGTCCAAGAATGTGAATAGAACGCCAGAAACAAATGACTACTGAAAAAGTTTTACTCTAGAGCATAGGTGTCAAACTCAATTTTGCAGAGGGCCATATATTAAATTTAAAATGTGTAGGCGGGCCAGATTCAAATAAAAAAAATGTACTGAATTATTATAACATTTTATTTATTTAATGTATAGTATACATGATTCTTCTTTCTGTGTCACATTGCGATCGCGGGCCGTATTGATAGGGGCCGGGGGCCGGAGACATCACTGCTCTAGAGGAATACGTAGATAACAGTAAAGACTGCAATAACGGAATGAAAACAAGGAATACTGCATTTAAAAATTTCAATATGAAAATTGTTTTCTTGTACGGTAGACAACAATTATATTTTAAATGTTAAAATGTCCATTAGCTGTTGAGATTTAAAATTAATCTTGCGTAGTATGAAAGTTTCTCCAAATTCATTAATATCCATATAAGTGCCGGTATAGAATGAAAATTTTAATCATTATTAAACAGCCTTTTTTGCCATAATTAGAAATTTCACCTACGTTTATCTCCTTATCTGCATTGTTCAGACTTTGTTGTTTGTTCCATAAACATGAAGAACAGTACTGTTTCTTTAACGCAGTTGCATCCTTGTCATCATAAATTTATGTAATACAAGGAAAGAACATAGGTTTTGTACCCACCAAACTTATAACTATCTGTTTTCGCAGGCAAATTACAAGGTGATACAAATAAATAATCTTAACATTAACAAGAAAAACCATATTTTAACTACCATTTAGACAGAGTAGACCACACAGATCATGCACAGAACAGATCTGGAACCTAAAAATGATAATCCAACATCGTCAGTCAACCCGCACAGTGGTAACTTTTGTAGACTTTAAGAAAGCATATGATTCGATTGACCGCACTACGCTGTTCAATATACTGCGTGAATATGGAGTAGATAATAAAACAACTATTTTAATTCAGCAAACTTTGACAAATACATCTTCAAAAGTGAAATTTATGGGTGAAATCTCTGAATCTTTTGAAATTAAAACTGGTATAATACAAGGGGATGGGTTATCACCGCCCCTGTTCAACTTGGTACTAGACAAGATCATTAGAATATGGAAAAAAGAAATATCTGGAATATATATGGGAACAAAGGATAAACGAATCAACATAAAATGCCTTGCTTTTGCGGATGATCTAACAGTAATTACACGAACTGTTGAGGAAGCCAAACATGCTGTAGAGAAGCTTCATGAGATAGCTATCAAAACCGGCCTCCAAATCTCTTATGAGAAAACGCAATATATGGACTCCAAAAGCACAAACCTGAAGCCACTCGTGACCAAATATGGCACTATCAAACAAGTTAAACAGTTTAAGTACTTAGGATAAATTATTGGTAATACTGGAACTGAGAAAGAAGCCCACAAGAACCGCGCTGAAAAACTGCCCACCAAAGCCAAACTCCATCATTACCACACCGTCGTTCTTCCAGGAGCACTGTATGCGACGGAGACATCATCATTAACGGTAATTGTCAAAGAAATAGAAAGACAGATACTGAGAAAAATATTCGGTCCCAAAATCCAAGATGGCATCTGGATGCGCAAAAGCTCGGAAGAAATGTATTCACTGACCGAAAGATTCACCTCACTTGCACGGAAAAGACGCATGAAATTCTATGGACATATAGCACGAATGGATGACTCACGACTTACCAAGAAAATTTTCCACATCGTCAACGGTCCGCGACAAAACAAAGCACGCTGGCTTGTAGAAACCCAGAAGGAGCTCGCAGAAGCCAGCCTTGACCCACTGACATCCACACGCAGTAAATACAGACAATTGATCACCTCACATAAATTTGCCCCTAATAGCCTAACATCAAAAAATCTGAAACTCAGAAATGCATGGACACAAGAGAGACGTCAAGCCCACAGCGAAAGGATGAGGAAGTTTTGGGAAAATAAGAAGAACAGCAAGAAGAATAAGAAGGACAATGCAAATGAATGGTTCCACGCGCTCCTTAGTGGGATAAACGATATAATAATAATAAATTAAAGAAAAACAAAGTAGAGGCGCTACCAGGAGCACCTGCAGACTAATCTAGCTGACCCACCTGAAATGGACAACATTGACGTCGCCCTTCAGTCTTATGAGGCAGCACTTAAAGATGCAACCGCAGCTTCCACTCCAGTCAGGATACCAAGACCAGCTCCCACTCCGCAGCTTCCTCCCCACATACTGGCTGAAATCCACTACAAAAACAGGATTGCCAAAGAGTGGAAGCTCACCAGAAATCAGGCGACCAGAAGACTGTTAAATCGCTTACAAAGAGAAATTAAAGCTTCCCTGATTCAACATCGGAACCAAGAGTGGGAAGCGAGAGTCTCCATGCTCCACCCGGAGAATGGGTCTCTATGGCTACAAACAAGAAGACTCATCAGGAGAAGGCAGCGGCTCCCCCCACTGTACGGCGAAAGAGGCCTAGCCGTCACCCCGGAGGAAAAGGCCAACGCACTGGCTGACGTCTTTGTGAAGAATTTTCGGCCTTCGCAAACAAACGTGGACCCCACCCACCTCTCTGCAGTACACCGACGCCTGAGAGTCTATCTCGACGCCGAAGATGATCATCAAATAGATGACATCACCCCGAAGGAGTGGAGCCAGCTATCTGTCGAAACTGCACCCACACAAAGCACCAGGGCGTGACGAAATCAGCAACACTCTCCTCAGGCACCTACCACCAGAGGCCTCTGTCCACCTCGCCGCTATCTTCAATGCCATCTTGAGACGACAGCACTACCCTCAATTGTGGAAACACGCAATAATTGTGGGAATTCACAAGACCGGAAAGACAAACGCCTACTTCAGAATTATAGACCTATTAGTTTGCTCCCAGTCATTAGTAAAGTGTTCGAACGGCTGCTACTAAAACGCCTGTCTGCATTCATCGATGACGCCAATGTTATTCCAGATCACCAGCTAGGATTTCGACGCGGTCACTCCACCACCCAGCAGCTGATGCGGGTAGCAGAAGCGGTGACCAATGCTTTCAACTTCAAGCACTATAGTGCTATGGTACTTCTTGGCATCTCGCGTGCCTTTGATTCCGTGTGGCATCCGGGGCTCCTGCTCAAGCTCTACGAACAGGGTATCCCGGGGCCATACGTGAAGCTACTAAAATCCTACCTCACCGGCCGGACCTTCAGCGTCAAGGTGTACAAGGCTTACTCTTCTACCAGGAACATCAAGGCAGGAGTCCCACAGGGCTCTGTGCTTGGGCCAGTGCTATAATCTCCCTGTACACCGCTGACGTACCTACTAGCAATGGTGTTCTGACAGCTACTTACGCCGACGACACTGCGTACTTGGCCTCCAGCCGCAGTAGAGCAATAGCCACCCGACGACTGCAGGAAGTTCTCCAAGTAACCAACTCATCCTGACCCAACCCTTTGACTATATGGTACAGAAATCCCATGGTCCATCACGGCACGTTACCTGGGGGTGACTCGAGACAAGAGACTGAACTGGTGTAGCCACATCAACGAAGTCCGACGGAGAGCAAGCACCAGGCTCCACAGTCTTTACTCTATACTAAATAAGGACAGCAAGCTAGCCCCTTCCACTGGAGGCAAGATATACACATCGCTCATACGCCCCATTATGGAGTATGCATGTCCTGTGTGGGTATACGCCAGTGACAGGCAAATCATAAAGCTCCAGGTCATTCAAAATAGGGCCCTAAAGAGAGCCCTCCACCTACCGTGCCGGTTCCCCACGGATGCACTCCACGAGGCAGCCGGCATACCTAAATTGAAGGACAGATTCCGCCAGCTGGCGGAAACATTTTACAAAAACACCAGTCAATGCAACAACCCGGCGGTCAACTCGCTTGGACGCTACAACAATAACGAAGACAGGCATAGAAGACCGCTCAGTCTCCTAGCAAACTGACACCCAACAAGAAGACACACCGACAGTTAAGGGAATTGTAACACGTTGGAGGCAATGTCCACGGACAAATACTCCACCCACCACCTGCCTGTAACCTAAGGCAGTGACGGTGCCATGTGTGTGTGATTGTTAATAATGGACAGAAAATCCCCCACAGAAATGGTTGAATTTCCTAGATGAACTAATAATGTTCGTTGCAGTAACGTTAGAGATTTTGTTACCTATTGAGCGGTATACGATAATGTGAATGTGTTATCATAATTTCGTCTGCGTACCACATATGTTTCAAGAATGTATGGTAAAAAAGACGAAATTATTTGTAATTTTAAACCAGAGAGACGTTTTTCAATTTCTAAGATTATACTAGGGCACACTAACTTGATTTGTATCTCTTTTTTACCCTCAAAAATTTAATAAACTACAGTTTACAAAAAACTCAACGAGACTAATCTACACGCGCAGGGCACTGAATAGACAAAATGTAATAATTTAATGTGACCACACTGTAAATTTGAGATTAAAATTTTATCTGAGCGTCCCTACATAATTTCAGCCTTTTCCTTTTATACAAAAAAGACACACACAAAATTCTGCATTTAGTTGTGACCTATACCATGATATCTATGCATATAAAACAAGATTAAGAAATGTTTTGTACTTACACAACTCATTAGAGTCGTGTAAACGTTGTCGAGGTTCGCTCGGTTTGTCGCTGCGACCTCTGCCGTCCAAATGTCGGAAATACAAAGCAGAGGACAGAGCCTGGACGTAAGCTCGAGGCTCGATCTGTTATTCGCGTGCTGTGTGGTGACGAAGTGATGCTGGTACTCGACCGGTACAATTGAAACAGCCACCAACTTCATTGATTCTTAAAATCGCGGAATCGATGAATGATGTAACTGAAAAATTATAGAGTGGAGAGTATATGTATTCTTCTTATTATTCTCCACGTGCTGCTGTATCATTTTATAAGATTGTATACGTTTACTTTCAGAAAATTCTGATACATAAACACAGGGCACAAACTTATGTTAATGAAAAAGGAAAAATCGGCAGATTGCACAACATTTCTGTGGTGATGTTCCGGCATATCATTAAAAGTGGAACAGTCTTTCTCTGAATATATGAATGATCTTTTGGTTACTAACAAATTGTGTAATAAACACTCTACGGCGCAGATAAGAAATATAATAAAGTAAGTGATTATATGTCGACTCATCATAGTGTAACACCCAGAAGTAAACATATAGATATAAAGATGTAGAACTTTATAACTTAATAAATGAAGCGCTCATTGGAATTTTATACTCTTTAATCAGTCGTTTCCCTATCTCTATTATTCATAAGTTAACATCGCATTACAAGGATAGATTAAAATTTATTTAAGAATTTCAATTTATAAATTATGTAATAATCAAGTTGGCCAGTCTTATGTTGTACTCGTGAGACTTTAAACAGCTATTTTAGTCTTTTACCAATTGGTGAGTAGCGTTAAGAATGATCTTTTGGTTATTAACAACCACTTATTATAGTGATATCAGTTATGTTATTCAAGTGAGTTCAATGTTGTGCATTAATAGATACTAATCCTTACAAAACCGTAATCCACTAATTATGGATTCAGGGTATATTTTATGTATAGCACTAAGTATAGATAACTTATTCATGTTATGGTTTTCGTTCTGATATCATAATTTGTAATACTTGTGACATATGTTTATCAAATACGTAAACGTTCCACTTCATGTCTACGATGATTCAATTAATAGAATATACATAAAATTGGTACGCTATCACTCTTCCTGCATTGCCGAGCCTTCATTTGACCACCGTGCCTTCGTTTGACCGCCGAGCCTTCGTTTGACCACCGCGACTGAGGAAGCTCTAGCTGTCACAGCTCGCGTAGGTACAGAGGACCGGTCATAGGAATAACAGAACGAGATAGTGAGTAGACAGCAATTTTCATGACACTATAACTTAAGCTTCTAGCGGAATCTTCTTCTATTTAATCTGTAGTTTCACTATCTCTGTTTGTCATAAGTTAACATCGAAATTAAATAAGAAATTTATTTTAGCAAACGATGTAATAATTAATTACTTAAGTTAGCAACACTTTCGGTTTTTGTACTACTCTAGGTGTGAATGACTGAGTTTTGGTAGCAATAGTATCAATAAATAAACTACTGAAAGTCATTAGTCTTCTCTTTTCAATATAAATTTCATTAGCTCAAATGAAGGTGTACTACGGAACTAGATCGTGGACACATTGCTTTGCGAATTGTAGATAGTTTTTGCACTGACGTAAATAGGTGTTGGATGAGACGCAGTAACTTCGCAAACTTTTGATCGATTTGGAAGTGGAGAGTAACTTCAAGATAAACCCGCCAGTGTGGCTAAGTGCGCTGAATCGGGGAGGTACAACGGACCTGGCACGAGACAAAATCCCGCGTACCGACCGACCTGACTGTGGGTTTTAGTCGGTTTTCCGCAGCCAATATGGCGAATATCATGATGTTTCCCTATCTACGCCTCACAAATTACACATTGCACAGTAAAAAGTGCACATTTCACACACCTACCATAGTTATACATTTCGCTGGAAGATGGAAACACTTCTTTCCCCCATCAGTCGTAATACGGCGCCCATGGTTGGTCCAAAATGCTTGGCGTTAGTAACGGCATGCGGCCGTAAAACCAAAGCTCCAGAGTAAAACCCACCAAATTCAGCCAAACCTTAATCTTAATAAAAGGGATGAAGAAAAATAATTTAACTACCAAGCGTTTCTTGATTGCCTCAATCACAACAATATTAATCATTATTACTGTCTTTGCCTTCATGGTTAGCACGGGCGGTGCAAACAGTGTCTTCAAAATACTGCATTAGAAATGATAACTTGTATTCTAGCTTGTCCTTTGTTTAGTGTTTTTCTTTTCATGGCATGTCGGAATGCACTGCGTAGTAAAGACATGGCCTTTGCTGGCTGATTCTGTACGGATACTCTCCGCACACAAGGGCTAGCTGAGGGTACGTTTACAGATAATGTCCGAAACTACTCTGATCAACCAAAACCTGCTTGTCAGTGTGTTGGTCCATCTTTGGAGCGCAATACAGCAGTGATTCGGTGAGGCGTAGATTCGTAAAGTCCTTCTTAGGTTTCCAGAGTTGTCTGACAATAGATGTCTTCGCATAGGTCACGCAATTCCCTTAAATTGCGGACCTGTTGTTTGTTTGGCAGATCTGCTAGGGCAGGCACAAGTGTTTCGGAGCATACTCTGCTGTCAGATCTGCCACAGATCGCCGCCTATTGCGCTTTACAGAGCTGGCAAGCCTCCGACCTCCACCCTCGGTGGTGCGGCGTGGACGTCCAACACCTTGTCACCCAGTCGTGGTTTCACCGTCCTTCAACCACTCTGAATAGATGCTCACTTCAACAGCATGAAAACAGCCGACCAGCCACGCTGTTTTCGAGGTGTTCGTTCCCAGGTACCACGCCCACGAACCAAGGGAATTGCGTGACCTATGCGTATCTGGTGCCAGACAACTCCGGAAACCTAACAAGGACTTTCCAGATCCATACCACGTCGAATCACTGCTATATTGCGCTCCAAGAATGGACCAACACACTAATATGTAGGTGGTCATAATGTTTTGGCTGATCATTGCATAATAACTTTTAACTGAGAGCAATTAATATACAATCATTCATCCATATTTTAACTGTGACAAATAATATGAATGACAATCTACATGGCTTGGAAAGGACCTCCCTCTTCCCCTCCCCAACGTAGCGCACTGTAGCTTTGTACACAACCTCTTACCCATTTCTCCCCTGCACCGAACTACGAAGTTAACTGCACTCAAATAATATACTTGATCACGAAATCACTTCCACACTTCCTGAAACAAGATCATACACTCTATATGCATGAAACTCATTAGTTAAAAGGATGACTTAGAAAGGATAAAAGGTCACTGTTACATCACACGCCACTAATTCCTTATTAATTTATGAAAACATTGCGTAAATGAAGTGCATGCTTTTAATAACATGAATAGAATCCATCCCTCACATAATGCCAATATAACACTTAGGAAAAGTATTTCTCCATTCGTCCACAATAATAAAACATTACTTGCATACTGCGACACTTGGACCGATTTCACTCTTGGAAGGGTATCCGAAAACAATCCCATTTGGTGAAGATACCGAAGTCGGGCATGAAAGGTACTTACTTATCTTATGGTTTAGTTCTATTTATTTATCTTTGCTGCCGTCAGTCTTTTGACTGGTTTGATGCAATTTTCCATCCCTCCCTATCCTGAGCTAACCACTTCATCTCAACATACCCCTTTTAACCCACGTAAACAATTACCTGCTTCGTATATTCTAATCTCTGTCTTCCTCTACAGTTCTTACCTTCAACTGTTCCTTCCACCAGCAAATTAACCAGTTTAGCATGTCTCAAAATATGACCTACCAGCCTGTTTCTTCTTACTGTAAGCTTCCTCCACAAACTTCTTTCCTCACCCATCATTTCCAAAACTCGTTCATATCTTACTTTGTCCACTTAATTATCAGCATTCTTCTGTAGCACCACATTTCAAATGCTTCTATTTTCTTCTTTCCGATATTCCTAAAGTCCATGTTTCGCTTCCATAAAGTGCTGTGCTCCAAGTTCTTTCTAATTCCTAGATCAATATTTGAAACTAAAAGGTTTCTCTTTTTTATGAAGGCTCTTTTTGCTAGTGCTATTCTGCTTTTAACATCATTCCTGCTTCGTCCATCGGTTGTAAGTTTGCTTCCCAAGTAACAAATTCACTTTCTTCATCACTTTGCCTTGCTTTGATTTATATTCAATCCAAAATCTTCCTTCGGCATTTTGTTCATTCTCAATGTCTTCAGCCCTTTCTGCAAACAAGAAAATGTCATCAGCAAGTCGTAGCATGCCGACTTTTTTCTCCCTGAACACTTATACCACATGGAAATTTTTCTTTGACTTCCTTTATTGCTTCTTCTATATACAAGTTGTATATTAACGGGGATGGACTACAATTTTGTCTTATACCCTTTTTAACTGATGCATGTCTCTCGTGATTCTCTACTTTTATCATAGCCACTTTATTCTTATATAGTTTATATTATTCTGTCTCAAAGAGCCTGGTGGGTGAACGGTTAACGTTCTGGCCTCACATTCGTGAGGACGCAGGTTCCAATCCCCATTCCATCAGATTTGGGTTTTCCATGGTTTCCTCAAATCACTCCAGGCGAATGTCGGTATGCTTCCTTGAAAAAGGCCATGGCCGAATTCCTTCCCGTTCCTTGTCCGCAGTCCCATCCCGCCTCTAATGACCTCGCCGTTGACGAGGCGTAAAGCCATAAGTAAAAAAAAAAAATCTATCTTGATACTTTAGACCTGATTTCTTTAAAATTTTGAACATCTTGTCCCACCTAACATTATCAAAAGCTTTTTCTAAGTCAAAAAACGCCATTTATTTATTTATTCTATTTATATTTATTTAAATTAATATAGTTTGATATACCTGATCACGCAATCGCTCCCAGACTTCCTTAAATATTCCATATTCACTAAAGTGAATAGTTAAATGGATGACTTAATAACGATAAAAGGTCTCTGTGACGTTATATGCTACTAATTACTTAAAAATTAATGTATATAGCGAGTAGCACTCATTTTCCACGCAGACATATTTATAAATATGAAATAAACTATTTATTTATTTGAATTTCGAATTATAAATGTACAATACTAATTATAGCTTACTAGACGACCCGTGCGAATATTTCGCTAATAAAATACGATGAATAATGAGGTTTAATGCTTGTAACATAATGAAAAGTAGAACCGTACTTTTGTAGCAATTATTTATTTGTTTAGTGTAATAATTCCGTATTAAAACATGTTACGAAACAGTTAGGAAAATTTAAAACACACTGTATGTACGACAAACTGTCACTGACCTTAACAGCATACAACCAACCTGAACAAAATGCACACAGCATATCAACATCTTTGTGATATGTGTTGCTAAACGAATATCATATTTACATTGTAATAGTATAGCGAAACAAAAATCTTTCCGTAACAGAAAAAATATCCGAAAAGCTACTTATTGTATAAAAAACAGTTTATTGACATCTCTGTGGTATCTGCTGCTGCAATCTAGGGACTTGGCTCTGAACAGTCTCATATCCGCTACCACTTTAAGCATCAAATTCCGAAAAATTCTTTATTAATTTATGATTTTAACTAATTGGAGACCTTAATCTTTAAAACGATACGTAATTTATCGATTTCAGTTTGGTATCGAGTGAGATAAATGTTTCGTAATAAAAAAGTAACCACTTTGTAGAAATAATATTGATATATTTGCCCTTTAATGGCCTAATTAAAAAAATGCTTTTATAAAATATGGTGCGACCGAAGCGGACACCTTGGACTTTAAAATCATACCTCATTTATCGATTTAGGTTAGGCACCAAGCGTTGCAAAAAAAAGTTTTAGAAATGATGTTATTGCCCCCTGAGGGTTGAATTTGGAAAAAGTTCTTTCTTAAAATATTATGTGTCCAAAGCTGATACTTTAATATTTCAAACGATACCTCATTTGTCGACTTTGGTTAGGTATCAAGGGAGATAAATGGCTCGTGACATAAAAATGGGTTGTAGAAATATTAAAACTTTGGCCCTTTAAGGGTTAAATTTTGAAAAATTCCTTTTTTAAACTGTGGTGTAATAAACCGAAGACCTTACGAAGACCTGTCTTTAAAATGATACCTCGTGTATAAATTTTGTTTAATTATCAAGGGAGAAATATGATTCGAGACACAAAAAAACTCATTTTGGAAATACTGTTATTTTTTACCTTTAAATGTTAAATTCAGGAAACATCCATTCTTAAAATATGATGTGACCACAGCGGAGACCTTAATCTTTAGAATGATACCTCATTAATCTGTTTCGGTTATATATCAATGGAGATAAATGGCTCGTGACACAAAAATGTGTTGTAGAACCATTGTTACTTTTTCCCTTTAGAGAATGTAATACAAAAAAATTCTTTCTCAATATGTGACGTCACCAAAGCTGAGAAATTGATCTTCATAATCCTACTTCATTTATCTATTTCGGTTAGATATCTAGGGAGATAAATGGCTCGAGACACAAAACCTAATATTGATATTTTTGCCCTTTAAGGGTCTAATTACGAAAAATTCCTTTCTTAAAATGTAATGTGACCACTGCTGAGACGTTAATCTTTAATATGATACCTCATTTATCTATATCGGTTAGATAGGAAGAGAGATAAATGGTTTTTAACACAAAAACGCGTTGCAGAAATATTGATACTTTTGCAATTTAAGGGTCGAATTCCGAAAAATTCATGTCTTAATATATGATGTCACCAAAGTGGAGATCTTGATCTTTAAAATGATATTTCATAAACGATTTCAGATTGGTATCTAAGGAGATAAATGACTTGTAACACAAAAAACAGCATTTAGAAATATTGACATTTCTGCCCATTAATGGTCGAGTTCCGAAAAAATCCTTTCTTAAAATACGATGTGACCAAAGTGGAAACCATAAGCTTTAAAATTACGCCTCATTCATTGATTTCGGTTAAGTATGAAGGGAGATGATGGATTGTGACCAAAAAAAAAACCCTTATAGAAATAATACATATACGATGAGTTTCTCTGAAGGCAAAGACTGACTGGTACATTTAGAGTCGAGAAAAAAGAATAATTATGAAGTATATAGAATGATGTAAGAATACGGCGGCAGTCTGAATGAAGCTGAAAGAATTATAAAGCAATTAGCTGCATTGTAAATGGAAAAACAAAATGAATTGTATAAAGTTTATCATGGCAGCGAACGAATAAGTGGAAGTCTTAATTAGCTTGTGATACTATGAAAAATCGTGGAATAAAAACGAAAAATGTGTGTTATTGATGTAAACGTAACCGACGAGTATCTGGAAGTAATAGAGTAGAAAACATGACAAGGTAGTGTAAACATTCTTCTCAGTATATAAGAGGAGAAAACAAGGAAAGCCGACCCCGGCAGCGTAGGAGATAGCGTGCTATCCTCGCGTTGCAGGGGTCGCCGGTTCGAGTCCGGCCTCGGGCATGGGTGGTTTTAATTAAGTGTTGTGTTTGTCTTGTGTCGTCTATACCACGGAGAATCTATAATACATTGAGTGATCCAATACATACTTGCAAACCACAAAATTACATAGTGCTGGCTGTATGGCCTCGTAGCCAAATGCCAATTTTTTTTTAAAAAAAGGAATATTTTGATCATTGTAAATCTAGAACTAACATGATAGGTCAATTAAACCTAAAAGGGTACATAATATATTCTCGTTCTGGCTAGAATAGCCCAAAAAGACGTACTGAAGTAAACGTAAATTAATAATAATTGGTTTAAGACGCGGTTAGGGAATAAAAATGCTAAATAGTTGTATATAAAAGTAAATATAGTAGAGTCGTTTCTTTCTGGAAAGCTTTGCTGACTTGTATCCTGGTGAAAGGTGAGGATAAGTAGGTTACAAACGCATAAATCGAGTAAGATGAATAGATCCAATCCTAAAATTATGTCAATCTGACACTTATGGAAAGTATTTCTCCACTCATACGTTATTAAAAACAACACTATATCCAGCAACACCGATTTAAAACTTGAGAATAAATCGGAAAACCCTACCATTTCCGCATACGAGTGTCCGCCAACCTATTTGAGTCGCAATGACAGGACAGATAAGAATAGAGAAATAAGGTGCCCCACTGATGTTTATATGATTTCTTTCTCCCCTCGCACCATTCTGGATTGTAATGCACAGCATAGAGATTAGTTTTGGTGCTGAGCATCCTCTGCCACTCACAATTTTGTGAGCTGCATACTAAATATGTAGATGTTACATCCAGAAACGTTGGTGTGGAGGGTATGGTAGCTATGTCGGGTATGAAATGTTCTTATCTTATGGTTTAGTCTCATTTATCGCTCCATAATGTACAGTGAGCGGCCTGGTAGCTCAGTGCTTAAGGCGCTTGCATTCAATACGTCCTCTGCTCCGGTCCTGTGTTCGAATCCCGGCAGGTGCAGGAATTTTGAGAGTTGTGTTTGATCTACGCCAGGCCACTCCGTGGTTCGGATTACACGTTAAATTGTAGCTCCCAGAGGAAAGGAACTGGCCGTCCTACCTCTGACACAATGGCTTAGTATGCCTCCTTCGGGAGGATCCAATCAACCTTCGGGTTGTGGACTAAGTTATGTTTAACGTACAGTATGTATTCCTCCGATTGGGTAGAGCAAGTTATTGAGTTGAGACTTTTCGTTCCTTTGCAGTTCTGGGTGGCCTATGTGGATTGCTCAGCGCAGTACAAAGACGCTGTGGCTCAGACCTTGGAGCAGATAGACGTCATCAAACGCCTGATAGCAAAGTACCAGGACGACCTGCAGTTCGTAGACTCGGCCGCAGGTGGGTGAGGGTTCTCTGCTTAACAAGCACTTCTACAGTGTCCACTGCAAATAATTTTACAAATTTTTTAATGTGATAATTGGATCTTCGAGAAAGAAACAAATTAATGTTGAATTACAATCTCGTTTGATACCAAACTCATCTTAAATCACCGGTATCCTAACTTAAAAGATAAATAACGCGGTTCAGCACACCTATTTAGCTATACTATTTAAAACAAAGTACAGGTTGTACGACGCTGGAGAAGGGAGTTGGTGCTTAACCCTTCCCAACACTGACTGCCATCTTACTATTGCACCTTGTGGCGTTCTTCAGTTTCAACTGAACTACATTAGCAACTGTCGCGTTAACGGCCCAAGACGCAGTGAACATATTCACGAAATTAAACGCCACAGTCAGCCCTCCCCTCCCCTTCCCCTGAAGGCAGTGCAGTCTCTTAGTGATTTACAACGTGCCACTTGCGGATTAAATTGGTCTTCCGTCAGATGGCTGCAAGGCAAGAAATTCAAAATATATCATATGTAGTTACATAATATGCAATTTTGAGGTTTGGAACTTATTCTGTGTAAGAGCTGGAGACCTGTGAGCGACAGAAAACAATAGTGCTTCGTTTCCCTTTGGGTACAGAAGTCCAAAAATTAAGAAAAAGCCTAGTAAAATAAAAGAAGGAAACTATCTGGCTATGGAATGAAAACATCAGTATCTATTACTATAAATTTCGGGAATTGTTATGGGTAAAGAGAACTGGAGAAGGAGACAAATAACTCGAACTTGTTTTATCTGAAGATGCCTAACAACCATTTCGCGAAACTATTGTATCGGCTTTAGCCTCCATAATGTTGTGTTGCTGGTTTATCCGTTGGCAAAGGGTGGCGTTCTATATACAGGCCGGCAGCTGCAGATATAAAGTATCGTCAACAAGATTCAGTTGCACCATTTTATTCTACCTACTCACAATCAAATCATAAACTAAAGTGCAATAGCCAAGATGCCATAAATAGATTCCACAATAGCTTTACAGGTTAGTTCAGTCACGCCAAATTAGCAGATAATCTTCACGGAAGGTTTCCAGCTGCCCGAGTACCGTTTTATACAGCGGGAATCGTTGACGGGACATTGGAGTTAATCCCCTCCCTGGATGTGGCTGCGGTGGCGCCACTTGCATCTGCTAAGTGTGCGATATGACATACCTCAAGACATATCAAAACAAACTATTAGTTAATAATAAATTAGGGGATAAGCAAACAGCAGATATATCTGAAGCTACCAAAACATCTTAGTGACAGTTTTTGGAATTAATTTTCAGGAATCTTGGAGGCTTTCGCTGCTCGCAAGATTGGTTCGCTGATCGCTGTAGAGGCTGGTCAAACAATCGATTCTCGACTGGCCGCCCTCAGAATGTACTACGAGCTGGGGGCGCGGTACCTGTCAATCACACACGCCTGCAACACACCCTGGTGAGTGCAACAGAGGTACAAACATGCATAGGAACAAAAACACAACAAAAAATACTGCTTGCTTCCACATTTAAAGCAGTTTTGAGGATATGACTATAATATTAACTATTCGCGAATACCATGAATAGTAAGGTTGGTAGCTTGTATTAGGACGAAAGAAAATCCCTCATTTGTATTAATTGTGTATTTGTTTAGTGTAATAGGTACACAACGTAAGTCGACACCAGTGAAGCAGTTTACTAATATCTCTGTATATGTGCTGCTGCTATCTAGCGGCTTCGCTCTGAACTGTCTGACAATCACGACTTTGTTATTGCTTTTGTCCTTCAATGTTCAAATTCTTTCCCAAATTATGATGTTGCTTGAGTGGAGACCTTAATAACCTCATTTTTCGATTCGGGTTAGTGCATGGTAGAACAGCGCCTTTCTGATGGAGGATAGTACCAGTTTCCATGAACTGCCGATGCCACTGACGAATTGATGGTCTTGTTGGTGGTTCTTTCCTGTATGTTGTCTGGAAATTGCGTTGAACTTGTGTATCCGATCATGTCTCTATAAACCAGGAAACACACTGAGCTTTTACCTGTGGGGTGTACAGTACATTTTCAATAAATGTGATGTAACTACCTACTTGTCAGCAAACCACACCTGAAATAAAACATAAAAAAAATCTTTGAGAGATACTCTATAACATGCAAAAAACTGAATGTGATATCTCGTTCCAAACATAATTTATTCAATGTTACAGTTGTAAAGATAATTCTGGGACATCCTATATATACTGCAATGATAAATCTATTGTACAGTTGTTTGATAGTAAGTTAATATAAACTTTACAATAAAGCAAGGGAGTACACGATGATATGATAATTAGGATACGTATCGTGTGTGTGAAAGATTGAGATTTTCGCCTTGACACGTAACGGACAACAATGCTAGGTCATTAATAAGTGGGGGATGCTACTCCTAGACCCAGTGTCTAAAACCTGCACCATCAAGAGAAGATACGAGGGACCTGTGTGTTTGTCAATACACATAGGTACTGAGGATAAAAGTTTCATAAAAGCCGGGTGGCCAGCGTCTCCTACACTTTTGGCCATTCCATTTGAAAAGCACGGTTGGCTTAACATGTCAATTCGCGTAGATTTGTGGCAGACTCCATGCCGCAGTAATATGTGAAAGGAAATGGGGTTAATATGATAGGGATGAGCTGTTTCGCGCACGTGGTTCTTTAGAAAACGGCGCTTGACATGTGGCAAAGAGAAAGGCGATTTCTGAAAAGCAGCGATTTTCGCCGAAATGACGCGAAGACGCAGTGTCAATCGTGATAAAGGTGCCCTCGTAATTTCCTGAGCGTCTCAGGGAGAGAAAATGTTTTACCCAGTATGGAATTGGTTAAGAATCTGTTATTATTTTGTTTATAAATTCTGTCCACGTATTAAGAGCATCTGGATGGCGGGAACGAGATTACGGACCAGATTGGAGCACGCAAGATGAGACATGCGGAGGCGAAAAATCTGGGACTTGGTTCCCGAGCAGATTTCCTGGCCAGTCGATATACTAAGCTGGCAGCTTAATGAGCAACCAGACTTTGAGTTGAAAGACTTTGGTATTCTGGCTTTACACACTGAACTTACAGATTCTCACATGGAGTTGTGTGCGTTAGCACGACTGATATAGCAAAGTGTTCTTGAAAACTGCACACCATTTTTACGGTAGTAATATTTCATCGAAAGTTAACGACGGGTGTTTGCACAGTAATATTTCCCTCGAAGAAACCACCCAGTTGACGCCCTGAATGAAGCAATCCAACATATAAAGAATTTCAGTCCCGAACAAAAAGCTGAGTAAAATTTGCCGGGTACAAATGTTATGCTCCAATCGATCTGCTTTGATTGTAGGTACTTTGAATTGAAGGCCTTGACTAAATGGTCCCTTATAATATTATGTGTCCCTTTGCAGATATTTCAAATTTTGTTATATGGCATTCAATTTTATAAAGTCACGTGGAGATCAATTATACTCTGTCAACGTTTATAAAGTAGTGTTCAACTTCAAATATAATGTTTTCGATGTTATTATAGCGTACTCAGTTCCATAATCTAACAGCTATTCGTATAGGACGAGGTATTGCCTTATTAAGAATTTTTGAATTGTTTACTATATTTTAAATTTAAGCACACCCTGTTTCGTCATGCAAGGTGAAAGAGGCCTAACCGTCACCCCAGAGGAAAAGCCCAATGCATTAGCTGACGTCTTTGAGAAAAACTTCAGATCATCACAAGCCAACGTGGATCCCATCCACTTGGCAGCAGTCCAGCGACGCCAGAGAGTTTTCCTTGACGCCGAAGACGAACATCAAATAGGTGAGATCACCCCGGAAGAAGTAGCCGGATGCCTGTCAAAGCTGCACCCACGCAAAGCCCCAGGGCGTGATGACATCTGCAACCTTCTCCTCAGGAATTTACCGCTGGAGGCTTCAGTCCACCTTGCCGCCATATTCAACGCCATCCTGAGACGACAATTCTACCCTCGTCTGTGGAAACATGCAATAATAGTGGGTATACACAAGACCGGCAAAGACCCGCTACTGCCGCAGAACTACAGGCCCATTAGTTTACTCCCTGCCATCAGTAAAGTTTTTGAACGGCTGTTCCTAAAACGACTGTCCGCCTTCATTGAAGACACCAACGTTATCCCAAACCACCAGTTGGGATTTCGACGTGGTCACTCCACAACCCAGCAGTTGATGCCGGTGACCCGTGCCTTTAACTTCAAGCACTACAGTGCCATGGTTCTTCTCGACATCTCGCGTGCCTTCGACTCCGTGTGGCACTCAGGACTCCTGCTCAAGCTCTTCGAGCATGGCATTCCGGGTCCATACGTGAAGCTGCTGAAATCATACCTAAATGGAAGGACTTTTAGCGTGAAGGTGGATAAGGCACACTCCTCAAACAGAAGCATTGAAGCAGGTGTCCCACAGGGCTCCGTGCTCGGACCAGTGCTATACTCCCTGTACACTGCAGATGTTCCGACTTCTGACGGTGTCCTTACTGCAACCTACGCCGATGACACCGCGTACCTGGCATCTAGCCGCAGTAGAGTGCTGGCCACCCGGCGCCTACAGGAAGTCTTGCAGGTTACTGAGGCGTGGGCAAGGAGGTGGCGTATAGACATAAATCCAACCAAGACACAAGCCATTATAATAACCAAGAGACTTGGGGCCCGTCAACCAACACACCCGGACCCAAAACTTCACCTGTATGGTAGTGATATTCCATGGTCCCCCACAGTACGCTATCTAGGGGTGACCCTCGACAACAGATTAAATTGGATCAGCCACATCAACGACATCAGACGGAGAACAAGCATCAGATTGCAGAACCTATATCCAATACTGAATAGAGATAGCAAACTTGCACCATCTACAGGAGTCAAACTGTACGCCCCATCATGGAATATGCATGTCCAGTGTGGGCATACGCTACAGGCCGTCAAATAGGAAAGCTTCAAATAATTCAAAACAGGGCATTGAAGAGAGCCCTTCATCTTCCGCACTGGTTCCCCACGGATGCACTCCATGAGGCAGCCGGAATACCAAAAGTGTGGGACAGATTCCGACAATTGGCGGAAACATTCTACAAAAGCACAAGGCAATGCAACAACCCATTGGTAAACACAATCGGCCGCTATGATACTAGTGGCGACATACATAGAAGACCACTTAGCCTATTAAGAAATTGGCACCATAAAGCAGACGCACCAACCGTAATGCATTGCAACCCCATAATTCCGATGGAGTAAATGTCTTCGGACAAAAACTCTGCCTTCCACCTGCCTGTAAAACTAAGGCAGTGACGGTGCCACGGCGCCTGTTTCGCCATGATGATGTTGTAGCAAATGGTCAGTTTATGACCCATTTAGCTTAATATATGTTTATAAATTCATTTAAAACTTCTTTAATTCATGATAAAGGTAATATAATCAATGAAATAACCAAATATTCATAAATAACTACTTAAAATGTTGCATATAAGGCATAAAAACCGTTGTAATACATAACTTTTAAAGAATCAAATCCAATTTCAGTGATTTGAATTGATCATGTATTCAATTTCCCTTATACTTTCAGAAACTCGTGGTTTTCTAATTAGTGCGGTAAATAAAACTATTTCAGTAATATTTCCCTTGAAGAGCGTCTAACTTATGGAATAAAATACCATATAAAATTATCCTATTTAAGCACCCATTACACCGTGAAATAAGTGTGCACGAATGAAAATCATTTTGGGCTGTAATTATGAGATTATAGTTATAAAATTTTAGTAATCTACATTTTAGTCTATGTGACTGGTTACAATTAATTTTCTTTTTATTTACAATGAATTTTTTATTTTCGTGGTCAGGTATCGAGAATACATATTTTTAAATATTGCTATTCATTACGACTGGACTTATTAAACTCCCCAAAATTAGCCCGCCAAGGGACACAAATTAAAATATGGTTCGCTCAAGTAGTTAAAAACTAGTTAAAATGCCTTAAACTTTGCGATGTCATTACTCCTTGTAGTACTTGGACGAATGTTTTGACCTAATACAAAAATTACCTATGATATTCCATTTAAAGAAAATGTTACCGTAACAACTTCACCCGAATTAAATTAAAATCAATTAGTTTGGAATATTCACAAAATATCACACAAATTGTTTCTGGTTTACCAGACAACAATGCTCACATATAATAACCAATTGCTTATCTTAGTTAAGGAGAAGAACAATTGTAAGTTTCAGCATCATTTCAAAATAAACTCTAGTTAGTTAAGAACGGGAATGCAGTTAATTGGTTAAAATCAGTAAGAAATATTTGGCGAGGGGAATACCCAGGAAATGTGGTAAATATATTTTTAGTCCACTTCCTCACCAATTTGCACGTATAGGTTTAATGTTATAACTTGCTTCTTGTAAACCACTACAATTATCTTTGAGGAAATAATTCAATTATTCCAACAATATTGGGATCTTATGTTCCATAAACACTGAGTGCAACCGAGTTTGATAGTCACAAGTGATGCCTGATGTTGCAGGGCTGATTCATCAACAGCAGACGATGATGGACCCGAACACAATGGACTTACCGACTTTGGGCTGGTGAGTTATGTCTAAACTGACCACACATATACTTTACGTATTAACAGTTAATGAGTTAAATTATTATCTTCCTTCTGTGCCATTTGTCCACGCGTAATCTGATATTTGTGCCGTTAATTCACTTATAAACTATCAAATAAATGTTGGCCGGTATTAGATTGCTCGTGGTTTATATTACTTATATTAACGATCCAGTTTCAAATTCAACTTGTTTTTATTTTCATAAGTACATCGAACTTCAAAGACTCTTGACACATGTAAACAACTCCAGTGATTACATTCACCGCCTCTTCCAAAGACAATACAGTCTCACCACCGTGTTCATAACCTCGTCAAAAAACTAAACCAATCTCTGTCTCTCCTGATCGGTTTACATAAGTTCCATCGAAAGTTCTAGAACACTACAAAGGTTCCGACAGAACATTAACAATACTTAAACAATTGAAAAAACATTAAAAACAACCAGAATTAATACATAATCATTTACAATAATTACAAAATGCTTAGAAATGAAAATTAAGGTACTTAAACACAAAATTATCCACAGAAATCATTTTAAACTGTAGTAAATCATCCTTTAAACATCGTAGCTCACCTTAATACCTACAATTACAAAAATTTAAGTAATTCTCTTGCATAGTTCTGTCCTTAAACATATTGAATGTAATTTACATAATTTCTTTTCGTCAGACATTCTTTTACACTGATTTACAATAAAATACAAGACAAATATAAAAAACCATTTTTAATCACACTCTAGCTTGCTACAAATGCTTCATAAAATACAATTTAAGTTAAAGTTTAGGTTATGGGATGTTGCACTGGGTAGGAAAAACCAGAGGCGAAGTAATATTTATTCCTCTTTCTTGGATATCCTTTCCTGGTTCTATATTTAGGCTACTTATAAATGTTTTAAACACGTTTCTGAGCATTACTTGTTTCTACCACTACTTGAAACTGCCACTAATTGCGTCAATTTTACGGTTGTTGATGAATCATAGGTACATTTAATTAATGTTCACATAGCTATTAGACAAGTATTACTTGAAGTGTTAATGCTTGCCGTATACACCAACAGATTGTTTTTCTTGTATATATTCAAACTGTAATATAAACTCGCTAATTGAATTGCGAATTCGACATGTTATCTTTTGTACGATTTGAACACACCGGCACCGCGTATGTAGGGATAATGATGGCGAAAATTTTGACTGAGAGAAGGCTACAGCATACAACATTAAATGTATAGATTATATTGCGGAGCAATTCAATTATCTGGCCATTCACTTATTTTTCAGCACTTCGTTGCCACATCACAACATAGCGCAAGCTATCATTTACGTGGCATAAGCTATCACTTTATACAGTATTGTTGAAAAGGTTGTTGTTGTTTTTTTTGTTTTTTTTTGGCTTCACACCTCATACACATACAAAAATTCCAAATTTTACGGGTTTAGCTTCTGTATCATGGGTAAATATGGCAATAATCGAATTAAAAAGAATCCTTGCGAATTTAGCTCATAACATAAGCTAAGCTATGATTATGTGCAGTTTCGCCAAGTGTGGTGGAAGAGTGGTTAAAGCTCTGGCTTCGCAATCGCGAGGACACCGGTTCGAATCCCCGTCCGGGCATGCAGATTTGGATTTGCCATGGTTTGCCCAAATCACTTCAGGCGAATGGCGGGATGCTTCCTTCAAAAGGCCATGGCTGAATTCCTTCCCGCTCCTTGTCTCCTGTCCTTTCCCGCCTCTAATTACCACAACGTCGACCAAGCGTAAAGTCACAAGCAAAAAAAGTGCAGTTGAAATCCATCGTTAGTTTTTGCTTTAAGCGCGCACACATGGGGAAAGATTCCCACAGTCTATTGCTTTTGCCACTGTGTTGTCAAGAACTGTGATTCTGATCTAGATAAACAGTACCTTATACGTTAGCTAATGACATAATCTATCACTATGCGAAGTTTTTGAGAGATGCGCTAATACATCGTCTTGTCAGCTTCCAACCACTGCCCGGATCTGATTTGAACAAAAACTTCTCCAACGGTTCCTGTCTACCCACTCTCTCTCTCTCTCTCTTTTGCTACTGTCAGCCAATTACCTCCTCTTTCTTCAATACACTTTTTAACACCTGTCACCCATGTGTCTCCCTCTTCCTTATCCAGCATCTTCCTCGGAACCTTCTCCTCTCCCAGTCTCTACTCTTGGCCAAACCACTGTAACCCTGATTTCTCTAACGATTTTTTTGAAACGTTTGTTCCTTGATAATCTCCCAGATTTTCTCAATTCTTATTCTGTCCCTTCTCGTTGCTCCTACTCTACCACTCGAAGCTTCATCTTTCCTTTTGTCCCTCTTCTTCATCGCCCATTTTTTTTATCCATATGTCAGAATTGGCTGGTTGTGTAAATTGCTTCCTTACATTTGTGCTGCACATCGCTACTCCATACTAGGCCTGAAATATTCTTAAAAATTCCATCTCTATATCGTAACAGCCTCTTTCGGAATTTTAATTTTAGGAATGAAGTATAGAGCGATGGAAGTGATAAAATACGAATTTATACATTTTTCATGTGAATGAATATTACTTTTTATTTAAGAATACTCTGTCAATGACGCGTAGAGTGATTAAAAGTAGTATAATGTCTGAAATATTATTTGAATGCTTGTAATTAGAAAAATTTTTAAGCCAAAGTGATTAGACGATGATTTTCAGATATCTGGAGTGGTTGAAGTTACCCATTTTATGTTTAAATGCCTATAAATAGTTTTAATTTTCATTTTAAGATGTTTTACAACGATCTTGAGTGATTTTTTAATGCTGTAATTGTTTTAGTACGAATCAGATGGTGAACGTAACTGTTAGCGCTCTAGAAACGTCTGTCGCCACTATTTTTATGTTCTGGGTAATGTTTCTCTGGCGTTTATTTAAGTTCGCGGCACGGGTGAGCAGGAACAGTTGTCGCCAATATTTCTTAACTGCAGTCGAAAGTCGTTGACAGAAGTTTTGGTAATAGTTTTGAGTCGTCAAGCAATTTTGTTCGCTGAAGTATAATCATTGTAATCTATATATTAATACGCTAAGCAAAAACTTCGAATCCCTTTTGTCAAACAACTGTGACAATTATATATACTGTTTATAACATGTTTGACTTGATAGGTTTTTTTTGTCTCTATATTTCACTATGAAAATTGTTATTTACCTAAGGAAAGGTGTAATCGGACTTCGTTTTAATGTACTTTGGTCGCCACCATTGGATGGTTCGGGAATATTACGTGCACTTCGTAGAAAATAAAATAAACACTCCGTTTTCATAAATACATGAACACATTTATTCTGCTAGTTCCTTAAGTGTACTAATTTCCGACCACCAATGGAATATAAAATGTTAACACTATTATACACTTCACAATAACATTTATGCGAAGATTGCAATTTGTTAGAGTGGCAAATGACTTGCAAGCACTTAATGTAATATAACTTCCAACTGTTCGTCATACACCGTCTGTTCTTAATGCTCGTAACGGCTAAATAAACAGTCTTTACTACGTGGAAAGTCACTCCTTGAGTTCACTAATCTCCTTGAGTAACGAATATTGCCAAATTGATTTCACATTAGCAGCCACGGGCAATTATAAGCACGGAAAAATCACGCCGAAATCCGTCGTACACATATGCAGTACCGCGTACACTTACTCACACAACCAAAACTCATATGTTTGGTCTCCGACAACTAACACAGGCGTAAAATATGCAGTACGTAGTTAAATCTGGTTAAACACTGATTTTATGTATATACCCGTTAAACCACTAAGAGCACAACTTAAAACACATTTTTTTGTTACGCCATGTGTCTACTTCAACACTCGCTGGAAAAACCAAAACAAACTATCTCTGACCTACTACAGCTAGTTGTTCAGAGATAACTATATCATCGACTACATTAAAACACTTTCAATTAATTTCTAAAATTTAAAGGAGGGCGGTTTTGTACACTGTATTGTGACACTTTTTTAGAATATTGCGCGCACGGAGAAGTGTGAGATTTGGCATAGAGAAGTGTAGAAAGCTAAAATCTATATATAATATGTGTTACGAATATACATTCAATTAAATAAAACATTCGTTGTTTACATTCAATTGTTTTTTTTTTTAGTGGCAACTACACTTAGCGATTCTGCCAATGTCTGTGGTCTTTGGTCAACAGTAAAGAAAAAAATATAATAAGCATAGTTAATACATGTTACTAATACGTTATTAAATAAAAAATAAATTCGCCCGAACACGTGTGTGTGCGTGAAATCTGATCGGAGCCAACTATCTGACCAGCACTGAGATACACATTGGTCTTTGGTGAAACAAAAGAGTCACATAAAGTAGAGATTAATCTTTGAAGTTGTGAAAGGAACATTTCGAAAAGGAATGTAACGATTCTGCCAGATACTTTATAGTCTTTTTAGTATTTAAATAAAAGGTTAAACTTTAGTTAGAGGTCTTTTGATTTTTGAATTTCAGTAATTTCATTACGGTTTTTTTTTTCACTCAGATATTTGCATCTACTTCCATTATGCCTCGCTATAGAACATTGACATTTTTGAAAGAGAGCGAGACAAAAAAAGGAGGAATACCTATTTTCGTGAAATTCAAAATGATAATGGACCAAATGCAAATAGTGAACACACAAAATGATGAAATTATTTTTATGGATACATTTAAATGCGCACTAAATGTCATTACAAGAAATTTTGATAGTTTCGAATTTACAATGTAGGTTTTGTAATGCAAAACATTTCGAATCAGAAGCAACTTCAGGTGAAAGGATTGCATTTACTTCATGTTGTCATAAAGTTAAAGCAGTCAAAAATAAATGTTTTAATTCAATGTGTGATGCACTAAATTCAATTGAACCATCGATAAATAGAAAGTCAAAAATTATTTTGAAAGAATTCATAAATACATTTTAACATTTGCTATGGTTAGTTCAGAAGCTAAAATTTAGGATACAGTCGCGTGTGGCGTGTATTATTTTAATCTTATAGGGATTGCAGGTAATAAGGCAAACAACACAAGCTCGCAGCCAACGACGTCAATGTATACAGTATATAATATATCTATGCAAACGCAATAGAACAAATTCAAATAATGATTATTACCCTTTCACGAAAGTAACTACATAACTTATTGAATTACCGTTGAATTTCGACCACTGGGCGATCACTAGTTATTTTCTAATGTACTTTAGTATCTTTGGTCGAGTCTTGCCTTATC
Organism: Vandiemenella viatica; assembly: GCA_031002005.1. Lineage (NCBI taxonomy): Eukaryota > Metazoa > Arthropoda > Insecta > Orthoptera > Morabidae > Vandiemenella > Vandiemenella viatica. The sequence continues at coordinate 157,953,098 of CM061919.1, read as the reverse complement.
CGCATGTGTTTGTTACAAAAATTTCGTTGAAATAAAAAATGGTTAAAAGTGTCTTCGGCCATCTTTTTACTTCGTTGAACTCATAATTAAAGCTAGATATTATGTTTATTAATCATCTGGTGATAGGATGGTAAAAATCTGTTAATTATCTTTAATTAAGAGATTGAATTAAGCTGCAATCAGTTTCATCTGAAAGGACAATCCAGAGAGAGCATTTTATCATCTTTCTCTTTCATTTATCTATCAGACAGATAACAAATTGTATATTTACGGTTCGACCCGGTATTATCGCAAACCATGTTACTAACGCGGTTAAAAGTATCCTACACATTATATGGCAATATATGCTACCACTGTGAGCAGTTTCTTTAAAATCTGTTCATTATTTTTTAAGTGGTGCGCGAATATACATACAGTCAGACATGAATTTAAAATTTTACGGTTTTGGAATCTCTATCACCATTAGTGTACATTTAAATTATTCTTTTGAAATAAAATCCATATACAAGCACAGTTTTTATAACAATTTTATGATGTAGTGTAGATGAATCAACCTAAATGCATGTGGTTCAAATTACGATGTGAGATATGAGGTAAAAGTTGTGGCTGTTTGTCACAGTCACCATACTGGCTGATTCTATGCCTCGGTGATGATTCGAGTAATGAATGGGAAAGTCCATCAACTTTTACCAGAAACTGCATTAAGTTTTATGAACACAATTGTTCTTTCTATCGAAGCTAATTGCTGCCTCGGGATATTCTGTTTGGACAGACAGTGATCCGAGAGATGAACCGGCTGGGGATGTTGGTAGACCTGTCGCACACTTCCCATCAGACCAAGATTGATGCCATCAACGCGTCTCTAGCACCCATCATTTTCTCTCACACTTCTGCGTGGGCTCTCTGCAACAACAGCTTCAACATTCAAGACGATATTCTGCAGATGGTGGTAAGTACCTCCTCAACAATTCTGGAGCATGTCATATGCTCTAACGTTATGAAGTTTCTGGATGAAAACGAGTTACTTACAGCAAACCAATACGGATTTCGTAAGAACCGTTCGTGTGAAACGCAACTGGCTCTAATTTTGCATGACGTAATGAAGGTTATCGATGCAGGATCACAAATTGATGCCATTTTCTTGGATTTCCAGAAGGCTTTTGACTCTGTACCACATAACCGCCTTTTGACGAAGATTCGAGCGTACGGTATATGTGATCAGATCTGCGAATGGATACGCGATTTTCTAACTGGTCGGTCGCAGTATGTCGTTGTTGACGGGGAAGCCTCTTCAAAGCTAGATGTTACTTAGGGCGTTCCTCAAGGAAGTGTAATAGGACCACTTCTTTTCTTAATTTTTATAAACGATCTCGGTGACTACGTTAATTGCAGGATGCGATTTTTTGCTGATGATGCACTTATTTATAGGGAAGTGGGGTGCTCTGACGATTGCTTAGAAATACAGCGCGATCTGGATGTTATTTCGGAATGGTGCCGTAAATGGCAGCTTACACTTAACTGTAAAAAGTGCAAGGCAATGCACATAAGTAATAAAAAGACCCCGTTTGCTCACGAGTACAAAGTTAACAATTCAGTTGTTGACACGGTCGATTCCCTGAAGTATCTAGGCGTAACAGTACAAAGCAACATGAAATGGGACTTGCACATAACTTCCTTCGTAGGCAAAGCTAATTCTAAACTACGTTTTATAGGTTGTATTTTGAGAAGCTGCAATGCTCATACAAAGGAAATAGCGTACAAAACACTAGTGCGTCCGCATTTGGAATACTGTTGTGGAATTTGGGATCCGTATCGCAAGGGATTGATTGACACGTTAGAGAAAGTACAGAGGAGAGCCGCTCGATTCGTGACCGCTAGTTACAGTCCTTATGTAAGTGTCACAGAGCTGATACGTGGGTTAGGCTGGGATTGTTTGGCGGACAGACGACGTCGTTTTCGTTTAAATTTGTTGGAGAATATCTAAAATAGGATTGGTGCTTAGCACCCTCTGCGACCCACAGTAATTGTGAATTGCAGAGTATAGATGTAGATGTAGATGTAGAACAAGCGCCATACATTTCTTGAGTTACTTAACTTAATTGCTTTCGCCCAGAATGGAGTTATCTCCAAGAGTAATTACATTTCCTCCTGTACGTATCTCAGTTTTATTTTTCCACCCAGAGGATGTAAAATGAATTCACTTCAAACATGCGAGAAAGAAAGTTTGTGATTCTTTAACCATCGAGTCATATATTCGGATTTAGATGATGTGTTTTCTTCACATTGCCAAACTACGTCACTCTATTTTGATATCACCCTCCCCAAATGAAACAAACTGTAACTCATATTCATGAATGAAAACTCACTAATTTTTCAATTTTTTCTGTTTTTGGACTACTTTGATCACGTGCCCAACTTTTTGTGTTCCCATTATAATTTCTCCGTTTTCGTGTGTTCAATCCCAACTAATTATTCATTTAAGTGTTTCAAATAATATTCATTCTACACTTTCTTACACCTTTCAGACCCAAAACGGTGGAGTCGTCATGGCAAACTTCGACTCACAGTACTTGCGCTGTGACGGAGTGCGGGCGACACTGGAGGACGTGGTAGGCAAGTAGATTTCCAAGAATAACTAAAATCTTATGTTTAAAAGTATCAATTTATATGAGTTATAAGAAAAGGAAACTTGTTATTTATTTCCTGAGAATCGAAAACGCTTCTTGGGTTGTTGAAATCGATCATGTACGAGGGAGAGTCAAATGAAAACCTTAAAAGTGTAATATAAAATCGAAAGTGCGCGCTAGTAGTCTGTAAGTTGATACGCCTGTTTGAAATAATGTGCCGGATGTCATCTCAGTGGCAGCACAGTGACCGAGCGTGGTGGGTGAACAGTTAGCGTTCGGGAGAACGCGGGTTCGAATCCCCGTCTGGGCATTCAGATTTGGGTTTTGCATGGTTTCCCTAAATCACTCCAGGATAATGCCGGAATGCTTCCTTAAAAAAAAAAGCTATGGCCGAATTGCTTTCCATTCCTTGTTTCCAGTCCTATATTGCCTCAAATTACCTTAGCAGTCGACGAGGCGTAAAGCCATAAGTGAAAAAAAAAATACAAAAAAAGGCAGCACAGTGAAGATGCCCAAGCACCAGCGCAGGAATAGTATAGGAATAGTATAAAAATTGCCGCCAAATTAGGACGTGCACCAGAGAAGAACAGCGTTCGGTGATTAGATTATTGCAAAGTGAAGGTGTAAAACCTATAGACATGAAAGTATAATACGGGGATGCCTGTTTTTCACAGCAGGAAGTGTATAAATGGTTTAGGAAGTTCGTAATTGGTGTGACGTATGTAGCTGATGCTGCGCTAGGCACATCGTGTCATGACTCCCTAGACCACAGCGTCAGTTGAAGAGATCCTATTGGAAAACTGCCGAGTGACACTGGATGACATAGTGACAGGTGTAGACATTAGTCATGGCTCAGCACATCGCATTATGCATAATGTGCTCAGGTTTCTAAGGTGTCTGCACGATGGGTATCCCGGCAGCTGACACCGGAATTGAAGTGCGGCGTGTTGATGGGCGTGAAGAAATTCTGTCGTGCCTGAAACACGACGATGATGCCTTTCTTGCACGAATCATCACCGGAGACGAAGCCTGGGTCCTTTACCATCAACCTGAAACTCTTGGAGCACTACACGCCGTGATGGACCACTGTTATCAGTAACATGTACATAGATTTCCTAAAAAATAATCTTCGGCCTCATCCTGGCAGACGTCGCCACATATGAGCTCCTAATTACTTTCGGCGTGTTATGGATGGCTGGCATTCTTGGTCATCACGAATACAGCAAGCCGAACAGCTCTTCCTTTTAGACACCAATAACTGATATCGTGCCAATACATATGCACACGATACTAAGGATTCCTTATACCGACGTCAAGAAATCAAAACACACGGGTTGACTAACACTGATGATCAGTTTAATCTTTTCCAAACTGAATTTCAACATAAATGTTTACTACAATATTCACTAAAATATCCTCGCAGACACCATGTGTGAGCTTTCCCGCGCGATCTCTCAAGTACGACCCACCTCAACCAAAGAACACCTTATTGCTAGACTTACTCGCTGAGATATTATCGCTACCTCGTTCACTACACATACCAATCTGTGAAACCCTTTATTACAATTAGTTGTGTTAATTATAATAAAAACATTATTAAACGTATGTAGTTAACATCAAATTAATTGTTTATTAAGTAAAAAAAAATAAGGAAAAACTATTGTACAAAAAGGGTTAGACAAAAATATCACACTTTCCTTGCAGGCTATTCTCTGCAAGCTCAATTGATTTCTACATCCCGCAAAAAAAAAAAAAAAAATGCAGTTCGCGAACATATTGCTGCAATGCTGCAATGTTTTTCTAGAGAATTGAGGAACAGGATCTAAAGACGATACAGTTTTCTATTAAATTGGGCGGATAAACCTTATAAACCTTTTTAAACAATATTTACCCTAACTAATGAACCACAAACATACTATTTATTAATATTATCTCCTGCTTTTGAAATACACTTTTCTTAGCGTATTCGATATTTTTTTGATGTTGTCATTGAAAAGGGAGGTGGTGGCGCCAGTAGCGATTGCGCATGAAGCACTCCACCATGTTACGTCATCAAATCGTCGGCTTCCCCTGTGTTTTTTTTTTCGGTAGCCCAAAGAATGAAAATCATAGGGCGTTAGGCCAAGATAGTAGGCAGGATGATTAAGTGATATACAGTTCATTTTCTACAACTTGGCGTGAATGAGAGTGGCCGAATGTGGTCGATAGTTGTTATGGAGAAGAATTGCGTTTCTTGTCGCGTGGTCAAGGTCTTTTCCGGTTATAAACAAGCTTAACTTCACAAAAAAAAGAATGCGATCCCATTGCCAACTGTAGGTTGAGTAGTGGTCTTTAATGAAGCTGCCTCATTTTTTTTTTTTTTTTTTTTTTTTTTTTTGCCAATACACAAGGCAACCATCAGGTAGACGCATTACGGAACCATAGGTGATTTGTGATGATGGCTTGAGTGCTGAAGTAACTTATTGGACGATGATAATGGCTCTAATTTTTAACACTCAAGAATTCCTTATGCCAGGTAAACACATGAGCTCTTGACGGTGTACGATCCTTAATCTGTGCTTTCAATCTCTGCAGAATTTTGGTTGGTTTCAGTTACTACTAGCGAGAAAGTTAATAATTATGAATTGCGCAATGGAAGAGGTGTTATAGGTCTTACTCCGACTTTTTTTGCTGTGCTACTGACTGCACGTCTCAAGAACAACAGTAACACAATACACGTCCCCACCCAACACTTTTAGAAGTGCGTGAACACTTGGACCATTATTGTACAGACTGGTAGCTCGTTGGTTAACGAGTCTGACTGGAGATTGACAAGTCCCCAGTTCGTATCCCGTACTCGGCTGGGGTTTTCGAAGACAATTAAGCCAAACGTTGCCATTGGCATAGCTTGCTGTGTAAAGTGAAGTACGCCAGAATGCTTCCGTGGTTCGGATGCAACGTTAAGCTGTAGATCCCTTACACCCGTCAGGATAACTGGGTGAGGTTATTTAGCCAGGACAAGGGGGACATTTTGCACCTGAAAAATCATTCAGAATCTCCAGGCCAACAATGCTACCCGATTATTTGCACGTTCAGTTCAAAGAGCATGTATTATATTTGATCCAACCACATATTTTTTTATGTTTAGCTAATACTGTATTTATGCGCCATGATAAAAGGAAGATGTTCTATCTCTTCAGCACACATAAACCACATCCGGACGGTGGCTGGGGTGGACCACGTAGGCATCGGCAGTTACTTCGAAGGAGGCAGTTTGTGAGTATACTATAATCATCTTGCTAATATCCCAGTCAGCCATTTTGGAACGATGAGCTATGATTTATGTGTGCATTGATAAGTTTATTCGTTGTATGCATTTTCCAATCCTCCCCCTTTATCTGTATATCGTCGCTAATATAGACAAGCAGAACTAAGTCATTTATTCCATTCGATTGATTTAATTATTAACAATCTCTCTTGAAACTTAATTTTTGTTACTTCCTACCTACCTGTTACCGTTTGACCAATTGGTTGTAGACTACTGCAGTCGCCTGTAGACTACTGCAGTCGCCACTGCGAATAAAAAATTCATTGATAAAAGGAAATTTGTTCTTAATTCACAGAAACGACTTATCATCAAAGCTTCATACAAAGCACAGAAAAAAACTTTAAATTCTAGGCAGAGACATAATTTACATTAATTATTCTGATACATATTTGTTTAGTATACTTCTTAAAAGTATAAAACATTTTGTAGATAACAAATATGAGTTTAAAAAAACCTGAGGGATTACCTTATTGGCAACTCCTTCCATTCCATCCAAGAATTTTGAGAAAATAATTACTTGTAATGAGCATTTTGCATAATTTAGTTGTCAAAATTAATGTTTACTTGTCTGATTGTGATATATAATAGTTTTCCGTAAGATTTTATTCATATTGCAGGTATATATATTAACCATGGTATGTTACACATCCCAGAGGTCCTTCCTCAGCAGGGATTTATGGAAGAATAATAAATAAATACCATTACATAAATATTTAACGTGGCTCTCTCACAACATTTTGATGAGGTTTTCACAGTTTAAAATCCAACGTATGTCTTATCATGCTGCTTTAAATAGCATCTCAGCAGCAAATTAAATTCTGTTTTGTGTATAAAAATTGTGTCCATAGTCTTGTATACTAATATTATAAATGCGAAACTCAGTCTCTCTGTCTATATGTGCCTCTGTTAAGTTTTCAGGGCTAAACGGCTAAGCCTATATTGATGAAATAAGACAAGGAGACACTATTTGCCATTAGGAAGGGTATAGAATACTTTTTTTAATATAAATAATACGTATTGTCATGGAATTTTTTTTATTGAAGTTCCGAGAGGGATTCTTGGTTCAAATCCCGGTGGTAGCAAACAATTTTAAGAATTTATTTTTTATCGTATGAGCCAAGCCTGGACGTTCCGTTGTTCGGATACCACTTTGAACTGTATGTCCCACAAATTCAGGGGTGAAATGCGTGGCAAATCGTAGGTGACCGAACAATGCCATATGCGTTTACTTTTTTTACGCTATATTGCTCAAACAGGCTTTGTTTCTCTCGCAGTCAGTTTGTGAAAGTCTTTGTCTCTTTGTTATATTTATATTGATGGAATTTGACAAGGAAAGCTTTGTATCTTTTGGAAGGACACATGATACTTTTTTCGGTATGAATAACAATTTTAGTCACGAATGTTTGGTAACTGCAGAAGCAGCTAAAATTATTAGAACTCAAGAATTTGATGCTCATGCTGAAGGAAGAAAAGAAGACCAAGTTGAAATTGAAGCTATCCTCAGTTACCCCCCCCCCCACCCCCCTCACCTCCAAGCACCTTCTTTTTTTCCTGTTTTTAAACATGTCGGAAATTGATTCTCTTCATGTGACAGGTTCGACGGTAGAATGGTATATTATGCTGATTCGGTGTTGTTTGGGACAAATTTTATGTACTTAACGCTTTCTATATCCAATTCTAGCAATGAAATTCTATGTCCACGCGTACGAAGTCACGGGAAACAGCTATTCTGACATAATTTGAAAAATACTGAACAGACTCTCACATGAAAGCTCGACCCGGTCCGAACTTCTAGATAAGGGAAGTAACGGAGCTCCTACCTCCGCTTCCGCATCAACAGTTTTTAATGCGTTTAGATAACGGAGGTTTCCTTTACATTGTAACATACATTATTATTTTCTCTTTATAGGATATTCGACCCATTATCGCTTAGCTAACAACAACGTGATTGTTGTTTCTTACCATCTTGCAATAAAACTAACAATGAACTGAACCGTGTTATTACCTAAGCGACTATTTTACAAGTTTGAACTTGCATGTAAAGTAAAGCGAGCTATTCACGGTCCAAGTAATATTGGAAATCCATGTAGAACTATCGTAGAATGAGCTCACCCATTCACGTTACTAGAAGAAGGCCAACAATATGTTAGAAGCAATCCTTTCCACTCGTACATTCCCGCAGCATACCAGTGACCTTATCGCTCACTCCTAGGATGTTTCCTCCAATTATGATCAAGCGCCATAGCTTCTTGGGCCGTAAAGACCAGTGTTGGTTATATGGGAGTCCAACAACATCTAACACGTCCTGTGTGTATTCGTGTAACCCCTTTCAAGGCCCATCAAAATCTTTTATCAGAAAATCGGATCATCGTAGGTCCTACATTTTGGACTGTGAATGGGCCGAAAGAGCGTTTGAAAGGCTGGTGGCGGGCACGGTGATGTGCGGTGGCGTGTTTTTCTTGACAAAAAGTAAATTAATATGGCAGCATTATATGGAAATGCCCTTTACTTATGAAAAAATGTAGAACCTGGGATAAAAAATATACTTATTTTAATTTTTTGAGTAAAATATTAAAACATAAATAATTATACATTTATTTTCCACCACCGCATCCGCAAAGATGACCTTCTTTGCAATACTATTGCAGATCTGCATTTCTGTTAATAGCTATCCAAATGTCTGCAAAAAAATAACGTGAGGTGAAGGTAGCTTTCAATCATTTGCCACGATAAATCAGCTATCTCTGAATCTCCAACTGTCTTCCCTCTCAATGGAAGTAATATGTTCAATAACGATATTACTCGTAATAATATTTTGTAGTTGAAATTCGGAAAAGTTATCAGTTTTTGTCTTGTTCGGGTGGTGCCGCCTCAAGGAATTATTCCAGACATTTCCGCTGTGATTCTCTGGCATAAATGCGCTACGATGTGTTTCACATGTTCTTCTAGACACAACTGAGTATACATTGTCCTAGAAGAAGGCCAAAGCATTCGGTCGAAACGTTGTTACCTGATACTAATACGCAGCTGCCTGTATCCAGACATCACGAATCTATCTGTCCCAACCAGGTACGCATTCGATTAAAAAAATAATTGGTGGTAAAATACTATCTTGCAGCAAAATACGGTTCATAAACTTCTTAATCTTAATTGGATCTCTTACAATTTGATATTCTCCATACGCTTTTTGGTTTTTCAGTTTCTTTGTTATTTACATTATTTCACTTTCTGTAGGTAACTTTTGGATATCAGTTTCGAATCCGATTTTGTTAGGATGGGATTCTACTCGATTCGATTTCATATTTTAAGTGGAGAAATTCCACTTATCACTTAAATCATCAATTTATCCTGGATATAACATCATTAATAAATGTAAATCAAAATTCATGAATACTCATAGCTTAAAAGGTTATCAGAAAACTACTACTGCATTTATTCCTGCAGGTTCCCTATTGGTTTGGAAGACGTTTCGAAGTACCCGGATCTGTTCGACAGGCTTGCCAACAACACCGCTGACGAGCCTGAATGGAGCGACGAGGACCTGCGCAAGTTGGCAGGACTGAACCTCCTCAGGGTGTTCAGGGAAGTCGAACAGGTGACTACTGGTAAACATGTAAATGTAAATGCATATGGCACTGTCGACCGGGAAGGGTCCGATCACAAAGTGACAAAGGTTTTTCAATTTACGGTGTGCGCGCACTGTGGTCGCGGCTGCACTAGCCTAACCTTGTAATCCTACCGGGAGTTTAACGTGATATCCGGACGACGGAAGAATTCCGGCGCACTTCACATTACACAGCAAGCCAGACGTGAAGGTTGGATTAATGGTCTCTGAAAACTTTCTATCTCCACTCAGACGCCTAAAACATTGAACTACCAGATAAATAAGCAACGGTAATAAAAGAAGCCAGTGACCCTATTTTCCTGCCGTACCAAGCCTCTAAATGTTAATAATTTTGTTGATTGTTTATGCCACTGAGGCGGGGAATAACTAATAGTATCTTAAGCTTACTATTCGGTTAGCTGCTTCCAGCCGCGATGGTGAAATAAAAACCTCTTCTTTAAAACTTACTTCCCAAATGGTTTTCGTAACTTCGTGTTAACGGTCTCTTACATTGCCAAATTACTAATATAAGTCGTCAATCATTAAAAAGAGTTGTTTTAAATGGTATGCAGTTAGTTCGTTGAGTTCAGTGAAAGTTCTATGTCCAGTAGATGAATAATCCTAGCGACAGCCGTACTTCCAGAGACTGTGTCTGTTGCCACCACCTATTCTTAATGAAAAATACTCAAAATCAACTTTAAACATTACGTGTATTATTTAGGGTTATAAAGGTATTCTTCTTGGCCGAAGGAAATAGGAAAGTTCACACTTATTTCCTCTTGCAACGTTGCCACAACTGCTTTCTCCAACATTGTCACGATTTCTAATATCTGGCAGTGCTGCGGCAATTTCCTATACAAGGAATCGTGTCTCATAGCTAGGCGGTGTCAAAAGAACAGACACATTGCCGAAAGAGATTTTTTTTTATTCCCCGTCTGACCTACTGATTATTTTTGTTATAACAGTTTGATTCTTTACATAGATCCTCATTAATTATTCATTCACGAAATTTTATATCTTTATATATCTTCACTTTCGTTGTATAATGGACGAGGCACGCTTCTATTTAAGGCAGAGTGGCTGAATGGTTGCGCCCTGGCCTCTGGCTGTATTGGTGCTGGGTTCAAGCCCACTTCGAGTCGAATAATTTTTTCATTGATTATTCCTTTCTCTCTTGTTGTAAAATACACGTACTACATTAAAACACTACAATCAGGTCTCCTTTAAAGGTATAGTACATCAAAACTGAGTTTTCAATTTCAGAGTGACTTACGAGAGAAAAGAAACCAGAGTAACAAAAATAAATATCTAAAGTAAACTGAAGGGGTATTAGCATAAATTATGTCCCTCGTTTCATCGGCTTTTATGGCGTTACGCTTCGTCATAGTCGAGATCATTAGAGGCGGGCAGGAGGTGGTGGCAAGGAACGGGAAAAAATACGGCCATGGCCTTCTGAAGAAATCATTCTGGCATTTCAGGAAACCAAGAAATATGGATTGCCAGGCGTGGATGCTAACATTCGTTCTCCGGAATATGAGGCCAGAATGTTACCGCTTAGTCTTTACGCTCGGTTGTGGTATCCGAAGGAGTTAAACTTTAGATCTCGATATTATTCTCCTCCTAGAATTTCACTGTTGATCTATAGACCTAAAATCTTCCAAAGCTAAAAGATGCGTAGCGTTCACTGGTAGTTGCAATCCTAATTCCAGTTGTTCTGGATGATTAGAGGGACAGTTGCAACATATTCTTTAGTTTGATTAAAGGCATTAATGGATAATAAGCTGTCTCTTTAAGATAACAAAGTGAGTTTTTCGTATTACAGTTTAGAGATGTCAATCGTAATAATAGTGAAATGTCTAGTGATAGTCTATTAGAGGTCTTTTAATACAGGTAGAAAAAAAATTTAATTTGCAAGAAGTAATCATCTCGTTGTTTGTTGCAATATTCACTATGGTCTTTTAACACTCGTAGAAACTAAAAAATCACAATTTTCAGGAAGCAATTATCTCGTTATTTATTTAAATATTAATTCCTCCAATCGTCCAATGTGATTTTCTTAATTAATCCTTTCCAGTATTGACAATTATTCTACTTTTATTTTCGTCGTTTGTGTTGCTATTAAATACTGTCCTTTTTTACATTTGATGTTTTGTCTAAAATTCTTTTACAATGAATTGCACATATATAATGTTCAGTAATTTACATACAGGTTTTAATATTTAGAGAAAAAAATGAAATAGCGTTAGCAGATCATAGCATACTAGTGTTTGTCTCTGGTATCTTTATTTTAAACAAAATTTTTTTTGCTATTAACGTACCTGTTTCATTCCCATATACACACTTTTACACTTTTTTTTTTTTAATACCTGGTGACTACGTAAATAATAGGCTACATATTACTCTCATTTAAAACTAGAAATAAAAATGTATGAAATTCAAATAATTTAACAGATTTATGAAGTCAAGTTTTGATTCTCTTGGAAACGATAAGTCCATCCTAAAACATGGATTATGTATAGAATCATGACAAAATATGGCTAAAGCTAAATATCAGTGTTGAATGTCTTCTCAAATTATGATACGGCAGAAATGTTATTGTTATTTTTTTTGATGATGAAAGATATTCATATAAGTTTTGTTTCTAACCAGACACTCTCGACGGCAAAAGCACTCCTGTATTTCAGTACCTTATAGAAGCAACTTATCATCATAACTGGAAAACTAGATGTTTGATGAACTCAGAAGTACTCCTTCGATGTTAACGAGACGTATGAGAAAGGTGTTTGTGAGATATTAGTGTGCCCGTAGTCCAATCTTACGTTTGTTGTGTCACAGGTACGCGACGCCTTGGCGAACGAACCTGTGATCGAGGAGCTGCTACCGGAGGAAGACATTCCCGAGGAGTCACTCAGCTGTAGGAGTGACAACATCTGAAATGTGAAAAACTACGCTATTCATGGAAATTTTTTTCCAGAATGAAACCGTAGACACGTCGTTTTCTCCAACACTGGTCGAACGTGATCTATAAGATGAATGCGATTATGGACTCCACATACCGGTTGAATTATTAAATTAAATTCAGAAATTCTTTCGGTCAATTATTTTTAAATTGTAATAACTGTTACAGTCTATAGCTGTTTATATTTTTTAAAACACCGAACTTGCGATATATCGGCATTTAAAATCTATCGAAATTCTATTTATTTAAAAATATAGAAATTTAGATATATCTAAAAGATTGATACTTCGATAAATAAAAATGAAATATCAATAAAACGATATATCGGGAGGAAATATCGTTATTTTGTTATATCTAAAAGAAATACTGAATCTATTGGAAATAGGTCAGCCGTAGAAATAAGTTTCAATTTTTTGTTACTGATATTTACTAATCAAATTAAATGACAAATGAATGAAAACGTTGGGCCAATGTGTTCTCGGCAATTATAAAAAAAAATGAAAGTATGTGTACCAATATTTTCCAGCAAGAGTTTGTAAATATAATTTTTGTTACATATGTTATGCTCTTTAACTACTGAGATTATTAGGCACCCAGCATATTTGTTGATGCTACTCGTTCATATGCTACAAATTCAGATGGAGAAAAAAAATATTTTGAAGTAATTTCTGTTAGCACATGAATCAAATGATTGATATCTATAGAGACGTTTGGGGCACTTGGTGATCTTGAAATGTTCGGCTGATCTAAATATTGTTTTAATTCAGCAACCATTGTGCCAAAACTTATGACAAAAACTTTATTCGGTCCACATTCCATATAAAATTCTGGAAGAGCCACCCTATCTGACTGAGTATGTGATTTCTTTCATCAAATCTCTTATATACCTTCTAAATAATTGCCAAAATATCATTAATTGTAGAACTTTCAGTTGATTCCTTGTACTCACTACTATTACTCTGCCCAATCCCTTCGCTCCCCATGAATCGCACTAAAACCACCGTCGTACATTTCTACTCAACCCAAAACCCTCAAATACTGATATAAAGACTACTGTATATCCAGACAGATCTCGAAGGCAGAGAATCATAGGAAAAATGAGCACCTAACGCAACATTCGAACACATCTGAATATTTTAATTTGAACTACTATCTTTAATTATTTGAAGTACAGCGACGAAGCAAGGCATTAGAAATTATAGAAAATCACTTCAACCAGTAACACTACAAACTGGAGGAAAAACAAGGAAAACTCATGAAATTAAACTGAATACAAGCACACACCATCATCACAATTTGTTTCCCCTCCCCTTGAAAGCTGTAAACAACTAATGAACAAGTACTCCAGTATAAATTTAAAAAAAAAAATCCATGCTTGAAATTGTTAAAAAAAAAGGAAATATCACAGATACAGAACTCATGACATAAAATCTTCATAGTTACTGCCAGGCATAATATAAAAATCTACAAGCTACGCAGTCAAGTGCTCTGTCAAGAAACCAAGCCATTCTTTCCGCGGAGAGGGAAAATATTATACAGATAACCATCACCAAAGTTAATTTGCTCACCTCAATATAAAGTCTTGTAGAATGTTGGTCACTCCGCCGTCCTCAAGAATGAAGTTTTGGCCAGAATTGCCAGATTAAACGGTAACGCCCTATGGATTTTCTGGAACGACTCACAGGAGATTGCAAGGTAACTGTTTCCTTGCAGTGGACGACAAGACGTCCAACCCTCTAGTTCTGCAGTTCTCCAGATTGCTGTCCATGCAGCTAAAGATATTATCTCTTTCATGTGTTAGAAAACATCAATGAAACGGGGCAAGAGAATAACATTACTCTTTTATTTAGCATGATCCATCGTACACACATACAGAAACCGTATTCATTCACCGGTCAGTGCCTTCGGTCTGCATAAAAACGTCTCCCCAGACCGCAGCAGTCCATCCTATCCCCACCGTTGCAAGGTTCACCCCTCACCCTTCAGCAGGCACACATAGCTGAGTCACTTACAGCCTCTCTTCATCTCAGCAAAGACAGTCATGTTAATGTAAAATTCACAAAATAAAGCAACTTTTTTTTATCATTGATTTATATTATGTACTGTGCCATCTTGAAGTTAACATTAACACCAATGGGACAGATCTCGCCATTTTATTCGATTGGCTTCATATCTATGGTGTCCACATAGTTAAAATCAGTTCGTATTACATACTGTATACACTGATCAGCCAGAACATTATAACTACTTACCTATCAATACAAGCCCGTTCAGGTGATAGCAGCTTCACCTGACGAGGAATGACTGCTAGTCAGACACACGCGCGGTGCATGTATTATCAGTGAACTGGGGAAGGCATGCGATATATCTCAGTTTGACCGAGGGCAAATTGTGATGGCTTGGAAGCTCGGAACGAGCATTTCGGAAACCACACGACTTGTTGAGTTTGCAAGGAGTGCCGTGGTCTTCAACAAATAGCGAAACCAAGATGAATCCACGTCCAAACGTCGAGGGGCGTTAAAATCCTCAAGGGTTTCTCAGTCTCAGAGTTGGCTTCACGATGGCAGCATCCGATGATGTGCACGCGTTGGCTGCTGTTACTATTTTCTTTATTGAATCTGTCACAGTGCTACCTCTCTCTAAGTTGCCTAGTAAAACTTGAAGCAACCTTTTTCTGTAGTTTCATATCTTCATAAAAGCTTCCTATCATATTTAAAAAATTTGCCTCTGTTTATCAGGCGGCTCGGATAATCGGAACTATGATAGCCGGACGTTTACTGGAATTGATTTATTCCCATTCGTAAATACATCAACAACATAAAATTAAGTTTAAATGACATAAAACTAAATTAAAATAATATTAGTTTAAAATCATGTTGTCATTAATATAGTTGATGATGTGTGATGTTAACTCAAATTCAAATCACATGACATCATTTGCATTATAATTTGATAGAACAATTGCTACTGTGTCGTTGTTTTGAGGTAGTTTATCAAAATCTGCTGGTGGTTTATAATGATCCTGCGGGTGTTGCTTGAAAAGGTTGTGGGCTGAGACTATTCGATGAGGTTCCTGGATAAAAAAAAATCCAGAACTGCTGCCTGCAGAATAGTACAGGCCAGAAGTAGGTAACCGTTGCTCACTGTACATTCCTAAACAGCCCATTTCGACTTGAAACAGGGTGTCATTAATTATTTTTTCTGCTATTAGCATTTGATTGGTCGGAAGGCCACGTAATTTTATGGCAACGGTTTTGCTAACAACGTCAAAGTGATCTTCTTGCAGCCGGTTTTTTTTAAAAAATGTTCTTCAACACATCACTTCGCAAAGATTCATTTCCTGATGGTTTAATGTTGCTGATTTTTTTTAGTATTGATTCTTTTTATTTTTTTGGATTTGGTTCAGTCTCCTTCAATATTTATGCCAGCTTGGCGTAGGTAGCTTCTCGTTTGTTTGTGTCGTTATATTCCTGGTACTTCAATTCCTATAGACAGGGCTCACTATCATACATATTTATAAACAAGGAATATCACGAAACGGAACATTAGAAACAAAACAGAGAAACAAAATCGCAACACATGAAGGCACTTGCAAGAAATCCTCGAAGGCCGACTGATCGCAGGACACACACGCTGAGATTCTCACCCTCCCTCCCGGCCTTCGAGGAAATAAGAATTGTTTTTCGGTGAAGATTTGGCCGCACTGGGGTGCGGCCACGGCCTCAAGGAAGTGCCCACACACGTGCCGGGATCCCGCAAGGCCGTGACCATTCCGTCCAAATCCCGTGGGTTTCCCGCACGTGTGTGGCGGCCTATAGGCTAGGCAGACTGGTAAAACAGGACAGCCGGCGAACTGTGGCGGAACTGACATCAGACCTTAATGCTGGGCAGAGTACAAGTGTGTCTGAACACACAGAGCAGCGAACAGTCTTATCGATGGGCCTCAGCAGGCGACGACCAATATTTGTGCCAATGTTAACACCACATCAGCAACTACAAATACAACGGGCACGTCACCATCGTCACTGGACGTTGGCGCAGTGGCAGAGCGTTGCACGGTCTAATGAATCCCGATACCTTCTTCACCATGCTGATGCGAGGGTATGAATCGGTCGTTTTTTTCAGGTGAACGGTTTATTGACACTTTTAATGCGGTACGGAGACAAGCCGGCGACGGCTCAATTATTCTCTGGTGAATATTCACGTGGATATCCGTGGGTCCATTTGAGCTCGTGCAAGCACCATGACGGCCAACAAGTATCGTACACTGGTTGCAGACCACATACACCTCTTCATGACGACCATGTTTCCCAATCGCAGTTACATTTTTCATCAAGATTATGCGCCATGTCTCAAGGCCAGGAGTGTGTTGAAGTGGTTCGAGGAACACAGTGGCGAGTTTCAATTGATGTGCTGGCCCCCAGTATTTCGAGTTTTTGAAATACTATTTAGCCGGCAGTGACTGTAATTCGTGTCTTTAGAATACTACTTAGGCGGCAATGAGTGTGTTTATAGTAGTGGAAATACTAACCAGCGGGCGTATTTGGGTCTTTGAAATACCCTGGAGCTGGAAGTAAGTGTATTTTGAATGTTTTAAATATTCTCTAACCGGCAGTGAGTGTATTTTGAATGTTTTAAATACTATCTAAGAGGCACTGGTTGTAATTTGAGACTTTTAAATCAGTGAGCCTTCGTTCAGGCTTTGAAATACTAACTAGGAAGCACTGAGTATATTTTGATTCTTCGAAATATCATTTAGAAAGCTGAGTGTATTTCTTAGATCTTCGAAACACTATCCAGGATGCAGTGAGTGTTATTTCTCTCCGAGATACTCTATCCAGCCGGAAATGAGCTATTTTGAGTCCTTGGAATAGAATTTATATTTGAAGTGAGTGTATTTTAAACCATTTATATACTATGTTGGAGTCACTGAGCGTTGGCCTATTTTGAGTCTTTGAAATACCTTCCATACAGTAGTGAGTATTTATTTATTTTTATTAATCTATCGACCTTACGGCCAGTTTCAATTTTTACATAAATTTTTACATTTTCTGCTTAAACTATTACATTAATATAGTCAGACCTTGTTTCACCATGGATAATGTAATAAATCAGTGATAACAATGATAACATAACAAGATGACAATTAAAATTTCATAACATTGTTTTACCAAATAAAATTTGTAAAGTCTATAGAAAGACGTTGATACTGGTAGAATAATTAGTTTAACTCGACGTACACAATAACATTTTTTTTTTGTAGAGTTTGATATCTGAATTAGCTTTTATGAAATGGTAGTACTGAGAACAATTAATGAAGGTTTCTTAATATAATGACACTTGACATTTTATGATAATTTTAACCGGTTAAAATACAGTGTCTACCATTATATTTTGTGCAATTATAAGTACCTAAATTCCAGGTATTTATACAGTAATTCTTTTTTTATGTATTGGTGATTTCTTTAAAGAGAGATATCTGCCTCTCTTAAATAACGAGCTATCGCCCGATACACATTGTGTCTTCCCCCTCTCAACTGGATATCTACCGATGTTGGAAGTGTGATTTTGAACTTGACCAGGCTGTTGTATAATTTGCTCTGTGAGTCTGATAAAGGGAGCATGCTAGTATGATATTATTGATATCTGCTATTTCTTCTTGATCTACCTGGCAAAAAGGCGAGTGTGCTACGCCGATTTTGTGAAGATGTTTAGGGTAGCAAACGTGTCCAAGTCGCATGCGAATTAAGGATTTTTAAAAACTTTTGCCCAATTTAAAGTCTTCAAACCAGAGCTTAGAAGGTATATGGGGTTGGATTGATGAATAAAAATTTGCTTTAACTGTTTGTGTTGAAGTCCGTGATTCTGACCATTTGTGAAAATACTCTTTCCTAATGATTGTTATAAAGTCGGCGTGAGAGAGCCACGTATAGTGTTACTCTCCCTCCGTTCCGTTGTACTATCCTTTGCCAGTTGGTCTACATTTTCGTTATGCTGTATGGATGCGTGCCCCTTGATCCATAATAAGTGCACCTCTTCCCCCTCAACGGTAGCTGAATACATTAAGTTTAGAATGTCGATTAAGATTTTGTTCATTCCGTTGGGTCTTTTCATATTTTCCAACTTTTGAGCAACACTTTTCGCGCCTGATAATACCAATATTTTATTGAAGCGTTCAAAGCCGTATTTCATGGCCTCTCTGACTGCTATGGCTTCTGCAGTATATACTGAGGTCTGTGATGTCAGGCGTACTTTCTGAGACTCTTGAGTGAGGGGACAGAAGAAGCGTAGCCAACACCATTTGTTGTTTTCGAGCAGTCAGTATAAATTTGTACGTGTTCCGGCCAAGTTAAGGCCAAAAATCTCTCCATCTTATTGTTTTCCTTGTTACTGTTAATTATCTAACTTGGTAAGTAAAATATATTTGGCTTGTATCTCAAGATGTCATACTGGAATGAAAAGAGGGGGAGTATCGTATCTTGGATTACTAGCGGAATGGTATGTTTTATTTGGATGTAACTGAAAGCCAGCAAAGGAGTTCTGGGGCCGAGAGTAGTTTCTCTCCTGTTCTTCGTTTCTGTGTATTCGCGAGCCTTCTGGATCTATGGGTAGTTCGTAATGGCAGCTCACCTCATTAGAAATACGATAGAAAGTAATCGTCGACGTAATTCCTAAGGTATTTTTTTGGCTTCGACTAATAAGGTGTTTGCTGGAGTAGATTTCGTAGCTCCCATGCACACTCTGATGGCCCAGTATTCACTATGTCCAATTTACGGATGATGTACCTTGGGGCATTCCCATAACACGAGCTACTGTAATCCAGGATGGGACGAATTAGTGTTCTATACAAGGTAAGCAAGACTGCTGGGTCCCCTTCCCACCATACACGAGTTACAGATCGTATTGTGATTAAGCAGCGTTCAATTTTAGCCATTATTTGGTCAATATGCCCCTTCCATGTCAGTTTGCTATCCACCTGGAGTCCCAGGTGTCTGATCTCTGTTCTAATAGTAAATGTATAAGGGCCCCGATGTATCTGCGTCCCTCGATAAATGTTATGTTTCCGCGATAAAATCACGACTGACGACTTTGTTAGAGAAATAGTTAGTCCCTTACGATTAGTCCATTCGTATAGTTTCATAGCAGCGTCGTTCAGTCTCCAAAAGTTTATCCCTTGGAATGGATAAGAAGTGTAAATGCATACATCGTCTGCAAATATTAACACCTTTATTATGGGGTTGAATATGATCTCTAGGTCCGATATGTAGATAGGAAACAGAATTGGGCTGAGTATAGCCCCATTTTGACATTTTGAAATACCATCTAGGAGGCAGTGAATGTATTACGAAATCTTTTAAACAGTCTAGAAGACAGTGAGTGCATTATGACTCTTTGACAGTGGGAGTATTATGAATCTTTTAAATACTATCTAGCAGGCAGTGGAAACTTCTTCAAGAACTGAGGAGCTGTTATTATTAATACCGGCGTTGAATTTGTCATATAAGCTTCTCAATAATTATCCACAAAATTTTACATTTTATTTAACGAATTATGTTTGCTTTAGTAATAGAATTTGCATAAGATTTCTCCAACATAAAACTTATTTTTATGAATGAAGTAAACTGTGACCAATATATCCACAAAAGATCTGAAACTGTTGCATAACTGAAGATTGTTCTTAAGAACTTTAATTGTATTATCTGTGTACACTGTATACCTAGCCGTCAAATTTAACTTTACACACTAAGGATTTTTTTTTTTAACTGATTAACGTCTCTTAACAACGAGGTATTTAGAGACGGGAAAGGATGGGGGGCAAGGAATGGTTAGGAATTCTGCCATGGCCTTTTGAAGGAAGCATCCCGGCATTTGCCTGGAGTGATTTGGGAAACCATGGAAATCCAAATCTGGATGCTTGGACGGGGATTTGAACCGGCGTCCTCCCGAATGCGAGGTGAGAACGCTAACCATTACACCACCACCCTCAGTACAAACTATGTATACTGCAATTAATGTATACCTAGAAGATTCTACTTATAATACTTAAGATTGATGTATGGTTTATGTTTCTTAAAGGAAATAAAAAATAATAATAAATAAAAAATACTGCCTAGGTTGCAGTGAGGGTATTATGAATCTTTTAAAAACTATCTACCAGGCTTTATGAAGTTTTTATATACTATCTAGCAGATAGTGAGTGTATTATGAATCTGTTAAATACTATCTAGGTGGCGGTGAGTGTATCGATCGATATTGTATATTAGCTGTTCGGAAATTATCATAAACTGTCAAGTGTTACTATATTAAATGTTATTGTCCACACCAAGTTCAACTCGTACTTCAACCTGAATTAACATGTCATTCTATAGGCTTTACAAATTTTATTTGGTAAAGAAACGTTATGTAACTTTGTCATCCTATTATATTAATATTGTATCAATAATTGATTTTATAATCCATTAGGAAATAAGGCTTGAATGTAAATATTGAAGCTGGCCGTATGGTCGATAGACCGAAGTTCATAAAAAAAAATACTATCTAGGTGGCGGTGAGTGTATTATGAGTCTTTTAAATACTATCTAGTAGGCAGTGAGTGCATTATGAACCTTTTATATACTACCTAGCAGACAGTGAGTGTATTATGAATCTTTAAATACTGTCTAGCAGGCAGTGAATGTATTATGAATCTATTAAATACCGTCTAGGTGGCGGTGAGTGTATTTTCTGTCAAAAATACTTTCTAGCAGGCAGCGATTGTAATCTGAGCCTCTGAAATATTAAGTAGGCCTGCAATGTGTATCAGTCAAGAGACTTTGAAAAAAAAAAAAAAAAAAAAAAAAAAAATGTAGGTGGAAGAGGCTGTATTCTGCGTCTCTTACTATCTTCATTGAATTTTTTATGGTGTTTAGTCTGTTCACATTAGTCATGGATATGACATACCTCTTTTTGAGAAATGACATTGACTGCCTGAGTTACATTACGTAACTTTAATAGTGCATAAAGCTTATTAATAAATTCTCATTAATAGTAACTAGTAAATAAAGCACAGATAAGCTTAGATATGTTATTCATATATTTTCAATTACAATTTGCAGTACATATTCAGTTCTAACATTTATCAAACACGATCGCAGTGCAGCCCGGCTTGGGACATGTTGAGCCGCTGAGACCCTGCAGTTGGGTTGGTCGGCGTAGAGAACCGCAGTGCAGATCCCGCAGTCTGTCCACGAACACTGCAACTTAAAGACAGAGGATCAGAAAAAACCTGAGTCAGTAGTTAACGGGCTGTGATGCACAAAAGCCAGAAGGATCCCAATCTCTCTAACAGGGACGGAGACGCCAGAACCATCGCACACGCTTTACGCCGCACACGTAACCGCTCCGTCACTACCACTGCCAGCCCCACCATGCTCTGCGAGAAATATACATATCTTCGACAGATATGAATACGCTCGTGGCTCGGATGGAGATGTCAGAAACCAGCGAACAAGCGACAGACAACCGCCTGGGGATCTCGCCGCGACCAGCGTGCTGGCCGCCGAGTCCCCGGAGACAGTTGTCTGCGCGTCAGCTTTGCCTCTGCCAACCCCCGCCCTGCCTCGAGACACCGCGACCCTGCTGGATAATGAACTACACGACACGTCAGCTACTGACCTGTGCTGCACGGCGCTCCTCGCTGCTCTGTCCCGGAGTCGACTGCGCTCTCCACCCGTCGAGGACCTCCTTTTATACCCTGCCAACAATACCGCGACTATTTCCTAGGCAACGCGCCATGGCGTCACGGACACTTAATTGTTTCCTAGGAAACGAAGTGGCAGGGCGCTTCAAATTCTGGTAACTTTCTTTCCGCAGTATTAATATTAAGCAATGCCGGCCTCGGTAGCGCAGGGGCTAGAGTGCTAGTTCCACGTGCCGAAGGTCACCGGTTCGAGTCCGGCAGTGGGGATGGGTGTTTAAGTGTTGTCTGTGAATGTAATGTCCGTCCTGTGGTGTGTCTAATTAACTGAAAAAAAATTCATACTGGAGATAGTGAAAGCAGTGAGTGGCATAATTACTATCGACTTTGTTGTATGGCCTCAGATGCTGAAAGCCTTTGGAAAAAAAAAAAAAAAAAAGCACATTAAGCTACGACGTGAAATGAGTAATTGTGGACACAGCACGACGCCCCATACCAGCAGCTGTAGCAATGTGTCCTCATTGTCTTTGATCTAGGCGCAGGTTTTCTACTATGAATCTCCTCCAACCATCCAGTTAAGGCACGGGATTTCATATAAACTACAAGCTGACATACTTATCGAGATCGTTGGGTACAGCGCATGGACTTGTGCAGCCACAGAAGCGATTAGCAAGCAGCTGGTAATACCGTCAGCATGTAAGTAAATAGTATTAGCACAACTTCAGACCACTATAAGGAGGGAATTATTTACACGTGGCTGGGTTATGATGCTGGTAATTTGTCGCTCAAGAAAACATAGTAAATTAAAATTAAATACCGCAATTTGATGATGGGTTGTTATGTAACTCGATGAGACAAATTGAAAGTTTTTTTTTTTTTAAATATGTCGCTTAGTTATCGAATTTCACCAAAATCACTATAGCTATCTATAAGGTGGAAATGCACTGTAGCTGTTTTATTTTCTTCCTAGTGGTTGTTTTTAGGTTTAAATACGGCCCGAACCAGAAGAAACGACACGAAAAGCACAAGAAACTATACCTACAATTGATTTATAACATGCTATATCTAGAAAACTAGGTGAGAAACCAAAAAAATTATTCTTTATTTTCGATTTTTTTCGTCTAGTTCTACAAGAATTCATCATCAGATTGTGGCGCCACGGTAATGATAGAACTGCCGGAGAACGGAATACGTAGGAAATACAATAGAAAATAATGCATTACTCATCAAAACAAGTTAAACAATATGTTCACTGTGATTTATCTGCCAAGAGTGGTGTAAACTGAGAAACATGTTAATAGTCGGTGAACACACAACCAATGCGTATACAATATTAAAACAATTTCATATTAGCAATTATAATCAATTTATACTCTGATTACAATTAATAATTTAAAAATTTTAATGATCTAGCTTCAGTTAATGGGATAAATAAGTAAAGCAGTGTGGATCTTGCGCAGTATCTATCCTTACATTTAGAACAATTCACCAACGGCAAGTAAGTACCTGTCAGCACTTCGAGGAAGTATGATTTGCTTAATCCCGCAGAGTGTACAGAAATGCACAATCAGCAGCATTAACAGAATAATATCAGCGATGCTATACACATCTCTTTTCTATAATTATCTTTCACATCATCCCTAGCTGAGCTCGGCTTCTCTTGCTAATAACTCGAAACTGCATTACCGTATGAGGGTTAGTGGGATTAGAATGTAACTTTTGCTCTTCGACCGTCTCACATGGATCGGAATTTCATATCAGAAGCTATAGACACCTAAAACTATATGCAATGCTTTGCTGCTTTACCACACAGCTCATTCGTCAGTTCCATTGCCTATGGAATGAGCTGGCTTTAACAGAGGCCATTGTTGCATGAATATCTGCAGCTGTTCTTCTAATGAAAGTACATACAATTAGGCGATATAACAAAAGAAAATGTTTATGCAGAATTTGACATTCTATTTCAGTTCTTCATCTCTTGGAATTAAATTATCTTTTCTCGTTACTCATAGCTCATTTCAATTATATTAGGGTGCTGATTCCATCTGTACTCGGTTAGTTATAATTAATAAGCTAGTCATTCGGAAAGACCATTTTTATTTTAAATAAATTAAACTTCTTAATAGTCACCAAGTAAACTCAGACACTTGTCATACCTAGTAATAGTTTCAGCATCCTTGCCTGATATTCCTCTGCCACTAGTCCTTTAAGGAACCCCTGCTGATACCGCTACCAGAAAGACCGTTGTGCACATTCGGTTGCCAGGGAACTATTTTGCACATCTTCTTCTGTACTTCAAATAATTATACTGTATATTTGAAAACTGCTTACTGTTTCCATCCAGTGTGGTGCGCAGATCGTTCTTTATGATTTCGTCTACAGAATTCAGCAAGTGATGAGTGATGACCGACAGACGTTCTGTTTGCTCGTTATTATGGCCGTTTTTCATCCTCGAGCTAAAGTTTCGACATCGTCGCAGAAGAGGTGATTGCTGTATTGCATAAACCTCTTTGATTTGATGGTAAAAAAAAAAATTGCATTAAGAAATCGAATATCAGATTTCACTTCCAAATTGGCGGCGTTCTCAATTAAATAAGATAATAATATTTTAAGGATTCACAGAACCAATAAAATTATTAATTGCATAACATAACCTGGCACACAGTATACAGACAGTCGAATGAAACTAGTTGACTTTAAATGGAGGCTACTTTAGACGTCAGTGCTGTACACGGCGGAAACTTTCCTGGCGGCTCTGTTAAGAAAGTGCTAAACTGTTAGCAACCTCTTTAATAAAATGCGTTGTACCTGGAGATCCCACCTCAATGACTCTTCAGCGAGTCTCGATAATGCACGTACTGTTAGTTACACTAATTGCCACCACGACGCTGCTTGAATAACCAGCAAAATTCAAGTGAATTACTGTATTAACTTTTTTGCGTTTATACTGATATAAGAAAGTGTAAACTTCAAACAAATAGTTGAATTAGATTTTTCTTACGTTTATAGTGTCAAAAGAGAGCGTGATTTGGATGCCGCATAAAAGGTAATTTTCTGTAGTGGAAGTAACTGCACAAAAATACGAAGAGAAGGGATAAAAAAAAATGTTAATGAGATGCAATCGTACGTTACAAAGTTACGGTGGTATATTTGTTGAAATTTACATGTTGCTTTTTGTTTATTTATGACAACTAGATGCAGAAAATCATGTAAGGAGATGGGTTTTCCACGTTTACGCTATATTCTCTGTAGTGGTTGTAAGAACTAGGTTGCAATATAACCTTAGAAATTTTTTGACAAAATTTAAGAAACAATGAAGTTTATCAAAAACTCAGAGAAAGTTTATACAAAACGATTGACAGTTATTAGTTTTTAAAATTATACTTTTCGTCGTTTATTGTAAACTGTATTTATTTTTAAAAAAATCATAGCCAAATACCCCGAGAATCTAACCAGAACAAGGTACTCATATCACGAAACATATAATTAAAAATTATCGTTAATTTCCCTACAAGCAATTCCAGAATTAATTCCTACCACCACCATAGGCCATACCCGTCGTTTTTGCACATAAGGCAAATAGTAGCTATGATTTTCGAACGGCAATATTAGCGGAGGTTGTGGTTAAGTTCACTAGAATCGCAACAGACACATTTTGCTACAGCATAATTCACTCTGAAATCAGTTTTATAAACAATTTCAGCTGCTTTCATAAGCGCCATGTTACTGCAGATATTACTTCATGCGGATGGAAGTAGTTCCATATTTATCTTGCCGAATTGTGCCTGGAGCAGGAATAAAACTGATATTGCGTGGTATAGTAAAAGTTTTTGGGATCCCTAGTCAATTTTTAAATTCAATGGTTCTATACTTCTGTCATAATTAATTCAGTAGAAGTTACAACTGTACTGGTATGTAAACTGCAAGCGAATATGCAGAACATTACAAAATCAAGGTTGTGAGCATCATATAATAACAATTTCATCTAATTAACCAACTGCAAGGAAATTAATTGCCAGAATATTGCATGCAGCCGGTCATTTTCGTACAATAAAAGACAACTGTGCGTAAATTGGCCTGTGGTCCAACAGTTCGCGTGCTAACTATTCACTTAAGATTGTTGTGTAATTTTGAACGCGTGACGTCATTAATCGTTTTGAAAAAGGTGAAGCAGAATAACACCAATAGAAAGCTATATTATTTTTCCGAGCTTTGTATTAATTACCATGAGGATATTGCTTTTAAAGGTAACCATTTTATGTGAAGAGAGATTTATTCTTAGCACACTAGCTAGTTAAAAGTAGCAAACACTCTTCACTTAATGAGACTCCCCACACCAAACTTCATTAGACGGACACTGAAATAATATGTTGAGACGGAATTCAACTGTTCCAGGCGGTGAATGTACCAAAACTTTACAATCAACGCCACCTTATCCATGCAGAGGATCGAAAAAATCGTAATTGTACATCGACTACAGTTTTAATGGTGGTAGATATTTTGCAATCATTCATCAAGTGGTTCAATTACTTCATTGAGCGTTCTGGTGGCTCAATAGTTAAGGCCACTGACAGAAAGTCGAAGATCTCTGGTTTGGATTCCGGTCTCAGCTCAAATTTTCAAAGGGCCTTTACCCGACCTTCTCTGGCACAGTTGCTATGTAATGTGAAATACACCAGGACGCATCCGTGGATTGGATTCCACATTAAGACGTAGGTCCCCGGTATGATAACCAACCTGTAC
Organism: Vandiemenella viatica; assembly: GCA_031002005.1. NCBI lineage: Eukaryota > Metazoa > Arthropoda > Insecta > Orthoptera > Morabidae > Vandiemenella > Vandiemenella viatica. The sequence continues at coordinate 157,926,182 of CM061919.1, read as the reverse complement.
ACATATATGTCATAACATATACTCAAAGAACAATCCATACAATCTCTACAACTTTGTTATGAATGTGCATCGTAAACACTTTGCCTACTGGTTCACATAGCAGTTAACTTGGTTCGTACACCAACAAAGCATCCACTGATTACTCACTGACTTAGAACTCACTGCACACGCAAACTGATATACCCTGGCATGCAATGTATAACTGGAACCCACATATTGAGTCAATGACAGAAAAAGGTAACAATAGGAAAGTACAGGTCGCTAACCTGCGCTGAAAACAGTAGCGAATAGTGGAGCTCTCCACGACACACAGTGTCAAATCTAAAGAGGAAGATTGTTTTATATTTAACCCCCGTCCTCCACGAAACACTTGTCAACGATATGACATTAAAAGTTCCCGCTAACCTCTCTCGCGTCGAGACATTCCAGCTTGTAAGCGTTATCCCCCAGACAGGACTTAATTTTATAAGGACCTTGGTACAACCCTTTTAACTTCCTTGTCTCCTTCTTTACTCGCGACGACTTAAATAGCGTCTGCACCAGAACGAAGTCTCCCACCTCGTATGTCGTAGCCTTTCCCCTCTCATCATGTCTTGTCTTATTCCTTGAGGCTGCTTTCTTCAGGTTTTTCTGGGACACTTTTATTTTATTGCCGTAATCAACTTGAGTACTCTCGGGGAATTCAACAAGCTGTTTCACTATCCTTGCCGGAGGTGTATGGAACATTATCTCCGTGGGTACCAACGAAGTGGCAGGTAGTTGTGAACGTCTCCCACTTGTCTGTAGTGAGAGTCCAACTCTTATGATTATTACTACATGTAGTGTGGAACCAGCACCCTATATCCCTCACCACTAGCTCTCTGAGGATGATAAAATGACGTATCATCACCTCCACCATTTCTTTATGTAGTCTCTCCGTCCAGTTCTTGCTCCTGAATTGGGTGGCATTATCCGATGAGACCTTTCAGGCTTTCCAACCTCTCGGAAAAACGATTCCACTACCTTAGAATCAGTTTTAACCTCTCTTTCGGAGTATCACATCCTTCACAACGTAAGTGCCTATATCTATCCATAAAGCAAATATAAAATTATTCGTCAATTTGTGTTATCAAAAGGCTTCTCCTTTTGAAGAAGGATCTTTTCTAAGAACACATTACGCTTTCGACATCTGCCTTGTTTCAACCGTTACCTGTAAGCTCAAATGTATTGAAGAAGCATACCTACCTTTCTTCTAACTATTCAATGTATAATTCCTGTCTTTAAATACCTCATTTTTGTTTTAATCGGATTTCCCATATAAGTGTCGGATATTTTCAAGGGTTAAATTACCCTGTCTGAAACTTTTCTCTCAAAAAATTTGACAGCCGTTAACCATCTCTTCACTCTGTTCTGGGTAGAGAAAGATTTTTCAGTTATATCTTGCAAACATAAGAACAATAGATTATCATTCGAGGATAGAAAAGAACGGCTGTTGGAAGAGTATATATGATATAAGCTGTGCTTTTGAAGCCTCTGTGAATAAGTATCTGGTCTTAAAAATCTTTAAAATTAAAGAATGATTGAGTCACCTTTAAATCGTTTTTCTGTATTTCGACTGCGGAGAAAGTGTGTAACATAGTTGGAAGTTATCTGAAAACGGCGTCCAATTCATCTGGATATCACGCTTTAACGGCTCTTAAGAATTTCTCTTGAATAAACAGTGAAAGATTTAAATAAAGTTGTGCTCCTCCCATGCTCGGTGGGTATACGCCAGTATTCTTTGGATCCTTTGGATTCATAGCCATCCAGTGTTTGTCACGAATGTGCAGTACACCAGTGACGAGAATTCTCAACCCCTCACCGTTACCCCTTCTCACCCGCTGCTGTAGCTGCTGGTTGTTGCGGGGAAGGTTTCAGAAAACTTGTGCGATCTTATAATAGAAAACACACAGTAGCCAGAGTCGATGGGTTATCCCAGATCAGGGAAAGAGTTGCGTCCCCGTGATTCGGCGGCAGCCGTTCGTAATGCGTCTGGTTGATTGTATACTGAGCACGAAGGTAGACAGGGAAGTAGTGACTAGAGTTGTAACGGAAATTATCTTTGCGTATGCGGATATAGAAGCGGATGATCAGATCTTGACATCCGCGGATGCGGATGTTTTGCAGAAGCGGATGCAGACGTGGAAAATAGATTTATAATTGTTTAGATTTTAATATTTAATCAAAAAAGGGTGTGAGACAAGGTTGTAGTCTGTCCCCGTTAATATTCAACTTGTATGTAGAAGAAGCAATGAAGGAAGTCAAAGAAAAATTTCCATGTGGCATAAGTTTTCAGGGAGAAAAAAATCAGTATGCTACGATTTGCTGATGACATTGTCTTGTTAGCAGAGAGGGCTGAAGATATTGAGAAGTTACTGAATGGCATGAACAAAATACTGAAGGAAGATTTTGGACTGAATATAAATCAAAGCAAGACAAAAGTGATGAAATGTAGCAGAAATGATACCAATACTAGTTGATTAAATCTAAAAATAGGATAGAATGCAATAGGAGAAGTAAGTGAATTCTTTTACTTGGGAAGTAAAATTACAACCGATGGCCGAAGCAGGAATGATGTTAAAAGCAGAATATCACTAGCAGAAAGAGCCTTCATGAAAAAGAGAAATCTTTTGGTTTCAAATATAGATCTAGAAATTTGAAAGAACTTTTAAAAACTCTTTGTGTGTAGCACAGCACTTTATGGTAGCGAAACATGGACTTTATGATTACCGGAAATTAAGAAAATTGAAGCATTTGAAATGTGGTGCTACAGAAGAATGCTGAAAATTAAGTGGACAGACAAATTAAGAAATGAACGAGTTTTGGAAATTATGGGTGAGAAAAGAAGTTTGTGGAAGAAGCTAACAGAAAGAAGAGACAGGCTGGTAGGTCATATTTTGAGACATGTTAATTTGTTAGTGGAGGGAACAGTGGAAGGTAAGAACAGTAGAGGAAGACAGAGATTAGAATATATGAAGCAGATAATTGAGGACGTGGGCTGTAAGGGGTATGTGGAAATGAAGAGGTTAGCACAGGATAGGAAGGTATGGAGGATTGCATCAAACCAGTCAAAAGACTGATGACAGCAAAAAAAAAAAAGAAAACGAATTTAAAATCACGATAAGTTTATTTTTTTTAATCACAAATTCCACGTTATTTCATAAGCAAAATCTATTTCCATATGATCTTGATATATTTTTTGCCTCATCTTTCAACAACAAAAAACGTGGGATGATTTCACATCAGAATTAAATTATTTATACAATTACGCACGCCTCAAAAAAAAAAAAAAAAAAAAGACTTTGTCTTATGAACTTTGCGGAGTTCGCGGCTCGACTAATACAAGCGACAAGCACAAGGCCACTCCACCGTGCATCTCCGTACCCGCCACCCGCCTTTCCACCACTGTAGCGACCCATTCAAATTCAAACTCGTAGGACCTACTATGATCCAATATTCCGATAAAGGACTCTTGATGGTCCGTGAAAGGGATTACAGGACTGTTTGTAAGACGAGTTGGGTGTTGTTTCACACCCATACAACCAACACGGATCCTCGCCATCTAATAAGCTATGGCGCTGAATCATGATTGGTGGAAACATCCTACTAGTGTGCGATAAGGACACTGGTGTGCGCGAGAAAGTACGAATTGAAAGGATTGCTTGTACCCCTTCTAGAAGCTCGAATGGGTGAGTGCATCCTACGGTAGTGCTACACGGATGCCCTATAAGCCGGACGTTCTCGCCTCGCATTCGGGAGGACGGCGGTTCGAATCCCCGTCCGGGCATCCAGATTTGGGTTTTCCATGGTTTCCCCAAATCACTCCAGGCAAATGCCGGGATGCTTCCTTCAAAAGGCCATGGCCGAATTCCTTCCCATTCCTTGCCCCCATCCTTGCCCCCCATCCTTTCCCGTCTCAAAAGACCTCGATGTTAAAAAGAGACGTAAAGCAGTTAAAAAAAAAATATAAGCCGGACCGTCAATAGGCCGCTTTACTTGACAAGCAATTCAAACTTGTAAATTCGTCGTATAGGTAATAACACAATTCAGTACATTGTTACTTTTACTGTAAGATCGTAAGAATAAAACAACCACATTGTTGATGACTAAGAGACGATAGGCCGAATCTCGAATAAAGAGAAAAGAATAATATATATTAAAATGTAAAAAAAAAACTTCTGTTACACATCCGCATTAAAAATTGCGGATGGAGAATCGGATATAGGATTTCACGCGAAAGCTCCTCACTTGCGGATGCGGATTTGGAGCTCTGTTACATCCCTAATGGGGACCTCTGCCTTGCTGTCAACTAATTGCGTCAGCGGGCCTTGCAGAATGGCAGCAATTGCTGCCGTAATAGAGATTCCATTTCCAGGAATCCTTAGCCCTCGGGTCGAAATCTGACGCAGCACTGTCTTCCAGTAGCTTTCTGCCATTGTGTGAGTTAATACGGCGCCGTATTGTCAGAGACTTCGGGGGAGAACACCATAGTAGGGGATAAGCGCGCTTTTAGGCCTAAAACAGACGAGGCGTTTTGCGCCGCGCGGCGGTCGAGTCGACGGTCGAGTCGACGCATGGTCCAATGTAATTAAATGGGGCAAAACACACGATGCCGCGCGGCCCCAGCCGCCGCGCGCGGCGCCGCGCGGCGCATGGTTTCCCCGCTACTTACGCGCGGCGCCGCCTCGTCTGTTTTGAACTCGCGGCGTGGAGGCGGCGCGGCGACACAGCCAACTGAAGAAAATAAACCAGAAATTGATTTTTCTCCCCTTTATGTATCATTACACTTTAGTGTTCAAATGTAAAACACTTAATATGCCATTACATTAAACACACACAATGAAAATTCGAATTTAATTTTTTTACTTTTCTTGAAATTATTTCCTGATTTCATATTATTTTAATAATACACCTTTTTTTAGACCTCCAAATTTAATATTTTTCTATTGATCCAGCACCGAAACTTTATCTTAACTTTTAACTTAATCTGTACTTTTGAACCGTAATGTACAATTTGAGTGTCTGATCGTTTCCAAAGAATGTAACAATCCTATTTTTTATGACTAGCGTTCTCATATTTTTTATTTTACTAGGTAAAAATGAGTTCAGAAGCACTGATGTCGTAGTTTTTTCTTGTGCTAAATAAATAAAGAATTCAAATTTAATTACTTCTTTTTTTTACTTTTCTAATAACTTCCTGATCTGATTTTATACCGGTACTTTTATACATTGAAATTTAATTGTTATCTATTGATCCAACAATTAATTTTATCTAAACTTTGATCTTAATCGCATTATTATCAATAGATTTGAATCTTAAAATACAGTTGGAACGGTTGGTTGGCTCCAAGAAATGTGACGAGTTGCCATGATATGAACGATATAATAAATAAAATGATTTCTTCTAACTTTAAAGTAATGACCAGTCTTTCTTCTGGATGTATGCTGCTTCTGATCATGGTTGTTTCTTTAATCAGCTCTTGTCTTACAGCTGTAAGCGACTCATTGAAAGAGGACTAAAACATCCTCGGAAAAGTTAAAAAAAAACTTCTCATCATGGTTGTTTCTTTAATCAGCTCTTGTCTTACAGCGGTAAGCAACTAATTGAAAGAGGACTAAAACATCCTCGTAAAGTTAAAAAAAAAACTTTTCTTCATTCCTTTTTAATTGGGGCCACAAGGTATAAAAAAAAACATTTTTCACTCCGTTCTGATAGTATTGGATGAATCCAATAGCGCCTATTTTTTCTTCTCCTGTTCCACCTTCGTTACAGCAACCATTGAAGCATTACATGCTCGTCTTCTATATTCTTTGTTCCACAAACAACTGAGCTATACGCGACAAATAGCGAGTCCGCGTGGAGCCCGCCGCGCGGCCGCCGCCTCGACCGCCGCCTCGTGTGAACAGTTGGGGCGGCCGCCGCTTCGTCCGCCGCGCGGCGGGGAGTCGCTTCGTCTGTTTTAAGGCCTTACTTCAGAGAGTACTTACCCCATGTGGTGGAGCACAACTCTTAGGTGGCTTTCTGAGAACGGTTGTCGCACGGTGTGGGGATATCAAGTGTGAGAAGTTAGAATAGTAAGAAGGGAAGTCAGGTAGAACGGAAACTCGGCCAACCTTTCTCTAATCAAAGTAGAAATTATAGGAGGTATCAACATTAATCTAACCAGGATTAAGTTACAGTTATAAAATTTTTAGAAATTAATACTGACAATATTTTGTTTGAAACCTTGGGTTAGTTGCGAATTTTGTGAATTATTGGAACCTGTGTCAGATATCGAAATTGGAGCACAGGAAGGACTATTGTATTTGGTGAAATAGTTCAGTTGCTTTGTAATTATCAGGATATGGAGTACCTGTACGCCTTCAACATTTAAGTCAAGTTTGTTGCTTATATGAGTGTCGAATTTTATTCTTCAGAAAATTTTACAAGAACAGTGTAGTTTTTCACATTTCAGATGTTGTCACTCCTGCAGATGAGCGACTCCTCGGGAATTTCTTCCTCCGGTAGCAGCTCCTCGTTCACAGGTTCGTTCGCCAAGGCGTCGCGTACTTGCGACACAACAAGCGTGTTATTAGAGACCAGAGTACTGGTACTCTGCTGTCTCACAAACTATAAATATTCATACAAAGTATTATCATTCGAACTTGTGACCTCTTCACACAACAAGTATTCTATTTTTTTATTGTAAATGCTGCATTTGAAAACGCTATTCTAACGTATCAAAATACAGGAGTAAGGTTGTAATAAACGATACATCGAGTGCGTGTATAAATATCTTTTGCAACTAACGTAACTAAATCTTTTCTACAGTACTATAAATCGCAAACGCATTCAGCACTAATGTTTAGTTGTGGCCTGCCGTCGTAATGCAATAATACTATTGTAAAATTTTGGAACACAGTTGCCTCTCGTCTCTAGTAATCACCGTCTCCAATAATAGAAGGATTTAGTTTGCTATTCCTACCACACGCCCAATGTATCCCGTCCACTTGAGTTTATTTCATAAGGTTATAAGAAATGTTACCTTTCAGGAATTCAACAAGAAAATTCTATACCTCAACTATATTCATAGATAAACGGTAGTTTTTTTTATCTGTGTACCTAACAAGCTGACTCATGTTGGCATATACGTTCATTCATGCTTACCTACCCATTTAGATATTTTATCCATGTTCACTTCAGCTATTCACAGTCTTCTGACGTTTTGAAGGCTTCTTGGAAAGAACTGGAGTGAAATTGGTAGAATCATATATTAAGCGAATTATATGTCATTTACATTGGTATTATTCCTGGGTTTAACTCTAGATCGCGAAATCGCTAAAACGCTGTTAAAACTTGCATCCAGTACCACTGTCGGTACACAGATCATATCAAGCCAAAGTGTCTTATTCTCTTCCTATCGGTTGTGGTTACCTTGAAATGTGACCTGGAAAAGGTAAAAAAAAATTAATTACCGTAAAAAATGTGGTATTTACACCCTACAGATTCAACATGGCGGTAATGTATCTATTATTAAAACGTGGAGATAATTTAACTTTTGTAAATTTCTTGTGACTTTTTACGTGAAATAAAAGCTGAAATTGCAAGGACACATTAAAACAAAGGATTTAACCAACATTTCAAAAGATTTGTATTAATTTAACAACGCTGGCACAACGGTATAGCGAATTAGACATAACCACAACGAGGATCGAATTAGCAAACCGCATAGCGATCGCAAGGTACTGTTACTCTCTCTCTGCCAAAGCAACGTTTACGCTAAACGAAATTGTTTACTTTCAGACGTTTGGCAAGTCAGGATAACAGAGACAGTAGCGGACGTGAAAGAGATGCCTGCTCACCTGTTCGACTTCTCTGAACACCCTAAGGAGGTTCAGTCCTGCCAACTTGCGCAGGTCCTCGTCGCTCCATTCTGGCTCGTCAGCAGTGTTGTTGGCAAGCCTGTCGAACAGGTCTGGGAATCGCGATACGTCTTCCAACCCTATAGGGAACCTGCAGGAATGAATGCAATAGTTTTCTTCAGCTAATAGTAAAAATTATGCACTTACAATGAAATTCGCTTTTGGCTGCAACAAAATTCAAACATCTAACCAGTATAATCATGAAATTTGAGTCTTTTGCGTTTTCTGATTATAGTATGTGCAAGAAAATCTTTTTAATCAATAACTGTATCTTAGAAAATATGAAATCGAATAGCGCACACTCCAACCGCGTCATTAGACATTCGAAATTGATATAGGTAAATTATGCACAGAAAGGGAAAGCATGACAAATAACGGGGAAACTAAAAAGCAACATACCGTATGAAGAAATTTAAATATTGATACGAACAATAAAAAGGGGTGAAGCTAGATTAAGAATAGATTTTTCGAGGTTAATAAAATCTTTTTGCGATAAGAAAGATCACAAAAAATTGTAAAATGACAGTAGTATGTCCAGTACCATAAAAAGTCTTGGAACAGTAGAGAAACTATATTTTTTTTAAACCGAAGGTGTCCTTGGGAGCAATAAGTATTTTCGCCGGGTATTAGTATCACATAATTATGTTTATTCGAAATGCTTCGGAGCAGGAGACTCAATCATATCAGCCGAAACTTCGGCAAATTATGCTATGGTGCGACGCTACACAGACAAGGTTGAAACTAAACACCTTCTTGTAACTCAGTTACAAGATGCTATTATTACCCCTGTTTAACACACTACTTTCATTAAGAGTAAAGACTGCTGGAGATTAGTTTTCAATAATTATGGAAGAAATTATTAAAATGTACCAGAAACTCACACGAGTTTTGTAGATTTCAAGAACGTCAATGAAAGAAACATAATATTAAGTTATAAAAATACACCGTGAATCTTGGTTTCCCTAGAATCTGATTCTCATATGAGGCCTTAAGTATTAACGCATATGTCGTCCGCAAGAACCCACAGATGGTCGCAAAGAACCAATTTCTTTGCAAAGGTCCTCCCTTAATGTAGACCTATTCTTCTTCATCTAAGTTGAATTATGTTATATCTAATGTGCCAGGTTAAGCTACAAACACTTTATATTTGTTCAGTGCGAATTCAACGGTGAAAAATGGCGAGAAAACTACAGTTTTTACATCTGAGCAATTCTTCTAATCCAGTAACTGAGAACAGTAGACCATATTAGAATATTTTACACTACAGACATCTCGGAAACGTGTTTTCACGACAACGGAGACTTTCATCAGCACCCTACAAAATCTCCCACAAAACAATTGTCTCCACCCCCTCTCTATCTGCCTCCAAACGAAATGATAACTCTCACACACAGGCCCGCAATTTCTCTCTTATTGGTCAAAATTAAGCCATTGAAGATAGTTGTTCGACTATTGGCCAACCTTTCATCAAAAGTAAACCATAGCTCTTCAGAAATATAGAATATTGCTTGTAGCTAGCGCGCTAACTTATTTAATTGATTACACAACACGGCGGCAAATGTCTTCTTCAGTGGCGTAGGTCACTGTACAGCAAGTAGATGTACACTTCATGAAACAAAGCTTACACGGTAGGCTCTCTACCTGTTTGCTGTCTCCGACCTCAAATTTGCTTTCTACAATTCTCATTAAGATAAATCTTTTCTGAGAATCGATAAATTCAATATGAATCCAACAAACTAGTCGATTTCGATAAACCTCTCCTATCTGTCATGTTTTGAGGCAAAACACTTACAGAATGAAATGAGACATGGCATCAGGATTAGATACTAATTTCTTGCTCTGACCACACTTAAGCTAAAGTGATGATACACAACAGAAAGTTAAGACCAGATACAAGGATTTCTATTGTAAAAGCCTGTTAGCATCTGATCAGTACTACCCGTATAATGTCATATTTTTATTCCCAAAACAGAATCAAATTTTTCTGCTGAGTAGCTATTTGACTTAGAATCATGAAATATATGTCACATAAAAAGTAAGAACCTATCTCTTAAAACTGTGAAAACCTCATCAAATTCTAATAACAAGTTGTTTTCTGATGCAGCCACGTTGAAGATTTATGGAATAGTACAGATTGTGCCTCTGCCTAGAAGTTAAAGGAGGTATTTCCTCAGTGCTCTGTATAGTTCTTTGGTGATAAGTCGTGATGTAGCGAATTTGCAACCTGCCTACACCAATTACAGTCAGGTATTAATGCGAAGACTTTGGTTGAATCTTAAACCACTGGAATAATCTAGAACCTATCGGCTAAACTGTAACAGCAAGGTAGGCAATCACAAAATTTCAGTATGAAGAGAAATCATTAGTTGGAAGATACATACAATGAAGAAAATTATAATGTATAAATAAATTATGGAACATCATTCTAAAATGGTTGGCTGTGATGCTAGTAAGGTGACTGGTGAACTTACAAGCTGCCTCCATCGAAGTAACTGCCGATGCCTACATGGTCCACCCCAGCCACCGTCCGGAAGTAGTTGATGTGTGCTGAAAATAGAGAACACTCTTACTTCTATCATGACATATAAATGTTAGAATAACAATACGTAGTTGATACGTGGGTACATCAAATAAAAATGAGTTTCTTTGAACTGATTAATTGATCAAGTGGTCATGCGCTTCTAGACGTGTTGGATGGGGACATCAGTGGTCGCCAGAAAGACTGATGGTCCTGTGACATGCGTCGAGTAGCACAGAAAAACGTAGGATCAAGACGTGCAACTCCACGATTGCGCAACAAATAATTATTAGATTTCTCACCCCTGAGATTTTTTTTTGAGGTAGTCACTCTAGCCATCCATCATTAGAATTACCAGTGGTTCCAGTAAACTGTATGCCCGACGGGTAAGGCGTCTATTCACTGTTGAACAGATCTTGGCACGCTTCCAGATTTTGGTTAATTCTAAATACTGTTTGTGGGAGCAGGAGACGTATTTTTGAAATGCACCACAACCTGTGATGAATCTTGCTCTACTACTGTACGCCCGATCTGAACAAAGACACGATTCTTCTCCATAATAAAGCACAAGCCAACACTACATCTCTCACTCGCACAAAGCAGGAGAAAATGAACCATCTTCCTGCCAACTGCCCTTACCTGTTCCCGATGATATTTATTTGTTGGGACACGGAAAACAGCACATGATGGCCGACGATTTGATGAAGTCAGAGCATTGTAGAATGTACGCACTTTACTACTACTGCGCACGATCTACAATGCATTGCGTCATCATATCGTCGGGCTCCGTGTGCTTTTTTCCGTGACTGCTGAACAGAAGTTGTAACGTTTCCAGATCCGTGGTGACGCAACACCCTTCGTTTCAGATGACTACATCATAATACGTAGAAAATATGTTTCCAAAGCAAAAGAGTATGCTGAGGAATATTATGTACTTGATTAATTAGTTATGGTAAATATTTTTTAAAATTGTTTCGTTTATGTTCGATCCACCCTATCTAACCCAATAGATTTCCTTTTCTCCTAATGCAAGTCATATAAACGTTTATAGTCATTTCAACATCAGGTTGTAGTCGATGTGGGAATTTACTCACCTACCACGTCTTCCAGTGTTGCCTGGACTCCGTCGCAGCGCAAGTACTCTGAGGCGAAGCTTGCCATCACGACTCCACCATTTTCGGTCTGAAACGGGTAAAAAAGAGTGGTGTGAAAGAAAGGTTATATTATTTAAATCAGAATGATAATTGTTCGGAATACACTAACAAGGATAAATTAGAACAGCAATGTCAACAAGGTACTCAAAAGGCAGAAAACATTTTAAGAAATTAACGAGTTTTCGTCCAAGAATATCAGTTACAATTTGGTTCTATTCGGCGATAGGCGCTGTAACGCGCAGATATTAAAATAGAATGAAGCAGTTTGCCGGTGATGAGAGAACATATCCTCCACATCCAAAACCCAAATATTCGACACGATAGTTATAAAGTCAAAGAATTTTGTGTTGCGTTTATCGCATTTTGGAAGTTAGTTTGTTTTGCCGCTTCTGAATGGAAGCAGAAAACGGAAGTCTTGGCAGCTAGACGTGTAATTACTTCTGGAGAAACTTAGATTAATTATGATCGAAAGCAATTAAGCCAAGTAAGTCGAGAAAACGTATGGATCTTAATAACGAGGTACTTACCACCATCTGCAGAATATCGTCCTGAATGTTGAAGCTGCTGTTGCAGAGAGCCCATGCGTTGGTGTGAGAGAAAATGATGGGTGCTAGCGACGCGTTGATGACGTCCACCTTGGTCTGGTGGGAGGTGTGCGACAGGTCTACCAACATCCCCAGTCGATTCATCTCTCGGATCACCGTCTGTGTAAACGGAATATTCTCAGGGTGCAATCAGCTTTGATATAAATACCGATTGTATTCACGAAACTTAATGCAAATACAGGTAAAACTTGACTGTTTCCTCATTTATTACCCATCATCCAGGAATAGAATCACCCGAAAAGGTGACTGATACGTAGCAACTAAGTTAGCCTCAAATCTCACTTCTTTCAGGCCGATCATCTATATTAAAAAACTAGCCCGTACCAGCGACTTCGTACGCGTGGATTAATAATGTTTTTTCCAGAATTAAATATAGAAAGTTGATGGTAACGATGGATTGGTCCCAAATAATATCGAGTCGGAATAAAATGACAGGAAAGCTATCACTAAATCATTGTACCGTCGAACCTGTCTCTTGAAGAGAATCATTTTCCAGCATATTTCCGTCACCATTCGATAAGGTCTCAAATTTCGTGACTACAACTGTTAATCATACTGGAAAAAATATCCTGTGCCCTTCATACAGATTTCCTTATAAAATTCCATCACAACGATATAGCCATTTAGTCATCAAAACGTAACAAAAAGACAGTGACTTATTTCCGTATTTATAATAATATTACTGTGGTTCACACTCACACACTGACTGCGAACAACACCTGAGGGATCATTATAACGTAAAAAAGTGTACACCTACAACATTGCAAGACTACCTACAATTTGCCTCGTATTGCACCCCTAACTTTCTAATATCTACATTTTAACATTCAATCCGAATAACCTACGGCCAAGGCCTGACTCTTACGATGAAAAACAATTTTTAAAAATCTTAGCCTCCACGGAGATTTGAACCGGAGACCACGACGTTCGTAAGCAAGCGCTTTAACCACTCAGCTGGCAGTCCTCTACACGGAAACATGGTAGGTTGTTGTCCACATCCAACGTGTCTGTCTATCGCCGTATTTCGAAGTTATGGGGCAAAATGTGTTACTTATACAGATAATTTTTCAACCAAATGTAGACAGTATTTTTCTCCTTGTTTCAAAGGATAAGTGTGCAAAGTTTCATCGACATCGGATGAAAACTGTGGATTTCTATGAAGAACAAACAAACAAACAAACAAACATACATTCATCTTTATATATAAAGATTAAATTCTAAAAAGTTGTGTCTATACCTGTATTTTTTTTTAAATAATAACTTCTGCGAGCCCTAATATTGACAGAGATGCCAAAACCGTAAAATTTTGATTTATTGTCTGCCTGTAAGTTCGCGTTATCACCCAGCGGACGTTATTGGTCAGGATGTAGGATCCTTTCCATTCCGGTAAGTTACCTGATTCTCGATGGTATAGAGTCCAAAACTGTAAAACTTTATTTTTTCCCCTTTTTGTCGACGCATGACTGTTGAATGCAAATTAACGAAACTGTTCATAGTGACAGCTTTGTCGCCACGTAACATGCAGGAAACTTTTAACCAGGTTAATAGCTCAGTTTGCGATGATATACAGGCAAAAGCGTAAATATACTTTCTTTTTCATTTTTCTGTACGGCGCAACTCTCAAAAACCAATGAACAGAGTTCAGCAAAACTTCGCATGGGTATGGATTATGTCATGAGTAAATATGCATGAAATATTTTCTAGATTACTAAAGTAGTTTTTGACGAAACAGGGGCAAAAATTGTAAACTTTGGAGCCAGTTTTCGTATATTCTCGCTTCAGCTGAAAACTAATGATTGGATACCAGCGGAACTTCACATAATGATGGCCTATGTCATTAGTTAACATGTAGTATACTTTATCATCCAATTAGTACCAAATTTCACTTATTAGGCAGAGGTCAAGCAATTAATTTTGGTGTATAAGCAAAAACTAATCATTTCAACAAAACTGCATGTACTAATATTTCATGGACATAAGCAATAGCTAACGTTGTATTTCGAGGGGAAATAGGTAAATGGTCATCTAATCTAATTGCTCCGCAATTTAATTTCGTATTGTCTGGCAATAGAAATATTTGACTAGATTATCACTATGTATGCGGCGCTGGTGTGTTCAAATAGTAGAAAATATGACACATCAAATAGGGGGGCCTCCATTAATTACGTGGAGTGTTTTTTCCGGATTTCCCAAACCCCCTCCTCGTTGTGAGATATGGCAGGACTCTCCCCTCCCATTGATGATGTGATATCTTGAAGGATTTCCCCCCCCCCTCTCACCTGACCCCCCCCCCAGTTGACCAACCTCGTAGTTTTCTGAGACCTTTTTTGTTATTGTTTTAGGTCTCCTGTTTTCTAGGGCAGTTATACCCCCCTTAAACTCAGTATCTGCGTCATTTGTACACCTTTCTTAAGAAGATGACGTCAGATGCCCGTCGAGCCTCCGCCCCCCCCCCTCCCCATCCTCTTGGTGATGTTTGGTGTGATTTCCCAGAGCCCTTCCCTCCTTTATTTCACCCCAAGTAATTGATGGACAAACCGTAAGGGTTTAATGTTCTTTTTTTCCCCCTTTTCGTTTCAGCCATCTATGGACTACTACTACGTAACTTCATTTCCTCTTTTGAGTTTCCTTCCTCCGTAGCCAGTACTCTTCATTCTCTGGCCCACTCTTGTTTTTTCTTCCTCTGAAAATGCCCTCCTTTTCCTGATTGGTTTTTCTTCAGTCAGATCCTTTACCTCCACAATTTTTTCCTCTGAATAATTCCCTGTCTCTTCCATGCTGGCCCACATCTTTTCAGATCTTGATAGACCCCCTTCACCCATGGAACTTGAGTCTTCCTGTTCTCTTGAAAGTTGAGTATTTTCTTTACCATTCTTTATGGTTTCATTCTCTTGATATGTCCATAGAAAGCTAATCTCCTTTTCCTAATTGTGTTTGATACTACCTTTTCAAACTTGTCGATCTCAAACGGGAATTAAATTCGCTTCCTGTCACTTTTTTTGGTCCGAAGATTTTCCATAGAAACTTTTCTATACCCGTCATCCCTTTCTGGCTAGTGTTGCAGCTGCGTATAAACATTCTGGCTTCACTACTGTACAATAGTGCTTATATTTCGCCTGATGGGAGAGTAATTTTGATTTGTATGTCTTTTGACATAGCCTGAAAGCTGTTTCCATCTTTTGCCCTATCTTCAACTGCAGCCTTTTCATTATTTTTTATTAAATGTAAGCGATTTTTGTTTACAGTGTAGCTGTGTGAACAATAATGCAGTGTAGCTGTGGTTCATAAATAACCTAAAATCTTCCCACCCAGTGGCAGTTTCAGGGGGTGGTATTTATTTATTCGAGCCTAAGACACCCATCTAATAGAATATAAAGAACCAAAATTAACATGAAATAAACCACTGTTGCAGTACTCAATTACACAAACAAATATTAGAAACAAACGATGCGAATAAACGTGTTTAAAACATTTGTGAACAACCTAAATTTAGAAACAGAAAAGAAGATGCAAGGAAGACGAAATACAGGGCGTCTCGTTGGTTTTTAATATGAAATTAACATTGTTTTAATTGATAATTTGTGAATTAACAACATAAATTTCCAATTACGAGTGGACAAAGATGCCGACATATGTGTAGAAGATAATAAACAACTTCCTTAACTACAAATACGTAAGATATACACTATTTGTGATCGATCTTGACAGAACTCACCCGTCCAAAGTCGGTAAGTCCATTGTGTTCAGCACCCTCATCGTCAGCTATTGATGAGTCAGCCCTGCAACATCAGAAATCACTTGTGATAGTATTAAGCCAGATTGCATTCAGTATTTATGAAATGTAAGAACCTAAGATTAATGATGTAACTAGATTCATTCCTCCATTATAATTGTAGTGGTTTTCTAAGCAGTCGCTTATGATGTTGAAACTGTACGTGAAAATTGGTGGGGAAGAGATTTCTACAGCTACCAGTAAGCATCCACCATATACTGAGAAGTCACTCGTCAGTGATCTGATATTTGCGTATACAAAATATCATTGCTTTCTCATTCTTAATTACACAACAGTAGTGAGTAATATATTGAAATGGTGCTGAAAACTTTGATTTTAATCTATTTCGGGTCAATTTCTTCCTTTACAGTCCCTGAAAATCAGACGAAGTAGGAAATTTTTGTATTGGATCAAACCTTGATCCAGATACTGCGAAGATTTAAGATCACCTTAATGAGTTTTAACTAGTTTTTAACCTCTGTCCACTGTGAAATTTGTGTGAACTATACGATTGTTAGTGGCTCCTGGCTGGCCAATTGTTCTAGGCATTTGTAAGTCTAGTTGCATTGAACACAAATATTTCAAAATATTTATTCTTATTCATGACAACACAATGCAGTATGACAATGCATTTTTAAGTAACGAAGAAAACAAAATGTCTTTGTACCCTTCAAATTCACTGCCTTCACATAAAAATTACATAGTATTAAAAAAAATAAAAATAATAATAATTGTGCACACATATTTCATCTCTATGATACTGTATGTTTAAATAAAAAATATTATATGGCATTTTATTCCAAAAGACAGATGTTCTTCCAAACAACTTACTTATCGCACTAATTAGTAAACCATTAACTTCGGGAGGTACAAAGAAAATGAGATATATGATCAGTTTAAATAACTGAAATGGGATCTGATGCTTTTAAATATACATATTGTAGTGTTATTTAAATATGTGTGCCGATAAGTCGCGTCTATACTAATTTTAAATAATTTCTTACTGGTATTATAGTTCTTGGAGTCATCCACAAAACTGTTCAAATGTTGTTGCGAGCAATGTTTGTATATGTGTTTTTCTGTCTAAGCATGTTCGAAGTTCTGTTGCACTCACCAGGGTGTGTTGCATGCGTGTGTGATTGACATGTAACGCGCACCAAGCTCGTAGTACATTCTGAGGGCGGCCAGTCGGGAGTCGATGCTATGACCTGCCTCCAAAGCGATCAGTGACCCAATCTTGCCAGCGGCAAAAGCCTCCAAAATTCCTGCAAATTTATGTTTAAAAATGTTACTGACATGTTATGATAGCTTCAGATATATAGGCTGTTTGCATTCTCCATAATTTTTCGTTTCAACGTGACTCACGTACGGTTTCGTCACCAGAGCAAGCACGAGCTATATAAAGAGCACCACTACACGTTGGAAGTGGCGCCACTGCAACCGCCTCCAGGGAGGGTTAATCAGCTGGAGTTCTTGGTGAAAAATCGCACCTGAATGAAGGTGACTGAACTAATCTGCAAGCTATTGTGGAATCTACATATGTCTTCTTGACTATTATACTTTCTTTTATGATTGGATTGTGACTACGCCAAATAAAGCGACTGCGCCATTGAACATTGTTGGCGATACTTTGTTTCTTAAGGTGGCTGCATGCCTGTGTGTGAAACACTACCCTTCTGGCCACATTTACACGAAAAACACAACGTAGTGGAGGTGAAAGCCAACATATGTTAATCTGGAAGTGTCACTTTATAAATTGCCAAGCTACTGCACTGACTCCAAGGAAATGGATAGTGTTATGCGTGTGGACTGAGGGGTTAAACGTTCATCTAAATACTAGATTGTGAAGATTGTGTGTGGAGATTGTGGGTGTGTACTGTGTTGGCTTCCAACGTCTGTCCTCCTACGATGAAAATGCAATCAGCAATAGTCATTTAGCTATAGATGTCGCACGGTAAAGGACCAGCCACACATTGATACGACTCTAGGGTTTTAGAGAGTGTAATTAGCGCTTTATTCTGGTTTTTGATAGTAAGTATCGTGTATTGCGCGCGTGACGTAATGTCAGAATTTACACTTGGAGGTAATTATTGTGGCACAGGTTCTCAATTTGATAACAAAATACCGAATACACATCATGATATTGCACCAGAGTTCATCAGTTCGGCGGAAGTTATACGAGTATATTCAGTCGCAGGTTAGTTTTTTGATCATAGCTAATGATCATGCTATTAAGTTATAGTAACGTTGATAACAATGTCTGTGTGTAGCTGTTGATTAAAACATCTGATTATTAGTATTTTTTAATTCGATAAGTAATTCTTTTTCTGTCACTATTTTTCCTCGGAGTGAAGAAATTTCTTATAGCCACTCCAGGTTAATTTTTTATCGTCGTTGCTAGCATGTGCCCAGTTCATTATATAGTAGCCAGAAGAGGTTATTAGTTAGGTTAAGGAAATGGAAGTACCAATTTAGTTGGTTGTCGACTTTCATATTTCGTAGAGCATGAAACTGCACAGTATGGTTCCGTGTTTATAGAACCTCATCGTGTAATCTGCACATGTTAGAAGCAGTAGATAAGCTATTTGTTGAACTTGTTTTATTTCGTAACAGTGCAACATATGCAGTGAAGGATAGATACTTTAATTTATGAAAGATTCATGATTATTTCTCACTGTCTAACATATAGGCAAGTGACAGTTATAGAATATGTAAATGGAAGAAGCATGATACGTCGTCAGTGTACAGCAGGTAGGCAAGTAATTAAAAGAAGATTTTTAGGGACACTGTTGGAAATATTTAAGAAGTTTTAAGAAATTATCTGTAATCATAACGGGATACTGTTTTGGTTTAGAAGATAAAATTTGTTACCTAGTGATCTTCTGATTAAATTTTAAATGTAATACTGGTGGTAAGTTTCCATCGCAATTAAATTAAAATTAAAAAGTCTATAACGAAAGAGTGGATTAAAACATTAAGTGGTTCCTAATTGTATTCATCTATTTATATACATATATATATATATATCTTTTGTTAGGTTTAAGATTCTACTACCATTTTTAAAGTTTAAGACGAAGGTCGGCCCCAAGTGACTACCGAACGAAGAGTAATTTCGAATCCTTGATTATTATTTTACGTTGACCAGGTAAGGTGTAAGTTAGCCTGCTACAAGAAAAACCATTTAAGTGAGAAGTATGAAAAGATAAGTGCACTGCATTGAAGCTTCAAACGGTTCCAACTCGTGGGTAAGGAAGTATATAACGGTCGTTTCAGAACATCCCTTTATGCTTTACATGCATAATCTTCCATCAAAATCAAGAAAACTATCCGCTATTCAGGCAACCTGGAAACCCCAACCCCCTTCTTCCCTTTAACCCTGCTATGGAATGAAGATATCATAATTCGCCAGGGAATGGCCTCCAGATAACCGAAACTGTATGTAATCTACCGTGTGTTGGCCTGCCAAGGAAGTCATGGAATCCAATAAAACCCTTGAGGATAGCATGTGCAGGTGGAAAGTGCATTCTATGGGGCCTTTCTGGTTAATATAAATAAGTGTGTTGAACCACGTTATTCATATCATTAACCACAATATTTATCTATACCTTTAAGCGAGCAATTCTTGTATTTACTATGCCGGAAATGGGACTAACGCCATCTCGTAGATTTTTCAGGTACCACTAAGCCGACTGTGCTAGTTAGAGCAAGGAATTGTTCTATCTTCAAACGAAAAATTCTTAGCGTTCAGTTACCATAGGGTAATATTATACTGTCGAAATAAGTAAATGCATGTATGTTTATTAATGAAAGATATTTTATTTTGAAAAGTAGTAAGTAAATAAAAGTATATTTATTAATGAAAGGTATTTTATTTATAAGAGTAGTAATAAATATCACTTTTATTGTATAAAGTCGTTATCGTTAAATATCACGTATAAAATTGTAAAACATTTAAAAAGTAGATATATAAAAATTTTTGGCTTTTTCAGACGCGATTTTTTCGAACTTCTTTACTTTACGAAAGTTTTTTTGAAGACAAGCAGTTGGTTGAACCAGAAGGTGTGAGGTTACTACGAGGAATGAGCATAGTCTTGTCGGAGTGAACGAATTTAGCACTGAAGATGTCCTGGCATATATGAATTACCACTCATCTTGCACCATTAAGGAATCCCTGATTAGGATTAAAATTTCTATTTATTCTGTTTATTTTATTTAAAAGAAATTTATGAGATGGTAAACAGAACGATTTCGGAAACGGCTCTAGAGATTTGGATTAAAATTTCATATTTAGACAAAGATTTTCTTTTAAAGTTTATAACACCAGGGAAACGGCTCTGATGTCATCTCGTGTACTAAGTGCGGTTTTTATAATATACAGTGTACCTATTTATCCAATCTAATTCTGTATAAACGTAAAATCATTTTCTAACAATCGGTTCTAAAGATTTTGATAAATTCTAGCATACTAAATAGAAATTGAAAGATTCCGAGAGAATATAAGTCGCCCAAGTACTTAAGCTGAAATGTATATTACAAATCTGGTAAGTAAGGTGAGTTCGGTATCAAACGAGGCTGTAGTTCAACAATGTGACGAAACAGAGATGGAAAATAAACTGTCAACGTCAGTGTTTTATTTTACATTCTAAGCGTTTCGTTCTCCCAGTAACAATAATAATTCTGTATAATTATATTCTAGTGGATACAGAACAAGAGTGGTTTACGGATGTTTACAACTGGTCACTACTCACCTGCGGCCGAGTCTACGAACTGCAGGTCGTCCGAGTACTTCCCTATCAGGCGTTTGACGACGTCTATCTGCTCCAAGGTCTGAGCCACGGCATCTTTGTACTGCGTTACGCAATCCACGTAGGTCGTCCAGAACTGCAACGGGGGTACTGCACATTAGTTACTGATAGACAGAACAAAATCATAAGATAAATACGTTTCATAACCGACATCGCTACCATATACCTCCACACCAACTTATCCGGATGCAAGTGAGGAGATTTCCCGACTTCTTACCAAGTGTAAAATCGGTACAAGTGTTGCTGAATGTAAGCAGTGAGTTGCTTTTGAAACGGACAAGTTGAGGAATAACATCCCCCAAAATGTTATATTGGACTTACTTTAAGGGGTTGGATTCCATTAATTTGATTCAAAGCGTTCACTTCATTTAAGGGCTATTTTATAAATTGATAAGTAATTAGTATTGTGTAACGTAACAGTGATATGTCATCCTTGCTAAGCCAACCTTTCCGCTAATCAGTATCTTATATATAAAGAGCATGATCTTATTTCTGATAGTCTACGTACCAGCAATTGAGCGACCAGTTATATCAAAGTGCTTTAAGTGTAATCTGAACTACTACATTCGAACAGACACAAAGTGGATCGTAAATAGTAACATCCCCATCCATCAAACAAATGGACATCAACACTGTGGTACTCCGTCGAGACATACGCACTACAGCGATCTTGGGAGCTTAAGCCACGACTTTGGCATACAATTTGTTGATTATAAACCATGGTCTGTCAGATTTCCTGTCAACGGTGGAAATTTCGGTTATATGGCAAAAGCGCTCTACCACAGGTAGGAGAGGATAGGTATAATCAACCACCCTCGCCTACCTGCAGTAGAGAATTCCAAGAAAAATTCTTCCCTGAATATCTAGCACAGCTCATCTGTTAAGCTGTTATTACTTTCGTGTCATTCGTACAGTGAAGTTTATTGGCAGCAGTGCCACTTGTGCTTTTTTTTTTTTTTTTTTTTTTTTTTTTTTAAATGCTTTACGTCTCTTTTTAACATCGAGGTCTTTAGAGACGGGAAAGGATGGGGGGGGGGGAAAGGAATGGGAAGGAATTCTGCCATGGCCTATTTGAAGGAAGCATCCCGGCATTTGCCTGGAGTGATTTGGGGAAACCATGGAAAACCCAAATCTGGATGCCCGGACGGGGATTCGAACCGCCGTCCTCCCGAATCCAAGGCGAGAACGCTAACCGTTACACCGCCCCGCTCGGTCCACTTGTGCTATACAGTTCAACTGTGAAAGTATTTATAGTTTGTCGTCATGGAAATGCTAACAACTAATAAAATGTTAGTGCGCACACTTGCGACTAATTAGTCGCAACAAATGATGTCAGATTGCATTGTTGAGATATGAATCGTCTCTGTGTAGTTAGGTTCAAAAAATATACTTAAAAATAACTATACTCGTCATATCTTCTTACTGGTCAAAAGTTACTCAAACGAAAATTTCAAGATGTTCCAGATAAGAAAATTTCATTTATTTTAGCAAATTGTTTTGTTATAAATGTATAATGTTGTTCAGTATAAAAATTAACATAGAACATATATTATTTATTTTGCAAGTGAAAAGAGTTTCGGGAAAGTGGGACAGTACATATAACCATTAACAAATAAATATTACCAGCTACTGATTAGCTGTTAGGTATTTAACAACACATTGGTATGTTTCATTTCCGATGTTAACTGCTAAACGGTGATGGGTCAATATTTTTGAATACTCGGAACTAAAAATAGTAAAGAAATACAACTTATTCCGTATTTACATGGCAGATTGGCAATTTTTCAATCTCTCGAATCAGTTTTCGATATTTGTGTTGCTTGAAAAATTGGTCTTTAATCGCCCGCCAATAAATCCCAAGTGCTTAGGTAGCCTTAGAGACCATCAGTGCTTCACTATGCGTTTCTTCTGGCGACACCGTCTTTCCAGGAAGGTAGGGGATTATAGACCGTCCTTCCAGGAAGGCGACCCTTGAGCGCTTATGTCACCTGAGCGCTTATAGTCGGTCACCGGAAATTTCTTCCGTCACTGGGACTGGAAGCATTTAACTACGAGTCTGACGCAATTATGGTGTCGCAACTAGCTGAACCAACGGGACGGCCATTTGCGGTAGTTTGATGGTACCCCAAGTGTCTGTTCTTACATAGACGGTACATCAATTTATTGACTTTAATCTGCAAGTCGCTACCATTCTTAAGACAGTACTAAAACTGTTATACATACGTTTTACATTTATGAAGTTGCTGTGCGAATCTGAAGGAAAATTTCCGGATTAAACCCTTCATACAAACTCAATTTTGTGTGGAACTTCTGCAACTTCCATATTACGATAGCGTTTTTGAGATAACCCAAAACATATACTCCCAAAGGGTTTAGCCCTGCGTATACATCGTCGAGAACTTCGGTGAGTTAAACGGTTCCTCAGGATACAGCAATGCTTGAAATATAAACTTTTTTTTTAAGGCGAAATTGCCTTGAATTTCGCATTGCTGAGATCACATTCTTGTTAGCCTGTTTAGTTTCCTTTTGTCACTGTCATTCGGTATTTGTAAAATATTTGCTACTTTTTACTGGTTCGAGACGATGACTCTACATTCGAATTTAATGTTACGTTACTCTAGTCCGGCGGAAAATACATGGTGATTGTGAATTTACTCCCTTCATGAATGCGTAGGTATCTCGCATATTCTTGATTGGAAGTACTACATCAACAGAAGATTGTTTGCTTCTTTTGTATTGTTGAATTCACCATTATATTTTGTATGGTTAGTCTGGGTATCAACAGAATATGTCAGAGAGTTATAATAGTCCTTACCTGAGCTCCTAGTTTGCCTGCGCGCAGCCTGGGCAGGTCTGTAGCGCAGTTGCTGCAGTTCCAGACGGAGTCCTGTGTCAGATCGCTGTCGAAGTCGAATTCGTTGATCTGATCGCTTTCCAGACTTCGCAGGTGGGCCGAGAGATCGTTGTGTCTGCAACAGTGTAACAACAACAGCTACAGCAAAACTTACAATATGTCATTAAATAGTCTTAAATCCCGTCGAAAATGACGGGGTGGAAGGATCGTTATGAAAAGTTCACAGTTTCACAATAACAGATTTGTTATAAAATAAAACTCTATGCAACTTCTCGTGCATTACGATTTAGCAAAAAGCTTAAGGTATCATCCTGGTCACGGTCGCATTCCAACCTAACCACAAACTCCGCTAATATTGCTGCTACAAAATCAAAGCTACAATCACACGCACATTAATACATTCACTGTATTGCATGTTATTGACATATTCCATCGCGATATAAATTTGACCCAGATAGCTTACACCTTTCTGACACAGCTGTAACTACTTACATGTGGCCAAAATAGCTACCCCCGTAATAAGGTTACAGTGAAAGCAAAGCAAAAAAAATTAAAGATAAGTTTTAACATCTTACGTTATGCCGCGTAATATTAGATTTTAACAGTGGTCTAGGCCGCATTGTTGGCGATCAATGTGAAAACTACGTTCATTAGAACGAAGCAATAATTTCAATAACGTGGCACTCATGAAAGAAACTTAAATTATTTAAATAAAGTTAAAAAACTCATTAACTCTGCTATAAAGGCGAATCATAATATTTCTTCTATAAAATGAAAATTTACATCGCATGAGAATCATTACATTCTAATCATCGCGATATAAACGTGATCCAATATTTCTTAGCTTACTATAACAACAAACAGAAATATAAAGAAAATATAATATGGAACGAATATAAACAAACAAAATCAACTTACGATTAATATGTTTATTTCAACGAAGTACCTATTTTGAGTAGTTTGGCAATAATTTACTTGCAGTTGCTTAAATAAATGATACAGTTATTAAGTAACGCGTATAACCTCGATTTGGTAGTAATAATTCTGGCCGTTGTTAGTTACACAATTTAGACGTCTCACAGTAAATATATGTCACATACCAGTCTGTATTCCAGTACTCTGAAATCATTTCCCTTCAGTGCTTGCTATTCCGCTCGAATATCAGTTTTTATGAGTCACTGATTCTCTGTAAATACACAAGAACTGTTTTACAATACGTACCTTCACTAGGATGCTAAGGTACTAAGTGAAGGCTCTTAAGGTACTGAGCGATGATGACTCTGGCTGTGACATCAGTTTGGGAAAACATCGGCAACCAGCCCTCATCAGCTTACATAGTTCTTAGGACTGGCCTAGTATATGACTAACATGATCCTGTCGGGCAGACACTTCACTTTTACTGCCCCTCGTCTTCGGGTACTGACCATTTCACCATTCTTCCTCGCACATTTCCAGAGTCTCCCTGGATCCACTTCCCTCTCGTTTCTTTATGAACCTTGTTTCTTTACACTTTCGAACTGAGTATTTTCTTCTGCGCTTTTCATGTACTTCTACCTCTGGATCCTTCCCCTAGACATGCACTGCTGTACTGGTTATTTGTCTTCTGCTAACCTCACGTGCTTATTTCGTAACTTACCCTATCTGTTGTTAATGTAATTGGAATAATAAATCGATTAATAAGATATCCAACGAATACTTCCTGTTTTGAATTATCTATTGTCACACGAAGTATTAGGGCAGGTGCCATTTACAAAGAAAATGTTGTGGCGGCGTTTACCCGTCAATAAGGGGCACTTCGTCCAGCACTGTAGCTCCTGCGGCACTCACGGAGTAACAAGTTGCAGCCAGTACAGCCAACAGCAAAATACTTCTCAAAAGTTCTGAAACAAAGTTACGTCTACACTGTAAAGATTATTTTCATAGACTCCGAGAAAAATATTCAATTATCAGCTTTCAGAAAACTTCATGTTATTCTAAAAGTTACTTGTGTTTGCTTTAGGAGTCTGCCATAATTCTTCACTAAACGAAAATTGTCTGTTTACCACTTTATGGAAAATTAATAATATTTTATTTTTCTGTTTCTAAATTTTTGCATTAACGATTTCTTCGCGTATTTTTGCAAAACGCCCTCAGCTCGTAGTTTTTGATTATATTGTTTCATTAAACGATTGAAGTTGTGGCTACGAATGTGAAATGAGGCGATTTACTATTATTTTTTCTCCCGTGATTCACTTAAAGTGGGTGGCGAATGTTTAATCGTTTGAAACGGATATACGGGATATGGCAGGAGGCGCCCATGGGCTATTCTGAGGCATTCGCTTGGCACGACCTGGGAAAACTTTGGAAAATCCAGATCTGGATTGTCGGACTGTGTAACATAACATACGTCTGAGCCATACAGTAATATCTGTGGCCGGCGTTGTCAGTAAATGTGATGTTTTCTTTGTATGGTAGTAGTGAGTCTTTGACCTCCGTCAGGTGAAGGAAGGTCTGACGCGGGAACATTTTTCGGTCTAATAGTAGAAATTGTGAAAACTTCGGTGAGGTGGATGATGGAGACTTGTCATATGTGGAACTCACTGTTTTAAATGGAATACTGTGTTTTCAAGTGACTGTAGAGCGTTAAGAGGACGATAGTGAATGTGGGAGTCTATTTTGTAAGTCAATCTCTCTTATCCCACGAATCTGTGGTTGTCGAAGAAGAAGTCCGATTCCTTGTTGATATATTGTTTGGTGGTGGTACTTTCCGTCGGTGAGGAGGCAGAGGTTAATGAACTAGAATAAAGTTTGTTGGTAGATGTTCACTCTAAACTGTATGACTCTCTCATTTAATAATCCCGACGAAGAACAGTACCTAAACCTGGCGACCGCGGCTCAAGTAACCTTTTATTTACTTAATAATTGTTTGTGTTCAATAAGTGACTTTTAATTAAAATCAATAATCACCAGAAGGCTTTCAGCTGGTTTATCGAGAACTACTTCTAAGTTTTCTCGCTCCCTCCTATTACAATCCCTAATCGGTACCTAATCTGTTCTGGCCCTGATTTCTATTAACTTATTTTCTTCGTCATTCCTAGATATGAATGTTGTTGGTAGTAATTGTTGTTTGCTGTCTGCATACATTTGCACTATCCGATAATTAAAAGAGTACATTCACATCACATTACTTTAAAATTGATATTATTTACTAACAAGTATTATACATTGTGGTTGCTGATGATGCAGAACATGGCATTAGATGAAAATGTGTTGTGTAGCATCATCAAAATTGAATAGGGATCCAAACACATTTGTTACTAAAAAGGAGCCTTGTTACATTTTTCCCCCTGCAGTCACCTATTCTGTTGTGATAAGTAAAAGTCTTTCTCTCTGTTCTAAAAATTACTAGACTAACAAGCATCATTTACTTCTTATGTAACAAACTGGTTTATACTTTGTATCTAACGACATTAAAAGAAACATAAAACATCTACTGTAGTGTCAATTAATATACGGGTATAGGTTTATACACTAACTGTTGGTGCTTTCCAATGTGTTGTACAAACTCATATTTATTTCTTAGTCCTATGTGGTTTCCATAATCCAAGAGTGAAGGGTGAGCGGTTGCGCTCTGTCATCGCATTCTGGATACGAATCTCGGTCCGGGCATCCAGGTTAGGATTTTCCATGGTTTCCCCAAATCACTCCAGGCGAATGCCGGAACGCTTCCTTTAAAAGGTCATAGGTGAATTCTTTCAGATTCCTTGCCCCTATCCTTTCCCGCCTCTAATCACCTCGACGTTCACGGGGCCTAAAGCCATAAGCACAAAAAAAGAACTTATGGGGGAGGTAAGCTTAATACTTCTGTGGAAATAGGGAAATAATTTAATATGGAAGCATCACAAATTTTTTTCCTTTCCTTGTAGTTGATAGTGATTCGTGTATATAACGACAATATGTGAGGTGTTATTCTGACGGTGTTTTAGGGTGAATCAGAATTCCAATAACCATTCTTAAACCAAAGTTTTTCTTTGCGCAATTAACTGTGATAAGTATTTCCCCACTAAAAAATGTGTAGCTACACGAAAACATTACCATGGGGAAATTTATGTATAATTGTGTGTAACTGCGACAAATAATTGCAAAAACGATTTTTTTTTTTTTGATGCAGAGTTATTGATAAGGAATTTGTGACAACATGGATTGATGTTGTCACCTGTATTAGTTGGAAGAACAATATTTTAAGAGAAATTCTAGATAATATTCATCTAATACCTGGCCTTTTAATTTTTTACTACAGGTAAAAATGCACAGCTCAAAAATGAAATTACTACAAGTCCGTTGTAAAAGATTTAGAACTAAGAAAATATTGTTTCAGTGCGAAGGAAGCTGTGATGATGTGTTTGAATGAAAACTAACTAACAGCAGTAATTATACCTTCTTGCTGTCTGTGTGATAGACACCAGTCTAAATTGGGGTATTCTGTGGACTGACAAGAAATTTTCTTTTGCGGCTTGAAACCATTGTTCGTACTCTGAAAGCAGTCAGCACATTAACGACATGCAATGTCTTCTTGGAACCTCACCTGGTGGTTCTTCCTTATTCCTAAATTAGGATATTTCTTGACATTCTCAAAGACTGGTGCAATTAACATACAAAAATGAAGTTACGATAATGTCCATTATCTGTATTATTCCTAAACTCTATATCAAATTGGTTTGATTGTGTCTAAAGTTATAAAGTTCACAAGAAATATTCGCATATATTAAACCTTCCAGAAAATTGTTTTCAGGGGACCTTTAAATTGTGCCTCCCTTTATTTCTCTCTATCCAGTATTTTGCGACCGAAGAGGAAGTTACATAGAAATTAAAACTAACTCCGTGCTGAGTATAGGGCGGTGTACAGAGTCAAACAGTGCATTCTTGGCATTAAGGTTTTCTGAGCTACTTACCCATAGCTGAGACTCAGTGTGCGGTTTAATCCCAGAGCAGCTACAGGGCAGCCAAAATCTGTAGATGAACGAGTGTTGCTGAGCGCTTATAAAGAACTACGATAAGTGTTGGAGATATGGAGATTTTTTTATATGCCAAGTTAATAATATCCATGTCGAAATGATGGCTGATAGCAACAGTTCTCAAGGACAACAACAAACAATACAGGACTGCTTCCGTTAGAGCATGACGCAATACAGATTAATAGATGTGGAGTATTGCTAACTTCGGGATTTCCACTTCTGGCGTATCTTGGTGTTCAAGTGCAGTCAAATCGTATTACGCGTTATTTTGTTGCCAAATATTACACAACAAACTTCAAAGCACGTAGAATATGGCGGCTTTAACGCACTATTCTAGCAATGAATTTCTTTGCAGTTGCTCAGCCAATTATAATTGTTATTAAATAAGGCCCACGGTCCTAATTTTGTAAAGATTTAAGTTTGTACATATTTCGGCCCCACCTCGTTCCATTGCACGATTCTCTTTGTAATTAACAGGAAGGTATAAACTAAATACAAATTAAAACATTACGTTATCATGGAATTTTCGAAAGGAATATGGCGGAACTATTTAGGTTATGCCATAGCCAGGGAAATGCAGACATCGGTAAAAGAAACAGAAGTGCAGTTTCAATTGGTAATGTTGGAGTGATGGGAAATGGGGCTGCAGACAGAATAGCACGTCGTCAATTTACCACTGCAGAAACAAAAAACAAGTTTCGTATCCTGTACAAATTTCATGGCTATTACCGCCAACTAAGACTGAATGGGAGAAGAGATAACTCCCTGACTGTAAAGGAAAAGCACTTTGGTAATATCGCAGACAAGCCATGGTGCGCTCAACAAAAGCAGAGCAGGAAAGAAACAGACTTAGGACCGGCCACAATTTATTACGCGAAAAAAAAAAAAAACCAGTTGGCAGTGATTGGCGACTGTCGACAGAAGCGAAAAATTAAAACCATGAATATCACAAGCTCAACACGACATACTTACAGGTATACTAAATAATAATAATTCAGTATGTTTGAAATGCACTGGTGACAGAGTTTCTATTGGCTGTGCATTCCGTTTCTGTCTTAGCCGCCTTAACCTGACCCGGTAGCCCTACAAGGCACTGTTCGACATGGAATCCGAACCACGGAAGCGATTTGGCGTACTTTGGTGTAATAGAGGTGAAAGTCGGGTTAAGGATTTATGAAAATCCCCACCGAGGCAAGGATTCGAACCGGGAACCTTCCGTTGCCCAGTCAGTCACATTAAGCCATCAGACCACTACAGATATACTGTTAACACTAGCATGTCGGTGACGCGAAATAATAAGTAAAGAAGTTTTTACTTCACAAACTAAAAATTTAACTTAGTTCACAACCCGAAGGTTGGTCGCATCTTCACGAAGCAGATATACCAAGCTGTTGTGTCAGAGGCAGGAAGGCCAATTCTTTTCCTCAGGGGCCTACAGTTTAACGCAAAATCAGAACCATGCGTAGCTCATATAATCATATACAATTCCAAAATATTCCTGCTCATCACGGGATTTGAACCCACGACCGGTGAAAGAAACTTTTGGAAGTATGTGCCTTAACCACTGAGCTACCAGACCACCTTATTTTGTGTACTAAGTACTATCAAAATCGGATGAAAACTGTGGGTTTGTATGATCAACGTTGACAGAAATTAAGACGAGAGGGGAAAGGAGGAGAGGTTTTAAGTTATTGTAAATCAAACATAAACAGTTTTTTCGGTTTGTTTTAAAGTATACGTAAGTAAAGTTCCACCAAAATCGAATAGAAACTGTGTGTTCTAAAAAGCGCCTCCAACGCGCACATCATATGCGCAACACGTTATAGCATGTTGGTTACGCGAATTCATAGATTTACCCCCAGCCTACAGCCCGCCTTTAAACGTTTTCCCTTCAAAAATATTCTTACGGTAGGTGGAGTCACCTAGGTGCCCTCATCAGTGATACTGAGGAGGATATCTATGATTTTACGCTGATCTGCACGCAACATCATTCAGCAAGAAAACAACTGCTGAAGATGGTCTCGATATAACTCACATAATACCTCTGATGCGATCTCTCTAGTTCTGAACAAGAAAATGGTAAAGATATTACTCCTATAGGTTACACGTACCAAAGATGAAATTTAAAAATCAATCTTCTTTCCTACCTGATGTTATTGGCTACATCGGGCTTTGGCTTTATTAGCTTTTGGCTACAGCGATAAATAAGACTAAAAATATAAATAAATTTATTTAATATGTGGATTTAAAAGAAATTTATGTATTTATTTGCAGTTTGTTTGCGATTTAAACCATATTGGACAATTTTAAAAACACAGATAATTAATCTAATTCGTAACTTGCTATAATAGTGACATCTATGAACAGTGTCAAAAGCAGCGCTAGCGGTTATTATAGCCTGCTAACGTCGGGTTCATGGATTCACAGCGCCGCAGATATTTTGACGTAGTGACATCGTGATCAAACCAGCTTTTTATTAGTATTGATGACATTGGGCATACGCTTCTAGGGGATTCTAAGATAACTGAAAAATTAATAAAAATCTAATATATTCCAGTAATTTTTTTAATGAAACTGAAGGTGACAGCTTGTCGAGCATTAAATATGTTAACACATTCTACATTTAGCGATATAATTTCAAGACCCTTTGACTTTTGATTATACTTTGCCCCTTACTATCTGAAGGTGGTAAAGTTAATTCTAGATATTATAGATCCTCGGTGGTGAACAGATTCTACAGTCTCGCCAAAAATATAAAAAGCACAAGATCATAAACACTCTACGGACTAAAAAACGGTTAAATAAAGAAATTCTTTTCAGTTAGTAGAAATGTCACGCTTCATCTCACAAATGTTAAAACCTGTCGAAATATTCGTTTAAACAACAGACATCAATCTTATCAAGTACGCCAGCATTTGATTTGAAATGTCAAGTGAGAGCGGATTAGCTGTCGAATATACGGAATTTCCCACTCCACGGGTTAGAAATTCAGTTGGATTATAACGGTATATTTTTATGTTTCCTTAATATTAATTTAGCACACTTTAAAAATAAACTTCTTATATCAATCTAGTTAGCGGCAGTACTTATTTTTTCAGTTTAGTTTTCTGTCTCGGCCAGATTACCAGTACTAGGAAAATCTCTGTTAAATGGCGGTAATTATAATGTTAAATACTTAAGTATGCATGATCAGGGTTAGGTTTTTACTGTGAAGACAATGGATTGCGAAAACTTATGACTATCGAGGATTCATAAATGACCCTAGTTATGGTCAGTTTTCTCGTGGCTTTGGAACTAAGCGCCTCGATTCCCACATCCCAACTATGGTGGTCATTGCAGAGCATAACCTGTGGTCACTGTGCAAGACAACAAATAATCCTATTTTGTCCATGATGGATTGGTGGGAATCCGTGACTGTGATATCAAGTTTGGGTTGATATTGAAACCAGCAACCAGTCACAATTTGTTGTAATTCTTTGTTCATAAACATCTTTGCTACATCTGTAAATGCAGAAGCAACTTTCCGGCGTGCTCATAAGTTCCATTCAGACTCTCATAATAGTGAAGATATCATTAGTGTTAGTGCCGTGTGTTTGTTTGACAATAAGCCACCACAGAAATAATTAAACATCATCACATCATATCCTTTGGCTATTAAGAAGAGTTTGATTTCAAAAATATTCAGATAGCCTATCTAACGTAAGTAATGTAATTGAGATTAACCTTCATCGACAAAAATTTAAATTACTCTCTCTCAATAAATGTTACCTTCCTGTCGTTATAGGACGCACGCTCCAATTTTGCATCTGCATTTTTAAATACATTTAAAATGCATACCATCTGATGGTGAGCATCTTGCTTGAAACCGGTAATGGTTGAATAACCATAATAACAACAGATTGTGACTGGTTGCTGCTTTCAATACCAACCCAAAAAAACCTAATAATCCTTCTAGTGGAAGGCCTTTAATTAGAAGTGTTATTGTGGTCTGGTACTGCTTGACGTGAAAAAGGCCTGCGACTCCGGCTGCTACAATAGTCTGCCGTGCAAACTGATTGAAGAGGGCTTGTGCATTCAATTTGTCTATGAGCGCCTTTTGCGTAAGAGTCGACGACGCAACGGTGTACCATACAGGTGTTTCACCAGTTTCAATGCTGGGTCCTGTGTTGTATTCCAATATACCAGCACCAGATAGTGCAAATACACGCTGTGTGCATAGGTCACAGTATCCTTCATTTCAATCTGTAGCGGAGCTATCGCATCGCGACGGTTACAGGAAGACATCCTACTGTTCCAATCCTTTGCCAGGTGACGGATATCCACCAACTCATCCAAAACACGCGACGCTGAAGGCGACATGGACATCAACTGCACGATTCGAAACAATAGCTGGGATGTAAGAAAAAACACTGGGCACCTACGACTGGATCTTAAATTCGACATCTTGACGAGCACACAGTGCGGATATCAGTTAACGAGTACACACACGTCTACACGCATTTTACACTGTACTCAACGGGGAGAGTTAACTAGCGATAAAACTAGGAATTGCCACTTACTGCGCTGTGATGAGAGTTCGCTTGCCCCGAGTAAGAGAGATCTGACGAATCACGCACAAAATTAAGTGGAACCGCAATCCGCAAAACAGAGCGAAAACGTGTTTCAGCATTCGTGATCTTGCCTTCTCTTCGTCACTTTCCGGCCGGACGCGGCCTCTATCTGTTTGATTGCCTCGTTTTCCTTTAACCTTAAAGTTAACATTTGACTCGCAGCAACAAATGTGTGTTCTTGTCATCTTTCGTGATTGGTAAATAAATGGATTCACTTCTAAGTTTTAATAAGAATTCCCGTTTGTTTTTATTACATGCATTATTATTATTTTAGTTACGTCGCATTACTGTAAAATTAACTCTCGGATCATACAAACACAAAATAATACAGTTGGAATTGTTTCTGAGAAGAAAGAAGAAATAGTACAAAAAGAAGGTTAAAACTATTACCAGATATTTCTAAAAGGAAAAAATCTATGGAATAAATAGTTTTCAGAATGATTTGCAAAAATGTTTTTGCCGAAACTTGTTTCTGTACTTCATCAGATGTGAGATATCTGGTTTTAAAACGCGAATTTTTACTTTCTAATTCTGCTATTAGTATAAGATCTATAGTCACAAATTTTTCAAATACCGTAAAAGTTGAAACAATGAGAAAGATATTCGTTGAGTTTTGAAAAATCACCAATATTTGAGCGCTTATGTTCACCACAATGATACAAATTTTAATCTTTGCTTGCTTGTAATACTCGGTTCAATAATTTAGTCAAACAACGTCTGACAAGCTTTGGTCTTGGTATCTAATGTTATTTGCTTAATACCTGACGGAACATGTTTCATGGCAAAAGTTGGTGAACTTCTGCCTTGGTACCTGCGATTGTGCTTTTTCATACAGTATAAAATTGGCCGATGACGTATTATACGAAAAAACTTACCGAAAGAGAAGTCGAACGTACAGAAACAACAATGACTGACTAGGACGCAACGACGATGAGCTGGACGGGACAATCGGGACAAAAAGCTTGACCGTAACACTGGGTCATCAACCTATTGAAGTGGTTCCCAGATATAATGATCTAAAAAAAGTGAGCAAAGTTGTAAAATTTTTCCAAAAGTCTTTTATTTATAATCATTTCAATCAAACCAACGAGTAAGGAAGTAGAAATGGCATATATGTAATTCTTTCTAAATAAAGTGATAGTTCTACTGCTTAGTAGATAGATTATTTTTTAAACTGATGGGGTTTATCGTAAGGCATGTTACGTGAACTGAGTGCTTACCATATTTGATTATTTGTTTAATAACTAGAACTGGATTTAAAACGAGAGTGTAAAAGGCCATAGTATATTTAAGGTATGTTAGGAATTTTTAAATTAATTTTATTTGCTAATTAAAATAATGTTAACTATTAATTTGTATTATTTAACATATAACATAAAAGTTGATTTATTAATTCAGTAAATAGACTTTATTATTTAGTTTGATAACACTTTAAAAAATGTGCAGGATCCCGCGGGATTGACCAATCCCGCAATCAGCAAATGCGGGATTGAAAACACTGCGGGACTGAATCCTTAAACGCAATCCGTTATCGCCTGAAAAGGTTGCAGTTACTACTGAATAGAGGACTCACCTACACCTGGCAATGATGCAAATGGAAATCCAAGGATAGTTAAACGTTAAAGGTATTTCCAGCACCTGCATAAAAAGCTCTACAATGTTACACATCGCAACACGAGCCAATGAGTAACATACCCATATTTCCACGTCGCGACAATATTGCAGTAATAGTATTTTCAGAGTACGTGACGGTAATCCACATTTTCAAGAAAGGAGACCAAAAAGAGATTGTAGGAAGCACCAACCCATATCTCTAACGTTAGTTTGGACTACAGTTCTGGAGAATGTTGTATGTCCGAATATTGTGAAGTTTCCGGAAGAAATTGATTTTCTGATAACAAAGCAACATGAACTTTTGAAGAACAGATTGTTTGAGAAACAGTTGGCATCATTTTCGAATGACATAATGAAATATTCCTTGTGCACTTTCACAAGTTAATATTTTTCAATTCTGAGAAAACTTTCGATTCCATACCAGACAACGACCTTTTAGGGCAGATTAGCGAATGGATACAAGATATTATTACTGTCCAGTTGCAGTATGTCGTTGTTGGCGAAGAAGCCTCTTCTGATCTAAATGTTACAACTGGCGTCCCTTAAGGATGTAATAGAACTACTTCTTTTTCTTAATCTTTATGAACTAACTCGGACAGAATGCTTAATAGCAGTTTCACATTGTACGCTGACCATCCAGTCTATCAACGTAGTAGTACATAATGAATTCTGACATTTGTTTAGAATTTCGGTGTTATATGAATTGTTATTTCTGGATGAATGACAACTTACACTAATCCGCAAACAGTTCAGGGCAATCTGATTAACTAACAGAAAGAATCTATTCGATCAGGAGTACAAAGCAAAGAGTTCTGTCATTGACGTATTTGGTATCCTGAAGCATTTGTGCTTATCATTACAAAGCAACATGAAATTGGATGTGCACGTAACTTCTGAAGTAGGTAGAGCTATTCTAGATTGCGGTTCATAGGTTGAGTTTGTTAAAAATTGAAACGCGAATACAAAGGAGACAGTGAACAAAAGACTCTTGCGTTCACATTTGAACTACCATTATTCCGTCTGGGATCCGTATCGAAAGGGATTGATTGACAGTATAGAGAAAGTACAGAGAATAGCCGCTCGATATGTGATTGCTTACCATAGTAATTACGAAAGCATCACAGAATTGATACTTAAACTGAGTTGAGAATTTCTGCTACGACATATGTTTCGTTTGCTTTTATTTTAAATTATGCGAACTTGCATTTTCACTTAAGAGTGCTCTGAAATACTACGTCCACCTATCTATTTGATTGACAGAAGAAATAAGCTGCCGTAATAATTCTTACATGAATTCCTTCTTCCCTCGTTCCATTCTCTATTGGAATGCACAGTGTAGAGATATGGGAATGGAGATTGTCATGGCGTGGGAATGCAATATTGCACAGTGTAGAGATTAAATTCGCTGCAAAGAATTCTCTGCCACCCACAATTCTGTGAACTGCAGAATACAGTATATATGTAGGTCTCGTATGTGTCCTATTTATCCTCAGCAGTTTTTGCATAGTGCAAAAAAAAAAAAATGCAAAAAAAAAAATTATACTCTTATTAGTTCAAGACCTATAATACTGGAAAAAATTTTGGTTGGTTACGAATGAAAAACTTTAAATAAGTTAAGCTTTGTTATCTCTCATGAACGAATGTTTAAACATTAATGCAGTCAACATACTAATGCATTTTATATAGTAAGAAGCTCTTAGTGATATGGAAAAGGAAGATTTGTCAAATAGGGAATTGAATAATTGTTTTTCAGTTGAGAAACAAATAATTTTAAACATAAACGAATCGTCGAAATCTTCTGCTGATTAGAATATTTGAACAAATATTACAAACATGCATCTCAGGGATCACAATTATCAATAAAAAATTTACCTTCAAATGCTGCATGGAAGTATTTATTGAATAATTGCTACAGAAAATCAAAAAATAAATAAAAATAAAAAAAATGAAAAAAAATAAAAAAAATAAAAAAATAAAAAATAATAATAATAATAAAAAATATCAGAGTTAAATTTGTAAATAAAACCCCGACAAGAAACAACTGTTGTGGTAAAAGTTTTATTTACAAAATTGATTATACAACTGCGGAAAAATGGCCGATAATCCAATTAATAAATTTATCCATGATTTATTTAGAAAAATTTAATTTCTTTGTGCAATATTTTGCAACAACTGATCTTGTCTTCCAATTTTATCAAGGCTTAACACGATGGTAACACATACAATAATACAATAATGGTGATTAAAAAATTCCCGAAAACAAGAATAACTTTATTGCATCACGTTCTCACGTCCATGAGAAAGTCTGATTCATTCTTTTCTTCAGTTTCCGATTAGAGTTCCTATCAACTATTATCTCGATAGAGACATTGGTGTGCGAGTGAGACAGACTTCCATATTTCTACAACTCATCGTAATTCTTTATCAGCATTCCGTAACGTATGCTTACATAGAGATTGTAGCCTGTATGAAGTTGCACAGTTATCTCCAAAGCCCCGTACACTTCTCTCGCTCAGGTATGGCTTAGATGCTGCGCTCCTCTCCCGTACAGCAAAAAACTATAGCGTCGGCCTATAGGTGTAAGACATTATGCACTACGGTAATCGGCATTTCTACTTATGTCTGACTGTAGAGCAGTGCTGCCAAATCTACGAATTTATCCGTATGTCTACGGATTTTTATAAAAAGTTAGGATTTTGTTAAAATATTTACGGATTTTTTTATTATTTGTTGATTTTTCCTTATACTTGAGTTTTGTTAAACTTTGAGGGTATAGTGGTAATGATGCATTACAGAATGGTCAATAATTGTAAATCGTTTCCTTGCCATTGCTCGTGTGAACCAACGATTGAAATAAAGCTCATCTTTGGTTTGACTGATTATAGATTTGAATTTAACCTTAAAAGAGCGTAATATAAAATTATCGGCGCACTCTTTATGCACGGTGACACGCTATTTGACACGGCCTAGCCAATATACGAGAATCAAAGGAGCCGCAGTTTTCAATATTTCCTGTTATAGAAGATGCGCTAAATTTACTAAATGTCAACAAAAAAATGTATGCTCCCCCCCTCTCCCCCCTCCCCCCCCCCCCAAAAAAAAGGGAGAGTAGGCACCTCAGCAACAGTGCTGAAAGGACGCTGTATAAAACATGTTCGGAGATATTTCTTACTTTCAATGTAGAATATTATTTTGTATTTAGAATTTTAAAGAGCTGCAAATAAAAAGTATTCTAAATTTTGACTCTCTCTTCATTAATTATTGCTTCAGTCTTTCAGTTAGCGAGTCTCCGGATTTTTGTACTCAATCTACGGAAAGTTTAGCGGCCATCTACGGATATTCAAAGCCAAGTGGCTGGCAGCACAACTGTAGAGACTGTATTGTAGTTAAGAAAAATGCGTATTCTGAATGTAATGGATACCGAGAAAAGAGATTTGAATTTTGCAATAAGCGCAGGCTTTTAACTGAGTGTTACATATGTACTAATTTTAAGCAGTTTATCATGTAACACAATTTACATGCTACTGATAAGACAATTTTGTTCCTTTTCGATATACTACCAAGCTAATATGTATCCGAACGAACTGAACCGCACATAGTTACATTTCCTCCTGGAACGTATTCAACCATTTATTCACAACTGCGAAAACAGTGCTAAACGCTGTAGGTGGTCCAGTCACGCTACTATCAAAAATTAAGACACACCCATCACAATACAACAGAAATCAATATCATTATGTTCGTTCTATAAACTGGAATAGTGTTGACATTTCGCCAGTAAGAGTACCGTACAAACTTCAATGCATTTACTTTTTAAAGAGATATTAAGTGTCCATGTATATTCAAAACGTTACTGCGTTCAAACAAAACGCTAATTTTTTTACGAGAAATAAGACTCTAATAAAAGTTGCGGTCACAATTGCTCCAGAAAATTAAAATAACTAAAAAATTTTGGTAAAATTTATTGTTTGGGGTGTCTTATAATTTATCTCATTACACAGGGTGTAACACATATTTCATTTATTTTGGCAGTAAGCTCGTCAATTTGATTGCCATATGTCCGGTTCTTTTATTTTTTATTTTCCTTCACCAAAACTAATAATACCTGCTCCAAAAGCATAGAGAATGTTTTAAAAGCAGGTATTGCCATTCCGTGCATCTCACTTCCAGTAATAAATGTTGGCAATTGGTTCAATTCCATTGTGAATAATAAGTTTTGCGAAAGCATATTCACTGAGAATTGTTTAAAATTTTGCATTTGCACTTATTATAAGTTACGGCCGTTGATTTCTAATGGAACGTATAATTTTTATGTGATACGACTTTTTCAGTGTGCGAATTTTTTTTTTTTTTTTTTTTTTTTTTTTTTTTTTTTTTTTTTTTAAGGAAGTATGGTGTTACTTTACGAGTAGACCTTCCATAATCAGTTGGAAATGACGAAGGTGGATGGTTTAACATTCGGTAATGATCTGATTTAACGTAGTTGTGGCTTATGATCCTTACGTAATTAACAATATTCTGAGCCTATTCGTGCTTACGAGAAAAGTCGTTCATGTTATGCTACATTCATGGCATAAAGTTCGTTTTTACTATTTTAATTATAATATTCCGTTGACTTCTGCCGCCAGTAGTAGGTAAAAATTCCCTGATGTGTGGTTTTTCATAACATTGAACTGTTGTTTATTAAATTTTAAGCTCAAACGATTAAGTAGTAAATTTCTGGATCCAGGGGAAAGATTACTAGTCTGGATTATTAGATTCTACCAACTGAGGTGCCCTCTTTGCTTTGTCTCTCGCGCTGACTCTTAGTCGTTCTGAATTACGGGTGCCGTCCCGTAAGTCAGTGGCTAGCTAGCGACTTGTCTCGCGTTAAGAGGGTAGACGGTTTGAGTCTGACCTCGGGCATGAGTCAATTAACGAAGTGATATGCTCTTCCTGTGTTGCCTGTACAATGCTACACTAATAGAAAGTCACCAAAGATTGAGATGTTAAAATAACAGATTAGCTGGCTGAATAGGTACAATAATTCAAATTACTTATC
Organism: Vandiemenella viatica; assembly: GCA_031002005.1. NCBI lineage: Eukaryota > Metazoa > Arthropoda > Insecta > Orthoptera > Morabidae > Vandiemenella > Vandiemenella viatica. Next base: position 157,886,295 of record CM061919.1, on the reverse strand, counting down.
ACAGTTATTTACAGTCGAGTCTTTAATTTACCTGGTACCATTTGCATTCCCCCCCCCCCCCCCCCCAAAAAATCTGTTATTGTCTTGAAGAAGGCTTTCCCATTTGCTCGAATTGTATTGCGGTGGCTAGACCCCGAGTTTAAATTGGATGATACCCAATGCCGTAGCTAAACATTATCAATCACACACTATATTCGACGTCTCATTCCTGTACCATAAGAACATGGTTTTCAATTGCAGCTATAAAATTATAAAAATACTTAAAAGTGGAGCTCAAAGTTTTCAATGGTACTGATACTATCAAAAAACAAAATCATTTCACGGGAAAAATAAAACAGTTTCTAACACAGAAACGCAAGACCATGTTTTGATATAATTTCAAACTTGTTTGAAAAGCAGTTATAGAATCAAACTGCAGTTCTGGTCTAATTGTGCCAGATATTGTTATACTGAATTCTATGAATTCAAATTAAAAAATCAAATTATGTAGTCAAAATTGAAAGCAGAATCAAGTTCCTAATCCTGAAGTAAATTCTTGATTGACATTCATTTAATTAAACGGTCAATCAAAAAGATTGTTTTTCACAATTGCAGAAGATCAAAATTCAGTACTTGGAAATCGTAACAAACGAGAAACCTTTAAGAAAATGGAGTTATTAATACTAATGTTATATTTAATTCTCTCTGAGCATAATGCTGTCAGATTTTAATCTACTAGAAGATGTAGTCCCGATATAAAAATAGTAAAATAACATTTAAACAGTGACATTAATTTCATTTGATGTTTTAAAAATAAAAGTCTTAATAGGTCGTATTAGGAACTGTGGACACAAAATTACATTCCGTTTTTTCGCTCTATTTCCTTGTTTATTCTGGGTTTCCCTATTATCATCTGTCTAGTTCCCCTTATAGTTTCAAAAGCGTCAAATTGTAGCTTTCAGGAACTCCCTGATACATTAACATTGCTGATCAATACATCAAGATCCGTCCGTTGCTTACTGTATAAGGATTGATCCGAATTAAATTTAGAATAAATATCTGTTTAATGACAGGTACCTGTAAGGTGCGAAAATTAGGGAGTGGGGTTGGGTATTACTTTTCATTAATAATGAAAGTAACTAGTTCAACCAATTATTTCAAGTCGAAACATATTTTCATGTTGACCGATTTCAATATTACCTAAATAATTGATAATTGCCATATTTCTGCGGAATTTCAGGGTGGGACATATGATCGGTTGATCGGTACTGGTATGTATTTTTTTTTTTTTTTTTTTTTTTTTTTTTAAATGGTATTCGGCCATGTTAGCCATTCAGCCAGCTCAATGTGTTTTTTTTCATTTTACAATGTATAGATTTAATCCAAGTGTGATTGTTTTCTCTCTTTTGTAAGGACGACACAAGACGAACACAACACTTAATTAAAACCACCCATGCCCTCGGCCGGACTCGAACCGGCGACCCCTGCAACGCGAAGCAAGCACGCTATCCCTACGCTGCCGGGGTCGGCTACTGGTATGTATGCAAGCTACATTCTTCTTATGGTTTCTTGTTTCTCAGTCAATATCGTAGTTGGGAAATGAATTCTATAATGAATCAACAAGTGCTTAAGAAACTTTATGGGACCAATACCATTTTGATCTGCCCGTTTGTAACTAATACAGACATACATTAGAAAGGATTCGAAGTCAATGGGATGATTACAAGGAATCGAATAATTCAAATATATGACAAGAAAATTAAAAGGAAATTTACAATAATTTGGAGCAAATTGTCAAATGTCAGCATGAGTAGGAATAAAACTCTTTGCTCAGTCAAGTTCAACTGATGATTTGGAATGTTGTAAAATCCTTTGTACCATCATCTGAGTTTATACATAAACCATCTTTTACAACGTCGATGTATTCAAATTCATAATTTGCATTACGTATACCCATCAATATAATGCTGTAAATTTTTTGTAATTGTAATAGTAGCTCATGATTTGGCGGGACATGTTATTCTGATATGTTTGCCACAGTTAGGAAATTGTCACTGAAATTGCAAATGATTGGCAATCATCTTCCATTCTTCTGGTCTTCATTATTTCTTGTGTATTGTTTTGTTATTGTTAAGTTGTTACTGATTCATTAAATTTATTGTACCCGGGTAGTCAATCTATAACTTAGTAAATCTTATTTCTTTTATAAGACTGGTAATATTTTTCAGAGCATAGAGAACAAAGGTGTATCAAAATGTGGAAACTCGTCATGTTTGAAAGAATGCCAAAGAAGAACAAGATTATTCATGGTAAAAAGTACTGATGTTCTCAATGCGACGTTGGAATATACTTAAGCTTTTGACCAGTTAATAGGCACTTAATTGGATAAAGTTCTCAATTCAGAACAAAGAATGCGTGCAGAATGCTTGCTCATCAACGTTAGTAACAAGGCACTGACGAACAAATAAACTAAGTGCTCTGGTCTAATAGAACCCACACCTTTGTCCCCTACGTGTCCATACACTACACCATTAATGATTCTCTCACTATCATCAAACTTCACTGACGTCACCGAAATTCATAATATTGAAACCGCTCAAGATTCTAATAATGAAGGGTCACATTCAATGCGGGAATGTTATAATGTAAGCTCTCAATTTAATTAATTATTATGTATTAATTAGTGTAAGGCTTTTTATATTAATAAACAAAGCTGAAAGTTATCTGAGAAATATTATTTACCCTCAAAAATTCCTTCCGTAGCACCTCGTACATCAACTTGCAAGTTTCAGGTATTGTACGACCCGGTGACTGAGGAGAAATTCCCGAACTGAATTTTAAACACTCAGATTTTTCCTAGTTGCGAGAAATCGTAGAGTTCACTACCAACTTTTCCTCAGGAGGTATGTTGTTTCTCATTTTTTGTGTTATCCTTCTGAAAATGTGGTCCAACCAATATGAGTTGTTCATCAAACGTGTCAATTCGTAAATGGTCCTGGAAATCATTTGCCCTAAACTCACGTAGAAGCTGCTTGTGATTGTACTGTACATCTCTCGCTGGAAAGGCACTTTTTTGATGACATACGTCTTTTATCCCTTCTTTTAAATATTAAAACACTACCTAATCCAATTCAAGCAAGCAACTGTTAACTGTTTATTACAACTCGTTTTACGTTAAGTTAATGAACAACTTGTACACATGTAAATGTTACTACTTCACTGCACGTGAAGCACCTATTGACGGATCAAAAGTCGTTCACGAAGTGAAAGGATGAAAGCGCTGGCTAATCCCTTGAAACACCATGAAAACTGCCTACTAACAGACATACTTTCTTTTGAGATCAACTAGGGACCGTGCACAAACTACGTGGCTCGGTCCAGAGGGAGGAGGGGTTAGCTGAAAGGCTACGCTGGGCTACGTGGGGAGAGGGGGGGGGGGGGTTCTTAACCAGGCCACGTAACTTTCCTTTCGTAACATTTTTCACAGTTAAAATGAGGAACTGAACCCACAACAGCATGTGAGTATGTATTTCCCTCAGTTAATTATATCCGTATGTAATTTACAATAGTCTGACAAGAGAAAACAGTACAAAATGTCTTCTGGAATCAAAACGGAAGAAAGCTACGTGCTACGTGAGCGGGGGGGGTGGGGGGGTGGGTGGGGGGGGGGTAGGCAAAAGCCACGTAGGGCTACGTGGGGGTTCACAGGAAGCCAAAATGGAGCTATGTGGTTTATGCACGTTCCCCTACGACTGAAAATATTGGATACTGTTAGTGGGCTATGAAGGGAACATTTTCCGCACGATGTTAGCAGAATTATCTCGAAAACATGTGCGACAGGAAAATCTGTGTTAATGACTAACCCCGAACTTATTTACCCTTCACACATTCCACAGAAAAGAGTGTGAATTGATAGAACGTCGAGAAAGATAGCTAGTGTATGGGCTGCTCCCCGATATTTATTCTTGTTGTGATTCATCTCCGTTAAAATTAAATCGTCTTCGTTTCCAACAGATTTAAGTTTCTTTTTGAATTTATGTTACTCATCGCCCTCATTGTCATTGTTACTTCTATACAACTTCTTTACATCCTCTGACATCTCTTGCTCATTTTGATTTACAAATTTATCAGCATTTACATCAACTGGCCTCATCGCTAACCTCTGCCATGCAGATTCTCTTCCCATACGCCGAATTGTAAGACCAATATAAACTGCGCTGACTATTCACTTCAATTAAACTGTAATGCAACTTTTGAAACACAAGATAGGTTTTTAACCGAATAATGTTTAATAACGATAAACAGAAGTATTAATTGCAAACAACCAAAGAGGATATTGTTTATTTATATTCTATAGGCGTATTTGTTTTCGTTGTATTCTTTTTCCACAGATGTGTTATTGTAAGCTAAGACTGACATATTTATGTTGCGTAATGATAGTTTATATTTACATAGCAATTATTAAGAGGGTTGTGCAATTGAACAAGGTGGAGCCGAAATATGTTCAAGAATAGATCCATAAAAATAAGGACCGTGACAATTATATTTAGCGGAGCAACAGCTAAGAAATTCATTGCCAGAATAATGCGTTAAAGCCGCCATATTTGATGTGCTTAGTTTGTTGTGTAAGATTTGGTGACAATCTAACGCGTCGCTCGATTTAACAACACTTGAACACGAAAGCCAGAAGTGGTAATACCGAAGGTTAACAAAGCAACACGTCTCTTCAACTGTATTACCTCATGCTCTCACGGAAGTATTACGGCATTGTTTGTCGTCCACTTAAATTTCTGATTTGCTATCAGATATCATGCCGAAAAGGATATTATTAGCTGCGAATATGGATAATTCTCCATATCTCTAATTCTTATCGTAATGCTTTATAAGCGCTCCGAAGCATTCGATCGTCAACAGATTGTTGTTGGTCTGTAGCTGCTCTGTGTCTAAACTGCACACTGAGTCTCAGCTATGGGTAAGTAGCTCCGCAAAGCCTTAATATGAAGGAACACTGTGCAATGTCAGACTTTATACACCACTCTACAATATAGCCAGCACGGCGTAAGTTATAATTTTTATGTACTTTCCTCCTGGGTCGCACAAGGCTAAATTCGAATAAGTAAAGAAAGGAACAATTTTTTTTTTTTAAATTTAATTTAATTGCAATGGAGCACACGCTCCGGTGGCAATTTACCTACACACCCAAGTTCCCCCTATCCTACACCCACCTACATTTGCCTTCTACAAATTTTAACTTTATATTCTTTTAACGTTTTCGGTAGGTTATTCATCATTTCCATTGGTAACTCATTCCAATCCCTGACACCCTTACCTAAAAAAGAAAATCTTCCTACACCCTTGTGCCTGAAATCGAGTGCCAGCTTGTGGTCATGGTCATCTTTTCCCTTCCATGAACTACTTCTCATGCCTACTGTAATTCAGAGGTGCCCTGAAGCCATTTTTCTTAAAGGTTTTATTTATATGATTATTTCTTGTAAACGTAATAGGTTTAGGTACAATCAAACCGATTTGAGTTTGGGAGTAATAGAAGTTCTACACATGATTAGAGTTTTGGTTTTGTATCTCAGTTATTAAGACTCTTACTTGGCCCTGTTTTTGAAAACCATTTTTTGTTAAAATGCTAGACATTACATGAGTATTATTTACAATTGCTTTTAACATATTGTTCTGCCATTTAATACAGACGACAACAAACTATGACTTCACATACCCCTTATCAATAATTCTGCAGCCTAAAAATTGACAGTGGTTTCATGTAGCTACCTACCTTTAAGCGGAGGAAGAAATATCACATATAATTATCTAAAAAAAGTAATTAACTTTAGTTGGATAATGGTTATTTAATCTCTGTTTCATAGAACGCAGCACCTGAGTAATACGTAACACATTGCCATTACATACACGGTTCGCTGTCAACTATACAAAGAGAAATATGTTTAATATTAATTTTCCTCCTCAAATCAAGAAGGTCTTTGTTATAAAGCTTAAATTTATTCCTCTTCATGGGACCGAGCTTGTTGGGTGAGTGGTTAACGCTCTGGCTTCGCATTGGGGAGGAAAGCGGTTCTTATCCCCGTCCGGACATCCAGATTTGGGTTTTCCATGGTTTTCCCAAATCCCTTCAGGCGAATGCCGGGATGCTTCCTTCAAAAGGCCATGGCCGAATTCCATCCCGTTCCTTGCCCCCAGTCCCATCCCGCCTCTAATGACCTCGACGTCGACGAGGCGTAAAGAAATATACTATATCTCCTCTTCATGGAAATTGTAAGCTGAATAATTCTTTACTTCATTATAAATTTTATCGACCAAAAGGAAAATAAAAAACTATGCTGTCTCATAGAAACCGCAGAGGTCTAAGAAATAAATATACCTTTGTACAGGACATAATAGAGCGTCAACAGTTAGTATTGCTGGCCTCGGTAGCGTAGGGGCTAGAGTGCTAGCTCCGCGTACCGAAGGTCGCCGGTTCGAGTCCGGCCGAGGGCATGGGTGTTTAGTATTGTGTCTGTGAATGTCTTGTCGGTGTTGTAGTGTCCTTGTGTCAATACTTGATAGCAACAAATCACATTGAGCTGACTGTATGGCCCAGTAGCTGAATGCCATTAAAAAAACCAGTTAGTATTAGAAAGGGTTATTTCGAACTTTTCGACGTATATTAACTGATACTAGGTGTTATGTGTATATATCTACAACGTCTATATCATTTATATCGTTGTGTAAAAACATTTAATCTGTTTTACATAGGAAGGAAATGGTGCTTGTAAGTATAATAAATTTCAGAACATAGAGGTCTTCAGTTACCAGATCAGAAATTAAAATTACAGCAAAGCCCCTCTTTAGTAAAGACTGTTTTTAGATGCCTGTACAATTTCCTACATTTACAGCGTGCTGACTCTTCACAACTAATACCTACATCTTCAGCATCAGCAACCACAATGTAAAATATTTATTAGTAATTAATGTCAGTTCAGAAGTAATGCAATGAAAATTATACTGAGCATCCTTTTTTTAATAACCAAGTCGCGTAAATGCAGGTATACCGTCTCATTTCAAATTATTCACAATATTATCAACTGTTCAATACAGCAACGTGTAAAAAAACATTATCGGTGGTAAATGAAGTAATACATATATATGAATAGAAAATAAAACACATTTAATTTTACCTTTTTAGTTGAATTGGGAAACAGACACTTTTCGGAAGATGAGACTTGTTGACAGACTCCTGAAGTAAACACAAGTTATGTCTTTATATATTGAACGTTTCAACATTCGCGGGACATTCGGCACATTCTCTTCCAGATGCCGTGCAAGGTTCATCTTCTACCTGCTTGCTAGGCCTGTCTTCTTATGGTAGGTAGCAGATGTGTTATCACCTGTCTGTGAATCGTGTAGCCTGTGTTCTGTGTGATAAGTGTATTTTTGTTTGTGAAACATGTAGTATATGAAGCGAAGATTAAGGAGCATCGATCAAAGTAAGCACAAGAAGGTTTCAGGAAAATAGGGAATTTTTTAATAGCTGTTTATGGGGTATTACTCTCAGAGTGCAAAAATAGTCATAACAGGATTGGTATAACTTTGTTTCAGAACTTGTGAGAAGTATTTTGCTGTTGGCTGCACTGGCTGCAACTTGTTACTCCGTGAGTGCCGCAGGAGCTACAGTGTTGGACGAAGTGCCCCTTATTGATGGGTAAGTAACAACACCAAGTATTCAACTCCACCACGACATTCTCTTTGTAAACGGTACCTGCCGTTATGCTTCGAGTTACAATGGATAATTCAGAACAGGAAGCATTTGTTGATATTCTGTTGATAGAGTTATTACTTCTATAAAGTTATTTTCGCTGTAACAACTAGATTGGATTAGTTACAATACAAGCACATGAGGAAACGGAAGACTATGAACCACTTTAGTAGAGCATGAGTAGGTGGTGGTTGCGGTGGTTGAGACACAAGAAAAACACGAGCACAGTAGCAAATGCGTCATTTAAAATGTAAAGTAAAAAGGGCTCGTTAACGATCAACAGAAAAGTAAATGGTGAAGGGCTCTTAAAACGTGCGAAAAGGAGTGGTGAAATGGTGAGTAGCCGAAGAGGAGGAATAGTAGAAGAAGTATACCTAAAGGACCATGGCCTGGTATACTACACCAGTGGTGGGAACTATCTAAGATGATGACGGATGGTCGCAGTGTTTATCCTAAATTAATGTCACAACCAAAGTCATTTCTCAGTAACTTAGGATCCTTCCTTAGACACGTAATGCAAAGTACTTCTTGTTGTTTACAGAGAAATAGTGATTCAAAAAGACTTATATACGGGCGGAAAAGCAAGCTCTGAAGGGAAATGATTTCAGGGTACAGAAGTGCATACCCCGTACCGGTAACTGACACATACTGTGAGATGTCTAAGTTGTCTAACAAACAAAATTGCTACTACCATTTCGAAGTTATACGCGTTAATTAATAATAATTTTATGTAGTTGAACAACTGGCAATAAATGATTGCCAGAACAGTGAAAGTAGGTATTTCATCTAAATAAACTATATGCTTTTTTATGTTCGTTCGGTATAGAGGTTTTCCATATATTTCTGATCGTTGTCATAGTTAGCTCATGCAATGGGAGCTCTAATTTAAGAGCGAAAATGTTAGCATTCGTTGTTACTGCAATGGTAATGAGTTATTTAACTATAATTTAAGTTTCTTTCATGAGCGCCACGATATTGAAATTATTTCTTCTTTGGAATGAACGTAGTTTTTACATTGATCGCCATCAATGCGGCCTAGACCATTGTTAAAATATAATATTACGCGGCATAACGCAAGATGTTAAAACTTATTTTGAATCTGCTTTGCTTTCACTGTAACCTTACTACGGGGGGGGGGGGGGGTCTCTATTTTGGCCACATGTAAGTAGTTACAGCTGTGTCAGAAAGGTGTAAGCATTCTCGGTCAAATTTATATCGAGATGCAACCTGTCACCAACATGCAATACAGTGAATGTATTAATGTACGTGTGATTGTAACTTTGATTTTCTAGCAGCAATGTTAGCGGAGTTTGTTGTTAGGTTGGAATGCAACCTGGACCAGGATGACAAATTAAATTTTTGTACTAGTTCGTAATGCAAAAGGAATTGTATTGAGTGTCATTTTATTACAATTGTTTAAAGTTAAATAACTGGAAGAAGTACTTGATTGAATAATCTGTTCAACCCGTCATTTTTGACGGTCTGAGAGGCTAGTTAATGAATAATGAAACATTTGTAGATTTGATTAGATGTGCTTGTTATCCTGTTGCAGGCACAACGATCTCTCGGCTCACCTGCGAAGTCTGGTAAGCGATCAGATCAACGACTTCGACTTCGACAGCGACCTGACGCAGGACCCCGTCTGGAACTGCAGCAATTGTGCTACAGATATACCCAGGATGCGCGCAGGCAAACTCGGAGCTCAGGTAAGGACTATTATAAATCACTGACATATTCCATGCTTTGCTGATACACAGACTAAACGTATACAATAGAATGGTGAAATTAACAATCCAAAAGAAGTAAATAATATTCTGTTGATGTAATACTTCCAGTCAAGAATATGCGACATGCCTACGCATTTCACAGTGGTCATGTGTTTACCACTAGACTGGGCTTACCACACATTATACTTCAACTTCTCCAACTAATAAACAGGTTGCAAATATCTTACTGATACCTAATGGCAGCTGACAAAAAGTGATTTCAGCACAAGCAAATTCGTGGGAACTTCGTCTTCAGCTAAGCAAAGTTTATATTTCAAGCATTGCCGAATTGCTGGGGAACCGTTTAACTCACCGATGTTCTCAACGATGTATACGCGGGACTAAACCCTTTTGGAGCGTATGTTTTGAGATATCTGAAAACGGCTGTTGCAATAAGGAAGATGCAGAAGTGCAACACCAAATTGAATATGTGTGGAGGTTTAATCTGGGAAGTTTCCTAATGATCCACACAGCAATTTCATGAATGTAAAATATATGTATAACTGTTTCAGTACTGTGTTAAAAAAGGTAACGTCTTGCAAATTAAAGACAATAAATTGATGTACCCTCTATGTGAGAACGGACACATAGTGTTTCTTTAATACTGCCGTAAATGCCCACCCCTTTGGTTTAACTAGTTGCGACACTATGATGGCTTCAGACTCGAGGTTAAATGCTTCTAGTCCCGGTGACGGAAGACATGTTCACCGTCGAGGAGCTACAACAATGTTGATGGCCATTCGTTTGATGGATGGGGATGTTGCAATTTACAATCCACCTTGCTTCTGTTCGAAATTAATAGTTCGGATTGAACTCAAATCATATACTTTGATATACTTGATCGCTCAACAGCTCGTAGAGTTTCTGAAATAAGATCATGCTCTTTATATACACGAAATTGATTAGTTGAAAGGATGACAAGTCACTGTTACCTTACGCACTTATTAAAGTATGGAAAAGCATATAAATGAAGTGAATTCTTTTAATCAGAAGACTCCAATAGGACACTTTGGGGGATAGTATTGCTCAATTTTTCTGTTTTAAAAACAACACTATGTTTACATTCAGCAACACTTGTATCGATTTCACACTTGGGAAGAAGTCGGGAAACCTTCTCAGTTGCATCCAGAGAAGTTGGTGTGGTGGTATATGGTGGCGATGTCGGGTATTAAAGGTATTTATCTTATGGTTTTGTTTTGTCGATGGCTAATTAATGTGCAGTATGTAATCCTGCGATCTTATTATTAGTGAGTAGAGATTTTTCGTTCCGTTGCAGTTCTGGACGACCTACGTGGATTGCGCAACGCAGTACAAAGACGCTGTGGCTCAGACCTTGGAGCAGATAGACGTCGTCAAACGCCTGATAGCGAAGTACCCGGACGACCTACAGTTCGTAGACTCGGCCGCAGGTGAGTAGTGGCTCTCGACGTGACCAGTTCTAAACATCCATACCACACACTTGTTCTATAATCACTCTAACATGATTTTGCAAAATTGCTAATGTTATTATCGGTACTTGTAGAACGAAATGCGTAGAATGTTGTAAAACAAATCAGTGACATTGATAGTTTTTTTTATCTCTGTTTCGTCGAAGTGTTGAACTGCAGCCCCATTTGATATTGAACTCACCTGAAATTACCGGTCACCTTACTTATTAAATATTTGTGGTATCTGTTTTCGCTTAAGTACCTGAGTGACCGATCTTCACTCAGCATCTTTTGATTTCTGTTCAATATGCCAGACTTCATCAAAATCTTTGGAGACGTTTGGGGGAAAATGATTTTACTTATATACAGTATTACATTCGATAGCTTATATACATTCTATATTATAAAAACCTAACTTAGTTTACGAGATGGCATTAGAGCCGTTTCGGAGATTCCAAATACAATTGCTCGGTTTTTTTTTTTTTTTTGAAAAATCGTGTTAAAAACTTTAACAGAAAATCGTTATCTAATATGAAATTTCATCCAAATTGCTAGAGCCGTTTCCGAGATCGTTCAGTTTGCCATCTCATAAATTGCTTTTAAGGAAAATTTCTATTATTAAATAGAAATCTGAATGCGAATTAGGGATTCATTAATGGTGCAAGATTAATGGTAATTTATTTAGACCAGTACATCTCAGTGCTAAATTCGTCCACTGCTATAAGACTATGCTCATACCTCACTTTAACCTCACGGCTTCTGGTCCAGCCGTGTCTCAATAAAAGTAACTTTCGTTATAACCTTTCATAAAGCACAAAGCGCATGATTGTATTCACCAGAATCTTTATTCTCGTATGGTCACTGTAACAGCCCTCAGACCTAGGCTCTAAATGGAATTGTGGTTTATGAATTATTTTTAGTAAGCTAGAAGTTGAGTGAATATGATTTTGTATGTTTGTCTCGCAAATTATTATAAATCGGTGTAAATGAACTTTGTTTTATGAAAAGAAATTATGTAAACACTATTTACTTTCTTTAAGGACAGAACAATGCAAGAGAAATTGATTAAATGTTTGTATTCCAAGTATTAAGGTGAGCTACGATATTTAGAGGACAATTTACGACAGATTAAAGTGATTTATGTGGAAAATTGTGTTTTTAAATACCTTTAATTTTCATTTCTGAGCAGTTCGTAATAATTTTAAATGATTATGCATTGAATTTTATTGTTTTTAATTGTAAAGTACTGTTAAAGTTCGAGAAATATCTGTCGGAAGCATTTGTAATATTCTGGAACTTTCTATGAAACTTATATAAAGCGAGCGGCAGAGACTCTGTTGACAAGTTTTACGTCAGCAAAGACACTCAGTTGAAACAGTTTTACGCGAACAGTTGACGTGAATGGTGTAATCCAGTACTGTTAGAGTATTGACTTTGAAAGCAATATTGAATGTAATCGCTGGGGTTTGTATTTATATGTGACCATTAACTTTGAATTTTGATGTTTTACGAGAAATAAAAACTAGTTTAATTTGAAAGAGTGTCTGGGACTAATTATTTAATTTATAATAAACCACGAGACACCTAACAACACCTATTCGAGGCTTTTTCACGAGTTCGTAGATTCAGTAATATTTATGTTTATTTTAAAGACACATACGTTTATAAAGTAAACGATGATCACATTGTAACTGTTAATATTGTCTTTAAAAAGTTTTGTAAAGTAAGGAAGTTTGAAAAAATCACAACTGACAAAGTCAATATATATTTTTTAAATAGATACTTTTTAAATGTTTCACAATTATACCTGTATCATTTAAAGATAACGATTTTTTACAATAAAAGTGATATTTATTACTACTCTTCAAAATAAAATACCTTTCATTAATAAATATAATTTCATTTACTTACCAATTTTCATCATAAAATATCTTTCGTTAGTAAATATACTTGCATTTACTTATTTCGACAGTATTATATCACCATTCGGTGGTTGAACGCGAAGAATTTTTCGTTTGAAGGTACAAGAATTCATTGCTCTAAGATCAGTCGGCTTACTGGTTCCCGAAAGTCTACGAGATGGCGTTAGTGCAATTTCCGAGATACCAAATACAAGAATATCTCGTCTTGTGTAAAATCGCATTTTTGTAGGGACGAAACTTATTTAGATATACTTGAAAAGCAATTCGTTATCAAAATATGAAATTTCACCAAAAACGTTAGAAGCGTTAATGAGATAGCAAAGATATACACGAATTACTCCGTTAAAGATAAAAAATGTGATTCGGGATATAACTAAATTGAATAAACATACTTATTTTGTTACATTGACAAGAAAGACCTTACAGATGCACTTTCCACCTGTAAATGCCATCCTCAAGCGTTTTATTTGACTCTTTGGCAGGTCAGCATCAGGTATATTGTTCCTAGTATCGGTTGTCAGGAGGTCGTTCCGTCTCGAGTTATGTCTTCATTCCACGGCAGGGTTAAAGGAAGGAAAGGGGTTGGGTTTCCAGGTTGCCTGAATAGGGAATAGCTTTCTTTATTTAAGGGCTACAGATGGAAAGTTATGCATGTAATCCCATAAGGGATGTGCTGAAACGACCATTATATACTACCTTACCAACGACTTGGAACCATTTGAAGCTTCAATGCAGTGCACTTACCTTTTCAAACTTCTCACACAAATAGTTGTTGTAGCAGCTTACTTATACCACCTGGACAACGTAAAATAATAATGAAGTATACGAAATTTCTCATCGTTTGGTGATCACTTCCAATCTTCCTTTGAAACTTTAAAAAAGGTAGAAGAATCTCAAACCTAACAAAAGATAAAATAATTAGTTAGATGTGTACAATTACCACTTAATGTTATAATCCACAGATTTTTTTATTTTAATTACCGAACAGTATTACATTTAAATTTCAATCTGATTACCAAGTAACTAATTTTATCTTCTAAACCAAAACAATGCTTTGTTATGATTACAAATAATTTCTTAAAGCTTCTTAAATATTTCCATAAGTGTCCCCAAAAATCTTCTTTCAATCACTTGCCTACCTGTTGCTTAATGACTATGGATCATGCGTCTTCCATTTACAAATTCTCTAATTGTTGCAAACAGTCACTTGTCTATCTGTTACGCAATGTCGAATAAACATAAGCCTTTCATAAATCCTCCACTGCATATGTTGCACTATTACGAAATAAAACTAAAATACTAAAGTACTGCGTCTAACTTGTCCAGATTACACTATGAAGTTCTATAAACTGAGTCGACAACTAACAACAACTTCCTTTTCCTAAACTAACCAAAGACCTCTCCTGGTTACTGTTCAATAAGCTGGGGAAAAAAATTAATAACATGCTCTGCCAACACACCTTATATGATGAACCGATCAAAAAACGCCCTTAATAGTATGGCTACCGCCGAACTGTTGAACTCCGGTGCAATATCATGATGTGTATTCGATATTTTGTTATGGAATTGAGAACCTATGCCGCAATAATTTCCTCTAAGCGTAAATTCTGACATTACACCACGCACGCAATACACGATACTTACTATCAAAAACCAGAACAAAGCGCTAATTACTCTCTCAATGTGTGGCTGGACCTTTAACGTGTATCATCTATAGTTCCGTGACATTTGTTGATTGGATTTCAGACATTGGAAGCCAACGCTGGAAGTGGTACGCCGAACGCCATCCACAAACTTCATAGCTGCATTTAAATGAACGTTTAACCCCTAACTCCACACGCATGACACTGTTCATCTCCTTGGAGGCAGAGTAGTCTCTTAGCGACATGTGACACTTCCGAATTAACATATGTCAGCTTTCACATCCACTACGTTGTGTTGCTCATATAAACATGGCCAAAAGGGTGGTGTTTCACACACAGGCAGGCAGCCACCTAAAGAAACTAAGTATTGCAACAATGTCAAATTGCGCAGTCGCTTTATTTTGGGTAGTCGCAATCCAATCATAAAAGAAAGTACAAGAGTCAAGATGTCATATCAATATTCAACAATATCTTTATAAGTTAGTTCAGACACGTTCGTTCAGCCGAAATTTTTTAACGAAGAACTCCAGCTGATTACCCTCCCTGGAGGCGGTTGCAGTGGCGCCACTTCCGACGTGCAGTGTTGCTCTTTATATAGCTCGTGCTTGCTCTGGTGACGAAACGGTACATGAGATATGTCAAAACGAAAAATTACGAAAATGCAAACAGCCGATATATCAGAAGCTATCATGACATGTCAGTAACAGTTTTTTGAATAAATTTGCAGGAATCTTGGAGGCTTTCGCTGCTGGTAAGATTGGGTCGCTGATCGGTTTGGAGGCAGGTCATGGCATCGACTCCCGACTGGCCGCCCTCAGAATGTACTACGAGCTGGGGGCGCGTTACATGATGATCACACACGCATGCAACACACCCTGGTGAGAACTACGACCATGCGTAGACAGAAAAACACGACTACAAACACTGTTTGCTCCAACATTTGAGCAGTTTTGAGTAAGACTCCAACTATAATACCGGTAAGAAAAGATTTAAAATTAGTCTGGACGTGACTTATGAATTTTAAATGATAGAGGAATAACTCCCTATCTAAAAAATACACAATGTATGTAACTTAAAGAGCATCATATCCCATTTAAGTGATTTAAACTGATCATATATCTCATTTTCTTTACTACCTTCCGCAATTAATGATCTGCTAATTAGTGCGGTAAGCAAGTCTTTATTTGTTTTTTGGAGGAGCATCTGTATTTTTTTTAAATTCTATATTAAATTTTTTTATTTAAACATTCGATAGACGTGAACTAAAAGTGCACAAACGAAATTTTTTTTGAAAAAAATTTGATTTTAAATTAATAGATTTTTAATAATTTACATTATAGTTTTTGTATCAAGGCATTGACTTTGAAGGCTGCAAAGATTTTTTTTTATTTCGTTGCTTTACAATAAAATGTCATGCTCCACTGTGTTGTCATGAATTAAGAATCCATATTTTGAAATATTTCTGTTCATTGCGACTAGATTTACAAATGACCAGAAAAATTGGCCATTCAGGTGCCACTAAAAAACGTATAGTTCACACAAGTTTCACAGTGAACAGAGGTTAAAAACTAGCTAAAACTTATTAAGGAGAACTTCACTCCTCGCAGTATCTGGATCAAGATTTGCTACAATACAAAATTTTCTATGACTTCTGATTTTAAGTAATTGTAAAGGAAGCATATGATATGAAATAGATTGAAGTCAATTGGTTTAAGAACCATTTAAATATATAATTCATTACTGTTGTATAGTTAAGAATGAGAAAGCTGTGATATTTTGTATATCAAATCATTGACGAGAGTGTTCTCAGGATATGGTGGTTGCTTACTTGTAGCTGTACAAATCACTTCCCCACCAATTTTCACGTACAGTTTCAACGTTATAACGGACTTCTTGGAAACTACTACAATTATAATGGAGGAATTGGCTCAGTTACATCATTAATCTTAAGTTCTTACGATCCATAAACACTGATTGCAACCCAGCTTAATACAATCACGAGTGATGTCTGATGTTGCAGGGCTGACTCATCAACAGCGGACGATGAGGGTCCTGAACACAATGGACTTACCGACTTCGGACGGGTGAGTACTATTAAGATCGATCTCAAATATATCTTACGTAATAGTAGTTAAGGAGTTGATTATTATCTACTATATCTGTCCGCCTCTTTGTCCACTAGTAATTGGAGATTTCTGTTGTCAATTCACAATAAACAGTCAAACTAACGTTAACATGATAGGAAAAACCAAACGAGACACCCTGTACTTCCCTGTTCCTTGAATCTTTTTTCTGTTTCTAAATTCAGGTTGTTTACAAATGTTTTAAACACGTTTATTCTCATCATTTGTTTCTACCATTTGTTTGTGTAATTGAGTGTTGTGACAGTGTTTTATTGCGTGTTAATTTTGTTTCCTTATATAGTATTAGAGGGGTGTCTTAGACTCAAATAAATAAATACCACGCCCTGAAAATACCACTAATTGGGAAGATTTTAGGTTGTTTATGAATCAAAGGTACACTGTATTATTGTTCACACAGCTACCCTTCAAACAATATTCGATACGGTAATACCTGGCGTGTGTACGAACAAATAGCTTACATTTAATGTAAATAAACTACAAAATAAAAAAAACCTAATTTGATCGCAAAGGTTATGTGTCATATTTTCTACGATTCGAACATACCGGCACAGCATACATAGTGCTAATCTGGTCAAACATTATAACTACGAGAATGTTACACGAGACAATATGAATCTGAATTGGGGAACAATTAGGTTAGCTGACCATTTAGTTATTTCTCATCGAAATATAACATAAGCTATTAATTCTGTGCCACGAGATATTAGTACAAAAAGTTTTGTTGGATTGGTTAATTTTTGCTTGATAGGTTCAGATACATATAACTACACCAAAATTAACGGTTTGACCTCTGTCTCATTAGCGAAATCTGATACTAATTGGATGATCTTCATGTTCTCTGATGACGTAAGCTATCACTATGTGAAGTTTCGCTGGTATCCAATCATTAGTTTTTCGTTGAAGCGGGAACATACGGAAAATGGTTCCAAAGTTTACGGTTTTTCCCTATGTTTCGTTCAAAACTGTTTTACCGATCTAGAAAATTTTTCATAAATGTTTACTCACGTAATGATCTATAACCACGCGATGTTTCGCTGAACTCTGTTAATTAGTTTCTGAGAGTTGCGCCGTACAGATAAATGAAAAAAACAAACTATATTTGCGCTTTTTTCCTGTCTATCATCGCAAACTGAGTTATTAACCTGGTTGAAAGTTTTCTACACGTTATCTGGTGACATAAGCTACATCTATGTACGGTTTCGCTAGGTTTGATTCAACAGTCATGCGTCGACAAAGAGTTGGGAAAAAATGAAGTTTTACAGTTTTGGACTCTGCAGGGTGCACCATCGAGAATAAGGTAACTTATCGGAATGGATCCTACGTCCTGAGCGACAATATGTTGTTTAACATCCACTGCGTGATACGGGAACATACAGGCAGACAATAATTCAAAATAATACGGTTTTGGTATCTCTGACAGTAGTACCCAGCAGTGATTTTAAAATAAAATTCATATTCAGACACAACTTTTTAGAATTTAGTTTTTTAATATGGATGACTGACCTGAAAGCATGTCCTGCGAATAATGATGTGAGATTTGAGGTAATCTTAGTTGCTGTATATCAGCAATCTTTTGCGGCTGATTCTACTCCTGGATGATGGGTAATGAGTGAGAAAGACTGTCAACTTTAACTTGTAATTGCATTACGTCTTGTGAGTAGAATGCGTCTTTACATCAAATTTGATTGCGGCCTCGGAATATTCCTTTTTGATAGACGGTGATCCGAGAGATGAATCGGCTGGGGATGTTGGTAGACCTGTCGCACACCTCCCACCAGACCAAGGTGGACGTCATCAACGCGTCGCTAGCACCCATCATTTTCTCTCACACCAACGCATGGGCTCTCTGTAACAGCAGCTTCAACATTCAGGACGATATTCTGCAGATGGTGGTAAGTACCTCCTTATTAAGAGCCATACAGTTCCTCGACTTACGTAACTTAATTGCTTTAGCTCATAATGAAGCTAACTTTCTCCAACTGTAATTACACGTCTTCCTATCCGGATCTCGATTTTCTGCTACCATTCAGAAGCGGCAAAACAAACTCCCTTTCATCATGCGATAAACACAGCAAGAAATTCCGTGACTTTTCAACTACGGTATCGTGTCAAATATTTGGGTTTTAAGTGTGGAGGATATGTTCTCTTTCCACTGTAGAATTGCTTCATTCTATTTTAATATTTTCGCTACTCTCCCCGATTAGAACCAAATTGTAACTGATATTCTTGGATGAAATCTGGTTAATTTCTTAAAATGTTTTCAGCCTTTTGAGTACCTTGTTGTCACTGCGATTCTAATTTGTTCTTGTTAGTGAATTCCGAACAACTAACATCCCGATTTAAATAATATAACTATTTCTTCACTCCACAAATCAAATTTTTACCCGTTTCAGACCGAAAATGGTGGAGTCGTGATGGCAAGCTTCGCCTCAGAGTACTTGCGCTGCGACGGAGTCCAGGCTACACTGGAAGACGTGGTGGGTGAGTAGATTCTCACAACGACTACAATCTGATGTTTAAATTAACATAAACATATACGAGGCGCGTCCAGAAAATAAGTTCCGTTTGGTAAAAAAATGAAATTGTACACAGATACAGAAGAAATTTTTATTGCACAAAATTCTACAACTCTTAAACTACTTTTCCACATAACTGCCCAAATTTTGCAGGCATTTGTCATAGCGTGGAACCAGGTTTTGTATACCTTCTTCATAGAAATCTGCCGCCTGTGTCTTCAACCAGTTGGAAACAGTTTCTTTTAGCTCGTCGTCATTGGTGAAGTGATGACCGCCAAGGAAAGACTTGAGATGTAAGAACAGATGAAAGTTGCTAGGAGCGAGGTCAGGGCTGTACGGAGGACGGTGAAACACGTCCCAGCCAAATCCCTGTACGAGGTTTTTCGTCACGTTAGCAGTGTGTGGTCGTGCGTTGTCGTGAAGCAAAACAACACCTTTTGACAGCAGTCCCCGGCGCTTATTCTGAATTGCACAGCGCAATTTCCGAAGTGTCTCGCAATAAGCATCTGCTTTGATTGTTTGACCACGCGGTAAGAAGTCAATGAGTAGGATGCCTTTCCAGTCCCAGAATACTGTGAACATCATTTTCCGAGGTGTCATGATTTGCTTCGGCTTAACCTTTGGTGGGGATGAAGTGTGCCTCCATTCCATTGATTGCCGCTTACTCTGAAGGGTGTCGTAAGAAACCCACGTTTCATCTCCTGTGACTATCCGTCTCAGAAATTCTTCGCCGCTTTCAGCATAACGGGTCAAAAACTCAAGTGCACTACCCATCCGTTGTGTTTTGTGTTGCTCAGTGAGAATCTTTCGTAACCAACGTGAGCAAAGTTTACGGAATTTCAGTTGTTTGGTAACAATTTCATGCATCAGTGATCGTGAAATTTGGGGGAAGTCCATAGCGAGAGCACTAATTGTAAACCTACGGTTTTCCTGGATCTTGTCATCAATCGCGTGAACCAGTTCTTCTGTAACCAAAGGTAGACGCCCACTTCGTTCTTCATCGTGCACATAACTACGCCCGCCATTGAACTGTCGGACCCATCTTCTCACCATCGAATCACTCATCGCATTTGGTCCGTAAACATCGCAAATTTGCCGATAAATTTCACTTGGTTTCACTTTCCTCGCATTCAGAAACCGAATCACAGACCTGATTTCACAGGCGGCGGGATTTTCAATCAACGCCGACATTTCAAACAAGCACAACAAAGCGTATACCTAACTGACAGCGATCTCCAAATGGCGCACGATCTTCCCCTTGATACACATCGTCTACAGCGCATGTGCGGAACTGCAATCGCAGCGCTGCAGCGGAGATAAATTGAAACGGAACTTACTTTCTGGACGCGTCTCGTATATGACTTAGATCAGGAGAAAAGGAAATCTATTAGATTAGATTGGATGAAACGGACATAAGTGAATTTATATATATAATGTATATATACTTACCATAACAAATAAATCAAGTACATACTTTTTTATCAGCATAATCTCCTGCTATGAAGACATATTTACTATGTATTGTGATGCAGTCAACAGAAACTAATGGTGTTGCGTCGTCACAGATCTGGAAACGTGCCAATTTCTGCTCAGCAGTCACAGAAAAAAAGCAGATGGAAGCCGACGATATGATGACGATAACGCATTGAGAAGCGCGCACAGTAGTAGGCAACTGCGCACATTCTCGTATGTGTTGTCGTCATCAAATCGTCGGACGCTATGTGCTTTTTTCCGTGTCACGAACAAATTAATATCACCGGGCGGTGGGTCAGGACAGTAGGCGGGATGATTAATTTTTTTTGCTTTGGGAGCGTCCATAAACTACGTTTCTCGGTCTAAAAAGAGGGGGGGGTTTAGCTGGAAGGCTACGCTGCGCTAGGTAAGGGGGGGGATTCCGAGTCAGGCCATGTAGCTTTCCGTTTATATCATTTTTCACAGTTAAAATGAATCACAGAACACACAGCAGCCTGTGATTTATTTCCTTCATTTAATTACTATATCCGTATGTAATTTGCAGCAGTCTGACAAACAATAGTCTGAAAACAGTACAAAATGCTTCTGGAATCAAAAAGGAAAAAAGCTACGTGCTACGTGGGGAGGGGGGGGGGTAGAGTCAAAATCCACTTTAGGCTACGTGAGGAGAGAGGGGGAGAGGGTTCGCAGAATGACAAAATGGAGCAACGTAGTTTATGGATGCTCCCTTTGTGCGAGTGAGTGATGCAATGTTTGCTTGAGCGTTTTAATCGAGAAGAATCGTGTCTTTGTTTCTGATCGGACTTATAGTGATAGGTCAAGTGTCATCACAGGTTATGAAGGAATTAAAAAATGTGTCCCCTGCTCCCGCAAACCGTATTGAGAGTCAACCACACACCTGGAAACGTAACAACTTGTGTTCAGCTCTCAAAAGACGCTTCACCCGTCGGGCAGACAGTTTACGGAATCACCGGTGCCCACCTCACAAAAAATATCAGAAACGGTTAAACGTCAGTCGTGATCCAATAGTTGCGAATTGTATGTTTCGTTCTGTAATGGTTGTCCCTGGAGGACGATTATGGCCATTCAACAATTCCTTACGCTAGGCAAACACACTGACCTTGACAGTGTACTGTCCTAGAACTGTAATTTCTGTCTCTGCAGAATTTTGACTTGGTTCACACCTTCAAGGGTGACTAATCTAATAATTCTGTGCTACTCGACGCTCGTCACAAGACCAGCAGTCACTCTAAAGATCACCGATGTCCCTACACGTCAATAACAATTATTCAGTTCAAAGAGTCTCTTTTTTTATTTGAACTTCCCACGAATCTATTACGAATTGTTATTATTACATTTAGTACGTAGGTGACCAATCTTCACTCGGCATCTTTAGATTTCTGTTCAATATGCAAGATTTTGAATAAAGTTTGATCAGAGTAAAATGTTTTTATTGTAGTCTTTGTAGACATTTTGAGATGCGCAGTTCCTTGCTCTAACTAAAGAGAAGCTTAGCTAACATCAGTAGGCTTACTGATACTTGAAACTTCTACGAGATGAGGTTAGAGCCACTTCCGAGATACAAAATACAAGAATTGCTTTTTTTTTTTTTTTTTTTTTTTTTTTTTTTTTTTGTAAAATCGTGTTATAACCCCAGAAAACAAAACCTTGTTACAAATGAAATTTCATCCAAATCGCTAGAGCCATTTCTGAGATCGTCTGGTTTACCACCTCATAAATTGATTTTAAAGAAAAATACTATTGTAATGTCAAACACAAATCTTAATAAAAATCAGGGATTAATTACTGGTGCAAGATTTGTTGAATTCGCTTAGACGAATACATCATCAGTGCATAAATCTATGCTCATACCTCGCATTAACCTCTCAGCTTCTGATTAAACGTGCCTTTTAAAAGGATTAGCAAACAATTCCCAATAGAAGCAACCTTTATTATGAACATTAATAAAGCACAAGTTATGACTTTTCAAAACGAAGGATTGTATTTATCAGAACCTGTTTTTTCTATCGACATCCCTACGAGAGTTTTCACGAGTTTGTAGATTAATTAATTTTTTTTTTTTTTTTTTGGGTAAAGACACATGCGGTCAACGATAATCACAAAATAACTGCTAATATTGTTTTCAAAGATGTTTTGTAAAGAAAATTGAGACAAGGATATCTGACAAAGCCAATATTTTTTAAATATGTACTTTTCAAATATTTTTCAATTAAACGTGTAGTATTTAATGATAACGACTAATAACAGTAAAAGTGATATTTATTACAACTCTTCAAAATAAAACACCTTTCATTAACAAACACTTGCATTTGCTTATTTCCCCGTCATTATATTAGTATTCGGTGACTGACCACGATACTATTCGCATGGGTCAGCTAGTGTACAAAAACTATTTGTTTAAATATATCAGTTCATTGCTGTAAGCAAAGAGTACTTTTAACTAAACATTTATTGGCTTACTGGAACCTGAAACGTCTACGAGATGACGTTAGAGCCATTTCAGGGATACCAAATACGAAAATTGATGTTTTTTTTTTTTTTTTTTTTTTTTTTTTTTTTTTTTTTTTTTTTTTTTTTTTTAAATACGATCACGTTTTTGTAGGGAAGAATCATATTTAGGTACAATTAAGAAACAAAACGTGATTTAAATGTGAAATTTCATCCAAATCGTTAGTGTCGTTTCCGAGACTGCAAATTCAAAGATACAAGATGTGTCATGATAGAAGAAACAATGTTCTCTCTTTTCAGCACACATCAACCACTTCCGGACGGTGGCTGGAGTGGACCACGTAGGCCTAGGCAGTTACTTCGATGGAGAGGTCGTGTAAGTTCACCTTGCTGGTATCCATTTTAGAATAATATGCCATAATTTATTAATACTTTATAATTCTGTTCAATGTATGAATCTTCTATTTAATGATGTGTCTTGCTACTGAAATTTTGTCATTGCCGACCCGCCTGTAACAGTTTATTTGGTAGGTTATAGATTGTTCCAATGGTTTAAGCTTCAACCAAAGTCTTCTCGCCGATACTTAACATTAAGTGGCCCAGGCAGGTTGAAAATTCCCAACAACACGACTTATCACCAAAGAACTCTACAACGCACGGAGAAAAAAACATCATTTAACTTCTAGGCAGAGGAACAATCTATACTATTCCAGATATCTTGAACATGGCTACAGCAGGAAACAACTTGTAATCAGAATTTGATGAGGTTTTCACAGTTTAAAGACATATGTTCTAACTTTCTATGTGACATATATTTCACGATGTAGTTGTAGTTGATTGGTCAGTTGGGGAAGATTAATTGCTTACCTTCCATTTTTTTTTTTTAAATCACCACCTTCCACTGCCTTATGAAAAATACATATATTATTTTTGGAAAAGAGAGGTGAAATCATTACTTCTGTGTGACATATATTTCACGATGTAGTTGTAGTTGATTGGTCAGTTGGGGAAGATTAATTGCTTACCTTCCATTTTTTTTAAATCACCACCTTCCACTGCCTTATGAAAAATACATATATTATTTTTGGAAAAGAGAGGTGAAATCATTACTTCTGTTTTAGCATTGGAAAATGATCGATTTATTTTGTTCTCATAAGTGATTACAGACAGAGGTATATTTATCTTTAATCTTAACATCTGTCTGGTCATAATAAAGTCAACGCAGTACCTCGTCTTACAGTTCCGAATTAGGAAACAAACAATTTTCGTGATTTGAAACTGAGAAATTGTAATACACGTAGCCTACATAGTTGAACTTTACAGAGATTCACAAATTTCCTGTGTAACTGAAGCAAAAAGTCTCTTAAACTTACTGAGAGTGATTCGCGTTTTTACAATGATTACAAGCTACATATTTAGATTTAAATGAATTTTACAGGGCGCCAGGGAATTGATTGGTTCCCACCAAGAATAATGATTGAATGTTTCCAAACATGGAAACTGTCTTTCAATGCAATGTAGAGAAAGAAAACGAAAGAGACTCGGCTTTTAGATACAACTAGCTCAGTGATTTATATTCGGCAGCAAAAAACTCTCCCTCATTAGGCCGTTAAAATACATTCCCAATGATTGACTGGAGTACATACTGTTTCGTGGACTTACGGCCCCGAAAAAGTCTCCCTTCTTTGCTGGCGAAAACATTCGTCTCTCATTTGCTAAAATTGTTCGGGTGCCTTCTTTATTTTTCGTAAAATACATCGAGTGAACGACCCCTCCAAGGCCCCTTCCTGGCGAATTCCAGTGGCGATCCACTCTCACAGGGATTATTACCACCTCGCTAGAGATAAGCTCCTGCTATTATCCACGCTAACTGAACTCTCCAGTCTCCAGCCCAATACAAAGAATTTCACTTATTTATTACGTTTAGTGAATCTAAAAATCAATACTATTTAATTCAAATTTGTAGGAGACAGTCTTCATCTTGCTACAAAGTAAAATAACTACTCAGTAGGAAATTTGATTCGGTTTTGGGAAAAAAATATGAATTATAATCTGACATAATATGGATAGTACTTATCAGATGCTAACAGGCGTTTACAGTAGAAAGCTCTGTATCAGGTATTAAATTCTTGATGTGTATCATCACTTTAGCTTAAGTGTGGTCGGAGCAAGAAATTAGTATCTAATCCTGATGCCATATCTCATTTCATTCTGTAAGTATTTTGCCTATAAACTCGATAGATAGCAGTAGTGTATTGAAATTGACAAGTTGTATTTAGTGTAAGTACCTACACCTTTACCCGACACAGTCGACATAAGATAATTCGACTTATAACTTAGACAAAGAAGAATAAATCTTGATAAACGGAAGATTTTCGCTTGCAACCATCTGTGGCTCCTTGCGGTTTATACAGGGTGTTACAAAACTTTCTGGAAACATTCCTCACACACAAACAAAGAAAATATGTTATGTGGACATGTGTCCGGAAAGGCTTACTTTCCATGTTAGAGCTCATATTGTGGACGGCTGTGATACAATACGCCATTCTCCAGGGCTGCATCAACGCATCAGGGATTCCATGCGACGGAGGGTGGATGCATGTATCCTCGCTAACGGAGGATATTTTGAACATTCCTGTAACAAAGTGTTTGAAGTCACGCTGGTACGTTCTGTTGCTGTGTGTTTCCATTCCATGTTTAATGTGATTTGAAGAGAAGTAATAAAATGAGCTCTAACATGGAAAGTAAGCGTTTCCGGACACATGTCCACATAACATATTTTCTTTGTTTGTGTGTGAGGAATGTTTCCTGAAAGTTTGGCCGTACCTTTTTGTAACACCCTGTATATGCCGGAATGTTTGCAGGCTTCTGAAGAGTAAGACTGTAGGGAAATCATAAACCTAGTCGTATGTATAATTGTATATCTGTGTGTCTGTCATAGGGTTTCCTGATATATACAAAAATAGCTTCAGCTTCAGCAACTTTTCAATAATTTCCCTCACAGTTAATCAGCTTGCTGTGAAACTTCATAGATATTCTTTAACAGCCATTATCCTTAATGGAAGTAGTGTATTCAAAAACGGTAATAATGGCATGTTGTAACTGAGTTACAAGAACTTAATTACTGTCTACCTTCTCCGGGTGGCGCCGCATACTTGCTTGAATTGCCGACGTTTCGACTGAAATGCTTAAGTCTCCTTCTAGGTCAGAAATGCTCCAAGTTAACACTTGACAAAACTATTTGTTCCACCCGAGTACTCCATCAGATACAAAAAAGTAGTTTCTCTACAAAGTCTTTTTGTAATAATTCTTATCGCAAAAACATGTTATTAACATCTCTTCTTAATCTAGCTTCACTGCTTTTTATTGGTTGTATGTATATATAATCTTCTCCATATGGTAATTTGTTTTTCAGTTTCTTCTTTATTTTCTTTGTTTCCATTTCTGTGGATAACTTACGTATATCAGTATCAAATGTCTAAGGACGCTGTTGGAGTGTACTCGATACGATTTCATATATTCAAAGATACAGTTCTCTTATTATATAAAATATTTTCTTTCCCATAATATCAAAAGAAAACGGAAAAATTGTCTCAAAATCATGATTGTGATGGGTAGATATTTCAATTTTGTCAAAGCCAAGAGCGAATTACATTGTAAGTGTGTAATTACTTGTGTTATTTGGAGAAAGCTACTGCATTTATTCCTATAGGTTCCCTGTCGGGTTGGAAGACGTATCGCGCTTCCCGGACCTGTTCGACAGGCTTGCCAACAACACCGCTGACGAGCCAGAATGGAGCGACGAGGACCTGCGCAAGTTGGCAGGACTGAACCTCCTTAGGGTTTTCAGAGAAGTCGAACAGGTGAGCAGACAGCTATGGCAAATCTGATACTCCCTGTTATCCCGAAGTACCAAACGTCTGAAAGTAAACAATTTCGTTTAGCGTATACGTTCTTGTGGCGAGGAGAGAGTTACAGTACCTTGTGCTCGCTATGCGATTTGCTAATTCGAGTCCTGTTGTGGTTATCTCTATATTGCGATACCACTGTGCCACCAGCGTTGCTAAATTAATAAAAATCTCTTGAAATGATGGTTAGTACCTTTGTTTTAATGTGTACTTGACATTTCAGCTTTTCTTTCTTGTAAAATCTCACAAGAAATTTATAACAGCAAAACTTTATCAACGGTTTAATGATAGATACGTTTCCGCCATGTTCAATCTGTAGAATGTAAATACCACATTTATACCATCTTTAAGAAAAATATTACCACTGAGCGTGGTGGATGAGTGGTAACGTTCTGGCATCGCATTATGGAAGATGCTGGTTCGAATCCCCGTTCGGGCATCCAGATTTGGATTTTCCATGGTTTTTCCCAAATCACTCCAGGCAAATGTCGGGATGCTACCTTCAAGAAGGCCATGGCCGAATGCCTTCCCGTTCCTTGTCCACAGTCCCATTCCACCCCTAATGACCTCGACGTTGACGAGGCGTAAAACAATAAGTAATAGGAAAAAAAAAAAATACTATGCGCCAGGTCACATTTCAAGCTAACAACAATCGCTTGGAAGAAAGTAAAGGAGTTTGGGTTGATATCATCCGTCCACCGACAATGTTATTGGCGGGAAGTTTTAACAGTTTTTTATTGATATCGTGATGTAGATTTAAAGCCCAGGATAATATCAATATAAATGACATATAATTTGCTTAGTACTTTCTACCAATTTCACTCCGGTTCTTGCCAACAAGCCTTCAAAACGTCAGAAGACTGTGAACAGCTGTAACTAACCCGAATGGAGTATCTAAGTGGATAGGATACCGTAGAACGAAGATATTTCTCTAACAAGAGTCAGCTTGTTAGGTAAACAGATGACAAACTATATGTTATCTATGATTATAGTGTAGGGACAGAATTTTTTGTTGAACACCTGAAGGGTAACATTTGGCATAACAGTTCATAATAAACTCAACTTGGCAGGATACATTGGGCAGGTGGTACGAAAAGGTTACTAAACCGTTCTGTTAATTTAGAAGGTGATTTCTTAACTTTATCCATAACAAAATGGATTAGTGAAAGTCTGCAACTGTTTCAAATTGAGGGTGAACAAATGAAAATCTGCGACACAGTTACTTTTGTTGCTTTAATTTATTTTGTGCATGACGCGTTTCGGGAATTTATTCCCATTTTCAAACGCACTATAAGTAGGTTTACATGTTTTTAGTTATAGAAATATGAGGAGCCGTTGTGTTTGTTTCTGCTGGACGTTTGTACAGTTTTCATGTGATTTCTGGAAAAGAATTTTGGGATGCTGTACTATGGTATAAAGACTATGTAATAAAACATGGATGGAAACATTTTTCTTATCACTTACGTTTTGAAAGTTTCTGACGAAAATGGCACCATAGAAACACACTCAAATACATCCTTAAATGATGATATTAATAATTACATAAGAGTTAGGATTTAGCCGATGATCATCCGCTAAATCCTAACTCTTATGTAATTATTAATATTAAGCACATTTCTAAATCATATAAAAAACTCTTTTATGTAATAATAATATCCTTTATTATGTCTAGGCTTCAAGCATATCATCTTTGAATTGTATAAATGTTAATTCTCTAAATCATCTTTGCCTTGTGTACAATACACAAACTTTCAATCTGTGTTCATCATCCAATAACGTTTGTGTAATTTATGGATGTATTTGTGTGTGTTTCTGTGGTGCCATTTTCGTCAGAAACTTTCAAAAACGTAAGTGGTAAGAAAAATGTTTCCATCCATGTTTTATTACATAGTCTTTATACCATAGTACAGCATCCCAAAATTCTTTTCCAGAAATCACATGAACAAACGTCCAGCAGAAACAAACACAACGACTCCTCATATTTCTATAACTAAAAACATGTAAACCTACTTATAGTGCGTTTGAAAATGGGAATAAATTCCCGAAACGCGTCATGCACAAAATAAATTAAAGCAACAAAAGTAACTGTGTCGCAGATTTTCATTTGTTTACCCTCAAATAGAAGGTGATTGCTAGAGAAGAGAGGGAACGGTGTATCAAAATTTTACAATAGTTTTAGTGCATTATTACGGTAGGGCATAACTAAACATTAGTGCTGAATGCGTACTGTAGAAAAGTTTGAATTACGTTAGTTGTAGAAGATATTTATACACGTTCATGATGTATCACCAATGACAATCTTATTCATGTATATCGGTACATTAGTATTTTAAAATACAGTATTTATTAGTAGGTCTATAAATGGAATACTAGTGGTATAAAGAGCTCAAAAGTACGACTGATAATACTTTGTGCGAATATTTAGAGTTTGTGAGACAGCAGAGTGCAAGTACTCTGGTCTCTAATAACACGTTTGTTGTGTCACAGGTACGCGACGCCTTGGCGAACGAACCTGTGATCGAGGAGCTGCTACCGGAGGAAGACATTCCCGAGGAGTCGCTCAGCTGCAGGAGTGACAACATCTGAAATGCGAAAAACTACACTGTTCATGTAACATGTTCTGTATAATTAAAATCGCCACTCATAGAAACAACTTAAAAGTTGAATACAAACCCCTGCTGCATATCCTGATAATTCTCAAGCAGTTGAACTATTTCATCAAATTGATACACCTATCCTTCCTGTGCTCCAAATTTCAGTAACTACTATAGGTTCACCATTAACTCAATGTTTTAAAGAAATATTTTTAGCGTTATTTTCTTAAAAATTTCTGATTGAAAAACACAGAGCGTGGGTGGGTGAACGATTAATGTTCTGGTCTCGCATTAGGGAGGACGGTGGTTCGAATCCCCTTCCGGGCATCCAGATTTGGGTTTTCCATGGTTTCCCCTAATCACTCCAGGTTAATGCTTCCTTCATAAAGGACATGGTCGAATTCATTCCCGTTCCTTCTCCCCTGTCCCATCCCGCCTCTAATGACCTCGACGTCGACAAGGCGTAAAGCCATAAGTAAAAAAACATTTTTAAAAAACTAATTGAAACCTGCCATCGTTTAAGGTTTTTTAAATAGTTTATAGCCTACGTAACTTCTTAAATCCCTAGGAGAGGAAGGAATCGAAATATTATTCAAGCTGATATCAAAAAGTTATGAAACAGGAGAAATTCCAACTGATTTTAATAAATATATCATGTTCACACTTCCAGAGAAAGCACAAGCCGACAAATGTGAGAATTATCGCACCATTAGTCTAACATCACATGCTTCAAAATTACTGACCAGAGTAATATACAGAAGGATGGAAAGGGTAGTAGAAGAGATAGTAGGTGAAGATCAGTTTGGGTTTAGGAAAAATCGCGGTACAAGGGAAGCAATTCTGTCGTTAAGACTAATACTTGAAGGGCGGATCAAGAAAAACAAAGATACTTTTATGAAATTTGTTGATTTAGAAAAAGCTTTTGATAATGTTAGGTGGGACAAGATGTTCAAAATTTTAAAGAAGTCAGGTCTAAAGTATCGAGATAGAAGAATACTCTATAAACTATATAAGAATCAAGTGGCTATAATAAAAGTAGAGAATCACTTGAGACATGCCTCGGTTAAAAAGGGTGTGAGACAAGGTTGTAGTCTATCCCCATTAATATTCAATTTGTATGTAGAAGAAGCAATGAAGAAAGTCAAAGAAAATTTCCATGTGGCATAAGTTTTCAGGGAGAAAAAATCAGTATGCTACGATTTGATGATGACATTGTCTTGTTAGCAGAGAGGGCTGAGGATATTGAGAAGTTACTGAATGGCATGAACAAAATACTAAAGGAAGATTTTGGACTGAATATAAATCAAAGCAAGACAAAAGTGATGAAATGTAGCAGAAATGATACCAATACTAGTAGGTTAAATATAAAAATAGGATCGGATGCAATAGAAGAAGTAAGCGAATTCTGTTACTTGGGAAGTAAAATTACAACTGATGGCCGAAGCAGGAATGGTGTCAAAAGCAGAATAGCACTAGCAAAAAGAGCTTTCATGAAAAAGAGAAACCTTTTAGTTTCAAATATTGATCTAGGAATTAGAAATAACTTTTTAAAACTCTTTGTGTGGAGCACAGCTCTTTATGGTAGCGAAACGTGGACTTTAGGAATACCGGAAAGAAAGAAAATTGAAGCATTTGAAATGTGGTGCTACAGAAGAATGCTGAAAATTAAGTGGACAGACAAAGTAAGAAATGAACGAGTTTTGGAAATGATGGTTGAGAAAAGTAGTTTGTGAAGAAGCTTACAAAAAGAAGAGACAGGCTGGTAGGTCATATTTTGAGACATGCTGGATTGGTTAACTTGTTAGTGGAGGGAACAGTCGAAGGTAAGAACTGTAGAGGAAACAGAGATTAGAATATATGAAGCAGATAATTGAGGAAGTGTGTTGTAAGGGGTATGTAGAGATGAAGAAGTTAGCATAGGATAGGAAGGGATGAGGGATTGCATCAAACCAGTCGAAAGACTGACGACAAAAAAAAAAAAAAAAGCCTACGTGGTAATAATTTTTACTCTAAACCGAAACATTGTTTGGATACAATAATCATCTGAAAAGTCCACACAAACCAGACAGGAAGCGATCTGACAATGGCTATCAATCCGGGAGAGTGTCTGGCTCTCCTGACTTCCATTCTTACTACACTTACTCCTCACACCCGAATAACCTATACTCTGGGGCACTCGTTCCGAGAAGGAACACTAGAGAATTACCTTCCACTGCGGAGGATATGGACTCTCCGAAGTAATAGTGTGCTTGTCAACCTCCTTGGCGCTCTTCCCCCAAGTTTCTGGCAGTACAGCGTCCGTATTATCTCACAAAATGGCTGAAAGCAAGTCGAAGACAATGCTGCGTCAAATGTTCGACACTTGTACTGAGAATTCACGGAAATAGAATCTCAGTTATGGCAGCATTCTACAAGGTTCAACCGCACCCATTTGGCATTCATGTGCTACAATGAGGTAACTGTAATGGTCGAAGTGCATTACTTTCGACCTTCGAGCTGAATCTACAATCAACCAGGCACCTCACGAACGGCTGCCGCCGAATTACAGGGTCTGAAGTAGTTTTCAAAAACCCACTGACTCTGGTTACTGCGTGATTTCGACAGCAAGGTCTCAGAAATACACTAAATCTTTCCCTTCAGCAACAGAAGCGAGTAATATGGCGAAGTGGGGAGAGGGTTGAGATTCCTCGGCACTGGTGTAAATTTGTGAGAAACATTAGATTACAAAAAATCGAATGGATCCAAGAAAACTGGCATAAATCCACAGAGCATGGAAGGAGCATATCTTTATTGAAATCATTCGCTGTTTGTTGAAAACGGTTTCATTCTTATTTCATTTCTTAAGAGCCATTAAAGGAGATCTCCAGATAAATTGGATACAATTTTGTTGGTTTCCTTTATTTACTTGGTCCTGTTACGTTTTAAGAAACACTGAGAATGGACACATTTGTCAAGGTCACACACTTATTCCTCATCGAAATGCAAAAGAACGATTTAAAAGTGACTCATTAATTGTCTAATTCTTTAGATTTTTACGAACACTACTATCAAAATCTTCAAAATAGCTTATACTATGCACAACATCCGTACATTCTCTATCCTCGTTATAAAATTTAATATACTTACGTATAGGAGTTTTAACTCAAAAATTTTCCTCTAGCTAGACCAAAGCAAAAATATGGTAGCCGGCGGCCAAAATTTTTGGAGAGAAAGGTTTGAAAGACAAAAATTTTAATCCTTGAAAGCATCTTGCAGTACTATGGGAAATCCGAATAAAACAGACATTATGCATCTAAAGATTAGACTTGTGCTTTTAATAGACAGATGAAAGGTAGATATACTTCCTCAACTCATTTGATACGTTTAAGAGGTCTTTTCTTAAATTAAGCAACGTGATTTTAAAATGGATCACTGTCATTCTACCAATCGAAATATAAATACAAGCATTGATTGAAACAGATGTCCAAAGCTTAATGAGGTCTCAGAAAATAAACTTCTTCAAAAGGAGAACCCTTATAATAACACAAATGATGAATAATTCTGTATTTCTAGAGTTTTGGCAACGGATAGGGGTACTAAATGTGTTTGATGCTCGAATGTTGCGAAGGATTTGAAATGTGTTTCTCCAAACGAATCATTGAAACAGATCTTATGGACACTTCCAGGAAATTATTGGTTAAGAAAGAAGTCGAAAAGAAACTTACTAAAATAAGAGATGCGATGCCAGCCATAGTAATAACTACTTCACGCTAAGTGATTCCCTTACGCCTCGCCGTACGAATGTTCCAAAGAAAGATACAGAATAAAACTTTTCAGTTTTCTCAGCTTAGACGAATTTTATGAAGATTATGATTCTCACTTAATTTCAAAAAATTTACTGCTAAATCCATTTAGTTTACAGGGGAATGAAATAGCTATGATGCTGAAGGCTTAATGCTAAAAAAATTCGCTTTACAGGTGGCAGTCAGCTTATTATTTAAACTCTTCTTTGTACGAAAAGACATTGAAAAGAAATAAGATATTACACACATTGAGTTATATGGTAGTGGCTGTAAGATCCAAAATTGCAGAGAAAGAATTACTGAGTGCCAAAGAACAAAACCAGGTGCAGAAGATAGGAAATTTAAGTAATCCAATAAATTAATACTCCCAATCATATCAAAACATACCTACAGAGTTTGAAGTTCTCAAAGATGACATGGTACCGTAGACAGACCACCAGAAACCAATTTCTTACCACCTTCGTTCCTGTATGTCAGACGTCACTTCTCGATCTGAATGGTAAGTAAAGACGGAATATGCACTCGACCTTCAACGAAACCTGTTAGAAAAAATTCATCGTCGTCAACTCTGTGGAGAGAAGTGGCCATGCAATTGATCTTCAATAGGCAATCCATCTACATCAGGAATGGACATTTGGGAAACCCTGACTTTGTTCAGACGCACCGGCGGTAAAAGATTGTATCTTGTTCATTTTCATCTAATTGAGAATTGAGGAAATTTTCAGGTATTTCCAGATAAACGATACTATTTGCGGTGTTCTCCATGAAAAATATAAGACGTATACTTTATATCTGCTGATAGAGCAGTAAAGATTTATCATTAGGATGTCACGAACGTCTTCCAAGGAATGAAGTGGATTTTCGCTTCTCCAAATTCTGTAGTTTTGAGTGTTAACCTTGCTGCTGGCACGAAACCGCTGAATATTACCAGACCCTCATTCCATTTACAATTCTGAAAGAGCTATCTTGTCTGCACCTATAATTTCTTGCGCCATTGTCAGTTTATGAGATTTAAACTGCAAACGCTTAACACGCTCCAAACCTTCGATCACGGAATACCAGATGCAAGTCGCATTAATTTTTTCGATTATTTTTTCTAATGTGTTCGCTTCCTGTTTATATCTCATGTCGAAGTTAACAAACACTCTCAAGAAGTTCCGATGCTGAAAGTAAGTTGTGCCCTGTTTCCAGGATCTACTATTTACTTGGTTTGAAAATTAAAATGAACTGTTGTCGCAGAGTTTGCGTGGTAAAATCAAAACATACAGCGAGAGTGATCCGCAACAAAGAAATAAACCATTTTAATTGAATATGCTGCAGGTGCTTAGATGGTTGAACTTTTGCCCGGACGGGGGTTCGAACCGCCGACCTCCCGAATGCGAGGCCAGAGTGTGAACGGCTCACACATCACGCTCGGTTTGAACTTCGTACTACAGAAGGTAGTAAGTAATATTGCATGAGATGATTTCCTACGAAATGGCAGTTAAACCGAATACGTATGTATGCTATCTGAAGGAATTTGTATGCTTCTTCAAAATTCTGAAACCCTGTATAAAATAACCTCTATTTCCGACAGCCATTTATTAAAGGAAACACACGATAAGGGTGACAGCACGGTACCTGAATGAGAAGTGTGAGTTAAAGAGGAATTTCGTAGTACGTAGTAGGAATATTTCTAGAAAAAGTAATAACAGCAATTCAGCTTTTTACTTCAGAAGAGGTACCAAAGACACAAAAGGTGGAATATGGTACCTCAAGTTACAAATAAAGCGCCACAACCAAGGCAAAATTGTACCTAAACATTTTTTGTTTGTTTTACTGTTAAAGAAACTATTTTTTTACTATTGAAATTGGTATATAAAACAACCTCTATTTCTGATGGCCATTTTATAAAGAAAACGGGCGATAAGGATGTCAGCTCAGTAGCTGAATGAGAAGTGTGAGTTAAAGGGGACGTACGTAGTAAGAAAATAAAAGTTTGAAATTATGGTGAAATTAAATGTAAATAAATTATATTAAATGGATATTTCTGGAGAAAGTAATAACAGCAACTCAGCTTTTTACTTCAGAAAAGGTATTAAAGCCACAAAACATGGAATGTGGTATCTCAGTTACGACTAAAGTGCAACAATCACAGCAACATTATACCTAAAATAAGTTTTTACTATTAGAATTGGTATATTAATATTAAATTTGAAGTACAGGATGACTCCGGTTACTTCATTGTTTTGAAAACGAAGGGACCAAATAGGATTACGAAAACATAGTCAACATTTATCGTCTTCTTCCCTTCATTTCAGCAAAGACAGTCATGTCACATGCAAAAATCGCAAAGTAACAAATAAAACTTCTGTTTTACATTATTGAGTTTTTATTTGTTTACTTATTTATTTAAAGGTTTATTTAGCCTGACAAGATTAAGGCTGTCAAGCCCTCTCTTATATCATACCAGGTGTTTATAATAAATAATATGCACCTTACGCAAACTAACAGTATACAACACTTATTTAACACTAGCTGTGCCCGCAACTTCGTCCGCGTGGAATAGTTATTTTGGGCATCATATTTATTTTTGCAAACAACCTCCTCAGCTTTATAAATTATAGCAGTTACCCACGACTTTGTCCGCGTCAATTTCTGTTATTATTTTAGACAATTTTTTGCAAATTTAGTTTTTAAGTTTTTAAAAGAACATAATTATTTTAAAGTACTTCTGCGTAAATTATATTTTTAGTTTTATTTTCTTGTGGCAGAAGAACATATTGGTTTTCTCCGCAACCCGATCTTGACAACGCGACATATAGTTGGCCGTGTGAAAAGCAGTCTTGACGTAAATCGATTCGTACGTGTTTAAATGTTTGCCCCTGTGATTTATTAATTGTAACGGCGAAAGATAGCTTAACGGGAAATTGAATTCTTTTAAATGTAAATCATTTGGAATCATTGGGATGCGAGGTATAAGCACTGTTTGACCAACTGCTGGACCAGTCAAAACTATTGCAACGATCACGTTATTGCGTAGAAATTTAATTTGAAGTCGGGTTCCGTTACATAAATTTGGTGGTTTGAGATTTCTAAGTAAAATTATTGGGGCACCTATTTTTAACTTGAGGGAATATGGGGGAAGGCCACTTGGGTTCAAAGAATTAAGAAACTCTTGTGGGTAATGTACCGCATCTTCTTGATCCATTACGTTATCAATAGATGTGTAGGTAACTATGTCTCCTGGAAGTTTACTTAAAATTAGGTCGTTAATTTCGTCCACGCCACTGTTTCTCGCCGCCTATATTGCCCTTTGACACATCCATTGATGATCTTTATTTTCTATTTCGCTGATTTCAGGGTAAACTTCCGATATTAACTTACTCTTTCTCCTAAATCGCGATCAATTTCAATTTTATTTTCAAAATGAGGTACTTTCCCGTCTCCTATTAAAAGTAACTTTGAAGGAAAAGTTATACTACCTCCCCCCAAATGTGCTCTCATATTTGTAGTTAATTTTAAAATGTTAACAAACTTCCATAATGGGGAACTACAACCGTTCAGAAGGGAGCCGACCGCGCGTAATATCTTCTAAGATGTTCATTGAAATTAAGTGATACCAAAGACAATTTTGTTCACAATTAAATACTCTTAATCAACAACACATTTAATTGGGTAAAGATTAATATTATTATGTTGATACAACTCTAACAAATAATTGGTAATAATGCATTAATTTCGACCAAATTTGATTACCATAAAAACGGTTTTAGTGAGTTAATCTTAAAAGATAGACATATACTGTCGCGGACATTTTTTTAGATCATTTCAAGAGGAATAATCCTTTCATACATATTTTTTTGGTATCTTGAACCATTTTCGCAGCGCACGCAACAGAAGCCCTCAAAGATGAATAATTTTCTCAGTTTTTTCCACATTTTCCATTGTTTCTTCGCTCCTATTAGTCGCAGCGTGATGTTATATAGCTTAAAGCCTTCCTCGACAAATGGTCTATTCAACACAAAAAGAATTTTTCAATTCTAACCAGTAGTTCCTGAGATTAGCGCGTTCAAACAAACAAACTCTTCAGCTTTATAATATTAGTATAGATTTGGCCTAAATTATATTCAAGAGTAATACTAACAAAAAACTTAATAATATTTATATGTAAAATAGTAACTAAAATCTTAATAATATTCATGATTAACTAGTCAACCATTCAATGGTGTAAACTAATGCTAGTGAAAGTTAAAGAAGTAAACGGTACAAACTCAATACCAGTAGGATGAAGAAACAAGACACAAATTAATGATAGGGAAGGCAGAATAAACAGGTGGACACAGTATAAGTCAATATAATTCAAATAAGTTATGTGCGAAAGTAGAGGCCGTTTAGCTAGTGTTCGAATAAGTAATGCTTTCTCAAAAGAATTTTACATGTGTAGCTACTGAGCTATCTAGAGGTTAATACTGGTGAAAGAGCTCTCGCCATTTTATTCCTTCAGTACAATATTCATAGTGTCCCATCATTAAAATAAATCCACCAACTGGAAGCTTGATATGTTTTGCAGGACTCATAAAACTTCATCGTTCTGTAAAAATTGTCATTCTGTGAACAGAGAAATAAGAAATTGTGACTTAACAAACGTCTGTGCCCTGCAATAGTATCTGTGGCAGACGTCGTGTGTTAATGCTATGTTGTCTTGGTATAGTAGTGAGTCTTTGACCTCCGTCAGGTGAAGGTCTGACGCGGGAATATTTTTCGGTCTAATAGTGGAAATTGTGAAAACTTTGGTGAAGTGGATGATGGAGACTTGTATTATGCGGAACTCACTGTGTTAAAGTGAATGCTGTGTTTTCAAGTGACTGTAAAGCATTAAGAGGACGATAGTGAATGTGGGAGTCTATTTTGTAAGTCAATCTCTCTTATCCCACGAATCTGTGGTTTTCGAAGAAGAAGTCCGATTCCTTGTTGATATATTGTTTGGTGGTGGTACTTTACGTCGGTGAGGAGGCAGAGGTTAATGAAACTAGAATAAAATTAGTTGGTAGATGTTCACTCTAAACGGTATGACTCTCTCATTTAATAATCCCGACGAAGAACAGTACCTAAACCTGGCGACCGCGGCTCAAGTAACCTTTTATTTAATTAATAATTGTTTGTGTCCAATAAGTGACTTTTAATTAAAATCAATAAACAAACAGAAGGCTTTCAAAATCTGTTTTCTTGCCACTAAATTAAATTCTGTCGAACCTCAGATTCATTGATTTTCAAACAGCAATGCTACCGAATGTGCCGAAATGATTGGTATGGCTAAGTATGTGAAAATACGCTCTCGGTATTATAGTTTAGATATCCCCTTTGACATGAATACAGTCACCCTCTTTATACTTTCTTGGCAGGTGAACTGTCGTAATAAGTTCTGTGATGAAACAGTTATCCTAAAAATTTCTGTAGATTGAGAAACGATTAACTGAAATGAGAGGTTTGGATACATAGGTACCCCCATGTTTTCCATTAACCAAAACTCTACCCAACTCTCACATAGGTCAAAGAGACTTCTGATAACGGCTATTGCGAGCTTCTCTGTTTGAGCCATGTATACTTCTGTGACTGTCTTTTTACTAGCTTAAGAGTACCAAGCCATGCGTACTAGACTACTAGCTACAATTTCATACATAACTGAGAAGTCTGAAGTCAAATTAGCTTTTTGTTTGTGGAAAATCAAATACCGTCAACGAGTACAGAGGGAATTCGGTTTTACAGATTAGAAGAGGAATTCTCCACAGATAACTAGCTAGCAGAAATTTACCAGCGAGTGAAGAAAAAACTTAGAGCGCTTCGACGAACAACTATCTAGCTATCAAGTCACGTGTAACTCGAACAACTACATTTAAAAAGCTCAGTTTTCCAACCAACATTTGTGAAAGTTGTAATCATAATACCGAGCATGGTGGGTGAGTGGATACCGCTCTGGCCTCGTATTCGGGAGGACGGCGGTTCGAATCCCCTTCCGAGCATTCAGATTTGGGTTTTCCATGGTTTCCCAAAATCACTCCAGGCTAATGTCCGGGATGCTTCCTTCAAAAAGACGATGGCAGAATTTCTTCCCGTTCCTTGTTTCCCAATCCAATCACGCCTCTAGTGACCTCGACGTCAACGAGGCGTAAAGCCGTAAGTGCAAAAAAGTAATGATAATAAACATTTTTAAAAGTTGAAAGAATTTAGGAAAATTCAAATGAATGATGAAAATAAAATACATGTAGAAATAGTGAACTTTTATAATGCATAACAAATGTGAATAGTGAAATAAATAGCTTGAAAATTTCCGGATTTCCGGACCCCCCCCCCCCCCCCCCTCTGGTGAGATTTCGTGAGATCCCCCCCTCTGGTGAGATCTGGTCCGTCAGAACCCCTCCCTAGAAATCGCCCTCGAAAGTTTTTTAGACCTTTAAATTTAGGTCTCACTCTATCAAAATCCGTTTACACACCCACTTTCAACGAAATACCCCCTAAAATCGACTTTCACGCAATTTGTAGACCTTTTTTTTTAGCTCTACAGTCCGAAATTTTTTTCGCAAAACCTCACGTGATATTTTCGTAGACCCCCTCCCCCCTTCGTGAGATTTCGTCCGGAACCCCCCCCACCCCTTATTTCACCTGACGTAATTTATGGATGCCCCCTTACTACAGTTGACCGCGTCTTAGACAATTAAAATTAAGTTACTTTCGGATTTTTATGTTTTATTCAGTAAATTCCTACCGGAATGAAAAACATTCTTGGCGATCTTTCAGACGTAAATTGGTTTGAAGTCTAGCTCTCCATTTATAATTATAATATCATCGATCTCGTCTCCATTTTGCTTACTTTATCTGAAATATAAAGCATACTCTACATTGCTTTATTTCTGGTTACTTTTCAGTAATGAGTACCATCAGTTATATGACCACAACTAAAAATTTCAAACTCTTCTTGAAAACATTTTTATATTGCAGCTACTCAGATATTACAAAGTACTCAGCACAACTTTCACTTGATGTCCAACTATTTTAATAACATATCAACTTCCTTCTAGCTTCTCCGTATTATCAAGCCATCTTATTCAGTCCTCTCCCTCATTATTTATATCGTCTCTGCTTGGTATATGGTCTGTGGTGCATGGATGATTCTTTGCTACATAATATGCTCCCGAAAAATTCCATTAATACACAAAATTAAAATATACACAATCAACCACGTTTCTATATTTATATACATTTACAGGCTGGCGTGACGCATGACTGCTACGAGGTGAATGACGAAATGATTCATTCAAAAGACAATTACCGAATTCCTTACAGTTTCTTTACACTAAACCACTCCAGCTCAAATGATCTCGGCATCGACGAGGTGTAAACTCGAACAAAACCAAACTAGTTAACGATATAAGCCAAGATTGTTTTTTTTTTTTTAATCCCTTTATAAGTTATAATTGGTTCGATAGACTTCCGGTCGCCAACACTGTCGTTGGTATCTGCGATTATTGAAACGTTAAGATGGATGTATTACATGTGAAAAAAGCTGTGACGTTTCTCTAAAGTGAGAAATATTTTACATTAGAGACCGCTAGAGGTGATTATCTCTTTAAGAGAAGAATATTTCAGTTTAACTTCTTGGTATGACAAGCTCTTCTTGACTTTTGGTACTTCTTATTTCTAGCTATGGGTAATGATGCAGAATGTGTTAAGAACCAATGGACTATATAGTGCTGAATTAATTGGCCACCCATCAGGCTTGCCTTTCCTTAAAGCAATGGGAATGTCGCCAAATTAAAAAGTGAGAGTCCAATTATACCATTATGATGTTCGGCCATCAGTTACCTAGAGTTTGATGAAAATTACTCGTCACTCATTGTTACAGCAGCAGGAACTAGTAAGAATGAGTCCAAATAAAACTATAACTTTAGCAGCTACAGCAAACATTAAATTTGCTTCTTCTATACTGAGCATCAGTTTGTCAAGGATTTTAGAAATCCTGTTAGACGTGTATCCTACGTCTTATTAGGTAAAATCTTGCAATCGCTTACTTCATATTCAGATTGTAACAGATTTTTTACATCTAAATCCAAACTATGCAATTTACAAACATTGTGGGTGGCAGAGGGTGCTAAGCACCAATTTTAATTCTTAGCATGTACGGAATGTAGATCTTAAAACAATCCACTTTTACACTGTCACGCGTGGCGTCACGGTTTTATTTATTGTTATAATTTGAAATTTCCGACCCGTATCAGCTGTAATCTCGAGAGTTGCGGAGTTGTGCAGGTGAGCAGGTGAGATAAGTGTACGTAATTTCACTTAGTCTGATAGACATTTATCAAACCTGCAGATTACACAACGATTGGGCTAAGAATATTATACATCATACATTATTTTTCTGATATCGGTCTCTCGGTTGGTCCAGTGCAACCATCGAATTATTTCTATCTTGGTCAAATCTCTTGATTTGAACGTAGTACCTATTGTCCACGCATACATTTAAATCTTTATCCTTCTCTACAGTTCGTTCCTTTGACAGTTTCGTCCACCAAAAAATTAATAAAACCGTTTTTTCCTTATCTGAGACTCGTCCACCTACTCCATTCATCACCCACCATTTTGAAACTACCTTAATTTCGTACTTTATCTGTACAATTAATATTTAATTTTCCATTAAGTTTACATATCACAAGTTTCAACAATATTTCTTACCGTTTTTTTTTTTTTTTTTTTTTTTTTTTTTTTTTTTTTTTTTTTTAAAAGTCACATTGATAGAGTGCTGCTGTTCATACACGTATTTTTGTAAATTATTTCAGGCTCCTCTGTCGATGTTTGAAGCCAAAATATCTTTTCCAATAATGCTATGCTTTGATATCATTATCGATTCTACCATCAGTTTTAATCGTTCTTTCTAAACAAGAGATTTCACTTACTTCGTCCTCTATGATTGTTTCTATTTACGTCACACTTTTTTGTTTCTCTTACAGAGTATAGCTTTTGTATTGCTTAGTCTGTCTTTATTTCAAATCCTTCTAGTAATATTTCTTAATGTCGTTCCGTAATTTCTTAGTTCTTTTTTGTTAACAAGTCATCAGCAAACATACTAATTGTTTCTCCAAAAACCCGCAGGCCACATTCAAATTTTTCTGCTGCTTTCTTCATTGATTTATTTATTGGTTTCATTAGATACAAGTTAAATATTAGTTGGGATGGACTACAACCTAATTCCACATCTTTTTAGGTGCTGGTTGTTTCTCATTGTTTTCTACTTTTCTTATAGCCATTTAAATTACCGATAAATCTTAAAATACAGCACTACACCACGATAGCCATACCGGAATGGCTTTAAGCACTGTCTAGTAGGATGAGGAATATACGTAAAATACTTGGTCCACTTATAACTATAGAATACTAGAAATAATGACTGTTATTTTTTGAGCGTTTATGTATAATGGGTTAGAACAGGTTAACCAAACGGATTTTCAAATATCTTTGGGACAATAAGTCAACAGCAACCTGTATTTAGGAAGTTAAGAAAGATATGAAGAGAAACAATGCAATGGAAAATGAAGAAAGGGAGATTTTTAAGAACAAAGTGTTCCAAGAATTAAAATAAAACAGGTTCAAAATGGTCGGAAGAAAGGAAAGAGTTCTGGGGAAAAAAGATGCTTCTTACGTTTCCTTTCTTTTCTTTATGCTTTACACCTAGACAACGGGGACGTAATTTGAGGTGGTGTAGGATTGGGGATTATGAACGGGAAAGGAATCATTCCTGCATTTGCCTGGAGTGATTTCGGAAAACTATATAGAATTGAAATTTTGATGGTCAGAATGCGAGGACAGAGCGTAACCACTCACCCGCCACACTCGATGGGATTTCAGTATAAATACATCAAATCTAATACAAAAGTAAAACATTTTAAAATTGTATCTGGCTAAAAATATTTTTAATTGAGAAATTCTCCGCAGTGCATATGGAGTGAGGGCATACGGCATAGTTGACGTTGGTTTGTTCATTGGATGGGGACGTTAAGACTGGAGGAAGCTTCTGTATCTATCGAAACAGGAGTAAGATATTGGTGGAAGAATTGGGAGAGGCCCATGGAGGGCAAAAGACGACCATGATCACAAAATGGAACGCGAGTTCA
Organism: Vandiemenella viatica; assembly: GCA_031002005.1. NCBI lineage: Eukaryota > Metazoa > Arthropoda > Insecta > Orthoptera > Morabidae > Vandiemenella > Vandiemenella viatica. The sequence goes on along the minus strand of CM061919.1, from coordinate 157,842,762 downwards.
GGTATAAGGGTGCTGGTAAGATTTTCTTTCATAGCTAAGGAAGTCTAGGATTTGAATGAATTACTAAGAGAAACGATGAATAATCTTTTTTTTTCTGTCGTCAGTCTTTCGACTGGTTTGATGCAATCCTCCATCCTTTCCTATCCTGTGCTAACCTCTTCATCTCTGCATACCCCTTACAGCCCACGTCCTCAATTATCTGTTTCATATATTCGAATCTCTGTCTTCCTCTACAGTTCTTACCCTCGACTGTTCCCTCCACTAACAAATTAACCAATCCAGCATGTCTCAAAATATAACCTACCAGCCTGTCTCTTCTTTCAGTAAGCTTCTTCCACAAACTTCTTCATTTCCAAAACTCGTTCATTTCGTACTTTGTCTGTCCACTTAATTTTCAGCATTCTTCTGTAGCACCACATTTCAAATGTTTCAATTTTCTTTCTTTCACGTGTTCCTAAAGTCCATGTTTCGCTACCATAAGGTGCTGTGCTCCATACATAGAGTTTTAAACATTTCTTTCTAATTCCTATATCAATATTTGAATTAAAAGATTTCTCTTTTTCATGAAGGCTCTTTTTGCTAGAGCCATTCTGCTTTTAACATCAATCCTGCTTAGTCCTACGGTTGTAATTTTGCTTCCTAAGTAACAGAATTCACTTACTTCTCCTATCATAAACTCGAAAAAAAATTGAAATTAGTAGAAGGCGAAAGTAGGTGGGAAAAGGAATAAATGTGTGAATAGGGAAATTGCCATTGGAGCAAGGGCTCAATCGTTATTAATTAAAACAAAGAATACAATTGGGCAGTACACCTGCTAATATTTCATTTTTTTAAAAATAAATCTTATTTAGTCTCACGCAAGACAAATTTCTTGTTTTATTGAATCCAACAAAAAGGATATTTACATCCTGACGGAATAATGTAAGTCGGGCAACATCTCCACTATCGTGCTGAGTGAATATGATAGTGAGTGCATTATCGATTTGTCTCTGTCTGTCATGATCAATATCGATACCAATATGACAAGGCAACGAATAAAGCACAAAAATGAATCACTGAAACTTTATTTAATAATCTGCTAAGCTTATACATTTATGAGAGTGTCATCCCAAAGATAAAAAGTAATTGCTGACCAAAAGCGAATATTTCTTCATAGTCCGACGCGCCTTCCACCACAGTTTTCCAGAAGAGAATTGATCCTGTGAAATAAAATACGTATTAATAAACATATTTTGTACTCGTATTGAATAAAATATCAAATTGAATCACATTGGGTTAAAATCTTTTACAGACGTGGTGAATAATTTGCAATGCGGGGTACATGCTTATTACTTCTTTTCATCCTGCAGTAATTTTTTTGGTTATTGTGTATTTATTTGCATTTGATCTTATCACCACCATTTTGAATCATGTTATTTTAGCACTTTGTATTCTTCGCCACACTTTTCTGTACACAACATTCAGCTGAAAATTCGTTTCAGTAACCTCGAAGAATTTATAATGACCATACTTTTTGACTCTACTAAGTGTTCCAAAATCTACAAAATTACAGATACTTGAATGTACCGTCATTGTATTAATCCTTTGATTTAATATCTTTGTAAGAAAATGAAGTCTTCAAAGAACATCTCTGGAGAATATACAGAAAATATCAAGAGAGGGTGCCCCTGTTTTCTGCAAACGTTACGTTGGCATCTGAATTAAAATTGGATGGAACCAGCACTGAATGTGATATACGTGCAGGAGGATCGGCAACACTGTGTCTCAGGAAAATGTGAGCAGGTGATAACAAAAGAATAATGGTTCGGCATATTGATGAGATATTAATTATTACAAGAAACGGTATTCCTCCGGCTTGGCTTCAGGAGGACGCGGGTTAAAATCCATGGTTTCCCCAAATCACTTCAGGAAAATGGTAGGATGGTTCCTTGAAAAGGCCACAGGCGATTTTCTTCCCGTAACTTGCCCCAAGTTCTTTTACGACGTGGCGTAAAACCATAAGCAAAAAATAGTCCTTTTGAGATGTCGAAACTTTTGACAGAAGACTGAAAGCCTGTAAGATAGTACAGAAGCGCGATTAATGTCTGAACACAATGTGACGCCGTTCATCAGCTGTCCAGTGAATTGCAGTTCTGCACTACCTTGGATGACCATCGTCGGCGAGTATGACGGGTACCTGGGGAGAGGTCTCATTATTCCAATGTTTTGGCGAATCACAGTGGTGTTACTCCAGGCATCAAGGTGTGTGGAGCCATCGGGTATTACTTCAGGTCACGGCTGGTTATGACTGAGGAAACTCTGACAGCACAACCGTAGGTCACGGACATTCTGCGTCCTCATGTGTTACCTTCCATGCGTCAGTATCGTGGTGCTATTTTTCAACAGGACAGTGCTCGTCTACACACGGCAAGTCTCTCTATGAACTGTTTCTAGATGCTGAGGTACTCCTGTGAACAGCAATATCCCCACATCTCTACGGATAGAACATGTGTGGGACCACCTCGGACGTCAATTCCGTCCCAGTGCCAGTATCAAGGATATCACGGACTAGATATAACAGTTGTGGATCAGCTTTCTTCAGGAGAGGAAATCTCGGCTTTATGACATCCTTCCCAATCGAATCAGTGCAGGCACCTAGGCTAGGCGAACTGCAACGTCATACTAAGTGGGCTCATACCCCCAAGTTCTTTCTAAATTTATCGCGATATTCTAATAAATGAAATAAAATCACATATCCTCTAAGTCAATGAAGGTTCAATTCGTTTCCTCGCGCCCTTCTGAGTGCTTTAGTTGTTCTCGTCAGGTAGTGTATCTTATAAGTAAATAATTAAATACGAAATATGGTGTAAATCTAAGTTATAATTCTGAAATCAAGGAGTTAAATGAAGTCTACATAAATTATCCGCGTAACAACTTGTTGATAAAAAACTAATACAGAATTACTTCAATAGGCTGAAAGACATGAAAAAAAATATTGAAATACTGAATTAATAAACTTTCTTGCCACAATTCTTATAGAAAACTAAAAAAATGTAGGTACACTAACAATGCAGACATAATTTAGTTTGCTTGTCTGTATTAGGAAGACTCCTTGTATTCTTTAACATAAAACATCAGAGCGTATGTTGGAATTACATAACAGTAGAGAAACATGCTGTCTCCTTAATTACCTATGCAAGATTCTCCTTATTCCAGTAAAACATAAAGAAACTAATGCAAAGAAAGAAGAGATACTGAAATTTTCTTTCAGTCATTTGTAAATGAAAACGTTCCAGAAATACATACTGCATTTATTTTTTTGTGGATAAGAGAATCCGGGCGTAATTGCATTGTTCCAATGTACGTACGAGCAAGAGCTTCAAAAACAAAACGTTCCAACAAAGAAATGGTAATGAACGTGCGCTGTGTTTACTCTAACACGAACTTTCTTTGGATCGCCACTGATCAGCTTATTTATTCCACATCCTTTGGCTTTAATACCTCTTTAAATACTATATATCCATTTGATCAGAAAAAGATTTACTTACTATCGCTATATTAGCTTCCAATATTCAAGCCAAGAAGTGTGACTAGTAAAACATTAGGGCCTACTATTTAATAATAATGATAAGATTTTTCGAAATTTATTTCTGTATCGAGAAATTGTATCTGTCCACCTTTAATACTCCTATTAATTTTTTTAAGTCCCTTCAAAAGCAACAGAATTTGTTCATATTTATCAGAGAGAACTCTCGGGGTCAAATACAGATCAATGTCGCATTTCAGCCAGCTGCTGTAAACAGTCATGACCATTTGACCCTATACTTTTTATAAAACATATTTTTTGTCACTTTTAATCAATCAACAATAATTTTTTTGTTTAAATTGATGGTAAGAGGATTAGCAGTGATGAAACCGAAGAAATAGATCAGATCAGTCACGTGGTAATGATATGTGATTCTAGAAACTAATTTTCGCCCACTAAAATTTTTTATTTTTTGCTTTCTGTTCATGAATTACTACTTTACACAATACCAAACACATGATTTGCGAGCTATTCTAGGCCCGTGTCCAAACCCAGAAACATGGTGATGGGTTTCCTCTAGTCTGTTATAAAAATACGTTTCTTACAGTTTGTATTGCATTTCATTCGATGGGTTAAAATGAAATGTAGTACATCTGTAAAATTTATGAATGATGTAATTCCTCGCTAAAGTTACTAAGGTATTGTTAATAACCTTAGAGTACTTCGGTGAGGAAGAATAATATTTGTTTTTTTCACCATTTCCTAGGCTAATTTTATAAAACGATCGAATCTTCCTTTCAACACCTGCAGTTCAAACTACTGTACGAAAATTGCATACATTATCTATGGTTTTATTTTTTTCTGTCAACATCGATATCAAGCACGTTGAAAATTGGTAAGGATACACAGTCAATTGTAAATGAAGTCTGTCAAAAATTGTAATATGACTAATACCGAATGGTATTACCGAGAATTTCTTCATTAAGTTGTAAATGGAAGACTGAAGACTAACAAGCGAGTAAGAAATTGTTGTGTAGGTTTAGGGTGCATCAAAAACGAAATTATAAGCGCCACAGCAGAATTTTTTTTTATCGTTCAGGCCATTAGATCGTGAAAGGACTGGTGACAAGAAATGGGAGAGAATCAAGCCACAGCCTTTTGAAGGAACCATACCTGTATTCGACTGGAGTGAATTCGGGAAACCATCGAAACCAAAATTCTGGATGACTGGAAGGTGATTAGTGCCTGGGTCCACCCAAATGTGAGCCCAGAGCGTTACCGTTTATCCACCACGCTCATTAAACACCAGAAAGAAAGTTTCATACATTACACAACAGAAGTTCTTCCGATTGAGTAAAATGTCGGCATCTAAATTATTCTTAGCTACGTAGAGAAGTCTCTACAACTTTTATTCGGATTTCAGAGCTCGTCAACGTCGAGGTGATTAGAGCTGAGAGAGAATTGGGTGGAAAAAGTGGACAGGAATTCGGCCATGACCGCGGAAAGAATCCATCTCCACCTTCTATTAGAAAAAGATCTTATTGGCTGGACGTCGACCATCCACCAGCTATAGTGTTTATCCGCCATTGCTCGGTCTAAACTTATAGAGGAAGTTCTGGTAGTCCCGGACACTTAAAATTAATTGCAAATAAAAATAAAATAAATAAATTTTCTATGTTTATTTCAATCTTAAAATTATAATTGGAACTTCTGCAGTTATATTAGAAGTTAGTAATCTTAAAAAAAATTTCCAACAAATTAAATTAAAAACATTTTCTCCTTAATTTTTTGGGAACACAAAAGTTGTCGGGTAGCCCCGGACACAGAAATAAATTGTTCTCTAATCGATTTTTGGCCTTACAAAAGTCAGAATAATAATGGATATCTGAAGAATCTATATAATCTTGGGCCCTGTCTTTGCTTCATAGCACTGAATCTATTCTTCAAAAATTGCTCCACATGCGATGCATTCGGTCTGTTTTACATGATTTGCTTCGGAAAGACTTAGAATACTTTTCTTTGTATCCAACGTCTTTATAGCACTTTCATATTTTTATTTTTTCGCTTCGCCCCTGTTACTACAATTACTTTTTTGTCCGTCCTCTCCATATTTTTTATATGGTGAAGATATTAAAATCTGGCCCTTTTGGATTTTTCGAGCCCGCGTTACTATGCGTTTATTTGACGCATCATATTCAATAATCTCCAACGAATTTTGGCAGGAGCGACGAAAAACTTCTGCCAGGAACAAAACACACACTAGTGTGGAAGTCACTGGGCGCCCAAGCCGCAGCTCAGATGCGTTTGTTTTTACTCTACAGGGTGCATATTTACAATAAAGTTTTACCGACGCAGTGTGGTTGCTGATCGTAGTAGGCATTTTTTTTTTTTTTTTTTACTTAAGAAATATTCAATGACACAATCATGAGTAAAGGGAAGTCAAAATCTTCACAACCTTTCTAACAAGTTGGGAAATCCAAAGTGTTTGACAGTTGGCAGAGTTTGAAAATCGTTAACATGCCACCGTATCTAATACAGAGGCAACCCAACGAATACGGTGACTTTGCGAGTGCAATTGTGAACCATCCACGTACGCACCATTTCATATTTGACTTTTTCCACTATACATACTGAAACATTTTCTCCTATCAACAAAGATCAAGCGTATCTTACCATTAGAAACGTTTATTCTAAAACACGTCTTACATTAACACGGATCCAGTTAGTGTGACTGCCCATCTGTCACATGCCAGTCTTGCAGTTGAGCGCCTCCTTAGGGATGTCTTCCTTCGGCAGAAGATCCTCAATGACAGGTTCATTCGCTAACTTGGTACGTACCTGCAACGCAACAAGTATACAGTGTAAACAGTGACTTAAACTACAGATAAAGGAAGGTGCCCTATAAGAACATGGAGTTGGAAACCTACTCGCGATCAAAGCAATGCAGACGCAATGTCAAAAGGTATGGAGAAGGCAAACGATGACTCTAGGATACAAGAAAACAATTAGCCACAGTCAACCTGCAACAAGAAAATGAAACAAGGAATATTAGCGGTCTTAATGTGAGAACATTCGTTTAAATCGTTTCTTCCGTGTATAAATTGATGATTATTTTGATGCAGACAGTTGAGGCGACAAAGTTTATTAGTTTATAGTCATATTGAATTATAAATAGCATCGAATGACGTCAGCACAGTCAGTTGCATCCTGTCTCGTTTGAACTGTGAAAGAGTGTAGTAGAACAAATTTAAGAAAAAATTAAAAAGCATTGCATTTTATCACAACACATGCTTTGTCTGTCTCAATAATTTTAAATACATAACGATTTGGTAGTATATGTAAATGTCTAACCATAAAAAGTTGTAAGACACAGTGAATTCATTAGTAATAATAACCTATGAAAATAATTGTTTTCTGTAACCTATGAAAATAATATTAATAAATAAATTACACGAAAGCAACTGACTTTTTTGTATTTATTGATCAATAAATACAATAAAAGTCAATTGCTTTGGCGTAATTTATTTATTAATATTTTCAGCAATTGAGGAAAATGACCCACAACGTCCAGATATGAAAACAATTGTTTTCTGTATCGGAGGTATGGCACTTCCCAGCAAGCTCTGATATAAGAATATTGATTTGCGTCTAGTTTATATTTTGTGATTTATGGTCTTCTTTAAAAAAATTTTTTTTTTTTTTTTTTTTTTTTTTTTTTTTTTTTTTTTCCTTCCAGCTTTACGCGCTTAACGTTCTGGCCTCGCGTTCGGAAGGACACGCGATCGAATACCCGTCCGGGCATCCAGATTTGAGTTTTCCATTGTTTCCACCAATCATTCGAGGCGAATGCCTGGATGCTTTCTACATAAGACCATGGTAGACTTCCTTCCCGTTTTTGCCCCCAGTCCTTTCCCGTCTCTAATGACATCGACGTCGACGAAGCGTAAAGCAAAATAAAAACAGCTTTACGCCTTGTTGACGTTGAGGTAATTAGAGGTGGAAAGAACTGGAGAAAGGAACGGGAAGGAATTCGGCCATGGCGTTCTTGAAAGAAATATCCCGGCATTTGCCTGGAGTTTTTTGGGGAAACAATGAAAACCCAAATCTGGTTGGTTGGACGAAGATTCAAACCCGCGTCTTCCGGAATGCAAAGCCGCTCACGCACCACGCTCGAAACGGTTTGAGGTGGTGGAGCGTAACAAAATGATGCAGAATTGTATAGCGATCGGAAACGTCACCTTCGTCGATGAAACCTTCGAAATTGTATCATTACATTACCAAATGGAATGAACGGTTTCCTCCTAATTTTGGCTTCGTTTCCTTTCATTTCTTGTACCTCTGCTACCAATTTCTAAAGACGTTTCCGGTGATGAGTTCCTATGCAATTCTGAATCGTCTTGATGTGCTCCGCCTCTTCTTAAAGTATGTACCTCTATTTATGGACACTCTGTACATGACAGATAACATTCTACAACCAATAAAAAACAACTTAAAATACACGAAGCAGACATTTGTATATTTATCAAACAGAAATCTGTAATGCGTGTAAGTTAGCAGACACAGGTATACGTTCCTGGAAGAAAATTAGTTTGAACTACGCACATTGTTTGTAGTAAAACTTTGCAGCACTCAGCGAAACAGAAAACTTATTGATGTTAATTGACTGCGGTAAATGTATTCACTGCCACTGAGGGAGAGAGTAAACTGAACTTTATTCATAAAAAAGAATTAACAATACCAAGAAGATTTCACGACAAATTTTCATACAGAAATAGGGGTCGACTTAGATCTGTCGTCTTTATAACACAGGCGAAATGAAACGAGGATAGAATTTTTTTCCTTATTACAATAGTCAAAATAAGTTTCTCAACATTATTTAACCTCCCTCTCCCTATAAGATTGAACACCATTTATTAAAAACGCAGTTGGTTTCCTGATAGGTAATTTGTGATTTACTTCCCATTTTATGCCAATAATTCTTTATTCTACGAACCATAAAATCTCAAGGAGGAAATAATCACATCCTATGTGCAACATTATCTAATTAAATTTGTGAGATTTTCTACATATTTGTGATGTAACAAAACTTGAATCGATAGTAGTAGGTGGTAATAGAAAAATTAAAGAGGATTGCACAGAACATGTAGAACATGAGAATTCAGGATTCAAGTAAACGTGTCTTTTTCAGCAAAAGAGCATAGAGGCACAGTCACGTCCCCGACCACCGATTACAAGAAATGATGCTCTTAAGGAAGGCTTAAATGGAAAGCAATAAATGCGTTCCTCAATACTAGAAATTCCAGGCAGGGAGCGTAACAAAGGCGGCTTCGATTCACAGAACAGAGATCGAAGCATCTAATCCAACATTCTGAGGAACTGTTTTACAGATTCCCCCAAGAGTGAAAAGACTCGTGTGGGTGAGACCTCGGTAACGCTGGCAGCGAATAGCCGTCCTGGATTTCTTTAACAACAAACTTTTATGCAATATTTTTCATGATCTATCGCATTCGAGCTGATCCTACGCTGTGGAAATTTGAGAACATTATTCAGAATGGTGGTTGCAACCATTTATTTCGGTTATGACTTTATTCCTTGTAGACATCGGAGTGTTTAGATTCCGGGGAGAATGTTTCCATTCCTCTCCCCGGCTAGGTGAGTTTAGAGCACGGGTCACCAAACTTTTTATCCCGTCGACACCTTCACAGAATATTTGCCTTCTTATCGACCCCCAGATTAAGTATTAAATAAAACATTAAATCATTTTTGGCATTTCTAATGCTAAGCAAGAAGGAGACATGCATAACAACCCATATAGTTCCTATTTTTTTTTTTTATAAAATCTACCCAATAATATCTACTGAAAAATGAAATATTTTACATTAGTATTACAATCTTAAAAAGCAGTAAGAAAATTATAGATGGAATAAATTTAGAGTAAAGGTCTGCCAAATAGAACGGATGGTTCTTGCACTGTTTTAACTCGTTACATAGCAATGGATCCACATTCCTAAGTAACTCTTCAGATGAGTCATACATGTCAACACGCCTGTGCAAACTATCACCTCTTGACAACTACCTTACCTCAGTATGCAAAAGTAATTGGTTGACAGGTCAATCATTATCTTCACATGACTTCGCAAACAGTCGGGTATTCAGAGGATGAGCATTATTTTTTTTTTATTGACCTGATTTTTATTGAAATATTCCCATTTTTCCTAAACAGTTTAATTAATCTTCTTTAATGTTAATCGACCCCCTTTCGACCCAAGTGCAATTATCGACCCCTGCAGAATTCTTATCGACCCTTTGGTTTAGAGTGTGGGTATCTCAGTACCTGATGTACCCGCCAGACGCTACTTGTGAACGAAACTCACCGCTTCCACCTCTGCGAACACCCTGAGGAGATTCCCACTCGCCAACTTGCTAAGGTCCTCCTTGCTCCACTTTGGCTTTGGGGACCCCTGGTTTAGAGTGTGGGTATCTCAGTAACTGATGTACCCGCCAGACACTACTTGTGAACGAAACTCACCGCTTCCACCTCTGCGAACACCCTGAGGAGATTCCCACTCGCCAACTTGCTAAGGTCCTCCTTGCTCCACTTTGGCTTTGGGGACCCCTGGTTTAGAGTGTGGGTATCTCAGTAACTGATGTACCCGCCAGACGCTACTTGTGAACTAAACTCACCGCTTCCACCTCTGCGAACACCCTGAGGAGATTCCCACTCGCCAACTTGCTAAGGTCCTCCTTGCTCCACTTTGGCTTTGGGGACCCCTGGTTTAGAGTGTGGGTATCTCAGTAACTGATGTACCCGCCAGACGCTACTTGTGAACGAAACTCACCGCTTCCACCTCTGCGAACACCCTGAGGAGATTCCCACTCGCCAACTTGCTAAGGTCCTCCTTGCTCCACTCTGGCTCGTCAGCTGTATTGTTGGCCAGCCTGTCGAACAGGGCTGGGTAATGCGAGACGTCGTCCAATCCGACAGACATACTGCAGAACAAAAGTACAGTATCAGAACCACGCTTCAGGTAGCGACTTAGTTCTTTATTACCTATAGTAGAGTCAAAACTTTCACCTGCCTAACCATGAAGCTTTATGCAGCTAAAAGTACAAGATGAAGATAAAAGAAATCTAAATAAATATTCGAATTATGCCACAAACACGCAATAATAATAATAATAATAAAAAATAAGACTGCAAGGAAACCTAAACCTGTAGTCAGGAATCACATCGTTTTATATTCGCAATTGATACCCCTTAAAGATTATAACAAGGAATCATATCTCAATACAACGTTACTTTATCTGCGACAACATTACCTTTATATCGTTGAAATAAAAAAAAATCAGACTAAAGGTGGTCAGTAAATTCATTAATTATTGCAACAAATAATTTAAAAAATAACAACAGTTTTACAGATATTTAAATACCGTGCATTAGGAGTGCTGTGCGACAAAAACATTTGTTACCATATCGCCTGTCTGTGTGTGTACGTGTGTGTGTGTGTGTGTTTTTTTTTTTTTTTGGTACCGAATGCGTTAATTAATTGATGTGCAACTTTAATCCATATCCGCTATCAATTTTTAGCTAACGGCTGTTTGTTATTATTTGCACCTGTGGGGCTACATTTAAATTCATAGTGTCCACCCTATAAATAATGTAACATTCTCTGCAAATTAATGTACTGGTGTAATATTAAAAATTATTCAGTATGTTTTCGTATTACAGTTTATTAACTATTAATTTATTGACACGTCTTTCTTTTATTCTGTAATTTCTTTATCTGTTTGTTACTTACAATATTAAAATAACCATTAAACCTGTTGACGTGAAAACTGTCTGGTAAATTTCAGTCATCTTTTCCTTTCAAATAGTTTCTGACTATGCCACTACATGCACTACAATTATTTATTTAGATGACAGTTTATATGCCGCAGAGAGTAATTATTGTAAGATTGTCGTAATTTTCTAGCCGAGATGATTGGTTCATTTTTTTTTCTGCAATTGTAGTTTGCTCATGTTCACGTATAGCATAAACAAGGATGTACTATTTGATTGCCGTTGTTATACTAATGCAATTTAAATTTTAGTTAGAGAATAAATGGCCAGGTTATGGCATTGTTAGGTTTATCTGTGATGTTATGTAACTTCATGAAAGAATCCTTTTAATTTTAAATAAATTAAAAATAATTAAACTTTTGCTACCTGTGATTAATAAATTAAATTCATTCATAAATTAAGGCAAACAGTAACCCGTCATATAACAATATAGAACAAATTTTTTTGGAATGTATGTTGATTTCCCTGAAACATCATAATAATACGTCTAGCGGTATAATTGTCGGAAAGTATTTTTTTTTTTTTTACTTATAGCTTTATGCCGCGTCGACATCGAGGTTATTAGAGGCGGGATGGGAGTGGGAACAAGGAAGGGAAGGTATTCGGCCATGGCCTTTTGAAGGAAGCATCTCGTCATTCGCCTGGAGTGATTTGGGGAAACCATGGAAAACCAAATTTGGATTCCCGGACGGGGATTCGAACCGGCGCGGCGTCCTCCCGAATGCGAGGCCAGAACGTTAACCGTTCACGCACCACGCTCGGTTTGGAAAGTATTATCTTTTAAACGAAACTACTACAAAATTTCAACCATGTTTGATGCAATGCTTACATCCGGAAGCCATTTAAATTCACCAGTTTTCGGATTTGTCAAAAAAAAAAATATATATATATATATATATATATATATATATATATATATATATATATATATATATATATATATAAAACCGTTTCCAGGAATGATAAAACACATTGATTTGAAGAACCGGACAGTCGTGGAGATCAAAACCCAGACGAAAGAAATTCACTGAAAGTCCGTACCAACGTAGCTTCCTAATAGAACAAATTAACATCGCCATCAAGGTGCCGAAAATGAAAGCGCTCCGTACGCCAATCTGGGTTATCTTTCACAAAATCCAAAGTATCATACTTGAAATCGCTAAGTGACATTGTAGGAATCTCAAGTGAACGAGTGCAGAGTACACTGCACAAAAAATTGTGTGCCAAGTAGTTTTAAGTGCGATCTGTGCCACAATTTTTAAATATCAATCAAAACCACGAACGGAGGAGCGTTTGAACGTAATATTTAACGATTTTAATCACAATTTGTGGGATTTTCTTTTTGTGTCAATTCATAAATGTGGACGAAATTTGGATTCATCACTGCATACGCGAATCGATGCAGCATTCGACAAGAAGGCGAAGGTTGGCTGGAAAGTTGATGGCCACTGTCTTTAGCGATTCCGAAGAAGTAATACTGGTCGACTGTTTGAAAAAGGGTAATGCGATAGCCAGAGTCTACTATGCAGTCTTATTAATCCGTCTGAAGAAAACATTCACAAAAAATAGCGAAGACTGGCGCACAGAAAAATGATCTTTCATCAAGACGATAAGCTCCTTCACACGTCGACCGTCGCAATGACAAATCTGCACAAACTATGCTTCGAAATATTTTCTCATTCACCACATTTTCGGTATTTAGCGCCGTGTTGATTGTTCCTATTCCCAGAACTGATTTTGTTTCAGCGTTGGAAGAAATTTTAATCATATGAGGATGGCATCAGCGCCATCAACGTGTATTTTGTATCGTTTCACAAAACTGAGTTTTTCCTGACGAGAAAAAGTTGTAAATTTGCTTAAGGAAGTTCGTAGTAATGATGGAGATTATCCTGGCAAACTAAGTTCCTGGGAAATACATTTAGAACGATTAGTTTTCGATACATTTTACCAGTCTGGGAATTCCTAATTGTGTTTACAATCATATTTCTGTTCGTAATTACTGCCCACATTGAACTCGAAGTTTTAAACTTGATTTTTTTCCAGACTTTTAAATAACGCTTTTATTTAACTCTTCATATCAACAAAACAAAAACAAAAAACCGATTATTGTTAGCCCGTTAAGTTAACAGAGGCTGTTCAAGGCCATCCTGCTCTATCCCCACTCCGCTGCCATTACTCCTACATGCGAAGAAAATTTCGATTAAGTGGGCAAATTGGTCAGTTCGGATTGGTAGGGAATGGTGAGGTGAGAAGTGGGACCAAGGAAAAATGGCCTTGAGCCGCCAGAGTGGAGTGAACAGAGAGTAGTTAGGTTGAGCCAATGAAGCAGTATGTAACGTTTCGTTTGACCCCTGTGCTGACCGGCTGATCTTCTGTCTTTGTTGTGTACTTACGAATCGATTCCGTCGTAGTCGCTGCCGATTCCCACGTGGTCCACACCAGACACGTTCCGGATGTGATTGATGTGTGCTGAAAATACAGATCACTAAGTTCAAGCGCCTGCTGCAGATAAATTCACTAGAGACAATCACGTATCTGCATTCAACTGGATGATATACTCGAGGAAACTGAACATAACTGTAACCGCAGGCAAACATTTGTTTACAGTTGAGAATCAGACGACAGTGAAATGCAAGAAAAGTTTTACAAATGACGATTCAGCAGCATAGTATACTTGATTTTAGTCACTGTGCTTCGATGTAAGATTTTTTTATTTTTTTTTTACACCTTGTCGACGTCGAGGTCATTAGAGGTGTGATAGGACTCGGGACAAGGAATAGAAAGGAATTCGGCGATGTCCTTTTGAAGGAAGCATTCCGACATTCACCTGGAGTGATTTGGGAAAACCATGGAAAACCCAAATCTGGATGCCCGGACGGGGATTCGAACCGGCGTCCTCCGGCATGCGAGGCCAGAGCATCAACTACTCACCCACCACGCTCGGTAAAAAAGTTTCTTAGAAGTATCGGACATACAAATGCACTGAATGCACTGTGTTGTTGGCCAGTAATAAATTAAGAAATTCGTTAATGAGCAGAGAAATCACTTAAATTCCTCAAGTGCTTAGCTTGAAAGACTTGTGACAGTTCCTTATTCACGGTTTTTTTTTTTTTTTTTTAAATGCTTTACGTTTCTTTTTAACATCGAGGTCTTTAGAGACGGGAAAGATGGGGGCAAGGAATGGGAAGGAATTCGGCCATGACCTTTTGAAGGAAGCATCCCGGCATTAGCCTGGAGTGATTTGGGAAACCATGGAAAACCCAAATCTGGATGCCCGGACGGGGATTCGAACCGCCGTCCTCCCGAATGCGAGGCGAGAACGCTAACCATTACACCGCCCCGCTCGGTCCTTATTCACTAGTGCCTATTCAAGTATTCATGTCAAAGTATCCGCAATGGCAGATATCCAGTGAGAAATTAAGGTATTTATCCACGTTAATTTACAGAAAAACTGCCAAAATTATTAAGTGCCAGTGTGGTACACCTGAGGCACACATTATTCTCGTGTGGCCAATCAAGACGGCAGTGACATTGGCAAATAGTAGGACCCTTCGACTCGCATCAGCAGGCAGAAAGATAAGGCTTCGAAGATACATGAGTCAATGAAACATTAAGAGATTTGCCAAGTAGTCAACAATGTCATTCACAAATTTTCCTTTTACGATGGGCCCAGTTGTTTCTCTTGCTCAATGGCCTTCGATAAGTTCAACAGATTAAGGCGTAAACACCCCTCCAACTGACGTCACAGGGCTTCAAATGTCTTACTCAGTTTCAGGGATCCTGTTGGCGGAGTTGTCCTAAAAATTATCGCCCAGAAGGGTGACATATTTTTAAAGTCTGCGGAATTACGTCAAGGAATCTTTTTTTTTTTTTTTTTTTTTTTTTTTTTTTTTTTTTTTTTTTTTTTTTTTTTTAAATGGCTTTCGGCGACTAAGCCATTCAGCCAGCTCAATGTGTTTATGATCTCTTCATGTGTTTTTTTTTTTTTTTTTTTTTTTTTTGTTTATCCAGTGCGTTTATGTTTCCTATGTATAGACACCACAGGACGGACAGGACATTCACAGAGACACACAACACTTAACATCCATGCCCGCGGCCGGATTCGAACCGGCGACCTTCGGCACGTGGAGCTAGTGCTCTAGCCCCCACGCTACCGAGGCCGGCTCAAGGAATCTTCGACGCTACACAAACAAGTCCGCGGCCCGACAGCAGGTCGATTCCTGCAGAGGACAAAAGAAGTTAGCTAATAGGGCCTGGCTGGCTTGACGAACAATGGATCCTCGCAACTGCGTAAGATGTTTTGGCCAAAACTTCTACCTTGACTGCCCGAGATTACCTCCCGCAGCCTTCTAGAATCTACACTACTTCAGGCTTACAGCCGACATCTCTCCGCTTTCGTGAATATCAAGAGGCTCTAGACGTCGAGAAGACTGCTCACCAAACATTCATTACCAATGATAAATCCAAACAGTAGTTCTTTAAATGTACAGCTTTAAAATAATTTCATTGATAAGCTAGCCTTCACCCGCCAGTATGGGATAAAGATTGGGGAAGGACAACGAGAGCAAGGTTGAGTCCTGGACCACACCGTCCTGGTTGCAGATTTTACGCGATTTCTCGTTATCACGTAGGCAAATTCTGGGACGCTCCCAAATTTACTCTTCTTAAACTACACATTCCACAAACAAAAATACGCTTATCATAAAGAAAACTAATTACATTTGTCACAGGTAGATGGCAACACATTCCGCCATTAGGATAAGCGCTCCAACCTTCCTCCCCCGCTCCCACCATGTTTTGAATTGGCTACCTATGCAACAAGTAGTTACTGTCTACATGATCCACAGTGGCTGTAGCGAGAGAAAAACCTAATCTTTATGATGTATATTACAATACTCATTATTTTCATAATGCGTAAGTACGCCATTATAGATCAAATAACTGGTAATGGTAAATATCAAACTTCCCAACATCACAGTTTTCGCCATCATTTTTTTAATGGCCTTTGACATGGGCGAACATTTAGCCAGCTCCAATTTATATTGTACTTAGTATCAAATCAGGTTTCTTTCAGGTAATTTTGGGTTATGCTGTTGAAGACAACGCAAGACGAACAGTATTCTGAATTAACAATGTCTCAAAACCTTATGAAGGCGTAATACCACTGCACAATCCGAAAGAATTTTTGTACCTTCGTGTCAGTAACGGCGCAGAAATGTTTATAATACACCACAAATGAAACGAGGTTTTAAGACTGCGCTGGTAGAATTACTGATCAAAATATTTAGTATTCGTAGTATAATCACTTAAATATTTTATTTACGGTCGGAAAGATCAAAAATGGCTAGGAAGAAGATATCCAGTTCACCTCCCCTATTTTAATATGATCAGTCACTATCAACATCTCCATTAGTAGATAAGGACTAACGATTCAGTTCTCATAGCTACTGGATGAGTGAAATGTCAGAGATTTTACAGCGTCTGTGACACAATATAGTAAGACTGCATTTCCTGTAGGAAGATACTTACCCACGACATCATCCAATGTTGCCTTGATTCCATCACAGCGTATGTAAAATGAGTGGAAGTTCACCATGACGATTCCGCGGTTTCTCGCCTGAAAAGAAAGACACTTGTTACTCAAGACACGTCTTGTTCTTATGAACACAGGGCCATGACCGAGTATAGTTTACCACGGGGTATGGTTACCCATCCATGAGAACGTCAAGGAAGATGAACTAGGGTACTTTTCCACTGCCTTCACCAGTGTATCAGTGTTGTAAGTGTTGTAAGTGTGGATGAATGTGATAGTGTGTGTGTTGCTTATGAAAGATGATGAAAGAAGGGAGAGAGTGAAACCAGATGCCTACCAATTTAACGCCCCCATCTGAAGGAATAATCACCATCAATGGTGTCGTATGCCCTCACTCCATACACACTGCCAATGAGGCTCTTTACATCCATGGAGATGCCAGGAAATACAAAACACGGCTGAAGTCACGTCGCCCTACATGGAAGACTGCTGTCAGTCAAACATCTAACTCCTTCAGCCCTACAGATAGCTGAACAGCTGAATGGGCATCGTCAACACCACAGGGCATAGTGAAAATTACCAATCCCTGCTCAAAACTACCAGGATTCAACTTACCACGGTCAATTTGATGTAAACTAAATCGGACTAGATGTGGTACGGGAAGAACTGCTTCAACTCTCCACACCTGGGGCTGGGCAGTTTCTTGTACTGTGACTGCGGAGAGGTTTTACAAACTGTGTCACACATCGTGCAGGACTGCCCACTGCGTGCCTTTCCCGATAGTCTGGATGACTTAAATTTGGCCACGCCAGTGGCGGTGGCTTGGTTGGAGCGCCTCGACGTCACGTTGTAGTGGTTGTGACTGGAGATCCTGTCTCAGTGGCCGGTTGCGGGCATTGTCCGCTGAACTATGTGTATATATGTGTGTTAGTTTGTTCATTAATACAGTATAATTGTTAATATATTTTTCTCGGGCTTCCAGCCGTGTCAAGATGTCACATGTTAACACGGCTGGAAATATATTAATATTCAACGCCATGAAAAATTACGATCCTACATCCCTAGCCTTTACGGGGAGGAGATGTTTCGTTCTGTAAAACAGTTAGAAATACTACGTAATAACCAACATTGACATTTGGTTGAGAATGAAGGCACAGATGGACGCCTTCGAAACGTCCCGCAAATGTGACATCTTAATACGGCTGGAAGCCCGAGAAAAATATATTAATATTCAACGCCATGAAAAATTACGATCCTACAGTATAATTGTTGTTGAATGTTTTAAATGTCTAACAGCATCATACGCAAAACAAAAATAAATAATTCGATACACACCGTGGAGAGGTTTGGGATTTAACTCAGAACTTTGTTGCACAATGGAGCGATTAGGAACTGCACACCACCACCTTTTCACCCTGCCGGCGAAGGCTGATGATGAAAATTTCTCTCATCATCAGGACTTGAACCCATAATGGTGCCGCAACCAACTGAGTCAACGAAGCGAGCTAAGACGTGTCAGACATTTATAAAAATAAAACTGCAACAGGATATATGCCCGTCTCTAAAGACCTCGCTGTTGAGAGACGTAAAGCAGATAAAAAAAAAAAAAAAAAAAAAACAACAACAAAAACAACAAAAAAAAAACAGGATATATGGATGTTTTGCAACATGTTCACATTTGTAATATAAATAATTCATTTCTGATACGTACACTACCCGTGTTAATAACCATTTTTATTGTACTGTATCATTTCCGAAATAATATATATGAATTCCAATCACCATAACATCTGGTTGAATCACATTTTAGAATATGAAAATCTCGGTCATTTATTTCTTAGTTAAAAATGTGACTAGCCGAGTTATCCAAGTATTTTCACACGATATTTGGGCGATTAAATTCATTGACACCATCTTGTGAAGAAGAAGATGGCGATAGAGTATTCGATTGCCAAAATATACCGCGTAAACACTTCGTTAGTTATATTAATTCTGAACGTCGAGATAAACTTCAATTTTATGTATTTATATTATTGTTATTGAGTATATTCTGACTACATATCGGCAGTTTTTTCTGCTCAAAGTTAATAAACTCACTATTCACAGTGATTTCAAGAATACAGATACGAAAAATCTGTTCATACTACTGTAAAATGAATAAAATGCTTGCTGTAAAATTATATAGATATATAATACACGTAGAATCATACATAACGTTAACACTGGTTTTCTTTGTGTAATATATTGCCCCCTATGGGAGCGGTAATCACTATTAGTTATAAATTATCTCTTTTATTTAGGACGCTAAAATTATAATCTTGATTTAATAGCTAAAAATAATCACACATAGAGCTTAACATCCAGATGATACACAATAGTAATAAAAATACATCCTTCTTTGACAATTGTCTTCACGGTGGATACATATAAGAGGAGTTTAATTAACCCCCCCCCCCAATACACTTTCCAAGATCCATCTCGAAGTTTCTTTTTAACGAATCACAATTTCAACTTTATTATGTTCCTTAGTTTATTGAAACAAACTACATTTTCTTGCATTACGTAATTACTTTTAACGAACTTGTATTAGGCTGTTGTTCTTAGAAAAATATCACGAGAAAATGGAATAATTAACACGAAGTGTTTTAAAACCAGGGTCGGCGTTAGGGGGGGAGGGGTAAGGGGTCAAATGTACCCGGGCCTGCCCGGCTGATGGGGGGCCCGATCACCGGCTGTAGGGGGCCCCCACTCGTCCAAAAAGGTCGTCCATTTGGTCTGAGGGAATGCCCTAACTGACGAATTCGTCAAGGGCCTCCCCAATGATATGGTTACCCCGGGCCCCAAAATCCTGTTTAAAACTAAAAAAAATTCAACAGTATATTAACGCCATTGAACAGTACGAAGAATACATACGGTACTAAGGCTCCCAATAATACTTCTGTTTTTACTTATGGCTTTACGCCTCGCCGACTTCGAGGGCATTAGAGGCGGGATGGGACTCGGGATAAGGAACGGTAAGGAATTCGGCCATGGCCCTTTCAAGGAAGCATTCCGACATTTGCAGGGAGTGATGTGGGAAACCGTGGAAAACCCAAATCTGGATGCCCGGACGGGATTTCGAACCTCCTTCCGCCAGATTGCGAGGACAGAGCATTAACTGCTCGCACACCACGCTCGGTCCGATAATACTCATATTTTAGTTACACTTCAGATAAATGAGAAATTCACAGAAACTGGAAGTGAACGACAATTGAAGAACAGTGGAGGTAATTCAACTCAAGTGGCTGGATAAGATTATGTGTGAGATACAGGTACGATGTTACTGGACTTAAAACTTTCCGTAATGCCGGTGTGGTAGAAGAGAATGAACTAAAGTGAGAATTACGTGACTTGGAAAATAAAACGACAACAGATGTACAAACGAAAGAAGTTAAAATCAGATCACCATAAGGAAAAACAGAACCATTCAACTATAGAAATAGTTAGTCATAGAACAGTATAGAATTCAAGAGTTTTTAAAGTCATATGTATGAAAAAAATCATTATATGAAGTGAAGTGTGCGCAATGGAAAGAACAGAAAAAAGAAAAACAAATACTTTTAAGAAGAAGAAGAAGAAGATTTTAATTATACTTAATGGTAAAATGTGAAATTCTTGGATGAAAGAGTTTATGATAGCATCTTACAAAAAAGTGAGAGAGGATAGTATGATAATAGTATGAGAATACAAGATAGTATGATAATACGAGATTCGTTACGTGATGTTGCATAGGAAGGAATAATTGTAGTGAAAAACAAAGGTGAGTGAATACCTTTTCTCCAATTAAGGTTTTCACTTTCGTTTGACTTGATACTTAAATATCTTAAGTCTTACGTGTCCCAATCAAATCCTGCAGTTTTAAAACTGAAGTTATGGAGAAAAACAATTATTTAGATGATCTTATAACATGCGTTAAATGTAGTCATTATATTGCTACAAAAGGTTCCTATTATTCTGTAACATTGTTTTGCTAAGTAATTTTCATAATGTTTTTCTATTTCGTATTATTTCTCTTTCTCGCCCTAGTTACATTAATTCTGTGCGTCATTCTCCATCCTCTATTCAGTTGACGCATCGCAATCTGAGATAATTGATTGACGGCAGGATGAGATTTCCGCGTCTCGATTTCTGCTTCACGATTTATGGTAATCGATTTATCTGGCAGCGCTCCGACCCTTGCTGTAGGGGGAGGGGAGGCGTGAATTATGAATCAGTCGGAAGGTCCCAGGTGCGTTACGTCGACACTTCCCCCACCCCTTTCCTCCACCGTCTAACGCGCCAAACGGCTAAAATCAGAACGCTTCAGGAATCCTTCTGAGAAAATACTCACTCCCCTTAACTGGGCGTGAGGCATCGGGTAAAAGTGGATTTTCTTTATTTCCCTTACGGGTTACTATAAAAGAAATATATATTTGAACCTAATTTTAATCCTCTATCTCTATTATTTAATAATGTTCTATATGTATTTTTGCCCATCTACGAGGTATATTTTAACATATGATTTACCTCTTTTTATTCTGAATCTGTTGATATATTAACTTTCTGATATCTTGAAAACTCAGGGCTGTATCCTTATGAGATGATTTTTTTTTGCTAGACCTCGCCACGTTGTGCCATTATCCTAAATACTGCTATGAATTTTTAAATAAATGTTTCTGACTATCCATGTTATACCTCAAATTAATTGTACTGTACCTTTGAAAATGAATGTAGAATCGAGGGGGTTACTGAAAAATGGTTTTGAATTTTTGAAACTTTGCTTATGATTTTGTGTAAGTTCGACCTTCTAGAGTGCTTTCTAACCAAGAAACTGATTCTAAAAATGACCCGCTATGTAACTTTACATGGTGAGCTGCTTTTTAAATAGTTTTATGAAGATATATGGAATATATTATAGGTATATGACAATGGGAATCTTAATAGTAATTGACAGTATAAAAGGTTTAGATGGTAGTTTGGGAAAATCAAATTGTGACAATAATACGAGAAAAATATGACTGAAGGGAAAAACACCAATCAAATTCATAGAAATATAGTCATAAGAAAAATCTAATATTTATCCAAGTTAAAGAATATAGGACAGGATAGAGAAAATAAACCCAACACTTATCATAGATGAAGGTAGGGAATAATGATAACCACCAAAAAAAAAAAAAAATATGAAAATACATGGTGCAGTATTTTACTAGTATATATATATATTCTGGCTTTACGCCTCGTCGACGTCGAGGTCATTACAGGCGTGAAAGGATTGGGGACAAGGAAAAGTATGAAATGGGGCTATGGTATTTCGCCTAGAGTGATTCAAGGAAATCATGGAAAATCGAAATATGGATGGCTAGATGAGGATTTGAACCCGCGTCCTCCCGAATGCCAGGTCAAAGCCATTACCACTCCACAATTACGCTCCATGGGAAGAATTTATATCTACGAAAATATTAATAGAATTATGTATATTATATAGGATATCCCTTACAGAGAGGTGAAATTTTAATATATTTCTTCTAAGGGAGCGTGCACAAACTACGTGGCTCGGTCCAGAGTGGGGGGCGAGGGGTTGGCTGAAAGGTTACGTTGGGCTACGTGGGGGGAGGTGGGTTCCGCGCCAGGCAACGTAGCTTTCCCTTCATAACATATTTCACAGTTAAAATGAGGAACAGAACTCACAACAGCATGTAAATATTTATTTCCCTTAGTTAATTATCTCCGTATGTAATTTACAATAGTCTGTAAAGAGAAAACAGTATAAAATGTCTTCTGGAATCAAAAGGGAGAAAAGCTACGTGAGGGGGGGGGGGAAGGGGGTACACAGGAGGCCAAAATGGAGCTACGTGGTTTATGCACGCTCCCTAACCTACATAAATTAAACAACTACTGAAACAAGCAGAGCATTATGTCGTCTTGTTGTCGACCTATAAAATATAATCAGATATTTACGTTGTTTCCTCGTATGCCATTAGTACTATACAGTTCGGCAGTTATCGAGTTATCCAAAGAACCGATATACAGAATAGAATGGCATCACATGTATTTCTTCGTAATGATTCCATAAAAATTTTAACTTTCTGTTCCAAACGAAAGAAAAGGTAAAGATTTCAGATTTTAAACACAACCCTAAAGCTTCGAATTGCCTAAATATTTTTAAATATCTTAAATAAATTCCAAGTTATGGCAGATTATAGTTTTTTAATGTTATGGAAAACGCTATATGCGACTTATAATTTTTTCCACTGATGTCACTCGGGGGGGTTAGGGATTGTCCATAAACTAAGTGGCTTGGCCTAGGGGGGGGGGGGGCGGTAAGGGTTGGCTGTAAAGCCACGCTGGGCTACGTGGGGGAAGAGGGGAGGGTTCTAAGCCAGGCCACGTAGCTTTTCTTTCATATTATTTTTCACAATTAAAATGAGATACAGAGCACACAGACGCATGTAAATATTTATTTCCGTCATTTAATTATCCCCGTGTGTAATTTACGATAGTCTGACAAGAGAAAACAGTACAAAATAACTTCTGGAATCAATATGGAAATAAGCTACGTGTTACGCGGGGGGGGGGGGGGTTAGAGACAAAAGCCACGTGGGGATACGTGGGGCTGCGTGGGGATACCTGGGGATACGTGGGGTTACGTGGGGATACGTGGGGATGCTTGGGGCTACGTGGGGCTACGTGGAGCTACATGGGGATACGTGGGGCTATGTGGTGCTACGTGGGACTACGTGGGGATACTTGGGGCTATGTGGTGCTACGTGGAACTACGTGGGGCTATGTGGGGCTACGTGGGGCTACGTGGGGATACTTGGGGCTATGTGGGGCTACGTGGAGCTACATGTGGATACGTGGGGCTACGTGGTGCTACGTGGGACTACGTGGAGATACTTGGGGCTACGTGGGGCTACGTGGGGATACGTGGGGGGAGGGGTTGTCTCAGGATACCAAAATGGAGCTACGTGGTTTATGCACATTCCCTTAGCGCTGGCTAGCAAGTGTTGCACTTAAGTCAAGGTCGAGTGAAATGTGTGATGTGTGGGTGACTGAGATAGAAACAGATCCCGCCCTCTACGATCAGACATATTAAAACGTGACTTATTTCATATTCTCACCACCCAACGACAGGGATGGTCCAGGGGATGGTGAAATCTTATTGGCTCTTCTTGATTTTTCCCGCGAAGGAACACTGCAAGGCGTGGGTGCAAGAGGGGAGAAAAGACGTTCGGGGTGATCTGGAAGAGGGGAGACGTGTTTGCCAACTTTATGCCTCCAGGTCTTAAGTTTCTTTTTGGAGTGAAAAGATTTTTTGGGGAAAGTTTTTACGTCAGAGGTGAGCTCTCGTGTCAAAGAGAGTGAAGCTGATGTTTCATTCACTGTCTTATTTGTTTGGAGATGCAAGACGCCGTACAACCATCACCCAGAGGCGACATGGTAATGTGTGAATAGTTCGTCACTGCATTTGTGTTCACACGCGACTCGGAACACCTGAAACGACCTGTAAAACGTCCTCATGTCTCATACCAGGTTTAATTTTCATGTATAACTGTATATATATTTTTTTAACATATCCTGTGCGATATGGAATATAGTTTATTGAAAAAGGGTAATTGCAAACACTGTTTTAAATTCTGAATAAATATCAAAATAATTTGTCAACTGTAATGTATTTTTAACAAATGAAAATTTATTCCATCTTCAATAGTCATAAATTAATATTGAATACTTAAAATTTTAACAGTGAATTCTACTTAATAATCTCTCGTAACAAAGAATTTGTTAGGTTTAATATACAGAAGAGATTTTAATGTTTTGTTCTGGTGCTGTGTTACTCAGAATGATAAGACATAACTCAGATTCTACCTCAGAATCTAATCCGCCCTCTTCCAAATCAGTTCGTTCAGTTATGTCATATCGTATGTAAACAAGCTTGAAGTTTTAATGTCCTGCGCCGGAATCGGGTGATTCTAGTGTCATTATTCATGTCCCAGTTTTTAAGTTAGCTTTAAGAATTTGAAAATCCCACCAAATTTGGTTCACTATTTTTTGCATGATGACGGGACAAATAGACATTGCATGGTTGTTTTATTCAATTATATTTTACTGTCATCAGTCGCTCGCTTGGTTCGATGCAATTACCTATCTCTTCCTATCTTGCGCTAACCTCTTCATCTCAACATACCCCTTACAACACACGAGTCTTCACTTACCTGCTTCACATATTTTAATCTTTGTCTACCTCCACAATTCTTTCATTTGACTGTTCGAATGCCGCATATCTTAAAATGTGACCCCCTATCGCCTCCATTCTTTCAGTAAGACTCTTCCAGAACTTTCTCTCCTCACACATCACCTCCAAAACACCCTCTAATGATATCGAAATCGACAAGGAGTAAAGACAGAAGCCTCCAAAACACGTTTATTTTATACTGTTCACTTAATATTCAGCATCCTTATGTAGCACCACATTTCAAATTCTTCAATTTTCCTTCTTTCTGATATTCCTAAGGTTGATTCTTCGCTAAAATAAAATGTTGTGTTCCACACATAGAGTTCTAAAAAGTTCTTTCTGAGCCCTATGTCAATATTTGAAAGTAAAAGATTTCTTTTCTTCAAGAAGCCTCTTAGTAGTTTAGATATTCGAATCTTTCGTCGTTCCCAAGCAGCCTGGGGATCTTAAAAAATCAACATGATTTAAATCATTTAGAGAGACAAGAAAGACATGAGAGCGAAAAGTAAGCCTACTAACAAGGTAGAAAAAGAAATCGAAAGGCGGTTACCTGCCGTATAAATATACAACATCGTTACCCTTATTAACCTTGTTTCTATTGGATCCATGGCATTTTCTTTCTAGCATGATACATTAATTCACGCATGAAACACAATACATTTGGAAAATTTTTGTAATGTTTTCAGCTTACGCGAGTAAAAGTTGACTCACAACTTAAAGGTTAAACGAGGTTATATTTAACTACATTTTTGTGTGGATATCATGATGAATGAGGTGATAAGTTCCTAAAACCGTGTTGCTTCTGTGACGTGTTGTTGGCTGCATAAAATCCAGGCGAAAATTAAGAACCGTTACTATCCCGTATTAATGTTTGCACTTGCTTGATGCAAAAAATATGCTATGAGAAATAAAAATGGAAATAATTATTCTGGTGCCACATATCCAAATGTGGGTACGAAAAGTGTAAACGATTCATTATTTTATTTGGCAGAACTAATTGGGAATAACGTTCCGGTCTTTCAGTCGAGAAACCCGATTTCAAATTCTGGAATAACTATTTTGATTTTTCTTGGTTTCCCGGAAGCATGATAAGTGAGTACTAACATGGTTACTTTATGTTGGACGAGTCCGATATTATTCCCTTCTCTTCCGAAAGAGTGAAGTCTTGCTTGCCACGTATCATTATCTTCCATATACGATTAATTAACAGATTTGTACCTCATGGGGGCAAACAAATTCCCTCTGCTTCAGTATAAATGCGTCGGAGACGATTTTTATGTAATGAATTTCTTGATGGTGATTCCGAATTATAGCACGTATTAAACCTGTTTTGTTCAATAAGCGACCGCTTTGGCGTATTAGAAGGAACTCAGAATTGGTCACCAGTCATTGGTCGACAAATTACTAGCCGAGATCTGAGGTGTTGCAGATGTGATGAAAAGTGTATGAGTCTTGTGAAATGGTAGTTTTTTTCAAGAAGTAATTCTTGGACTAACATTTATGTTCTTTAACGAATATTTCAGGTTTTCTTCAGAACTGATACTTACTCTTACAGATTTCCTGGGATTATCGATATCAATCATACATTAGATAGTGTTTTGCCCGTATATTTTCTTCATTCATATTTTTGGACAATTACATCCTATGACTATATATTCATTACATTGGCTCATACAACAGAGCGTTTCATGAGTTTATCTTAGCACGTTAAGGTAATCTATAAATATATTAACGAACACTATTTCGATATATTCAGTCACAATATATGTTAAGCCCTTTTCTAGCGACTGTCCTATTTCACGAGGTTATTCGCTTTTTGGGATTAACATCGAAATACTTTTATACAAAATTGAAATTCAAAGTAAAATCGATATTCATAATTAGAATGATTTTTTTTTTTTTTTTTTGCAAAATTGATTTTTTTTTAACTGCTTTACGTCTCTTTTTAACATCGAGGTCTTTAGAGACGGGAAAGGATGGGGGGGAAGGATGGGGGCCAGGAATGGGAAGAAATTCGGCCATGGCCTTTTGAAGGAAGCATCCCGGCATTTGCCTGGAGTGATTTGGGGAAACCATGGAAAACCCAAATCTGGATGCTCGGACGGGGATTCGAACCGCCGTCCTCCCGAATACGAGGCGAGAACGCTAACCGTTACACCGCCCTGCTCGGTGCACAATTGAAGTGCCATTCATTTATATATGAGTGTCTCAGATGAAAACGAATTTTACAAATATAAGCACTGAAAATAACTACCGGTAATCAACTAAAATTTGATTCATATAAGAAATGTACATTTGGATAAGTATTTACTTTGGTTTTATGAATATCTGCCTTAAGGGTTGAAATAATAAATACTTTGACGCTCTTATGACATAGTTTATAGTTGCAGTACCTTCTTATGTCGTAGCTGCAAGGTCACTATGAAACTGAGAGGGCATAGTACTGAGGTTAATGGAGATTAATCTGTGTGTTCTCATCATTGCCGTGCGACCCAAAGGAGCACCCCACTTTTCTTTGTACAGTTTGTTGAGAAGGTCTGAAGAACATTTTGGATCGGTTAACTGAGAAAAATTTCTTGGATGAAACGAGGAACGAAACTTCTATCGGCCAGACAATGGTCACCTGTTCTATCGTACAAGCTACGCGATCAGCCCTGTTGGGACTGCGGTTGTACATCACGGAATCCAAACTATGGGGCTAGCCTTACCTTAAAAAAGTAAGTTATGCGAGAGGGGTAGGTCATATTACAAGCTAGTTAGAATTCCTTCTCCGTCGGGATTCGAGCGGAGCATTTCATGAATTCCAGCCAAACAACATATACTCCATAGGCTGTAATAAATCATTACCACCCAAGAACACGAATATATCATCAGGTGTCACTAACAAGGGACACCTTTAACCTCAAACGCTCGGAACTGCACGAAAACATGTTTCTAATAACAAGTGATCGTAAACAAAACAGTGGTGTGTGTCATTTCCATGTTATATGCTTGGCGACCAAAATCATCATTTGAAAATGTAATTGGCGTGACTTTGCTATTGGACTGCGTGAATGCGAAAGTGATTTGAAATGTGATAACGTGGCTTTAGTGAGCTGTGCACATTGTTCTCTTCCATTTTGTTTTAACCACGTCATCGAAATCCCGCGTCTGCACTTTGAGAAATAATATATACACTATCAGGTTTGTAGTATTGCTGTATATGTGTGATTTGCGCTATATTAAGTACTTTAAGCAGAGAGTTTTTGGCACTATTGATTGAAAATGTAATGATACACTGAAGTCACTGAATTACGTATAATTTCCTTCATTTGGTATTGATATATTGTTACTCTGTTTCTCTCTATTAAAATGATACTTAGGGTAAAATGTAACTTTTGCATGGAAATGACACACACCACTGTTTTGTTTATGATCGCTTGTTATTCTAAGTATGTTTTCATGCGGTTCCGAGGTTAAATGTATCCCTTGTAAGCTTATCGCTGCTGTTAAGAAGTATTTTGTCTATTGTACTACAATTACACAGAATAACATGTTTATCGTCAAGAGAGAATCGCCAACTCTGTTGTGATGTATGCCATACATAAAGCAATTCTTAACCTGTAATGTGCCCACGCTAAGCAAAACAGAAAATTTTCCCTACGGTGCTGTATCTCACAACATAATTTTCAGGACAGCAACTGCTCAGGAATTACTAGCAGTAAATAAGCGTGTTTACGAATCATCCAGATTTGTACCATGATTTCCTATGTTATAAAGACTGTAACTTACTTGTTGAGCAAATGAGATAGAAAAGTTTACTGGTTTGAGTAAACTGGTTTAGGTCCAATGATTTACCTCTCATCTACGAATCGTATTTCCTCAACTCGACTTTGTACACCATATTACGGAAGGAGTGTTTATGGCACTGAGTGAAGTTTAAAAAAATAGATCCCTATTAAGTATTCTTTAAGGAATAAGGATCGTCTATATCTATAACATTGGTAATACTGGGGTATGTGAGGTCTCCTAAGTTATCTGCATGAAATTAAAGTAACTGACCTGCATTTATTTTCTACTAATTGTCAAGAGATAACAGAACTGAATCACAGAATACTTTGTGATGTAAAATTTGTGTCGCCGCTCGCAGAAACGACAATAATGTTATACTGAAGACCCCAAATCTGTAATTAGTTAACTTCGAATTCGCACCTGTGAATTAAAAAAGTTTTTTTTGCTGTGTTCAGGCGTAAAAGAAAACCTTATGTCGTGAACGTTATTGGTGGAGATCTAGAATTTCTGAAGAAATTGATAGGATCTTTCTTCATCGCTAGGTGGAAGCCGTTTCTCACGTGAATGTCGGCTGCATTAAATCAAGGTTTGCACGACGGTAGTATAAAATTGTTGTGTTAAACTGTGGAGTGTATTCCTCCGAGCTACGTTTTGAAGGGTGGTTGCTGCCGGATTTCATTTTCCGTCAAGCCAGTCACGTGAAACCAATAAGCAAACATTTGAGAAAAGTTGCTGCAGGAAGGATAGGAGCAGATTAATCGGAGAGCAGAATTGAGCCACACCTCTCATGTCAAGTTCGTATAAAGGAGATATGTAGAACATGTGGGGTGGGGATAACAGACCGTGGCTTTTGTGAATCACGTAACACATTTACCATAAGAAGCTGAGAAAGACATCTCCAGGTCAGCAGATTTTATCACCGGAAAATCATCTGCCTACCTCAGTTAACGACACCCAGGTGACAGCTTTTGCTCCAGACAGGGCTATAAAGCTTTTGAAGACACAGAATCAAAGATACACCCAACTTCATGCACCATCTCGCCGTTTGTGAAACGATGGATATTGCAACAGTTTGGCAATCACCACAGTGCTCAAATAAGAAATTTTTGAATTATGATTTGAAGGCATAAACGAATATAGATAGATTTGATAATTTCCGAGGTGTTTCCCTTTTCGTTTTACATAAACTGTTAAGTATCAAAATAAATCCTTTGGCATTTGAGTAAATTCTGCTCCAGGTTTTTGATTATGAACCACTTCGACAATTGCAAATACCTTGCTTTGTTAAGTGCTTCAGCTAATAAGTAATAGATAAATAACTAATAATTAATTAAGAACCCAATCTGCTACAGTTTTCATGTGGTAGATGAAACTATTGTTAAAGAAAAAACCACGAAAAAAATCTTTTAAGCATCCCTTCTTAATAACAGTATCCATGAACGACCTGAGATATTTAAAAGAGACTAATATTATAATTTAAGACTCAGATCTGATAATTACGGAGAAAATTTTAAAATTCAATGCTATGAAGTTAAAGTAATTTTTAATGTGTTAATGGTGATATAATTGTATGTCAGCTCTTCAAGGATTTTGAATGCGCTATTATGATAAGAATTTATATGTGCTTATTCCACATAGAATATGTTAATTTCGTTAATTCCACTAAATTCAGTAGCTGGTTTGTTCTTGATATGTTTAATTTCTTTAGAAACATTGTTTTTTCTATGGTTGGAATGGGCTTCTTTTAATTATAATGCATTAATTTCGGTTATTACAATAATACCATTTTAATTTATTTAAAATCCTTTTTCCATCTGATTGTTAATAGATTTTTGTAATTGTACACATTCAAGTACATAAATATGAAGATGTGTAGGCTACCTCTGAAGTTACTCCTAAACCAAATAAAATGCACTCTCACTTACCAGTGTCAATAATGTTTCTTGTTGTTTAATATATTAAACAGAAAGTGGTTCTAGGAACGTCGAAGTATAAGAAAAAAATTAGATACCATTGTAAATTAGAATGATAGGAGAATTAACAAAATGTTTTTTAGACGAGAACGGACTAAATGAAAACATTATCAAATCAAAAAACCACGTAGTGCAGTTAAAATGTCGAAAATAATAGTTATTTAAAAATCAGAATGATATTTTTTTAGTTCTGTCATCATAACTCGTCGACGGCAGGCTGATTAGAGCTGGTATAGGATTTTTGGAGGGGCTGGTAATGACAAGGAATTCAGCAAAAGCCTTTTGAAGGAACCATCCTTGCATCGCCTGTAGTAATTTAGGGAAACCGCGGAAAACCGAAATATGGATGGCTCGACGGAGATTCGAACCCACTTTCTCTTGAAGCCAGGCTGTATAGAATTGAAATACACTCCTGGAAATTGAAATAAGAACACATTGACGCCGGTGTGTAAGACCCACCATACTTGCTCCGGACACTACGAGAGGGCTGTACAAGCAGTGATCAAACGCACGGCACAGCGGACACACCAGGAACAGCAGTGTTGGCCGTCAAAGGGCGCTAGCTGCGCAGCGGTTGGGCACCGCCGCAATCAGTGTCAGCCAGTTTGCCGTGGCATACGGAGCTCCATCTCAGTCTTTAACACTGGTAGCATGCCGCGACAGCGTTTACGTGAACCGTATGTGCAGTTGACGGACTTTGAGTGAGGGCGTATAGTGGGCATGCGGGAGGCCGGGTGGACATACCGCCGAATTACTCAACATGTGGGGCGCGAGGTCTCCACAGTACATCGATGTTGTCGCCAGTGATCGGCGGAAGGTGCACGTGCCCGTCGACCTGGGTCCGGACAGCAGCGACGCACGGACGCACGCCAAGACCGTCGCATCCTACTCAGTGCCGTAGGGGACCGCACCGCCACTTCCTGGCAAATTAGGGACACTGTTGCTCCTGGGGTATCAGAGAGGACCATTCGCAACCGTCTCCATGAAGCTGGGCTACGGTCCCGCGCACCGTTAGGTCGTCTTCCGCTCACGCCCCAACATCGTGCAGCCCGCCTCCAGTGGTGTCGCGACAGGCGTGTATGGAGGGACGAATGGAGACGTGTCGTCTTCAGTGATGAGAGTCGCTTCTGCCTTGGTGCCAATGATGGTCGTATGCGTGTTTGGCGCTGTGCAGGTGAGCGCCACAATCAGGACTGCATACGACCGAGGCACACAGGGCCAACACCCGGCATCATGGTGTGGGGAGCGATCTCCTACACTGGCCGTACACCTCTGGTGATCGTCGAGGGGACACTGAACAGTGCACGGTACATTCAAACCGTCATCGAAGCCATCGTTATACCATTCCTAGACCGGCAAGGGAACATGCTGTTCCAACAGGACAATGCACGTCCACATGTATCCCGTGCCACCCAAGGTGCTCTAGAAGGTGTAAGTCAACTACCCTGGCCAGCGAGATCTCCGGATCTGTCCCCCATTGAGCATGTTTGGGACTGGATGAAACGTCGTTTCACGCGGTCTGCACGTCCAGCACGAACGCTGGTCCAGCTGAGGCGCCAGGTGGAAATGGCTTGGCATGCCGTTCCACAGGACTACATCCAGCACCTCTACGATCGTCTCCATGGGAGAATTGCAGCCTGCATTGCTGCGAAAGGAGGATATACACGATACTAGTGCCGACAATGTGCATGCTCTGTTGCCTGTGTCTATGTGCCTATGGTTTTGTCTGTGTGATCATGTGTTGTATCTGACCCCAGGAATGTGTATATAAAGTTTCCCATTCCTGGGACAATGAATTCACGGTGTTCTTATTTCAATTTCCAGGAGTGTAGATCCATTGCAAGTGGTATGGTGTTTTTGTTGTTTGAAAATGAAATTTACGTTATATTGGCCAAGAGAGGAAACATACTAGTGTAGAGAAGAGTAACGTTTCAAAAATATGGCGTTGAAATTTGGAAAAATTTTAGGAGAGAAACATAGTGTTCATCAGTGAAATGTAAGTGAAGCTTGGATATTCGGGATAGCAGAAACCAGAAAGATTCAAGTATTAGAAATATGATCCAATAATGCTAAAAGATATTTGTCCTGCGAATGATGGATTGAGGTAAGGCTTTAGGCTTTAAAGCTCCATTAAAGCTCCTTATTTGACGGCCTATAAAGAGGATGCGGTGGCTGAGCCACTTTTAAAATTGCGGTCTGACGTTCTAGGGTATTGGGAGGCAAGGTAAGAGAGCAGATGGAACAATGTCTGCATTGGAATGGCCGATGGAAATGTTGACAATTGTCCACCTTTTTATAGTACCACTGTTTATATTATTAACACCCTTTTAGTAGCTTGACCTGTATGTACGTTGATTTGAATGTATGAAACTTTTTAAGTAAAATTTTCATCTGCTTCTAGGCATCAAAAATCACTGTTAGTATTACTAACACGCTTTTATTAGCTTGTCTGTATGTATGTAGGTTTGAATGTAACAAATTTTTCAGTCCAATTTTCATCTACGTCCAGACTTCAAAATGATTTGCAATCTCGCACACGTATTAAGAACTGAGGAAAATTCAGTGATATCGTAGTTATGTCCTGGTATTCACATTACTTTGACACTAGGGAAAAAAAAGAAGAGGAAGAGAGTAATACAAACTCAGCAACTAATCGCCTGTGAGCTACACAACCAATTCGACACAAGTGTTAATAGGTTGCAGACTCGCAGGCGTCCGCCTAAGCATGTTCTTCAGGAAATATGTAAATCAGAATAGCTTTCTATGTTTAAATAAAAGTCTGCTTAGTTTTCGAAGAATTAATCTCTTTGCTGCTAGATTGGCTTATGTAACTATCAGTTGCGTAAAGCCACTGGATGGTCTCCAAATAGAAGAACTTGAATGCTCTAAGCTAGCAGGGAAAGTTCCATGTGATGTTGACGTGTTAGATAAAATGGCTAAGTTCATTGTCACACATAAATTGCCAAGACTCGAATGTCCTCATGGATAATGTGTACTGAAAAGTGTAAAATAAAGTATGGTTAATAAATAAATAAATAAAAACGCTCTTTGTAGCAATTTTAACTTTTTGGATTACATTGCTGCATAAACGAGGTTTTTTTTTATGTGTTTTGTAATATAATTGTACTTTTTCAAATTTATCTCATTATTTAATTTGATGAGAAACAGTTTTTAGATTTTTACAATGTGTATTACAATTAGTTTCTAGAAACACTTAAGTGTATATTTATATTTACAATGTTTATATTGTTCTAGCACCGCCTACCTCATACGACTGAAATGTCCCATTCGGTCACATTGCCCCCATCTCTTAAATTTCTTCCTTTACTTGGTTTCGAGAAAGCAATCAGTTTTCAACTTCAAATCATTTGCGCGCTTCAGATATTAATATATTTTTTGTTTTCCATTTCTGCCTAGCTTACCGCCCAACATCTACTTAAATAAAATGTTTTGCTGAGCAGATACAATCAAACAAAATTCTTTTGGAAGTTTCAGTCACTGTTTCACACAAAGGGAGTTATAGTTCTTAGTAGTTGATAATGACAGCAATTCGCTCTTTATATCTTTTGTAATTTATAATCAGTTAAAATTTCATTTTTGGAGTAACAGTTTTTTTCACGTAGCTTCTATTCTAATATTGCGTCAACTTTGTTTGATGCGTATACTACAACATCACTTTACAAACAGTAGTATTTATTTGTATTTGTAACGAAATGTTGGTAGATTATACTGTAACCTAACATTCCTAAGAACAATATTCATTGTGATGCATTTATGGCAGTTCTTTTCGTTTTTCTCTCATCTAAAAAGCTTTCTATATTCAAGCTGTTCACAAATTTGTCTTATCAAATAAAAAAACCTATTAGATAACAAAATATAATGATTATTCTCATCTATTGTTTATTCACATACAATTTATCATCAATTACAACTAAGAAGTAAAAAATTGTTTAGTTGACAAATAAAAAGCAGAAACTCAAGCTAGTCATAAACCAGGAAAGCTGTTATTTTGTCTTCATTACCTAATAGTTTAATGTAGGAATATATTGCGCTCCAGGTTGTTTTGGTAGACCAACTAGCTATAGAAAGTATAACATACGGTGAGTGGTAGTGTATACAACTGCCGCATACAGACGTTCCAATTTATATCAGAAAAGAATCTAGCAGCATGTGGTAAGATTCATTGATTACTATACAACGTCAAAGAGGAAAGAACCAGGCATCCATAAAACCCCATATCACTTCCAAAATTTGGTTTGGTGTTTATAAAACCACAATAATATGAATGAGATTGGGACACGGGTGGTACACAAAACACCTTTATAAAATCTGAATCATGCATTCACCATTATGCCCGAGAGATCGAAAAGAAACTTCCGACATCCACCATGCAATTCTTGTGTGTAGCTGACATGGCAATCAGCAAAGTAACCTTTATACTAACCACGTTAAGTTGCAAAGCCTCTACCCTCCCCTTACCAACATCTGTGAGGGAGCTATTGAGAACGGGTGCCATAATGTGTACGGGGCAACTGATAGAGGTTAAAATGAAGCAGAAATGAGCAGCTAGTTACAATCATTTTAATATTTCTGATTGCCTAAAAATGGTATTTTAACATAAATTTGCA
This sequence comes from Vandiemenella viatica, assembly GCA_031002005.1. Lineage (NCBI taxonomy): Eukaryota > Metazoa > Arthropoda > Insecta > Orthoptera > Morabidae > Vandiemenella > Vandiemenella viatica. The sequence goes on along the minus strand of CM061919.1, from coordinate 157,807,259 downwards.
TTATAATATAATTTTATTTTTTTCTATTTCGAGCAATCCTATTTTTTATATGAGATATATTAGAAAATCATTTATTTTAACATAGTTGTGCTTCATAAAATGGTGAAATTTTTACAGTATGGCTTAATTTGAATCGATTACATTTTAATATATTTGTGAATTACAAATTTAAATACTGCAACTAATTGAATTGTCATAAGTCCGCCGAAAATAAAACTAAAATTATAGAACACTGAAATACAATTTATATTAGTAGTAGAGCAGCACCTGCAAATTATGCAAATTAATTTCACTTATATTACAAAGAGAAAGTATGCGCAAATGTTTCTGCCGATATCTTCACATTTGACAGCGTACCGTTGCGGATAGAACAGTTCCCACTTCCCTGCCGCCCCAGAGCTCCCACTTTAAGACGCGGGCCCCGAGGGAAGGTGCATCGGGATTGGCTGCGGTGCTTGACCCCGGAGAATCAGACCGCAATATCGGCTACAGTTGCCTGCCTGCCAGAAATGATGAGGCCCATGTAAATAAATCCTTCGGGGCCGACAGTTAGCAGCCATGACTCCAAGAGTGCAACTCTGTAGTTAGTACGATTCTATTAGATGCAAAGCTTATCGAATCTTGTGTATCATTGAGTGTTAGAATTGCATTACTCGGCTAAGTTTTCTAATTTATCGATTTGTTTAAAAAGGAGCTGTTGTCATCACATCATACTATCAGTGTTACATGCTGCTTAAATTCAAAAAAATATCCAGTAGATCATCAGTCAATAGGTGATGGTCGAAGTAAATACTTTGGTCTGTGTTATTCTAGACGCAGGAAGCATTTCCATTTGCTATAATTTTTTACATTTTTCTTAAACGGCGTGGTAGAATTCAAACAATATCTGAATTTCTGAGAACAATATAACATGGCTAGTGAAATGATTCACCATTTTTTTTTTCAAAAACTCTTGCACTGTTGAGGACTAGAAGCGTGAGATTTTTTTGTTTTTTTTTACTTCTATTTCGGAAGTAATAATTAAAACTATTCATTGAAACCCTTTTAAGGGATTTTGTTTGACACTACCATAGAAACCTGATGTATTGAAGGAAAATTCTAACAAATATAAAACAGATTAGATATTTAGATTAGTAGCCTTACAAGTTTCATAATAGACTGATTAAAATAAATTCCTGGAATTTCCTTTGATGCTTGATTGTGAATTAACGTAATTCTTTCCGAACATAATAAGTCGAACAGTAATACTTGATTTGACACTAAATTTCGGCTAATCACTATTTCTTAAGATAAGTAGGGCTTGCCGGAATATATTTTACAGAGCATGTTTACAGTTACAAATTGACACCTAGATAGCGAGGCATCACACCGACTTGCAGAAATGATATTATCTGGTTGGATCTGACGCTGAACACCTGAATCTATACCTGATGGGAAAGAGGATGTACCGGTACAGTACGATAACGGTTTGACTGGCCATATTACAAGCAAGAAACCCAAACACAAGTTTGTTTCAACCACATCAATCGCTTACAACACTAGTTTTCAGGTAGAATCCATCAATCGGTAGCACAACAAAAATTTATGTTTTCCACATAAACGAGATTTTGTCCTTCACTGCCATCGCCTAAAACTACCTCTCTCGGCGTCACCAACGTTTTTATTTTGTTTTGTATTTTGGTTATGGATTTTCACCTCGTCGACGTCATTAGAGGCGGGAAACAAATGGGGACAAGGAACGGGAAGGAACCTGGCTATGGCATTTTGAAAGCACCATCCCGGCATTCGACTGGAGTGATTTGAGGAAAGCATGGAAAATCAAAATCTAGGTGGCTATTCGAATCCAGTTCCTCCCGAATGCAAGTTTATACAGCATTTCACGAAAATTCATTTTTATATGGTAATAAATCATTATATATTCTCTCAAGTTTTTGGTTCTGATGTTATCACAATACCAAACGTCGAGTTTTGTTTTAAGATTTTTTTTAAAATATTAAACTAAAAAAAAACATGATCGAAAGAAGGATTTTGATGCGCAATGGAAAGTGTATGACAAGTGTTCTGTCTAATCCGAGTTTTACGTAGTGCCCTGAAGTTAGCTCCGACCCGCCCCGGTGGTACTTGTCGTTAAGTCTGATTTGTGGGACTGCAGCTGAAGAGGAGACTTAAGCCGGACCCGCGGCCGTCCGTATCGAACTGGTCGCCGTTAGTTGTGGCGGCGGAATCCGCAGGCCATTAATGTCAATTAGGACCTGGACCGAAGTGCCGACAGAGCCCGGTGTTTTAATCCTCTGCGAACAGAGATGGACGACTTCCCGAGAGAATGGCTAACGCCAGGCCCTCCGGGATAACAGAACGGATTTCTCCAGAGAACAGCCGTCAGCATATGACCGCAGTGCTGCAGATTGTAGGAGAAAGGAAGTGAGAGTCAATTGCATACGGCAAATGTTCGGCTGTACTCATTAGTGTAATTAGGAGACAAATTGGAACTCGAGAATTCTGGTCTTTTTACTTTGTCTACATATCGTAATGGAGATAGCCTTTTTAACTATGAAAAGTTCGGATTAAAATAGTTTATGGTTAGCGGAAGTCGATTAATTACGAGAGCAGTTTTTTTCGTAAATCTGGAACCCCTTCCACTTTGCGAGCATTGGTGAGATCTGGTGGAACTCTGGGACTCCCCCCCCCTCCCCCTTGGTGAGATTTTGGTGAGATATCTAGATCGATCTCGTATTTCTTGATACAATTTTTTTTTAGCTATATTGCAGACGCTGTCATCAGACCATCGCCTGTGAGCAAAGTGGAGATAATAGCTGGCATCGCCCCTGGAGACATACGCCGGAAATTTCCGCTATCATGGCAAGGCTTAGAGTGAACAAAGGCACCTGACAACCTCTACAAGGCTGTACACCACCGCCATCGAGAATAAAGTCCCGATCAAGCTTCCTGCGGACTTCAAAGCCACTAAATGGAGCACCAAGCAACAAAAGAATATTGGCTTAGGAGATGAGAGTGAAACATGACATCGAGTGGATCAAGCCAGAAGAGGGTCTACCACCTGTGTCCGAACAACCATGGCTCATATGGAAGTCACTAAATATGCTTCGAGTTGGAGTTGGTCGTTCCAAAGATACCCTTGCCTCATGAGTATACCTGGGAGATCAGCCAGATGTTCGAGTGGGGAGAGAGAAACCATGGTACTGTACATCTATTATCTTGTCCACAAATCGGAATTAATGTATCCCAATTTGACCTCCAATCTGCTACTGACAAAGGCTGCCTCATATTTGATGCTGTCATTGACACGAGAAGAAGTTGAAGCTCTATTGTTCTTGAATATCGAAATGATGAAGCGAGCTTTCCGCGAAGTCCCCCTCATCTCCCCTTGTTGAGATTTGATGACATTTCGTTGGACCTCTCGCTATGTGTGCTCACGTAATTAATAGAATGCCCCTTACTTCTTTCAGATACACTGTACCTCTTTTGGTTTGTTTCAAACTAGTGTCTCCCTATGTTTGTAGTTATGGTTTTGATTTTTTGCGTCATCATTCGCTGGATTAGTTTGATTCAGTCCTGCATTAATTCATATCCTCATCATTCACTTGCAATTTGTACCACTTACAGCATCATTGTTTAATTACGTTTAAACGTAGCGTAATATTTCTGCAGTAATATTACAAATTCGAAAGTAACTCCGTATATCTGTCTGTTACATTTCCACGCCTAAACAGCTAAACCTATCTTGTTGAAATTTGAAAAGAAAATACCATGTATCATTAAGTAGGACATAGGATGAAATAAACTTTTCTCGGGTTTTCTGCCGGATAATATTTTTATTTAATTCATCGTACAACGATTCGGCAGCAACCTCCGCTGCCTTCATCAGGTACTGTGTCATATCGATATGACACAGTACCTGATGAAGGCAGCGGAGGTTGCTGCCGAAACGTTATACGATGAATTAAATAAAAATATTATCCGGCAGAAAACCCGAGAATTTATTTCATTAATACGCGGGGAAAAACTTAATTCCCACATAGGACATAGGATGCTTTTTTCGTTATATTGAACACGTCACGAAAATTTGAAATCTAACCGTACGGTGACAGGAGGATATATCTTTAATGTTATATCGATCATTTTTCTCGCAGTCAGTTTATGTATAATCTGTTTATAAATTTCTTTAGATGAAATATTTAAACAGGTATTACACAAACTAACAACCAGGTTAATAACCCATATAACATTACATACAGATGCAGACACTATCCTGTCAACGTACGATTAGACACAACGGTCTTTTACTGGTATTGTATTATCATGGGATTCTCGGCCAGATGGTGAAAATAATTCGGAGCCACCTGACCGGTAGAGCATTCAGCGTACGAGTCGGCAACGTAGGGATGGGCAATCAAAAAAATATATCGATAAATATCGAAACGATATTTACAAACACTATCGATATATATCGGGGAAAAAATATCGATATTTCGATATATCGATATTTTTGTCTAAAGTGAGTAATTATCTAAAAAAAATCATAAAATACATCAAAATATTTAAGAAAATTCTGAAAATTAAAGACACAGGTAGAAATTATACAAACTTTTATTAATTTATTATTTTTTTCAATCAATCAAACCAGTATTCGTCTGATATGGACATCAAAAGACTCTCTGTTTTATGTGCTCCCCCGTCAATCTACTCCTGTTGTTCAGTACAGCTAATTTGACTGCAGGAGCCACACTCTTGGACGACACAGAAGAAGCTTGACATATAATGTATTTTAGCGCACTGGAGCACTGGCAATTCACCCAAAACTTTACTGGGTCTGATTTTCTGTCTATTAATGGTTGGTCCAGATACTGCTTAAGCTCATTAGGAACTGAGCCAGAGCTTGGAACCTCTTGCATAACAGTAGTGCTAAGGGATAATAGCTTTTCATGTGCGGACCAAATTGATGCGTTATCTGCGATATATTGTGTTGCTGCTGTAGACCTCACTTCTGGAGAACTTTGTCCTCGTCGTCTAAGTTCCAAGCGAATATCATTACTTATTGTAGATATCGCATTTGACACACCGATTGGAGAAGTGAAGTGTATACGTTTGAAACGCGGGTCCAAAATGGTAGCTGCTGCAAAGAATGTATTTCCTTCTAAAGGACTTAATTTCTCTTGAATTCTTTGGAGTAAAGCCTCTTTTACCTTGAATCCTAAAGTGGTCGAAGGAATAGCTTGTTCCGTTACTTGTCGAATCAGATTTGTAACAGGAACGGCTAAGATAGCAGTCACATAATTTGTACCACTAACCTCTTCAGTAGCTTCTTTGAAAGGACCAAGCAGGACAATGAGGTCACGTATTACATTAAGCTGTTAAGTTGCTACCATATCAAGTGTGTTTATATTTGACTGACTTTTTGTAGCTAAGATTTTAGCTACAATTGCAGAGAGTCAGACAAATCGTTCTAACATACTAAAGTAGGAGTTCGATCTAGTGCTAACAGCTTGTGTCAAAATCAACACCTCTCCTTCCTTTTCCCCAGATACTTCTTGTTCAGATCTTAATAGATCCATAGCATTGACAGACTGCTTAAAATAAGTCACAATACTTTTTGCGTGATCGCAGAGTGCTGCAAATGAATTATTTTCACTTAACACTACATTAACGATTTTCATCATCAGGGCTTGACCAGTAAGTTGCAATTTCTATTCACCAAACCTCTCTGCATTGCGTATGATGCAAGGGCATACGATTTCGTGGATGGTGATTCATCCGTTGGATGGGAATGTTAAGCTTGGCGCCCCCTTTAGAATGTTTCGCAAAAGTAGGCCTGAACATGCCGACACCGGCTTCCACCCTCTCCCTTCTTTCTCATCTCTCATCCACAACACTCTATACCGAGCCACACAGTGTCACTGTCATACACACTTAGGAGCACTGTTACACTGAGGAAGTAAACGGGGATTTTTTTTTTTTAACTGCTTAACGTCTCTTAACATTGAGGTCTTTAGAGACGGGAAAGGATGGGGGACAAGGAATGGGAAGGAATTCGGCCATGGCCTTTAGAAGGAAGCATCCCAGCATTTGCCTGGAGTGATTTGGGAAACCATGGAAAACCCAAATCAGGATGCCCGGACGGGGATTCGACCCACCATTCTCCCGAATGCGGGGCCAGAACGCTAACCATTACACTACCATGTTCGGTGAAACGGGAAACCAAGTTCATCTTCCTAGGACTTTCCTTGGAGGGATATACATCACCCGTGGTAATCGCCTACAACCTGACACGGGAGAGGCGTTCGAAGAGGACCTTACTATCAGTAAAAACCATTGGTGTCTCGGTGAATAAAAAAATTAAAAACCGCTATCACTACATCAATCGAAGACAGCAATCACAAGAAAGTATTCTTTAGTGGGGCTGTAATTCACGAGAAAGCTATTTGCATATTTTAAAGAGCATTACAATGAAATTTAGGATAGAGGATTTAAAGCAATCCAGAATTGGTCTATTAAATTCAAAGTGCGATAATCACTCCATTACATTAAAATTTTTCTGTATACTTGGAACGTATTCCCTATAATCCTATATAAACTAACATACTGTATTCAAGGTTTCCGTATTCAAGATTTTCGTATTTGTGGCTAATTTACGCAACGTATTCCTTGCGATTAAGGAGTTTTGACTGTAGACTAGATTGTAGACAATTACATGAATTAACAGTCATTCATAATGACTTGTGGTTCATCAACCCATTAATTGTTAATCGTAAATAAAAAAAAAACAGTTGAAAAGATAATATTTCAACTACAAAGATAAAACAACCGCTTAGATGCTAACATAAAAATGACGTTAATGTAAAATTGTTAAAATTTAACAGCTTTTTTTAACCTATCAACCGCTGATGAAGCTGTTATATTTCGACGAATTCACTTTTTAAGACACTTTCAGAAGATTGGATATATACATATATTTATCCTATATACATGTAACGATTAAATTGGATACTGAATTGCGTTCGTAGGAAAAATATCGAATTGGTGCTTAAAATCGATACACTTAATACAATATCGATGTATCGATATATCGAAAATAAAAATATCGGCGATAAATATCGATATTTTTTAGAAAAAATATCGATATATCGATACATCGATATATTTTGCCCATCCCTAAGGCAACGCCCTTTCTTCTCGTCGTCCAATACATGCCGGAGTTCCACAAGGTTCGATGCTGGGACCTGTATTGCACAGCTTGTATACTGCGGATATTCCAGTACCGGCCAGCGTGTACACTGCCTTGTATGCCGACGATACAGCATTCTTCGCCCGTCACCGGAACAAGGCAGTTGCAATAAGAAAACTGCAAGAGGCTGAGCAGTGGGCACGAAGGTGGCGTATCACCATCAACGCTACAAAAACCCAAGTTATAATACTATCTCGGAAACTCGGCAAACGCCGAGAGCGTGTAACTATTCCGCCCAAATTACACCTTTTCGGCAAAGACATTCCGTGGAACTCCATAGTTAAATATTTAGGAGTAGGGCTGTTGATATTTTTAAAAATATCGGATTTTCGATATATCGATATTTTAAAAAGTATCAATATCGGCTGTCGATATATCGGAAAAAAGTATCGATATATCGATACTTTCAGAAATCAAATATCATAGAATAAAACCTTGTAAAAATAAGGTTTTCCACTGATAAATAGACGTGTGATTTTGTTCTTAACCAGGTTTTCACTTTAGAGAGGTTTCTCTTGGTGATGATGAATGGTTTTTTTTTTTTTTTTTTTTTTTTTTTTTTTTTTTTTTTTTTTTTTTTAAATTTGACCATTGTGCGTGTCATAAAAATTCATTAAATTTATAAAACTCCAAAGAAGTTTGAGGCAAATATTATTTTGTGTATTTTTAAGATTGATAAGCAATACAGTTGTGGCATTTAATTAGGTAGAAGTTTAGCTATTATAGCATGCATTATGGCCAAGTTACATTTTTTTCATAAATTTTTTTGTGGTATTTCATTTAGTTTTGTATATTGATAGCTTATTCTGAGTTGTCTTACTTTTCTTGCTGTCTAATTAGTTCCCTGGACAGTGGTCATGTTCATTTCAAACAATGGGCTCGCGTTCGATTCGTGCTGGGCAAGCGATACCTTGCCTTCACCGTTGTCATCATCTGAGTAAACTTGGTAGTTGGTACCAAAAACTTCCAAATGAATTATAGAAACGTAGTATTGTTTCCTTAAGCTTGCTGATCTCTATGTGTAACAGAAATCTGAGGAACATACAGAGCAAACGAAAAATAAAAACTTATTTAAAAAAATATCGAAGCCGATATCCAGATTTCAGTATCGAAATATCGTCCTAAAAATATCACTCATAAATATCGATATTTTCAAAAAATAATATCGATATTTCGATATATCGATATATTATCAACAGTCCTATTTAGGAGTGACCTTAGACAGACAGCTAACCTGGAAGGTTATAGGAACTGTATCCACTACTTAACATGACTAGTTGACTGGCTGCGACCACAGAAGTGACTATTTACTGCAGTCTGGTACGTCCACTGCTTGAGTACGCGTGCCCAGTGTGGGGGTACGCGACCAAGACACACATTGCAAGACTACAAACTTTGCAGAACAGAGCCCTTCGAAGAGCTCTCCATGTAACAAAAAGGTTCCCAACTGCAGACTGGCACGCAGCCGCAGGAATACCACTACTGCCAGATAGGATACGACAGCTGGCCACATCCTTCTTAGTGTTGCCCAAATGCAAGAACAAGACCAGACTTGGCCGGTCTTGGTCTTGCATCAATACACCTGGTCTTGGTCTTGGTCTTGCAAAAATGCAAGACCAAGACCGATTTTGGGCAACACTAGTGTTGCCCAAATGCAAGAACAAGACCAGACTTGGCCGGTCTTGGTCTTGCATCAATACACCTGGTCTTGGTCTTGGTCTTGCAAAAATGCAAGACCAAGACCGATTTTGGGCAACACTAATCCTTCTATAGGACAGGCCAAAGATCGCAGAACCCACTGAAAGTACCACTGGGCACGTACGGCACATACTTCGACCGCCACAGAAGACCACTCTCCATTTTTGAATAAGAATGGGAAAAAAGCAGCACCATAGAAGACATACCGCAAGAAAAGTGACGGAGACGTATGAAGTTTGAAGGTAATGTCTTCGGACAAAAACCTTCACCACAACCTGTCTGAAACTTCAGAAAGGCACTAATTGCTGAGCAACGACGACTCATCATGTAGAATAAATGTGAATTTACGGCAAGGTTTGTCTTCCCCTACAATTAACCCCTTCTTCCCATTAGTTTATTTATATTGTTAAATATGCTGCACATTCGTTGTCCTCATGAGAAAAATGGTAGGATGGTATGGTAATGGCTACCTCGTCATATTATTCCAATTCAGTGATTTTTGGGACATCTTTTACGTAGCTTGCAACTTTTTATACGAAATCACGGGGAAGAGCTAGTTTTCTTTATACATATAAATTATTACTTTTGTACTATTACTCCACTATAAAGTAGGTGGTGGAGGATTCGTTGCACGTATCCTAATGTATAAACTTTTATGCATGTGTAAGGATATGACAGTAGGTGCACATGCGCTATCTTGAGGAACCATCCTGACATTTACATAGAGTGATTCATGAAAGTCTTGGAAAATCCAGATAAGGATGGCCGGAACGGTTTCTCCAGACTTTATCCTCTCGGATTTTTAGTTTTCTCACTGGATAAATACATCCTATTCCATTCCCTAATCGCTCGTGAAAAAATAAGCATAGAAACTAATTTACTTTGGCACTGATTTCCCCCTCGGTCATTCCTGGATATGAATGTTGCTGGTAGTAAAACGTGTTTGCTGTTATCCTGAAATAGGTATGTCATGAAATTTTCTATCAGCTTGTGACGAGAGCAACGGCTATTGTTTTCCATATCTTCCCAATGCAACTTCTTCAACATTGCACAGTCGCTTTCCCTCCAGCTATCTGTATCTGTTACGAACTGGGCGGCTCATTTTTTGATCTTCTCCAATGCCTCTATTAACTCTTTTTGATGGAGGCCCCATATAGAAGAACTACATTTTAAGCGAAGTCGCTTTATTGCTTTGTATGTAATCGATTTAACTTCCTGCGTACACTGTTTTAAATTACGAACTAAGAAATGGAGGACATTATTTCCCAATTATCTTCTCGGTGCGTTCTCTACACATCAAATTATGATGAATTATCATACGAAGGTATTTAGTGGAATTTACCGTACTAATGATTCATTAATTGTATATTCAGAACTAAATGGTATCAGCTTTTTACTTATATGCATGACATGTCACTTTTTACCGTTTAGCTCCAACTACCAGTCTTCGCATCACACAATTATTTTCTCAACACCGGCTTGTGATAAAGTTCAGTCACTCAGATTTTTTTTTTACTTCGCTATACGAATAACATTATCTGCAAATAGTCTTATTTTACCCTACATTACGTCGCACACATCATTCATGTATATTGATTTGTTTCTGGAAATTACCACAGAAGGCAATCAGTAACAGATATGATAAAAAAGCTGGAATGTCATTCATTTGAAGGCAGGAGGAGGTTGAAGAAGGTCATGGCGCTGTACAAGGCGTATATTGGTGATGAGGCATGGAAAGATATTGGTGTAAGAAAGAAAAGTAATGCATGGAAGGGAAAAGATGACCGTGATCACAGGCACAAGGGTGTAGGAAGATTCTCTTTTTTAGGTAAGGGTGTCAGGGATGGGAATATGTTATCAAGAGAAATGATGAATAATCTACCATAAACGTTTAAAGAATTTAAAGTTAAATTTTGTAGAGGGTAAATGTAGGTGGGTGCATGAAAGGGGAAAGATGGATGTGTAGGGAAATTGCCACCGGAGCGTGCGATCCATTGCGATTTTAATTAAGTATTAACAAGATGAGAAACAACAGAGGTCCTATCACATTACCTGTACTACGTCGTGATTGATTGTATGCTTCACCATCACCCAAAAACTACACAACCTGGTTTTTCACAGTTTAAAAGTTCAGAATCTGATTTTAAATCTGCTGCTTATTTTACAACTCTACGTGACCAAAGCAGTGAGCCGGAAATGAAAACCTGGACTCGAACTAAAAAAAAAAAAAAAAAAAAAAAAAAATGTTAGGGCTATATTTCGTTTAATTTCTGTGATTTCAAAAGTAGGAGACCGATATATGTATGTGGCTATAATATAAAACTTAAGGTTCAAATTCGTGTGTCTTCGTTAAGGCGAAATCGAAGCTTAAAAGTGACAAATTAATGTATTACATTTCAGTGATTATGGTTATTATAATTAGACTGAGCGCCTCTGAATCCTGTCCAAACATACATGAACTGGAGTGGAACTGTCTTTACAAATTGCAGTGGCGATTAAGGTTTCGCATCATTTCCTGAAATTAATCCAAAGGGATGTAGAAATGATTCCATATCGTATGTTATAGCTCAGTGGTTCCCAATTAGTGGTATGGATATCACCAGTGGTACGTGAGGTTGCTTCAAGCGTTATGCGTGGTAAATTCTTGGCTGAGGTAATCACTAAGGTAATTTAAAAAAATAGTTCGATGTTACTATCACCAAAATATATTTTAAACAGCCAAACTGTGTGTGTGTGTGCAAATTGAATTACTTTAGTAAATCTCGAAAGACTGGTTTCATTTTTTATGTATCATTTCAGCTATAAGGTATGTGCTGGGTTGAGCTCATTCTTGGAGTGGTACTCGAGAAAAATCTAATTGTGGACCAGCGTTATAGTTAATTTCCTTTTCATGCCTTTAAATAATCCAATCTACGCTCCCGTACTTTTATACGACTGTCAAACCAAGCTTGGTGGGTGAACAGCTAATGCTTTTTCTCGCATTCGGGAGGACGCCGGTTCTAATCCCCATCCGGGCATCCAGATGTGGGTTTTCAATGGTTTCCCCGAATCACTGCAGGAGAATGACGTGATGCTTCCTTCAAAAAGGCCATGGCCGAATTCCTTCCCGTTCCTTGTCCCCAGTCCCATCCCGCCTCTAATGACCTCGACGTCGACGAGACGTAAAGCCATAAGTACAAAAAAAAAAGACTGTCAAATAAGGGGAACAGTGTGTAATGGCAGGACATTATACTTATAAAGACCGTTAAATCGATTTATAATGCTAATTCTTTAGCACCAAGATTTAGGGCAGCAGGAGAGATCCAAGTCGCCACATATATTCCGTTCAGTGCAAAAGAGATTAGATAGCATCCAAAGACATTATAATAAAAGTAAGCAGCCAGTGACACTCAGAACACTCTTCTTCTCCTCAACCAGCAGGTTGGTGGGTACTTTTTTCTTCCCTTCTCTGGGAACAGAAGTGTGTTTGGGTGTTTAACTGTCTTGTGTGCGTGATTCTGATGTGTTTTTTTGTGTTGTGAATAAATGAAAGACAGAAGAAACCCAGTTATTGTTAATTTAGGCCTACTATTCCAAAGGAAGCAGAGTTGTGCCATTTAGATCATCATATCTGCACGAACGAATCACCATCAACAGTGTCGTTTGATCCCAGTCCACTCGCTCAACGGAAATGATTGTGATTTCATCCAGGATTTTGGTACACAATCTAGTGGTATGGAATCATGAACAATCATGGCCATAGCGTATATAGAAAATGGTATTTGCAGTATTAGAAAACTCTACGTGAAACTTCATACACGAACAAAAAAACAAAAAATCAAAACAAAAAAATACAAATCAAAACAATTAATGAATAACCATTTTGGTAACATCAATGACTCTTCTAAACAGACCAAAGATTCACTTCAGAAAGTGTTATAGAAATGGTGCCCTAAAACTTAGTTAATGCCCTTTTTTTTTTTTAAATGTTTTGATATATTGTGGTGGGTGTTAACCTGAAAGTGTACCTCATAATGTCTGTTGAATTACTTATATTTGATCATAGCGTAGTCGGGAAGCAAATTGTCTACTACGAGCCCATATCAGTGATTGATAGGACGTTATGCAAAGGATTGTGAATAAAATGATAACAGACGCTTTATACTACAAGAATAATATTATATTCAGGCTAAATCAATGAGAAAAAGCTCATTTTCATTTATAAATTCCGCGAATAACTATTGTTACTAGTGCAATCCCAAATGTATTTTGTTAACTTTTTTTTTTACACCTCTTCGACGTCGAGGTCTTTAGAGGCGGGAAAGGACTGGATCGAGGAACTAAAAAAGGAATACGGCCTCGAGTGACATGGGAAAACCATGGAAAACCAAATCTGGATGGCTGGACGGGAATTCAAACCCGCGTCCTTTCGAATGCGAGGCCAGAACGTTACCACTCACTCACCTGTTACATCTGTTGCTGCGTGACTACTTATCTTCAGTAACTATAATGAACTGGCGAAGGAGAGATATGCACAGAAACTTTGCGTGCATTGGTGCTGACGAGACTGTCGCGTTCCTGATGAGTTCATAATGGCAGTCTGATGGCCCAACTTCTAAGTCGATCGTCTGAGGTTTAGAAGTTCTCTGTTTGAAGCCGGATCTGGGTTAAACATTTCACCCGTCTTTAAATTGACTTTAACTGACATAGTAGTATACGCTTCACACGACATCCACAACGCACGCAGTTACCTACAGCATGCAATTTCACAACTAACCGAATGGTTAAATCATTGGCAAATATCTCTAAACCCAGGAAAATGTCAAACCAAAATTTTTACACTGAGACTCCCACTAAACCCGACAGAGATAAACATCATGGGAAATAACATTGCATGGAACCCACCTGACCAATCAATTAAGTACCTTGGTGTCGACCTTGACAGGCTGTTAACGTGGAACACACACATTAATAATAAAATAAACCAAGCCTATGCCAGATTGTACAAACTATACCAAGTATATATATAAAAAAATAGAAAATCATCATTAAAAACAGAATGCTGCCTATTAATTTACAAAATGGTATTACGACCGCTCATAACATACGCATGTCTAATATGGTGATGTTCTAGTCGTAGCATGTTACACAGATTGCGAATGTTCCTAAATAAAGTTCTTCGATTAATTGTGAACGCACCATGGTACGTACGCAACAGTCAGCTACACCGAGAATTAAATATTTCTTACATTAATGAGTTCATAAGGCAACAAACTACAAATTTTATAAAAGGAATGAATACAGTACCTGGTGCGCGGTTTTATGAGCTAGGAAAAAGAACGGGTAAAACTAGATTAAAAAAAACGCCTTCCTCAAGACATTTATCTATCGAACAGTGACTTTGAAGAAGAAATGAACCAGTAAACCATATATTGTGAAACAAGATTATCCTCAGCGCTGAAAATTAAAAAAAACTATATGTATTTCATGAACAAAAGTGTAGTTATCTTAAATCAATTTCATTACAATTAGTTTTACTACTATTTTCAAACTGATAATTGCTGTATATATATATATAATACTAATAACTGTTCTTATTACTGTTTTCACTATTGTCGTAAAATATTTATTATATCACTGTTATGTAGTTACTGAGGGGCCCTAAGGGGCTGACCTCAACAATGTCAATAAGAATGCTATGATTTGTAAAAGACAACTTTATCCTGTAAAGCTAAATTTGCTGATCGGATAATAAACATGTAACAAGAAAAGGAGCTAAATATTATTATTTTTTTTTTTAAATATTTCCGTTATGTCACAAGGTCGCTTCGTGTTTCGGATTCAGTATAAAACTGTTGGGTCCACTTTGTCCATCAGAACTGGGTTATGTCAAGAGAAAGTCGGAAATCGCAGCAAAATGAAACTCTGTCACCCGGGGCTGGAATTTCTCTTACAGGTCAACCACAAATACATTTTATTGGGTCATTAGATTTCATGTGGTGTTTCTAACGTGGTACTTACCACCATCTGCAGTACGTCGTCGCGTACGTTTCGGTGGTGATTGCAGAGGGCCCAGGCGGAGGAGTGGGAGAAGATGATTGGTGCTACCGACACGTTGATGGCGTCCACCATGGTCTGGTGGGAGACGTGAGACAGGTCCACCATGATGCCCAGTCGGTTCAGCTCTCTCACCACCGTCTGTCGACACGGACAGTTACAATATAGGAAGCACTGTCGACCGCAAGTAACTCTCTCGCTCAAATGATTCCGTTCACAGATTGTGTAATTAACACATTTCATTAAAGAAAATCAACAACAAATTATTGTTAAGGAGAGTTAGTAATACATTTCACGAACATTTTCTTTGAAATGACATATTTAAATCAAACACAACAAAAATTAGTTGGAAAAAATAATTACTGTGGCATTTGGAAAAATTTAAAAATAAGTATTTTTACGTAATGTTTATAAACTGATTCATAAATTTCGTCATCGATTGATACAAGTATTTTTAGTTTATACGGTATCCTGGTCCTCGCAGTAAATGTTGACGTTTCGGCCTTCTTCAAAAGCAATACTGCGCTGCAATGTGTTTCACTTGCTGTACTAAACAAAACTAGGTCTTCATCCATTTGGAATGTCCAGCGTTCTAGAACGTTCGGCCAATCAGGAGAGCGGACCTGTTAAGTTACTTCTGTTTGTTGCGGCTTGGTGAAGAGAGGGGGAGGGGGGAATGAGGAAGGTGTGAGTTGTATGATAAGCTCACTCCACCATTCTCATCAAGCCGCCGAAGGGCAAGCCAGGTGAAAGCTACGCCCTCCTGATTGGGTGGAACGGTCGAACCTTCTTGAACGCCGAACGTTCCTGATGGGGAGTTGGTTGCGTCCGTTACAAAAGTGTGAAACACATCAAAGTGCTATTACGTCTGGAAGCTAAAGCCTTTGACGATTTTTTTTTTTTTTTTTTTTGCGAATTTGTTAAACATTTCATTCATATTTATTTTGCGAAAATCCATAAACTTCAGAAAAATAGTTTTCCTGCCAACGTTAACAGGATGCTTCATGACACTTTTAACTTTTACATGTGTACAAATTATAGGATGATCACAATTTTACTATTAAGTCTCTGACTTAATGCTTTTGTATTTTTTAAAAGAAATTTTAATCTGCCGTTAAACTCCTCTTATAATATTATGCTCTTGATGTTTATGTTTTTAATGCTATCTAAATTACTGTTTCTGTTATATAATCCGATAACTATGAAGTGAACTTGCAATATGAACAGTGACTTGGATATATGTGTTGTGGGTATATGTAAATGTGAGAGATTATATTTATATATATATAAAGATGTAGCACTAATTATAATGTACCTTGACTGTGTTGCCAACAGGCCAAGTGTCAATAAAATATATTTAAAAAAACTTTACCAGGTTACAGGTTACTGTAAATGAAAGAATTTTTGGATGAGTAGTTTCGAAAATAAAGGAATGAAAGCGATTTTTTAATTTTTTTTCAGCAAAAGTCTCCGCAAATCAAGAAAAAAACTTCGCCGAAAAGTCAAAACATTTTGAGAGTCGATGGGATGCCAGATTTCATTCGATACTTTTGAAGATTTCCTAAAGAAAACATTTTCTCCAGTCTTACTTATTTTTATCTTCATTAATGTCATTATATTTTTTTTAGGTCTTTACGCTTCATCGACGTTGTGTTTTTTTAGAGGCGAGGAAGGACTGGGGATAAGAAAGTGGAAGATATTCCCTCATGGTCTTCTGAAAGAACCAGTTCGACATTCGCCTAATGTGATTTTGATGAACTTTGTGGAACAGAAATGAGTTTGACTGGCTGGGGAATTCACTTACTTCCTCCGAATTTGAGGTTAGAGCGTCACCTCTCACTCACCACGCCGGTTCTTTTGATTCGTGTTAAGGTAAGGGTAGACCTAATTGGGCTGGAACCGCGTTTATTACTCTTCCTCCTTTCACTACTTCTACCCAATAGCAGTCACACGCTATATTAGATGTGAGAACGTTGCACTCATCGATAAAACCATGAGATTTTCGAACACTTCCATGCTTATGAAAGCAAGTTTCTCTGGAGGTTGCCGTTGAGTGTAGCAACAGCCTACATCAGGAAGCTTTAAAC
Source organism: Vandiemenella viatica (assembly GCA_031002005.1). Classification (NCBI taxonomy): domain Eukaryota; kingdom Metazoa; phylum Arthropoda; class Insecta; order Orthoptera; family Morabidae; genus Vandiemenella; species Vandiemenella viatica. The sequence continues at coordinate 157,790,195 of CM061919.1, read as the reverse complement.
TTTTCATCAATACTTTCTTTGACCTTCATCCTAAGCAAGCATCGCTGGCCAATCACTGGTTGAGATTGCTGAGAGAAATCTCTTTTGATTTATTTTACCAAAGACATTTAAACAGTTTACTCAAAACCTGTACGACGAGCCATGAATACGGACAAACGTGCTTCGAACAGTGACATAGAGAAGTGTTCTTCTTGTCGTAGCTCACTAGTCAAAGTAACCAGCTCATTAAACACCGTGACACCAGTTGTTTAGTGTGTCATGGTGCGTTGGAGAGCGAAGTGTTTTGAAATACCACTCACCCGTCCGTAATCGGTGAGTCCATTGTGGTCTGTGCTATTGGTGTCTGCCGGTGATGCGACAGCCCTGCAACATCAAAATCAGACATCACTACTGATGCTTGTTAATTTCATACATCAATCACCATTGACGAGAACTGTTATTGCAACACTGATTTAAAACCTACAGACCATCCCGAATGAGTGCAGTAATGGGTAACTTTAAACTAATTCATAATTTTCAAAAACTGACAGGTAACTCAGATATTCAGCTAGTTTACTTCGCCCGATTAACAGTATAATTTTTTCCATATGTTATTCTAGGTCAGTGGTTCTCAAATAGTGGTACACGTATCCCAGGGGTACGTGAGGTTGCTTCAAGGGGTACGAACGATAATCTATTGGATAAAGTAAGCACTAAGTTAATTTAACAAAAAAATTACTATCGCCAAATATATTTTTTGGACAATTTTTGTTTTTTGTGTGACGTTTGTTATTGATTTAAAATTTAGTAAATCTCGAAAAACCGGTTTCTTTTTATTTATCATTTCAGCTATAAGGTGCACGCGAGTGAAATGGTACTAAGGAAAAACTAATTGGAAACTATGTTCTAGGTGGTGCAACTTTAAATGAGAACAACTTACTAATTTCTCGTATAAATATTTTGTTATTATGAGGGCCAGCATTGAAGATCACTTGCCACAGCTCACAGCATACAGCGGTCAGTTTAGTTAAGTAAAATCAGCATTTTCTTCGTTAGGTTTAGTTTTTGCTGTTAGTACGAGTGTATGCGGTGCTTCAAATAACTTACTTATTGGTACATTTTCCCCGATACTTCGTCTACGTGAACCAGTAAAGTTTACGGTCCTACTTTCTTCTACTTGTAATTTATTATAATTAACTAATATTTGGCAATATTATTTAAGTCGGCTCTTGTACGCTTTTTTAACTTTCTTGGTTCCTTTAGGATTTCCTCAATATCTACTTCAATTTTTTAGTCTGGTTATTACCAAGCAAGTAAGAGGCTCCTCCTCTTATTTACACCCTCCCATAACTAAATGTTAGTCCCTATTGGTCTCGTTAAACCAATTACTTAATATCTCTGCTTCTTTTCATTAGTTGCTTAGCCATACGGCAGATAAATCATTTTTCTTCAGATCTTTAGAAAATTCTTCTTCAATCTTCCCTACAATTATCTGAATACTTTCTCTTCCCCCATGTTTTCGAACATAGCCATTGAAATTTCTAGATACATGATTCAGTGGCCATCTTGCAACCCATAATATTCTTCATAAACCCACCATCAGCTTCACTCATTGCTGCTTTAACTGTTTCAGGTGTTCCCCACTTCCTTGATATCTCTCAACTCTCTTGTGTTCTCTCTTTACAAACGCCTATCGCCTCCTCACCTTCCTATAGTAGTTTCTGAACTTTTCTTTATTTTCGGTCCCATTCCTTTTATTTCATTTTCCCCATTTCGATTCCACTGTTCTTTACGCTCATTCCACATACTGAAAATTTACACGAAATATCTGTTCAGCTGTTCCTGTAACCACCTTCAATTATTGCTAGTGGTTTACTGAACCTCTTAATATCAACCAGAACTGCTTTGCGATCCCTTATTCATTTACTCACTTGAGGCCCCAAAAACATGTCATCAAGCTTCATTAGGAAGGAATCCAACATGTTTTTCCAGTTGTCTGTTCTCTAAACGTCGACGCAGGCCAGCAGTGGTGCAGGAAGAACATTTACACAAAGGCAGTTTATAGATTTGAAGTATGAAAATACATGCTGATTTTGGTGTGAATTAGTGTGATGGTAGATTAATTAGTAGATTAGTTGGTAGATTAATTGATATATTAATTATTAGAATAATTAGTACTTTAAATCCATTAAATCCTTAAGAATAATTATCCAGATCTATTTTATTTTAAATTAAATTGTTTTAAAAATAAAAACTGTAGATACTAATGGCCTGCTTTAGGTAGCAAGGTAGTATGTTACGTAAAATCACAAAATAAATGTCTGTTCTCCACCGCTAGTGCAAAACCTCCTTCTCTTAGGTAGGTATTTGCAAATATGTTGATAAACATACCAAATCTTTTGTTATAAGTCACGACCATAAGTGGGGGTGGAGGGGGGGGGTCGGAGGGGAGAAACATAAATTGATTTTAATTTTGAGAACAAAATGGTTTTTCTTTTGGTTCCAACCCCACGATCTGGTTTCAACATGAGAGCAACCAAAATATCCTCTATTGTTCTGCTTTTGCCATTTAATGTATCACCATTTGTCATTGTGTTCACTCACCACGGCGTGTTGCAGGTGTGTGTTAGCGTCAGGTAACGCACGCCTAGTTCCTGGTACAACTTCAGGATGCCCAGGCTCGAGTCAATAGAATGACCTCCTTCCACGGCGATCAGGGAGGCGATTTTGTGGGCAGAGAACGCCTCATGGATGCCTGAAAATGATAGAACACTGATATTAGAATCCAGTCTTGAATTTCACATATATCGAAAATTTGTTTATCGATTTGCTGCCTGGTATTTATGTTACCTCTGAAGGAATTTATATCTTTTTCTCCATCAGCACACCTATTGACACATTATTTCTTTGAAAACTGTTCGTAACAGGATTGATACCTCTTTTCACTATCGAGCTAAGAAAGCGTCGTTCTTAATCGAAACCGTTCAATTTAAGCAACACATTCCTATTTAATCCTCATACTGGTCTTTAGAAGTTTTATTTATATGTCACTACGTATTTTGCTGGAGAATAATAAGATTTTTTTTCTGACTTAAGAACTACATTTCCTGCCATTTGCGATGTTTCCTATATAACCTATACAACTGTTTATTTTTCTAAAATTCATTTTGCTTTTTGGACTGAACGTCATGGCACCAATTTTGTTGTTTCGGGTAAATAGCGGTTTTTGTTTGGTCTAATTCATTCCTTTACACGCTTTTCGTGAATCTATATGATCCTTTTAACAGGCGCTGTACATCTACTCTTCCAGCGTGTCTGTGCGCGTTAAGGTAAGGGGGCGTCAATAGGATATTTGACTATTTCTTGAAAATGGTTTTTAATTGCTTATTGGTACACCTTATTCCCCTAGTAAAGAGATTAGTGCGTCATGCAAGCGTTTGAAACAAATTGCTACCATACATGAAAAGTTTTAATTTTTAAACTTACCAGAGAGAGAATATTATGCAAAAAATACAGGTGCTCGGCGGTGAATAATGGAATATATTTTAGAACTGACATCACTTGTATAAATTTCATGCTAATCTTGCAACAGTTCCGGAACGCTTCGTGTCCTTTTCGTTGGAATTTTTACGTGACGATACAATTGCTGGTTATCTTCCTGACATAACTGCGTCTATTAGGCGGTATTTAATTTTAATGTGCAAGTAAAAAAATCCTGTTTTTCGGTGTGCAAGTAACGTCCAGTTTCCTTTTTGAAATCTTCTTTGGTTGTTTCAAATGGTTGTAATTCGCTTGTTATCCAAAAAGTTGTGAATCATTCAGAAAAAATAAAATAAAAATTAAATTGATGTTTTGGTGGATTTTCGGGAAAAAATGATTATGCGATACAACCAACAGCAACTAGTTTCCAAAGAAAACAAATTGAACATATTCTGAAGCGAGGATCGAACCTTAGGACCCTAACCCTAATAATTCTCGCCTTAAACAACGTATTACATTTAACTCTACGAAACTGCGGTGTAAATTAGTTTCACAGAAAATCGTAAGTGACTTTGTCGCAATATCAAATTGAAGTTGGAACATTTTTAAGCTCCGCAGAATAAAATTCAGTGGTTGTTTCTATAGCTAGCCCCACAAATAAGGCGTCTACTTTCAATATTTTTCCGCTGTAGGCTTTTACAAATTGTTTTCTATTTTATATTCAATACGAACTTTCATTAATAACAAGAAATGACCAGAAGCAAACAATAAAAATAGTTGGAAACTTGGATAATAGGAAACGCTCTATTCCCAGCTGCAGCGTTTACAGACGCGTGACGTCACTCAAGCGACCACCAATCCTAGAGCGTTTTCTGTCACGTGACCAGAGGTAAGAAAAGTATAATTCTTATATCGCTTTTTTATTAAAAATAATCCACTTTTCTTTTCAAAATTGAAAAAAATTAGCTTCCTATACGCGAATGAGTTCAATTTATAATATTTTTTTTAATACTGTCAAATAGCCTGTTAATGACGTGAAGCATTTTTCCAATTTTTTTTTTATGTCTCATGCTTCCAAGGGCAGTTATAACCCAATTTTTGTACGAAATACCCCCCAAAAGTCGATGTTCCCGTCAATTGTAGACTTCTTTTTAGCTCTACAGTCCTACAAGAGGTTTCGTGGTTTTGTGAGATTTCGCCGGAATCCCTCCCGTCCCCCCATTTCACCTTACGTAATTAATGGACGTCCCCTAAGGCGCCACCCCACTGGATCGGGGAGGTACAACGGGATCAGGTTCGAGTCCTAGAACTTTTTTGCAGTCACCTAGACGAAAGCTGTGACGATCCCTAATTTCTACCTCATAAAATACACATTTCAGAAACAAAAAATATTATTTATTTAATTATGGCTTTAGCCTATGGCTAAGTTAGCAAGTACACCTTAGTTCGTATAACGTAAATCAATAATATTTTGACCACCTTCTTGCTCCCCACATCATGACGCCAGCAGTAATCCCGCAGTACCTCTCAAAACATTTGGAGAATGGGACTTCTGTTCAAGTAATTCCCTGGTCCGATTACTGATGCAGGGAGTCCACTACCTGTTCTCGGAAGGCAGACGCAGATGTTATCAGGTTACGATGTGGTTGATGCACAACATGTTGTCCACCCTTGTGATGGTCAGACGTGAGTGACAGGGACCTTGACGATAAGTATATCTCACGTCCAACACCGGGCCACTCTCACATCCAAATACCCCACAAATCTGGATGTTGCAAGATATGACCAGCTGGGCTTATGGAGACACACAATGAGGCCTCCTTTAATCTCTGTCAGGTGTTGAGAAAGCTGTCTCACACGAGTATACTGCATCTTGCGGCCTGCACAGTAATCACTCAACGTCTGAAGCGGTTCACGCTCCTTATGTACACTACCAGGCCTGACAACAATACTAATGCCCACCTGTTACAGATAATTGGAACCATAATCATTTACAGTACATATCCTCCAAATTTGTGTGTGCACCGCTGGAAGGATATTTGCATTGTAAATACAGGCACAAGTCATTGACAATTTTGTCTTTTAGCAGGAATTGTTACCACTGTTTTTTTTAAATATATGTTAGCATCACTCCAAGTGGACATTTTTTCTGCCCGGTAGGAAAAATAATTTTGCTAGATGCAGTTTTCGTTGATTCCTACACCATTTTGGACAAACGGTAAACAAAATATCTGTGTATTTTCAAATTTAGATCAACTTTCTGAATAAAAAAAATCGCCATTCATCTCGGAATTATTTAATGTACCGCAAAAAATCGACAAGACAAAACATTTTTTAAGCGCTCTTGACTTATTTTCTCGTATCGTACTTACTATGAAGAAACAAAAATGCACGAAGGTCTCTCACAAGTACATCGAAATCATATTCAGGTACCATGCTAGTTATGAGCTTAACGTCACCTTAAAAATAACAAATCAATTAGTCCCGGACTACAATGCTGCAAAGCTGTGATCTATTTTCAACACAAGATTCACACTGTGCGAACGAAGACTTTCCCGGCGTGTCGATGCAATGAACTCTTCACAGGTTTGCTGCCGGATAGCGTTTGTAAACGACGAGCTTTCGGCGACCAACTCCGTCGCCATCTTCGGGTCTGATGTTAGCGCTGCGGCGACCAGAGCTGCAGTGGCAAGCCTGGCCCCGCAGTGGCGGGGCCAGGCTTGCCACTGCAGCTCTGGTCGCCGCAGCGCTAACATCAGACCCGAAGATGGCGACGGAGTTGGTCGCCGAAAGCTCGTCGTTTACAAACGCTATCCGGCAGCAAACCTGTGAAGAGTTCATTGCAAGATTCACACTCCTTTTCTTCTCTTACAGTAACTGTGTATTCCTAGATGTGTGTTGCGATCTGTTTATCAAAGTTGCAAGAAATTTTCCAAAGTGCAGGGTATCTGTTTACTTGCACAATTATGTCTTTAATTCTCCGCTGTATTTCGCTACCAGGAAAGTTTTTGTTTAATTAACTTAACCAGACAATGGAAAAAGTGACGACAATACACTAAACCTTATCACGGGCTAAAGGTGTATAGTTATCTTCAGTTTTAGCTCTACAGCCACACACTATAGATCATCGCTAATGGGCTAGCTTACTCTGCAGAGCAATTAGCCATCAATTACCGTAGCATACAAAAAACAGTGCACGTATGGTTAGTATTCTCATCTGATGTTGTTTAGGCAGGTGTCAATGGTGCAAACCATTCCTGTTGCCTGCGGGTAGGCGTTCTCTATGGATTGTTACCACTCCATATAAACGTGCAAGTGAGATATACGGGTTTCCAGTTTTATGCCTTGTAGACTTTGAGATAGTTAGACGCGGGAAAGTACGGGTGGCAACGAACTGGAATGAATTCGAACATGGAGTGGTTTAGGGAAACAATGGAAACCGAAATCTGGATGGCCGAATAGGGATTTGAACCTGCATCCTCCCGATGTGAGGCTAGAGCGTTACCGCTCCACCAACAGGCCTCGTAAGTTTTTTTCTGCGTTCCCCAGTGTAGCGATGTTCGTAATTTCATTTTTCACGGCGTTGTTAGTAAATAAACTGTTCTCGGGCTTCCAGCCGCGTAAAAGAGTCACGCTTGTGGGTTGTTTCGAAGGCGTCTTTCTCAGCCTTCTTTTTCAACCATAGATGTCACTGAATAACTATTTGTTTACGCCCTGCCGCCGAAGCGGTGGAAGCCAAACCAGTGCCATGACGTCATCAACTCTTCTGTTAATTACCGAGGCGAAGCTGTTTCAACATTTTGATAACCGGTTTCCAGGTCTAGGTCTCTAAAAACTCTGACCCGGGTTAAAATTTTAGTTTTTTAGGACTTACAATGTATTATATACCTCGTGGTTATTTCGTACAAAGGCAGTGGTGTATTGTGTAACTACGTGTCGAGGCAAGAAGAGAAATCAGCTGTGGCCAAACAAATACTGAAAATGAGGGCTGAGACAGACGCCTTTGAAACGTCCCGCAGGTGTGACATTTTTATGCCGCTGAAACCCCGAGAATTTATTTACGTTCTAACATGTTACGCAATATGTATGAATGTAACTTATTGATTATTATTTAAAAAGGCTATCGGTGTTTATCCTCACAGATCGTGCTCTAATCTGTTTTGCACACACACACACACACACACACACACACCTTGATCAGTAAATGGGATTATAAAGCCGCTAATCGCCTGCATTATTTAGTAGATAGATTCTCAGCTAGGCCCTGACCTTTTCCTGCCTAACATTCCCAAACGTTCTAACGGGGTGGTGTCAAATTGCTCCTGAGAAATAACATCTTTCTGTAGCCCATCATCTATTTCTTAGATCTATTTTTTTAGATCCACAGAAATGCAGGAAGATCAAGACGACAGTAGATGGAAAACATCCTTAACAAAGAAGTTATAGCAAGAGGGTTAGAAGGATTAGCAAAGGTCACGGCGGTTAGTCAACTTCCATCCATCAAGTATGCTTCCACGTAAACCCCACAGAATTTTCTCCCATCCATTCTGTCAAACAGCAGGATTCGGCACTAACGTTCAAGCAAGCCTACGTCTTACAGTTCAAGCGAGGAACACACTTTAGATTAGGCGACCTAAATTAATTGTAAATACCCAAGTTCAAAGCTTAATAAATTAGCATCTAAAGCTGCGACACTAAAAGTAATGATGGGGAATAACTTAAGAGGCACATCTTTGTCCGGGGCACAGTACGTATCAAACTTTTATTTTCTCATTTAATTTCTTGACAAAACATAGAGTACCAGAAGGATAATAAATGAATGTAAAGACAGTCACACCATCTCACTCACCTGCAACGGAGTCTGCGAACTGCAGGTCGTTGGGATACTTGGCTATCAGCCGTTTGATGACGCTTATCTGCTCCATGATCTGCTCTACGGCGTCTTTATACTGCGCTGAACAGTTCACAAAGGCAACCCAAAACTGTAATAGCAATACACGTCTCTTCTCACTCATCTAAGTAGTAATAGGATAGAAACAATAAATACAAACATTACAAAGAACTGGACCTTAATTTTCAGTTGGCATTAATGTTGTAAATGTTGTAAATATTCAGTATCTCAACTGGTATATGGAAAGTTAGTGGCAAATGCCGTGTGAACTGCTGACCTAAGCACGTTCGGGGTTTGTTTATTCATGATTTTTGGAGTTATTGAACCTCTTTAATAACTAGCAGAGCTGCGGTCACTCAACTTCTTCACACGTCGAGTTTTGTTGTTTATATCTAGATCTTTTTCACCTTGTCTGCAAACTGACGTGAGATGTACCGGGTCCAACAACTCACGAGAAACTGCACGTGCTATCAAAAATCACAAGCTTGAGGTCACCAGGCTCAAGGAGTCGATATATACACCAGCGCAACACAGAGGTAGCCAGTAATAGCTAAACAGTTGCGAAGAAAAACTGAATAATATTATAAGTGTTAGACAGCGTTACATGAGAGTCAATTATTGCGATCTACTGTCTGTAGGAAAATATATCAGATACAATCAAGAGCTAGAAAAATAGTCAGCAACTCAGTCCTGGAGAAATAAGTTTAGTAAGACGAGAAGAAAAAGACATGTTGAAAATTTGTATATTAGTAGTCTGTGAAAATAGGATACTAAATTTTAATGGGTCTGTGGTTCATGGGATTAATTAGCTTAAGAATAAGCTAGATGTAGTAGATAAAAAATGGTTGACCATAATTTAAAAAAAATTCAGCAGTGCTTGTAAAGTCGTGTTAAAAGCTTGTACTGACACAGTACATACGTGTGAAGTTGTAGCAACCTATGTTTGCCAACGGATTTGCGAGGGTGCAGCTAGATGCAGGCAGGTAGCTGTCGCCCACAGGAATGTGGCAACCCCTCGTATGTCCCCGAATCCCCTGGACCGCTAGGGAAGGGGTGGGAGACTCGCTTGGAGGCCACTCAGGTGGGCACCTCGTGGCGGTACGCGGCCGGACGTTGGAATATAAGACGCGAGTGAAAGTGTGAGTGCGCGCTTCTGCTTGAAGAGCCTTCCAGCCCGTATCTCCAGGGAGCAGGTTCGACGCCAGACTGCGTCCTAGCTGCTTGAGGGGCCACTTTACGTCTGTGCAGCGTCGACCGTGCGCCCAACAAGAAGCGCCACCATAGACCTGACCGCAGCTGTCATCACAAGAAGCCTGCAGCTGCCGTCGCAGGAGAAACCATACGGTATTGTGTGTATTGCGTGCGTCTACCTACCGCGTCCACTAGCCCAGTAACGACCCTGACGAACAACAATATATGCCGGACAGTTTATAATAAGAAATCACATCTCTGAATCACATTTAATTAATTAATCAATCCATGTACGTGATTCAATAAATATTAATTTAAATTGGTGCCTTGCTGATCAATTCACATCTTCTCATTAAATATTAAATAATAAAATTCCAATAAATAAAATTAACTATCTTTTCCTGGTGCCGCAATCAGCGTGACACTTCAAGCTTGAAAACAAAGCGTTATCAACATATGAAATTTCATCCAAACAGTTAGAGCCATTTCTGAGATCGTCCGGTTTACCATCTCACAAATTGCTTTTAAAGAGAAATGCTATTATTATATTACATAGAAATCTTAATGCTAATCCAGAATTAATTAAAGGTGGAAGATTAGTGGTGATTCACAGACGAGTACAACATCAATGCTGACTTCAATCACTCCGGTAAAACTATGCTGATACCTGGTATTAACCTCACATCTTCTGATCCATCCGTGGCTTTACAAATGATAAGAAAACAGTTTCCACTAAAAGTAAGGCCGGACGGTTCTAAACGCTGGATTGCATTTATTAGAACCTTTTTCACAAATTCCTAGATTCAATAATATTTATGTTTGTGTTAAAGACATATACGGTCAAAAAGTAAACGATGATCACATTATAACTGCTAATTTTTTTTATAAATTAAAGAAGATTGAAAAAATTGCGTCTGAAAACGAATACATATTTTCAAATATCTCCTTTTTAAATGTATTACGGTTAAACATGAATTTAATGGTAACGAGTTTTTAAAATAAAAGTGATACTTATTACTATTCTTCAAATTAAAAAACCTGTCACCAATAAATATACTTGCATTTACTTATATCCGCGTTATTACATTACCATTCGGTAACTGACCACGGTGTTGTGCGAAATATTAGCATGGGTCAGATAGTATACAAGAATTGCTGGTTTAAAGATATAAGTAAGATTTCCTTGACCTAACCAAAGAGAAACTAAACTAACATCGGAAGGCTTACTGTTACCTGAAACTTCCATGAGATGGCGTCAGAGCCGTTTCCGAGATATCAAATGCAAGAATTGATCGGTTTTTTTTGTTTAAAATTGCGATTTTTCAGTAAAGACACCTGTTTAGATAAACTTGAAAAGCAAAACGTTATCTAAATATGAAATTTCATCCAAATCGATAGAGTCGTTTTCGAGATAGCAAACATACAGGAAATGCTAGTTTAAAGAATGGAGGTAAATGCATTGCGATCTGCGTGTTGTGAGAATGCCGAGTTGGAAGTCATACCATTGTGCGCAGATAACGCGCAACAAACAGGTTGTTGTTCCTTGGGCCTTGTTCCGTGCTGGGACGCTCCACAAGTTGACTAACAAATTTCCCTAAACGCCTGGGAGGATATCCGACCTGGACGGAGAACAGACGCACTACGGGATTATGCGTGGCCAGAGCTCTCCCCGCTGTAAGCCCTGCTCTTCAAGGCTGGGCTCAACTGGATACATCCAGTGACAGAAAACAGACGAAAGCCTCTTTTGATAAATAAGTTACGTCTTGATGCGTAAAGCCGACCGACCGGCGGAATCTCCCGCACTGGACTGCGATATATAAAACATCTGGTGTAGTCACTTCCGCAGGCTATTCCGGTGTATAACCGGAGGTTGTTGAACAAAAAACAATCTTCCCGCAGCTTATTCTGCAGTCTTGATAATCTGCAGGTTCAAGAGTAAGTTGATGGAATAATGAAGAACTTAAGATTTCGCTTTTTAGCTGACCTCGGATACACAACTTAAACGAGGTGGTGTGGAAGACAGGTTAAGGAAATCGGGTCGTGTGGACAAGACAACTTTGCAGCGTTTTCGTTAAAGTTTCATTATTAGGTAACTATGATAACTAGAAAGTTCAAATTCTCAGAATTTATTAGTAACATCTTTCGCCATGTGGCTGTACAATATCATTGATGTATACTGTATAGTACATTTTCATTAATGTTCACTTATGAAAAAAAATTAAAATTAAAAACAAAACATACTCATAGTTATGTACCTTTTATCTCATATTTCTGTAGATACGTTAATAAATTTAGTAAGGTATAATCTAATGTAAATGATACAACTTGTGAAGCAAACTTATTCTATATCCCTTTGCCTCAGGATTGTTACAGGGCTTTCAGATGACTATTATGTGGATGCGCTATGTGTGGTTTGTGAATCCGCAATGCATTAGAAAATACTTTCTTGGACCTTGAACGGCATCGTAATAGAGGAAGTGGAGTCATTTGGTCATGAAGACGCAAGTTGCATTCCTTGATGTGTCTACGCAGACTATTAGAGAAAACAGGAAGTGGGCTTCCTTTAAAGCACTCGATGACCGTTGGGAATCTGTCCAGAGATGGTAGGTACAACATGGACTCATTCAATGGGTAGCAGGATGACTTCGGTCAGTCATATCGTGCGATGAAAGAAATGGTACGAGTTCACATCTCCCGCAAGCGTCTAATAGTTGATACATTTCTGTCATAGCGATACAGGATGAGAGTCAGCTAGAAACGATGTAGTCACACGCCAGAATGTCGTGAAAAGCAGCCCTCTCCAAAATCTCGAATTATCCACAACATTTTCTCCTCTTTCCAAAAAATTTCTTCACTTAATAAACAAAACGTGTTATTGGTGTGGTTGGACACCGCCCCAACCCCCACTCCCCCCCCCCTTCCCGTCGTTGTGACAGCCAATCGTATCGACATTTACCTTCCAGATTGTTCCCCCGGCAGTGGAATAATATCGAGACCTTGGTGCAAGTTTCGCCGTTTCTGTTTGGCTTTTGTTATGCTACACCTTGCATAAAAGATTTACTAAAGGCCGCCACACACGTACGGGAAACCCGCGGGATTTGGACGGAATGGTCCCGTCCCTGCGGGATCCCGCAACGATTGTGGGCATTTCCTTGAGGCCGTGGTCGCACCCCAATGGCCAGCTCTGCGACCAAATCCTCACCGAAAAACAATTCTTATTTCCTCGAAGGCCAGGACGGAGGGTGAAAACCTCATTGCCTGCGTGTGTGGCGATTTTATTTCTCTGTTTTGTTTGTACTGCTCCGTTTCATGATGTTCCGTGTTCATAAAAATGTATGAAAGTGAGCCCTGTCAATGGGAAGTGAAGTGCCAGGAATACCACGACAGAAACAAAAGAGAAGCTGCCTACACCAAGCTGGCAGAAAGAGAATGATCCAAATGCAAAAAAAAGAATATTTAGTAAAAAACCCAGCAAAATTAAACCATTAGGAAATGAATCTTTGCGAAGTGATGTGTTGACGTCAAATAACATAAAAAAAAAAAAAAACAAACAAACAAACACGGCCTGTACTATTCTGCGGGCAGCAGTTCTGGATTTTTTTTGTCCAGCCCACCAGCACATTTTGATAAATTACCTCAAAACAACGACACAGCAGCAATTGTTCTATCAAATTATAATGCAAATGATGTCATATGATTTGAATTTGGGTTTACCACAAAATATGATCAACTATATTAAGGACTACATGATTTTAAAGTAATATTATTTTAATTTAGTTTTTATGTCATTTAAGCTTAATTTTATGTTGTTGATGTATTTACGAATAGGAATAATTAATTATATTAAATAATATCAGCGTGTCAAAGAGAAATCTTCTTATAATCTTTGCGAAAAACTTTATAAATGGCCTCGCATATTCCTGATATAATGTATCCAAGGGCTTGAGGAGAAATTATTGTTGAAGATTTGAGATTTTCATTGCTTCTTCCCGTTGCCGAAAACCGCAGCGTAACGGTAAGACTTTCTTTCGTGGGGCGAAATTGCTTCTCGCATAGCCGTATTTTTCTTTGTAATAAATGGAGTGACTAACGATAACAGATGTAAATAGGTTTCTTCGTCCATCCTCAAATAATTTTGAAAATCGTTGGGTAAATACTTCAAGTCCGAAAGAAGATTTGTGTGAGAATATTTTCCTCTTTTGAGTAGCCACTCTTTGCAACCATACACTTCTTATGATGCGCTGTTTTGCCCGAGTTTTAGCGCTACTTGCCGCGATTAACAAACTAACAGCAGCCAATGCGTGAACGTCATCGGATGCTGCCATTGTGAAGCAAACTCTGAGACCGAGAAACCCTTGAGGATTTTAACGCCCCGTGTGTGTGCAGGGCGACCTCGATGAAATCCCTGAGGTCTGGCCCGCAGGCTATTTCCTTGAGGCCCGACCTCCACGTGTATGGCTACCTTAAGCTATTTTGTGAGACTCTTGGGTTGTATTCAACCACGCGTAATAACAAGGGTATTTTTCGTAAACTAGCTGACCATTATCAGTGGGGAACATCGTCCTTGCCAGTTTTACCAACAATAGTCCAACCCGCCCACGAATCTGACAGTTCTGAATGATTTGAATTAGTACTTGAACTGTAGCTTTAATAATGAGACATTACTACGACAATGAAGTAGATTTGTGTAGATTTACAGACTAGGTGAGAAGAGTCAGAAGTTTCTGTTCATTCAACCTCTATAGTACTGGATTTAACGTCTCAAAGTGGATTCCGGATAACGGAAACATTTTAACGTACTTGACATTAGAAGAGGAAGTTTTCACAGGAGTGTAGGTCCTGCCACTGACCAGCTGTGTAGCTTTAGATTCTCAGACATAAATCTTTGTACAGTTCTTTACCGTGTTCAGTTAACAGAGGTGGCTCAAGGTCACTCTAATCTATCCCCACTCCGGTTCTCTTACCCCTACACTCGAAGGGAATAGAGGGCCCTCTGATAAATTTACCTTTCTTGTGCCTGAAGATAGCGGTCTCCTTCGAGGGGTATGCAACAGCGGGGGGTGGTGTTGTTGTGAGGGGTGACATTGAGCCGCCAGTTGAGCGTGAATAGGTTATAGCACGCATTTCCCTATACGAACGGTACAATGGGTGTTCGGAACCGCATAACAGTCCTCACCTGAGCTCCGACTTTCCCTGCTCGCAGCCTGGGCAGGTCCGTGTGGCAGCTGGAACAGTTCCACTTGGGGACCAGTGACAGATTGCGGTTGAAGTCGAAGTTGTTTAGCTGGTTGTTCTCCAACCGACGAAAGTTGTACGCGAAGTCGTTGTGTCTACAACAGGACAATAATTGCAACAGTTAATACGATGAAGCCAAAGATTAGTGCAGTGTAACAGACCATTTTAGAGAAATTGTAAAAATATAAGGTAATGACTCAAAAGTAAAATCAGATGCGAGCCAAGCGGTGTGCTGATTGCATATCACATGATGGCTCAGCGTGACTTGGGAAATGAGGTCAGACTGGCGCGTGACCAAACGGATCGTCACGTGCGACGCCTTCTAGAAACACCATCGAACGTGCAGACACATGAGGTTATTACACGGGTCAAGGAGATTGCCGCGTGACATGTGGGAATATGTAGCGAGCACTTGACTATGCTCGGCCTCGTTTGCAGACGTGAGGGTACAGCCGAAACTATGTCAAGCTATGGAATGAGGCAATTTTTGAAGATTAGCCAACGTCCTCGCCAGTCAGAACCACTGTATGTGAGATAACCATATATCATTCTTGGGTTACTTGGATCCTTGCCTCGAGGTAACATACTAAAGCCGTATTCCCACGACGAAGGTGGGACGGGACGGGACGGGACGGGACGAATACTCAACAACACGCCATGGGAACAGAGCCGCCTTTGCTAGATGGGACGAGACGCAGCTACCCACACTGTGTCAGTAAACATCACAGGTGTGTGTAGTGGAGCGCTGTTGCCATCGGTTTGCAGCAGCGGTGCGCACCCCTTCTGTTGCTGTAAACTGCTCTGTGCCAAACGACACTAGGCAACGTGGTGGGGAGATGGCAGCGAGGTAAGCGAGAGCTAACCTGCGGCGCGCGCTCGTCCCTACACTTCGGCTAATGAGGTCCCGTCCCGCCTTCGTTACAAGACGTCTTGGGAACGTGGCATTAGTGTATCTGACCTGCCCAGAGAAGGAATAAATAGTTAACGTCATCTCCAGTTCAATTAACAACCTAGCCCATATACCTGAATTGTGGTCGTTTACAATAAATAACATAGCTCCAAGAACCAGTTCAAAGAGGCAGATCAAGTGAACGGCAGCTGAGAGGTTCACCGCCAAGTAAGTCCTGACTAGTGTTGTAAAAAAACATGTTTTTTTTCTGGGACGTGTTTTTTTTTCATAACTACTAAATTTCAAATTTTTAAGGCATTTATCGTTTAATATGACTGTTTTAGAGTTTATACTAAGTACTTATCTTACTTTTAAATCTACTATATCTTTCTGGTTCAGTAGAAAAAAAATTACAAAAATATTGGTAACATTGACTGAAGTTTTCTTTTACGAATGGGGACTTCCCGAAAAGGCTAGGTTGCGTGAGAAGGAAATCCCCGTTCCCCATTGTTTGGATTGATACTCGCTATTTGAACTAGTGCTGCCAGGCCCTACTAATTTATCTGTAGACCTACGAATCTTTTCAAAAAATTAGGAAATTTAACTACTGTTTTTTGCCTCTTTTTATTACTTGTTGTGCTTTTCTTATATTCGTATACTTGTTAAACTCGCAGCTTATAGTGATACTGAGTCATTGTCAGTAATTATGAATAATTTCCTGGCGTAAACCAACGATTGAAAACAAATAAAGCTCCTATTTTGTATGATAATAGATTTAAATTCAAACTTAAAAGACCGTAATGCAGTACTATCGGTGCAGTCTTAATTCACAGTGTGTACTTTGCTCACAATTTAAAATTGCAATCTCAAAAGCTTTTGCATGCAATACAACCAGTAAAAGAAAATGTAACTATCTCTGAAGTTATGGGTCTAGAGGGGACAGAAGAAGAAACAGAAAATTCTAACTCCGACCGAACTAGTGTTGGTAGTACTGATACTAGTGAATGTGGTACAGACATAGAAGATAAATAAAAAATTATGTTACCTGTATAGATACATTTATTAATCATTATGTAAGATATTATATGATTTAGTAAGGTTTAAAACACACATGTAAAATGTAAGTTCCATAAATAAAACTGTAATTTATCAAATATATTGTTTTCTGAAGAAAAAAAAACAAATTTAGAAAAAAAACGAGGGTGCTAGGTTTTTTTTCATGTTTTTTTTCACAAGTCTGAAAAAAAAAACAATGTTTTTTTTTTTCAGTTTGCAGCACTAGTCCTGACTTTGGTCGGCCACAGCCACAATTAGTGTCCAGCCATCTTGACAAACTAGTAGCTGACCTAATCAATAAACTTTCCGATACGGCAGAATAGTTGCTTGATGTTACATTTTAATGGAAGTTGTTAAAAATTTCGTTCAAGCAAGTACTGGTCAAAATATCGACATTTTACCTTACATAGGTTCTGCTGACTCCATGGATCATAAATTGAAAGCAAAACTATTTTGGCACTTTTGAAGCTTTATACATGTCTGTAACTGAGTATTTTTAAACACGCTAAATAAACGAGTGTTATTAATGAATTGGTTGTGTATAAAATTTGACAAAAATTTTCTCAAGTATTTGATTATTGGTATCAGTTTTCGTCCTTATTTCACAATCACTTCCTCCGAGACTAAAATCTTCAGTTGCACTTCTTTTGCTCTTCATTTCGGTATACCACTTACAATACATGTCCACAATCATCTGCTTTAATATATTCTTTGTCTTCGCCTACAGCTTTTTTCTTTCAACTGTTCCCTCCAATTACAAATCTTTATATATATAAAAATCTCGTGTCACGATGTTCGTCCGGGATGAACTCCGAAACTACATAACCGATTTAGATGAAATTTGGCTTAATGTGTGTAATTTAGTCCAACTTAAAAGATAGGATAGTTTTTATCTGGATTATAGACCTCAATATTTATTATTTGCGAAATAAATGTTCATTAAATGTTTGTCATAGGACAATGGTTTGTAATTATTTGCAAGCCACCAAGGCTAAGCGGTCTGCTGGCTAAGTGATTAGGGCGTCTGACTGGAGATGGAAAGGTCCCCGGTTCGAGTCCATGTCTCGGCTAGGGTTTTTATAGACACTTAACCCGGCATTAATCCCCGGCGCAGCATGCTGTATGAGATAAAATACGCCAGGACGGTACTGTGGTTCTGATTCGACGTTAAAATATAGGTCCCCTGTACCAGGCAGGATGGGCGGGCTAGGTAAAGACGGCTACGACAGGGGCAGAATCCCCAGCCAGTAGAAACCATGTCACCAGGTCATTACGACCACACGTAATTATTATTATAGAGCCATAAGTTTCTAACAGATGGCGATGTGTTAACTTATCAATACAACACTTGGTTAGCTAGGTTGGGTAATCATCCAGTAGATCACGTTTTGTTTCAATTAATTTATGCTACAGTTTATTCCTAACAGATGGCGGTGTGTTAATTTATCGAAACATCAAATAGATGGCGTTGTATTTCGATTTATTTATGCTACGGTCTATTGCGCGCCATATGTGCGAGTTTCTTCAATTTTAATTGTGCTGTGTATTGTGTTATAATTATACTGTATTGTTGTTCATCGTTTGTGTGTCTTTATACCTAGCGAAAAAGTAATTACACACATGAATATACCATTGAAGAAAACGTTACGATAAATTCGAATCGTGTAAGCATTTCTCGCTAGCTTATCATTTTTCTTCTTCTTTTTGTTATGGTCAGCTAGAGACCACGTGTCAATTTCAATTCCTCTCCTGTTGTTTTTTCTTTCTTCCTCCCCAGTACTCCTTCATTATTGCACTCCTCTGTACCTTTGAATCCTGCCATATTCAGTCTGCCATCGAAAAAAATTTCTTTCCATACAGTTCACTGGTATTATTTCGTTTCAAATCTTTCTAAACCTCTTGAAAGCCTGGTGTCATCCATGCTATAAATGTATCAAAAAAATATCATTCTTCTTTTTCTGTTATTTTTTTCAATGTTATTTTATATTTCCTCATTAGTTCTTAACTTCCATTTTACTGTATTTTTCAATGGACCCAATGTATTATAGTGTCTTATTTTAAGGCTTTCAAAAAGGCACTTTTTGTTGTAATTCAAATATTTTTCAGTGAAATGTTTCCAAAGAATGTAACCTCGACAATGCGTGTAGCAGAGAAGTAAGACGCACGTCGAGAGAGCTCATCAATCAGCAACACAAATCGCGGCAAGTAAGGAAGTTCAAAGAATCAGGACAGCTGAGCGTCGTATGCAAGAATCTCAAGAACAGCGTGATGAACGTCTGTGACAGAATATATCGAGAACAAGAGCGGCACGAGAACAGCACATAGCTACATTTAGTGAAAGAGAACGAGAGAGACAGTAAATCAGCCGTGCTTTAACACGTGTATCATTTGTTCGTCTTGCGTTCCTATATGCACAAGCCATTGATTACTCTGCACATTCTAAAACTGCAATCGGTGCAATGAGCAAAATATGCCAGTATTATCAGGCGTTGAAATTCGGCAATGAAGCAGCCGGCATGTGTTGTGCATCAGGAAAAGATGTACTATTACCACTACCCAATCCGCCAGAACATTTACAATCCTTCTTGCTGGCGAATCAAACAATTCGAAATTGTTTCTGCGCAAGACACGCAAATTCAATTCTTGCTTCAAGATGACGTCTTTTGGGGCAACAAAAATTTGCGATCTTACATCTGATGGACGTCATTTTGAAACTAAATTCAAAATACAAGGCCAGGTGTACCATAAGTTTGGGTCGTTGATACCGATGCCAAACGATGACCCGAAGTTTCTCCAAATCTATTGGAAATTGTGAGGAACGCTTGAAAACTAGGTGCCAGTATAATTTCATCGAACAAGCAGAAGAGAGAGCAATTGTGGTATTGTTGGATAATTGTTTGGAAAATAATAATCAACTTATTCAATTGTGTCGCCACAATTAAAAAATGACAACTATCAAAGTGTCATCAAAGCTGACAAATTACCATCAGGAGAACACGCTGGCAGATTCAACGCGCCAACCGTAGATGAAGTTGCAGTTTTTATGGTTGGTGACTCAGTTGATTAAAGTCACACGTCAAGATAGAAGTGTTAGTATAATTTCGGATCTACACCGTTCGTATGACGCACTCCAGTATCCACTGATATTCTGGCAAGGGCAGAATAAATATCACATCAACATCAAACAGCGTGATCCAATTGCTGGTAAATTTAATATTCAACTATTGAATTCGTTGTTTTATTAGTACAGTAGACCCGCGGTATTACGACCAGGGGACGGATTATAGCGGGCCCACTATATTGATTTCTTATTCTTTTTTTTTTACTATTTAATTTATTATTTTTTCAGGTAATAAAACAAATAAAAAATTACTTCAATGAAGTACTACGCCCCCCGATTGATGATTAGACGTAATTAGGATAACTATATCCTTCAATATCGTCAACTGTGCCTTCAATACGTCGTGGATATGTACGCCAAGGTTGAAAACAAGCATTTGCGATTTATTCGATACAACCAGGCTAAATAACGATCGGAGGAATACATCCTCTTACGAGATACTGTTATCGGCAGTATTTATGAAAATTTAAACGCCAATGATATCGGTAATGCATTTATTTTACCTTCAAGCTACATCGGCAGTTCACGGAACATGCAGGAATATATACAAGATGCGATGACTTACGTATGTCATTATGGTCGTCCAGATTTGTTTATTACATTTACATGTAATCCGAATTGGGAGGAAATACAAACTTTGCTATTACCAGGCCATCAATCAATGCATCGTCATGATGTCACGGCACGTGTGTTCAAACAAAAATTAAAATTATTGATTGATTTAATCGTAAAACATTCAGTTTTCGGAAACACACGTTGCTATCTGTATTTGATTGAGTGGCAAAAGCGAGGTTTGCCTAATTCTGACATTTTGATTTGGTTTGAAGTTAAAATCCGTCCAGAAGAAATTGATGAAATAATTTCATCCGAAATTCCGGACCCATTAATTGATCAAGATTTGTTTGATATTGTTACCAGTCACTCGATCCACGGACCGTGCGGTACTTTTAACATAACATCGCCATGCATGGAAGGTGGAAAATGTAAGAAGCGTTTTCCAAAGGAATATTCGAATGATACTATTACGGATATCAATGGTTATCCGTTGTATCGCCGCAGAAACGCTGAGAATGGTGGCCAAACATTTACAATGCGAATGTCAAATTCCAGAAACCAAGTTGAAATTGAAAATCAGTGGGTGGTATCATACTCACTATTGCTTTCAAAAACGTATAAGGCTCATATTAATGTCGTGTTTTGCAGTTCTGTAAAATACATTAAGTACCTTTGCAAATATGTTAATAAAGGCAGTGATTTGGCCGTATTTGAAGTTCAAAATGTAAATAAAAATGACGAAATAACACGATACCAAATAGGTAGATACATCAGCAGCAACGAAGCTATCTGGCATATTTTTAGGTTTCGCACCCATGAAAGAGACCCTTCCATCCACCATCTTGCAATACATCTTGAGAACGGTCAACGTGTATATTTCACCGAAGAAAATATTTTCCAAAGAATACTTGAGCCACCAAACACGACAAACCACAAACTGAATTTTTCACATTGTGTCAAAAATCTGATGTGTTCCGCCAATTCGCAAAAACATTATTATGTACCGATGTTCCAAGCTATTTTTCATGGAACAAATTAGGTAAAAAATGGTAGCCACGTAAACAAGGAGAGCCACATCCTTCGATGCAGGCATATTCAAAGCAAAGACTTTCCACAGTGCATCCAAAACAACGTGAATGTTTCTTTCAGCGTTTGTTATTGGTGAATGTTCCCGGACCAGCTTCTTTCGAATGTTTACGAACAATTAATGGTCGAGTGTTCAATACATGTCGAGTGTTCAATACATGTCAAGATGCATGTC
Source organism: Vandiemenella viatica (assembly GCA_031002005.1). Taxonomy (NCBI): domain Eukaryota; kingdom Metazoa; phylum Arthropoda; class Insecta; order Orthoptera; family Morabidae; genus Vandiemenella; species Vandiemenella viatica. Next base: position 157,768,537 of record CM061919.1, on the reverse strand, counting down.
GCGAGTTGCAGCTGCTGGTAGACAACAATTATTGGGACCTGACACTTGCTGATGCAGCGTTGACAGCCACGCCGAATAGTATTCGTCAAACTGTTTGCAATTATTTTGACAACATGTTATCCAACACAATCTTCGAGTTTGTGGGGAAAATATAAAAACAGTATGACTGAAGATATAACTGAAATTTCAGTTTATATAAATAAATAAAAAATAATATTTTATTTATTTTATAAATATCAATTTTTATATAATTTCAATTAAGTAATTTGTAATGAGATGTAAATTAAAATTTTTTATGATCGTTTGTCCTTAATTTCAACTCTCCGTAACTCTTTACCAATTACATTTGAATTTCCAAATCGACTACAATGTTTTTGTCTGTATTAGTGAATATTAATTTGACTACTTGAGGAAGTTTAGAATAACATTAATCCAACGTACTATAATTAGTAAGTCACAGCAACGCGTGACCGGATCAGCTAGTTTATGATAAAATTCATTAGCTTGACGTGTATGTATGTATGAATGGAATTGGATTTTTAAATTAATACAATTCCTGGCGTACTAATTATTTGAAAGTTTGCATACACAAATTAAGAATCGATAAGAGTACAATAGTTTTATATCTATGTCCTGCTATTCTTATTATTTTATAGTGAAAAAGGGAAATCCCAATGCAGAAAATAGTCAACTGTGTGCTATGCAATCAAGCTTACACCATTGTTGAGCTTATTGCAAATATGCAGGCGCCCGCCTCAGCAAGTTGTACAGAAGCACTGAATGGAAACATGGAATTCAAAGCAGTTTCCTATTTTACACAAAGTCTGCTTACATTTCGACCAATAAGTCTTTTTGTTGCCGGGTAGCTATCAGTTGCGTAAGATCACTGGATGACCAACTAATGGAAGAACTTGATTGCTCCAAGCTAACAAGGAACGTTCCATGTAGTGTTACGCGTTAGATGAAATGGTAAGGTTACGAAACATGAATGAAATAATTTTAAGTTTTGACAGACATAAAATGTTAAGAATCCAGAGTCCTCATTCTTATATTTTCAGTTATGTTTTAAGATCATCAAAAATTGAAGTTAAATAAAATACTGAAAAAGACGCTTTTGTAGCAATTTGACCTAAAAAGTTAAAAATAAAATTGTATTTTAAAAGAAAAGATCCCTGTAATCATGCATTTATAGCAATATGAACTAAAAGTTAAAAGTAAGGGTATAGTTTTTAGCAATATGGACTAAAAGGTTAGAAAAAATATTTACATACAAAAATTTTCTTCAAAAGGAGTAGGATGTCCCACAATTAAGTATAACTTAATTTTTTTGCATCAGCTTAAAATAAGAATAAAGTCATTGTTTAAAAAAAAAGAAAAAAAACTTTAATGTAAACAGAATGTGTAGGGTACTCTACAGTTAATTTTTCTGATGACTCTACGTACAGCTAACGATAAAAAATTTAAGACTGCTAATTTCTAACACCACACGCTTTTATTGCATTAGACTTAATCTTTTTTAAACGAATATATTACTATTTTAAAGTTATTAAAAATTAAGTTATACTGAATTTTGAGACATTCTATCACTGCGGAGTAAAATCCTTAAAGATTATTTTTAACTTTTTAGTTCACATTGCTACAAAAGTGTGTTGTTTGTTATTTTAAATTATTACTTGTATCACTGATTCATCCCTCATTGATATTCCCACCGAAGTGTTGGTCAAACTTCTAAAACTTGAATATGAACGGCTATAAAAATTATGGGTATCTCCACCACGTATGATTAATTGCGAATGAAGCTGGTGATCGCACTAACCCGTCAACAAGTGGCACTTCGTTCAGTACATCGGATCCAGCAGCGTCTACCGATCTGCTGGGAGCAGCCAGGACGGCAATCATCAGAACAACCATCAGAGAACCTGAAACAAAGGAACGTCGAAAGAATGTATTCGTGGATTAAAGACCAACCCAAGTCCATTCTATAAAGATCAGAGTGTTAAGTTGCCCAACAATTCGGTTTGTACTTTTGGAAGTGCAGCTTTTTTTATTATTTTTTTTTTTTTTTTTTGCTTAAGGCTTTACACCCTGTCGACGTTGATGTCACTAGAAGCGGGGAAGGCGTAGAGTCGAGGAGAAGTAATTCGGCATTTTGAAAGAATCATTCCCACATTCGCCTGTAGTAATTTTGGAAAAATGGAAAACCTAAATCAGGTTGGCTGGATGGGGATCGAAGCTCACGTCCTTCGGACCACCTAACTGAAACTAAACCCAAGTTGATGACAGAAACTCAACCGGTGAACACGATCAAAATAAAACCCTAATACTTGTATTTCATCCTGCACCATTGCGTTGAAAAGGAGTTTTGGTGGAATATCACTGAGGTTTGAATCCTGTAACTAAAGTATTGTATTTAGAATTTGGCACGCAGTCTGTTTTATATATGTGGAGACTGATGTGGTAAGTGTGTAATCGTGGTAAGTGTTACAATCCAGGAGTGTATCATTTGAGCCATCTAAATTTAAAAAAAGAACTATATGTGTGGTGGGTTTACACAAAATTAACCGACTTATACATTCGTAGCTAATGAGGGGAGACATCAGGTTCTATCACTGACGGTTTGGAGCTGCTTTTTGCTGTAAATGCACAGTACTGCGTTTTGAAGATGTCGCGTAATAGCAAGAGAAAATTGTTAGCAAATAAGAGGAATCGAAGGCTGTAATGTTGATCAATTTCTGCGTATTGGATGGCGTATTCTTTTGCAGGTGTGGCTGAACGGCGACACTGCAGAGACAGGGATGCGCTGTCTTCCTGATGGACAGGTGGCAGCAAGAGAGGATCTTCGAGCTGTACGGTTTGTCTGGGCTTATAGCTCACCGCCACCTGAGTACTGCTCGATGCTGGCTGACCGCTGGTAGCTTCCTACATCCGACGACCCATCATGACATCTCACGATCTGGACTTGACGCGGTGCCAGAATGGACCATCATGATAACTCTCGCCTAATTAGCTGTCCAGCGGATTTCATCTCCGTGACGCAATGGCAAACAGCCATTGTATCACGACTCCTATGACTACTCCCATCGATCAACGGTAAGGGTACTTAATATGTACCACAGTTTACCAGAACTCAGTTTTCAAAGTCCAGTAACGCTACACAAATATGAATTGTTAAGATTTCTTTATGAAATGAGTAACTTTAATGACATCCGATTCTTTATGTTACTGTGAATTTGGTAAGGTACTTAGAAACAAATTTCATTCACTTTGATTGAATAAAAATGTTAATAAATGATTCTAAATTTGTGAGTTTTCAATTCTGATATGGTAAATTGACTAGCCTTTCCTGATGCATCATTCTTTTATATGACACTGGATTAAATTGCATATAGGTTGAACCGACTGGCACCCAATGCATCATCTGAGAATCTAAATTTGGCAATACAAAATCTCCACAAATAATTTTTCAATTAGAATAACTTCTAAATTGGACATACTTCAGAGTACAAACGATTATGATGAATGTAGATAAATTTAGAGTGTTGTGGATGTGAACATGAAATTTAAAGATGTCAAGAAGTTTGCTCGAGATAATTTGGGATGGAAGACAACATTTCAGCAGACATGGCTATCTATCAAGGTTCTGAGAATTACACTTATGCCATGCAAACCTAGTTATCTGATGACGGAGTTTTAAGCTGCTTCGCATTCAATCTCTATGCTGGATTAAGCTATTAGGGAAAATATATAAGTAATTAAATGCAGAATACGAGTTTCTGTCGTAGGAGGCGGCAAGGGATTGGGGTCAGTGAACGGGAAGGAATTTGGCCCTGGAACCATCTCGCCATTCGCCTGGAGTGATTTAGGGGTACCGTGATGAACCAAATTCTGTATTGCCGTACGGAGATGCTGTCGCAGAATGCTATCTTAAGATAATATAAAGTTTCTTATTTCAGTGCTAAGGCTGGGTTCACCATAGGCTGGGAAAAGTACTGCTCTGTTTCTAGATAGTAAAAAAATACTTAAATAAATCAAAACTTTCTTCTACGGTTTAGAACAGTCCGAACCAGTGGCAGGTCTGTGTATTATCATGAATAAGAAGTAGTGAGAAACAGATATGACTTTTCGTTCCGAGTAAGAATATTATGTAACCAGCATTTACCTGCAATTTGCACGCGTGGTCCGTGATGAGTGAAGAAATGCTTTACCCATTTGATTTTGCTACTAAATATTAACGTAGAGAAGCAAAAAGTGGAAATTTCATCTATGATAGTGGATTTTAATTTAGATACTAAGCACGAAGTTACTTACCGTAAAATAAATATCCCAACTCCATTAATCTTACTGAAGTGTTAGTCTATTATGCAGTTTTGATTAAGATAATCAATTTATTTTAATTTACCAAATTTCAGAAAATCGAATAAATAAATAACTAAATGCAAAAAACAATATAAACACTATCCAAAGATTAGTAATCATAGGCCAGTCTCTCTTCAAGGGTTACGTTTGATTCAGGTATTCCGTTTATTTTAATGCACTGCACTTAATAAAACTGAAGAACTAAATAACCGAAGTAAAAAAATAAAACAGAATCCCAGGAGTTGTAGTGTGATCCTTCGTCAGTGTTTCTTGAAAAGAGCGCTCGTCTCAAATACAAAGTTTTCTGTGGCTAATATTTGTTCCATCTCGAAATAATTTTAATTACTTGCTCGGTCCGTAGGCACATAAAAAACTGTAGCAGATTTTATTCTGGATCATAATTTCAAAAAATTAGAAATCTCCTTCCAAATTGCTGCGGTAGTTTTGGTGTGATGATTGTTCAAACTATCAGACACACGAAGCTCGCTTGCAGTGTTGACGTTGACAGCGCGCGCCCTCGACCCCCAGCGGCGGCGGAGTGTGTCGTAACGTAATCTGTCCGCCGGCATCCAGGAGAGTCAATCTATCTCGCCGTGACGGAGTTTGTGGAGTTAGCGTTGCCCTTCACGTAGTGCGTTACGGCCAACTTCTCCCGGGCCAATTAACAGCGTGTGCGCCGGCGGTTTATCAACCACCTACGTCGCTTTGACACGGTTCTCCGCGCTAATCACGACCAAATCTATGCGGTTTACTGGAGAGAAAAGTACATGAGGTGGTATGCACTCAACTTCCTTCCGCATTATGGTTCTTTGAAGTGATGTACAATTTAAAAAAAAAAGAAGATATAAACCTACCGTATATTGAGATTATCCCAGTCATCCTTTAATACTTCCAGGTCCTTTCAGACTCAACAGAAATGTTTTAAAGTTGGCAGAGCAAAGCCTTAGGGTCCAATACAGATCAGGTTTGTATTTCAGCCTGATCGGATACAGCAGTCATGATATTTGACAAAAAAATTATATAGTTGTTGTTTAATATTTCTAAGACCCTTCAGATTCAATAGAAATTCTCACAGAAATGTTCACAGTGATTTCTCAGTGTCAAATACAAATCAGTTTCGTATTTCAGGCCTGGTGAGGAAATGTAGCCATGACCTTTGATACAAAACACTGCATAGCAAGATGATCTCTGGCTCTGTTTAATACGTTGAAATCAGTTCAAACTCACTAGAAGTTCTTCCAGTTTGGAATAGCGAACCCTAAGGGTCAGATACAGGTTTTAACAGCCTTCAGTCCCAGTCCTTTGATGGAATTTTATTTTAAAAACTATGTACAACAAGATGGGAGTTGATTAATTGTGAATTCGTATATTTTTCCAGTGATTAATTGTAAATTTATCTATATTCTTCAAGTAAATGAACATTGTAAACTATGTGAATGATATGTAATATGCTCAAGGACAGTATTATGTATGAAGCATAAATTAAACTTTTGTAATTGTAAGTGTTGATGTGAGCCCCGGTGTTTTGAGGACGATTTCAAACTGTTTGGAGTGTTTTATGTTGTCCAAATGTAAGTAAGTAGCTTTCATTTCCATTTTAAGGTATTTTATGATAATTTTTAGTGATTTTGTACAACCTGTGATAGTTTTTGTATAAATTTGCTTTTCGAAGTATTATTAGTGCTCCAGAAACCTCTGTAGGCACTCTTTATTGCCTTCTGGATATTTCTGTAGCGCCTATTTAAACCCCACAGCAATGGCGACAAGCAGTTGTCAGTAGTCATTTGTTTTCTGAAGTTTTCTTATATGTATTTGAGTCGTTAAGCGGCTTCAATCTCCGGAATATTTGTGCTTTAGTATCTTTGGATGAGTCTAGTGCTTTAACTGCGTGTAATGTTAATATAGAGTTCACAGAGAAATAAATATGAAGTGATTCGTAGGTGTTATCATTTCCTAGTATTCAATCCATTCAGAGTAGTAGTCATTAACCTTTGGAGGAAGATAAAACCCCTGGAGACTAACGGTAGGAACCTGTGAATCGGAGGACAAAATAATTAAAGGTAACAATCATTAACTGACGACAAGACGAATTAGTTAATTACCGAAGTGCTTATCATGCTCAGGTTTGTATTTCATCCTCATCATATAATGAGGTCATGACTTTTGACTCTAAAAACTCATTTTTTGTACCTATAAACTCAATTTTTGTTACTTTCAGACCAGCAAACTCGCTAAACAGATCAGATCAGGTCATGCGTTCATGACCACTAAAAAATTACTTTGATTTAATTTTTTATTTTTCTTAGGCCTCGTCAATGTCGGTGTTATTAGAGGGGCTAAGGGCTGGGAAAAAAGAACATAAACAGGTAGGAGATTGAAGGAACAATCACGGTATTTCTGGAAACGGTTGATAACCCAAACTGGATGGCCGGACTAAATTCCTAACCTGGGAACGATTCTAGATCCGTTACTACACTCAAAACATGGTCATGGGCTTAAAGGTATTATTAATTATTATTATTGTATAAAACAACAAATATTAACAAATTTACCAAGGGTTCTAAGAACTTTTCAATAACTACAATTTTCAGTGTGAATTTTAACGCACAATATTCCTTGTTCTGTGTATTATATAGCCTTGTTCGACCCTCCATTTAAATGTGTTTACTGATCTCGAACTAGTGTCTTTGGTCGAATTTTCACGAACCTTACATAATTTGATGGATATAATTTCTGGGTTGATTTTTTGATGCGTTCGTTAACTTCTTGTGATTTTATAAAAAATCGTTGTCTATACATTCGTTAGGTATTAGCCTGCCTCAATAGCCTATAAATAACTAGAAGATTTTTAAACTGAAAGATCTGTCCCACGAGGTTAGATTTGTGTACTACGGAACAGCACTCAAATCATAGTGTCTAAACACATCCAAGAGAACTATTACCATTAGAAGCTAAAAAATGAAGTTTCTAAGAAACAAGTTGAGATCGCAAGAAAAGAACGACTAATACTAAACGTTATTCCTTGCACCTGAGATTAAATCAAGAGGTACAGGAAATCTCTGAGATCACGACTAACTTTAAGTAAAAGCAAATGAATATCTAAGGATTTTTAACAGATTATAACGGGAAAGGCTTTCACGTTAGACTGTCATTTCCCATGTGATTGGAATGGTACAAATTTATGTGAAATAAGTCTACTAAATAGCAAAATAAAATGAGAATTATATGAAAATCGAAAATTAGCAGGTAACAAATCTCTCGGAAGAGAAAACAACGAGTATGAGAACTATACCAGCTATTTAGAGGATAAAAAAATGTTGGTCAGAATGGGAATAAATTTGGGCAAGAAACAAAGTTGTACATGGTGGTAAAATCAATTTTTTATCCGAGTATAAGGAGAACAAAATATACGATGAAAAAACAATAATTTTAATGGAAGAATTATGCTTATTTAGTTTTATAAAAAGTCGTTATAATTCTCTAGCTGGTAGATTATGAATGATCGCATCACTGGCATTTTTATTACGTAAATCACAATTTCATATTTGAACGTCACTAAATATAGTTTCCCTTACATTAATGTGGAACTGAAAGTTAGAAAAAAAATCATAGGTCTCTGTACGACAACATGAAATTTCATAACAGTTTGGTGATAAATATCCCAATTATAAGGCTAACAACAATAGGCAAACAATCGTAAATCTGAAGCAAGTACCAAATTATAAATCTCATTCTTCCGTTTCGTTTTTTGTGAATGTTGGCAGTAATCCCTAAATATTACTTCTGCTGTTTTTCAGCTGCACTTGTGTGATTTCTCACAGAGACTACAAACGTAGGTATCAAAAAAGTTCTTTAAAACAATGTTATCAATGGAGTATTAAAAAATATTAAGCGCATTGAGAGCTCAAATTCGTAACCTTCCTGAAATTTTATTTCCATCGGTTAGTTGTAGCTATATTTACGGAGCTCAGAAAATTTTCCACGGGAGGGAGAAAGGACGGACAAAGTCCATAAAAGCGCTCACGGAGGATCTCAATGCAAGAAGAAATCTGGCCGTCATACTATCATTTTTCAATTGTGTGTAACGGTCATCAGAGCTGGATTCGAATGTCTGAATCCATACCGATACGATGCCGTCTCCATATTATATGCATTCAGATAGTGGAAATAACAATGAAATATGAAATGCTTTCGGGTAACTAGCCGAGATAAGGAAGTGTTATCACACGACATTTCGGCGATCACAATCACTGTCGCCATCTTCTGGTGACGTGAAGATGGCGACAGTGTTGTGATCGCCGAAATATCGCCTGATAAAGAAGATGGCGACATTGCTTGTGATCGCCGAAATACCGAGTGATAACATTTCCTTAACTCAGCTAGTTAGCCCAGATCATTTAATAAATTCTCAATGCCGAGAGAAACTTTCTTCTTATGCAACACATAAATACATCTCCATGCTTACTAGCGTGGCATGCAGTGCTACTGTGCAGTCGTTTGTACTAGTGTTTCGTTAGTTACTCACCCATAGCTGATCGGACAAACAAAGAGAGATTTCAGACGAGCCACAATCTATATATTAGCGTGCGTTACGGAGCGCTGATAAGGAATTATGACGAGAAATTGAGTTTAGAGGTTTATTTCCCTCGCTCCTATCCACCTGCCTAGAGATAATGCTGATAGTAACATTAATTAAACGGAAATTACAGCGCACAAAATCCAATAAAACTGTAGGATACACGTAAGAGCGGAGAGGATGTCTCGTTTCAGGAACTTATTGACCGTCGGGTAAAATGTTACGACTAACTCAGGTGTAGCAAAAGTATTACGCTTGTTTAAAAGAAGAGCTAAGGATCTCTCAAAATATTCTCTTTTGTTGGGCCACTACTGAGCTAAATCCACTCACTTCTCTCTAAAGATAACTTATATTTGTTGTTTAATAATTAGTTTGATATCGTGTCCTTTTCTTGTTTTTGTGTGAATATATCAACTATCGATTGTACGGCATTAACAGTGACACATTAAGTAAATTCGTCAAAAGATTAAATTCAAGGTCAATAAATCTCTGTTAATCTCTTAATTTAAAACTAACATCATCCCTCCTATCCATTTTATTTAATTAAGTTTAATTTATGTATAATGGAATAACTTAATATTTATTATTTACTATTGCACCATTTGATAACTGGATTACACAAAGGAAGCAATAAAATTATTAATGTTATGGAAAGAGCGTATGGTATTACCAAGAATTTTTACAACAAAAAGTGCCTGCCTAAAAGCCTTAAAATAAGACACTACAATACAGTGGTGAAACCGTAATGTCTCTATGCAAGCCAATGCCTGGTATTAAATTATAGATTGGATAAGCTTGAAGTTTTGCAACGGAGAATTATAAGAAAAATTTTGGGTTAATTGAAAAATACATTACAGTGGAAATTAAGATCTAATGAGGAAATATATCATAACATTGAAAAAATAACAGAATCAATCAGAAAAAGGATAATGATATTTTTTGGATACATCTATCGCATGGATGACACCAGGCTAACAAAAAAGATATTCATATATTTTTGGGAGAAAAAAATCAACTATAACCTGGATTCAAGAGATTAAGAAAGATTTGGAACGAAATAATATCAATGAACAGCACGCTACGGAAAGAGAAAATTTTCGGAAGCAGATTCCGAATATGGCGGAATTCCAAGGTAGAGAGGAGAAGAAAACCGATACAAAATGGTCTGAAGAGAGAAAGAGAAAACACAGTGCAATAATGAAGGAGTACTGGAAAGGAAGAAAGAAAAAACAATAGGAGAGGTCCCTAGCTGGCCATAACGAAAATGAGAAGAATATTATATTCATAAAAAAATGAGCACCAGAGAATTTGTCTTCTCATCACATATAAGATATGAATTGACGTCTGAAGATTTCAGGTACTATCACTAAATACTGAATAAAAAAAATTTCTTAGTGCGCAACTCGGTCGTGTTTCAGTCCTCAGTAACAAGATACAAACAAAACGCGAATGGACAAAAACTAACTGATAGTGCCAGTTATTTCAATGAATGAATATTTTAATAATACTGCCACCAACACCGATACATTATTGATAGAATGCATTAAGGTGAAACATCAAAGGAACGCCTTTTCGAACAAATCGCTTGGTATAAATTTTTCGTGACAATAAAACAATGGAACCTGACGGTTGAGCGATTAACTCTCGTGTCTGGTATTAGGGAGGACGAGGGTTAAATACCCAGTACGTTCCGAATATCCAGACTTTGTTTTATGGTTTCCGGAATTCACTCTTTATGAATGCCGACTAGGTTTTTGGCCACAATCCTCTCCAAACTCCAATGACCTTAACATCGAAGAGGTGTAAAGCTATAAGCCAAAAAAATATGCACTAATGAAAAAAACATTCACTTGCAAAGCTTCTAGTAACCTGTGAATGCACACAATTTACGTAATTGTCAGTAATCATTATGTTTTACGGCATTCAGAATTCTATGGAATAATGAAAAACTTAAATTAATACTTCTGCTTATTTTGATACCTAGTTTCCAAAAGCGAATCTAGAATTTGAGGGGTCGAGAGATTACATCATACGAGTCTCCAGTGACTTCAAAGAAATGAAAACTATAGTCAAGAATATTTTTTTCCCCTTTCACAGTTGTTAGTCGTTGTTATGGATATACAAAATTCCCTACTTTATTGTAACTTAATTCTATGACATCATATATTAAACCACGTATTCTATAGTCAGGTGATGTGATCCATACATAACGTATTAAGAAGTAATTTAGGAATTCATAAACAAAGTTTAATATTAACAGCTTTCTCCTATTGATAAAAGGTTAATTATGATTTTCTTCGGATATTAACTTTGTTTCAATCATCCTTTGTAATACTCTTTTGCTTACATCGTAATTAATATATTTTTCAGTAAAGGTTGAACGCAGTTCTACAACTGCTATGAAGACATGTCATAGTATTGTTGGTGTTATTCAGTGGGTAACTATTTTTATACCAAAACGGGAATGCTTACCAGCATTCAGCTCACTCACTGATAACTTACTAAAGATATCAGACCGAGTCCGGTAGGTAAGCCGTAACGCTCAGATCGAGCATTTGGAGGAAACTGGTTCGATTCCCCGACCGGCCATCAAGATTTCAGTTTTCCATGGTTTCCTTAAATCACTCAATTCAAATGACGGGATGGTTCATATATAAGAACATGGCCTAACTCCTACCCGTTCCTTGTACCCAATTCCCCTCCCCCACGCCCCTAATAAACCTCAACACTGACGAGGGGAAAAGCCATAAGTAAAAAAACAAAAAAGAGTCAAACGTATTCATAAATAACTCTTTTACTTTTAAGGGCGTTTATATTAACCTAATATAACTTAAAATTCACTAAATTGTGTCGACTGATATTTCTACCCACAACCACCTCGTTAATGGTTAAAAGTAATATTAAAAAAGCAGTGAATACTTCATTTATTTATAAACTATTTACTGAAAGTACTCAGTTGATTTACTATGAGAGATAAGCCATCTCCAACTGAATTTAAGATTTGAGACAGGAATAAATCTGAATAGAGCTGTGAGATTAACCGAGCTTGGTGGGCGAATGGTTAACGTTCTGGCCTCTCATTTGGGAGGACGCGGGTTCGAATACCCTTCCCGGCATCCAGATTTGGGTTTTCCATGGTTTCCCCAAATCACTCCAGGCGAATGCCGGAATGCTTCCTTCAAAAAGGCCATGGCCGAATTCCTTCCCATTCCTTGTCCCCAGTCCCATCCCGCCTTTAATGCAAGGCGTAAAGCCATAAGTAAAAAAAAAAAAAAAAAAAAAAAAAAAAAAAAAAAAAAAAAAAAACCCTTGTGAGATTATCCGTCCATGTTGATTATGGTATTTTGGAACGATACAAGTGCACACAGAGATGGCACCTCATGAGTTTTGGTGAAAAGCTCTGTTCAGAAACGATATCATTAAACAACACTTAATTAAAAATTTTGTACGGCGTATGAAATCACCAAAGTTTTTCTATGACCCACACACGAAAGTCTAGAAAGTATTGTCTTCAGTATCCCGCAGTTTTATTTATTTTTTCAGTAAGACACTCGCCTCTCTTTCTCCGCACCGGAGGAGTTTGCGAGCTTTACCATTCAGTACGAGTGGTTAATGGCGTCTGCGGAGTCTGGGAGAGCTCAATATCGGAAAAAGGTCAGCTTACTCCGCACGTCAATAGCAACCTCAACAGCAGCTCGAAATCATTTAATTCTGCAGGATATAATACTTATATTTATTTTACGTGGGAACAGCCATTTCTTGCAGATTTTATTTTACAAGTTCACCATGTCGTCAGCCTTTTCAGCCCGACCAGAAATAATAATGAGTATCAACAACTGAAAATCTAAAATAGATAGACTTATAAGTTATCATTTTAAATTCTAATCGAAGGTAGAATTCTGAAAGAGCAGATAAGATTAAGAACTCGTATGCTGAATTGATCAACAACTAAATCTGCATGCACAATCAACACTGGATTAAAATTACGAAGAACCGAGTTTAAACGAATAAAAAATTAATTAATTTAATTTGAATCTAGGGAGGGTCCATAAACTACGTGAGTTCTCTTTTGAACCATCTTCCCCACCACATCTTTTCCCCCCACTTAGCCTGACGTAGTTTTTGCCTCGAAATCCCCCCCCCCTCTCCCCCGTGTGGCACGTATCTTTATTTTGTGATTAATAACAGAATTTGTACTGTTTGCTCTTAACAGACTATTGTTAAAATTGTAACACATACAATGATCACAACCTCTATTTGTGTTATGTATTTTTCTATAATTATAAATATTCTGGATGAAATGTTGGCATTAGCCACTTCTGCAAATGATCTAGGTACAGTCATCTTATCTTCTTGAGGTGTTAGTAAAAATATTCTCCTTTTTTTTCACGCTCATCATTGTACATTAATTGATAAAATACAACAAACAATAACTGCCGCGTAAAAAACTAAGAAGAAATGCATTTTTTTGTTTTCTTTCAATGCAATTCTTTCTACATTACCAGCAAATAATTCTCTAATGTGCTTAAAAGATTTATTTAACTCACTGGATTACGAAATCTCGTTTGAAAACATATTCTTCAAGCCCCGTAAAGTTTATTGTATAGCGTTACTTCATATCACACTTTTTAGAAGAAGAAACACTTGGATGGAGGAATGTAGGAAAGAGCTCAACGAGAGGATGAAGAGGTTTTGGGGGAAAAAAATTCATCTGATAAATAAGTTCAACCACGCTCCTAAGTTGGGCATAACAATGGAGGGAAAGTTACTTTGCATTTCGCTGAATCCTTCAGTAAATCAATGTAATGTTCACCGAATTATATTTTAATTATAAAATTATCTTTACTTCCTAGTCATCTCACACCAGGGACATCTCAATATGTATCTCATTAGTTTAAACACCCAGCAAAACTGATTGTTATAACATGTTAGTAGCAGAAATTTGTTCTGGAACAGTGTCTAACTAAAAACGAATAACGGTAATTATCTTTTTTATTAATATTTTTTCGGAGTAAACTTTCTCTGATTAGATTCACGGAGTATTTGCCTAGGATGCTTTAAATAATTGTTATTGATTTTAAGCGATACAAATATTTATTGATATGAAAAAGTATCTAAGCAAAGTATATTTTTAAAAACGAACAACAATTATTCATTTGTTTTATTTATTTCGTGATTAACTATGTTTTGTGTAAACTCTTTTTGAGTTTTTAATAAACTTCTTCTGTCAAAATTTTTTTTTAGGTTTTGTTGTAACCTTCTTCTAGTCACTGATACGGAGAACACAGTGTAAACATCGGACGTTCTTGATTTTACATGAATTTATTTATCAAGTGGACATCAACAAACTAAAAGCAACATGTAAATTTATACGAACATCACAGTAAAATTTTTTTAACTTCTGCGCTTCGTATTTTTATGCATTTACTTCTACAACAGACAATTGTCTTTTAGATGACATCGCAGTTACGCTTTCTTTTAACAATATAAGTGCAAATAATATCAAACGCCGGTATTTATTTGATATTTCTTGGTTAGTCTTACAGCGCTATGGTGGCGACCAGTGTAACTAACACTTCGGGCATCATCGGACTCTCCGAGAATTGCCGAACTATCATGGTCTAGTTTAGACTCCAGGCATAACCAGGGGCATAGCTACTATGGGGCTAGGCGGTACAGTGCATCGGGGCCTCTACGCTCAGGGGGCCTCCAAGCATACCTCTAAAAGCGCACCTCCGGGGGCCCCCAAGCGCAGTTCAGAAGCCCACGAGCCTTCATGACAAACTGGCGGACCATTTTTTTTTAGCGCTACAGCCGTCTAAGGGGGCCCCTGAGACACAGGAACCCCTCACTAAGGGCTCTCTCACTGCTCAGGGGGCCCCTAAACACAACTCAAGGGCCCCATCTTCAGCTCAGGGGGCAACACAAAGCAAAAAAAAAAAAAAGGTCGCTTATCTGGCCTGAGGGCCCAAAATAAATTTTTGCACCGGGACCCTTGTTGACCTAGCTACGCCACTGGGCATAAAGCTTATTATTCAAGTGGATTTTCGTGGTCAACCACATGCGCAGTCAAGTACAGGATATTTGTCATCGTAGTTGTTTGTCGCAAGGTGTGTCACGCATTTGTTCCTGCAGTGAGCGCCTGTGGAAGCTAAGTCATCCACCAGAAGCAGCTGCAGGGCCAGCTGTAGTGTAGCTCATCTGCCGGAATACCAATTAGATGGCTCTGGTGGCGCCATTCAGCGCACGGCCTGCGGGAACAAACAGCCGCGTGTACGGAGCGTGAGCACTAATACGTGCGTGGGGTACGTCCTGCACTACCCCAAACACAGCGGGAACTCACACAATGAGGTGTTGATCTCTAATTAGCTATTCGCTGCCAAACAAAGAATTCAGAATATATAAGCTAACAAAAAATAATACAGTAGAACTCCAATTATCTGAACTCCGAATCACTGAATATCCGAATCGCTTTTTTAACTCATCTTACCGAAAAATTGTTGTAAAGAGGGAACGGCCAGTTTAAATCAATTTTTTTAAAGTAAACGTCACAAGCTTGTTACAACCAATGAACCAGTGTGTTATCGAAACCATGGAATGCCATTACAGAAGGCAATTTTTAGGGGAAATTTTTGTGGAAGGCGAAGGCGATGAAGGTGAGCTGACTATGCACAAAAAATAAATTTGAATGATTGCGCTTACATGGTGGCGGAAGCTTGGAGTTTGGTTAAGGCAGTCACATTAAGACGTGCGTGGAACAAGTTGAAAGGCATACCAACTGAAGAAGAGATGGAAAAGGAGAAAAAGGAAAAAGATGCCCAAGAAAAGGAAAGGGAAGAGACAGGAGAAGATGGGAATTGAAAGCGTGAGAGAAGAAAGTGTCGAGGAAGAAGATAACCTTAATGTCGAAGTTGAAGCAGACACGGGAGCAACAGCTAGTTAAGAATTTGCCGGCCTTGAAACTGCGTTGAAGTGGATGGAGCGTCAGCCCGAGTGTGATCACTAGGGTTCGGATCTCTATGACACGTCATATTTTTTCCTGCCTTCTGTTTGAACTGAAATGTTGAATTAAACACCAATTTAACGATTCTGATTGTATTTAAATGTATTTTATATAGCACATATATGCATATTCAGACCATTTTCCTAGTTTTGGTCATATTTCGATAATATTTATGGTCATATTTTGAGGAAAAATCTGGTATTTTTTTAATAGTACCGGGAATTCACTAGGTATAGATGAGAAGAAATTAAGAATATTATTCACAGAACTGTACTTCTGCTATATAGGTGACGAAAAAAAAAAAATTTTCACTGTCGTCAGAATTCACCAGTCAAGAATTAAAGTTATACATAATTGTCACTCTCTAAACGTAATGTTCCGCGTCCGCCCGCCTTTTAATCTCGACAATGTCTGTGTCGATCCTCTTCAATCAATATCTCAATTAAATATCCTCAGTCATAGTTAAATCTGCAGTGGATCAGTGAGTAGACCTACCGCCATGCCGAAAGTAAAATTTTCTGAAAGTGCGAAGTTACGTAAGGGAATTTAAAGAGGAGTATTTTAGTACAGATGAAAGAGTTCTGTTCTCTAGATTATCTGAAATTAAAGTGACTTCAACAAAACGATTTAAAATTTAATTTCTCCATGGTGCAGCGAGTGCACGGAAGCAAAGTATGCTGTCTACAGGAAAGCGACACTACTAGATAAAATAAATTATGTATAATTGAGGATGTTTAGATGTATAGTAAATTTAAATGTTTGGTAGTTTTTAGGTCATATTTACCCATTTTAAGGTCATATTTTCCAGCATATTTCTCTGATTTTTTGGTCATAAAGATCCAAACTCTAGTGACCACATGCAACTTCTCACTGTCAAGCGGATGCGCGACTTGGCTGCCCGAAAACGCATGAATACAGTCAAACAGCTTACTTTGATCGAGATGTTCAGCAAACAATGACTTATTTACAGTACGGCACGTACATACTATACTAATGAACAGCACTTGTAAGTATGCTTAACATGTGAAAGTGTTGCCTTTTCATTTAATTAATTAAAAGTTCTTTTTCTTTAAAAATAATTGTGTTTCTCCCATTTTCAAAATACATACAGTAATTAATTAAAATAGACCCTTTTCGGAATAAAACCAATTATCCGAATTTTCGATTATCGGATGAGGTCCGGTCCCAATTGATTCGGATAACAGAAGTCTACTGTAATGTAATTAGCAAGTGCTATCAGTTTGCAGCTTACTGTTTCTACTTTGAATAATGTAATGGCTCCGACGGTTATAGCCAAAAAATTATCATAACTATTTTTCCAGGCTGATGTTTTATTAAATGGAGTATTAGGTAAGATAAAACTATTATGCAATGCTAGCTTTGTGGCGATTCCAAATTTGGTCATCCAATGCTTGCATGCAGTCATAGGATAGTTATTTCATTTGTGTGTGTGAAATGGTTCTTTCACTTGTGTAACCATTGTGATGAGTGTGGTTAACGGTAGTGTATATGTAATATTAAAGAAGACAAAGGGATGAAGACAGAGCGAACCCAGCCGGGCCTATACATCCGAGAACACGAAGGTTTCATCTGACGCACAGATCACCACCAACAATATCCTATCACGTCATTATTATTGGTTTTTACTTCAGCAACCTGACAATTAGTAATCAGCACCACCTAACCTAACTTACTGGCCAATTCCTGAATGATGAAAACTTTTTCCACCACCAGAAGTCGAGCCAGCTACCCTCATGTCGAGTGCTGCATATTGACAGTCTCGAACTTGCTAGTCATCTGGACTACGAAGCAGGCGTGAATTTGCTCACAGTTGTTTCAGAAAAGAGTAGACGCATTGTTTCTTATTTGTTGCGTTAAATTTTAATGTCACACTGAAATGTGTTACGATGCTTTTGAGTTTGAAGCTATAAAATCTGACGCTCTCAGAGTATTATTGATGTTAGATCCACTACCCAATCCTTGGGCTTCATAACAAGAAAAATGTGCAGTGATGTTAACAATTTATGCATTTTCTGCTAACTGTATTAGCGTTTTGCAGTTTCCTCTTACGATCAGGATCTCACATCATTTACAGAATACTAGCTGACCCAGCAATCCACGCTATTGCTGGATTTGAGTACACATGTAGATTAAATAAACGCATTTGAAAGTTTTTACATTGTATTTAGTTAAAATGCTTTGAAACACATAAATTTTAATTACTTTTTCATTCAGTTTCTAGTTCATTGCAATGGTCTTGGATTCTCAATGTTCTTGGTGATTCCATTCGGAAAATATATATATATATATATATATATATATATATATATATATATATATATCCTCGTTTTTCCTACACACAACATATGATATTAATGTCTATGAGGTAATTTTCTCCTTTTTCAGTATCCAATAATTTTATTGTAAAATGTTCTGAAGATAAATCGTTTCGTAATTGAACACACGTTGTCGTCAATGAAAATTTATTAACTTATATCCTCTAGTATGATGTTTTTAAACTCGCATTTAGTTCATCAGCTGAGGTAGAACGTTAACGTGAAATAAAAAGTAATGTCTGTCGAAAATCACCTACAGTACTTATAACATAACAGCACCGCTGGTAGAGAATTTCAATAGCTTTTAACCTTCCCCTGACAACACCGAACATTTCGCTAAAAACCGCCCGTAAAATATTAGCTGTTACAAATAAACGTGCGATCTCCGTGCAGTTACAAAAATAAATAAATAAAATAAACGAAGATCAAGATGAAGCTCTTTATTATAGTACTGTTGTATGTAACTTTATGCTCGTTTTTTTTTCTAAATTTAGCAAAAGGTTATGAGATGATGAAATGAAGTCGGGACTTGTATCGCAGTTACCAGCATGGACAAATTGACTTTTTATTTACAGGCGAAAATGCCTTGAAAAAACCGAGGGGTCACTGCTCTCAAAAATTAAAAAAAGAAGATATTATGAATATCAGTTTAAATATTTAATATCTGTAGGGCCTAATTAGTACGTAACCCGGCAAACACTTTATGTGAATGCGATAAAAACTTTACCTTTGAATTAATTGTATATGAATTAATGGACAGTGTTATTTTAATTTCTCCGCTGTTTGGCTTCACATCTAAATTAAATGTACCATATTATATTCCTAAGACTATGAACTGTACAATGTTAGAAACCTCATCAAAATAAGACCAGCCGTTTTTGCAGGAAACGCGTTCGACGAAAAGAACAGGCAGACGAAAAGAATTTATTTATTTTTCAGGTAGCCGATGTACCTTCAAGATAAATTATACCTCATAATATTCCGGACATCCTGAACTGCACAATGGTTTGTATCCTATGAAGGTCCGTCCGTTTTCCCTCAATGTTAAAGTATTTGCTTCTCGCAGTGAAAATGTTTAAGGCCAACGATATAAAGTAATCTAATGCTCTTACATGATATTTTACCAATTATAAGTTCTATTCAAGGACAGACCAGTAATAGTCTAAAATTGTTATCAATGGTTGCTGGGGCATAATATATTTTGTTATATACAGGACGTTCGCCGGGAAACGCTACCCTCCCAGTCTGTTACCGTCTGCAATTTGCTGGGACAGTGGGGCCAGCAACTCCCCCCACACGGCGCCATGAATCACCGTACTGTTTAACACCTCCGCTGCCCCAACAGTGTTGTGAATAAACGTTTCTTTGCGGTTTGGCTGGTTTGGGGCTTCATACTCTTACTAATCTGTACCGTGTTTGAGTGTGAGTAAAATTATGGTTCGTTACAGTTTGCAACAAAGAATATTTCTCTACGATACATATGTGAAGAAGAAGTCGTTTAAAAAGTGTCGCAGTAAATTTCGTCGCGAATATCCTGGCGCTTTACTGCCAGCTAAATCAACAATTCTGCGTCTGGTTAAAAAAGTAAGAGACACGGGTTCATTTTTTAACAAAAAGAGACTGTCGGTCAACCGTATTCTCACAGAGGAGAAAATTGACGATATCGCTTTTCGACTAGAACAGTCACCCAAAAAATCATTAAGTCAGTTAGGGCAGCAGGCAGGCGTATCTAAGACGTCAGCTTGGAAAGTAACAAAGCTAGTTCACTTAAAGTCGTACAAAACAATTGTGGTGCATAAAATTACAGAAATGGACCAGGGGCCTAGGATTAGATTTTGCAACTGCTACCTGCAGGGTGTCCACGATGGCACTGTTGATCCGCAACTGACATCACATTTAAATGCTTAGCACATACAAGTTTATGAAGCGTAATTATTATGAAATAGTCCGCGGCCGACGGTCGAACAATGCCGGAAGTTGACCGCTCGCTCGCCGGGAGCAGTTTCTTCCTTGTAGCGCTAACAGTGGGTAGCGTTTCCCGGCGAACGCCCTGTACAAAGTACAAGTGCATTTACAAAATCAAATTTCACTAGAGCTGTTGATATTTTAAAAATATCGGAATCAATATCTGATTCGATAAATCAAAGAAAAAGTTTCGATATATCGACCCTATATTATAAAAACAATGTTACACACACAAAAAAATCGTCTAAAAATAGGGGCTATTTACTAATAAAAACTTGTGAGATGTTTTCTTGTAATCAAGTCTTCAATTTCTGAAACAGAATGGTTTTCCACAACATTTTTTTTTTTAAAGAAGAAAATTGTTACTTAGCTATTACACATTCTTACTAAAATTATAGTAACAAAGTTTAATTTAAGGTTAATTTATTTCTTAACCTATCTGATCTTTGTGCAAAATAGAAATTTAAGGCAATCAAGAGGAAAGCAATTAACGTACAAATTTGCTCCAATACGTTTCACCTTTTCGATTGCAATTGGATAAATGCAGGTACTTTTCTCGTGATTTGGGGGTGAAATCATGTGTGTGTACCAAATTACCTGTTTGCTTCTTGGGCAACTGGAAATTATATGGAATCATGATGAATGAGTGTAGTCGTTTCAAAGAGTCTGAATTCCACAAAGTTCCGAAGTAAGGTGATGAATGAAGTAAAATTTTACACATTAGTTAAGCTTACTAAATTCAATTTAAAATAAAACTATGTGACATATAAAGATTAATGTGGAAGTGTGGAGTGTGCTTCCGGGAATTATTAATAAAAAAAATAAAGTTATGTGTACCAATATTCATCAGCAGCTGTTTTCGAAAATACTCGTTGTTTTATGTGTTCTGCTGATAGACTAAAGCAATTCTTATGCACTGGAAGATTAATTGTTGATGAAACTCGATCAGATGCTACAAATTTGGAAGAAGATAACAAATATTTTAAAGCAATTTCTGACATTATAGGTGAAAATGACTTCTGTCTATCCAGAATCTTAGGTCATCTGATGATTTGTAAATACTCAGGTTACCTAATCATTGTTTTATTTTAGCAACCATTGTACCAAAACTCATGTCAGAAACTTCATCGGAAATATTTTTCAAGATCATGAGCTGATGTTTATCCCAATGAAATTACGTTATTTTTTCTATTACTCATGGAAAAGCCCCTACATTGGGTGAAATATTTCACCTTCTTTAAAATTGCATTGGAAAGGGACAATGATTCACCAAAATACATTTTTTTGTAACGGAGATTCAAAGTGGTTACTTTGGCGTTAGCAAATTATTTTCTAAAGACACCAATTTATTACTATTACTTTTCAACAAAGCGCTTTGTGGAGACAATCCAAAAGCAGTAGATAATTATTATTTTTTTTTTTTTTTAGTTTCTTCAGTATAACTTAACTGGTTGTTGCATACTTTTGGAGCTCAGTTCTTCTCTTGATATGCAACAAGAAGTGTAATCAGTTCGCACAAAATATTTAACTGTGGAATACTACAATACATGATACATTACGATTAGTAATACTTTTGCGTAGATTAAAAGTAAATTTTAAAAATCTTTGCAAAGTGTCCAGGCAGGAATTCGAACAAATACTAACTGTTTAAATGAGCATTAATATTTGGCCTTCTTTATTACTTCTGCTTCTTGATAGGATCGTAATTTTAAATTAAGGTGCAATAAATTTTATTTGATCAGCTAGGTATTAAAAATTTCATTGTTTCTTAAAAATTTATTTGTGATTAAATTTATGGCATATGCCGCACAGGTAATGGTTTTCTTTTCCCCCCGTAATAACCAGACACCTTCAACGAGGAAAACGGAAAATGATAATGAGACATATAGTTTCACTGGGAAAAGTTAGTTAATACGATGTAATGCATCCCATAATTTTAGTTGACCTTTTATATGCACAACTAGCTGATACCCACAACTTCGAACTTACAATTTCATTGCCAGAATTGAACGTAGAAAGCTGTTAGTAACTTAGGATAAGTCCCAAAGAACACCGAGTCGGCATAATATGACAGGAAGGCCATCACTATATCATTCTATTATTGAACCTGTCTCATAAAGAGAATCTATTTCCAACATATTTAAAAACAGAAAAACAAACGAAGGTGTGGGGATGTGGGAAAGGGGGGGGGTTAGGTTTAACTACGGGCAGCTTTATTTCAGCTTGCTCTTATCTTCTATCTTCAGCATGAGCATCCGAGTATTGGCTTCTAATAAGTTTAGCTGCTCCTGCTCTGCTAGAGCTACGCCTTAGGCCAGATTTACACCCGCAAGGCAAGTCGAAAAAGAAGATAATATAAACTAGTGCCTGAAACATTTAGGCAGACACAAAGTAATAGTACAGTGCGGAGCAAATCGACTAATAAATAATTAGTTTTTTCTATAAACGAAATTTACTAACAAATCATACACTAACAGAATGCGCGAGAAGCACAGCTTGAGCAACCGACGCGACGTAACATTCGTTATAACACACGCATCCGTCTGTCTATCACGATTCGTTAAGTTCTCAAAGTTTAGGGTTTTTTTTTTAACTGCTTAACGTCTCTTAACAGCGAGGTCTTTAGAGACGGGAAAGGATGGGTAGCAAGTAATGGGAAGGAATTCGGCCATGGCCTTTTGAATGAAATGTCCCAGTATTTGCCTGGAGTTATTTGGGAAACCCATCAAAGTTTCTTGACTACAACTGTTATACAAACTGAAAAACATGTCCTGTGTCCTTCTTACAGATACAAAGTATTTCCTTGTCAAATTCCTTCAATACCGGTAGAGCCATTTATTCGTCAAAACGTAACAAAAAGACAGAGACTTACTACCGCATTTGTAATATTATTAGTGCGGATCACACACACATTGACTGCGAAACCAACAACCCTCTGAGGGATCAATATAACGTAAAAATGTTGTACATCTACAGCATTGCTAGACCACCTTCGATTTGCCTCGCATTGAACCCCTAAATTTGTGATATCTACAGTTTAGCACTTAATCCGAACAACCGACCGCTTAGACGTTGTTCATACGATCAAAAACAATTCTTGAAAATCTTTGCTTCCACTGGGATTGAACCGCAAACCATGCCCCAAACACCAGTAAGCAAGCGCATTAACCACTGAGCTACCAGACCGCTATGTGGGAAGGTACTCCAGAGACTTACACATCCTACGCTTCTGTCTATCGTCGTTCAGCAATTTTTCAAAATTATATGACAACATTTACACAGAAAGAGTATGCTATGTCCACCCTAATGCCAAATATCATCTCCTTGTCTAGTTTCATCACGAGCGGATTAACAGTTTAGCCCAAGGAACGTAACAAACAGACAGAGAGAAAGGTAGAGACATAGTGATTTTCGCATTTATAATATTAGTATAAAATAATGAATAACGTATCAATGCAGTTGCTTCTACTCATATGTATTTTTTTTTTGTTCGCAATAGCTTTTCGGCTGACTTGTTATTAATTATTATACAAAAATGCAAATAATCTGTTAGATAAAACCAAAAACAACATAATTTAAAATGTGAAGTTTCACACAATTTCACAAAGTCCCCAATTTAGTATACGATGAAAGTGTAGATCAAAGTGCTTATACGAACCGGATAAAAATCTGATGATTCGTGCCGCAGCTACTAGAAAAGTAACATTTACGTAGCTTTAAAAGTAGTCACTAATTTTGTTAGTGAAAGCTGTGGATACTATTCACTTCAGTAAGATTTGGTAAAAATGGCTAAAAGAAAATAATTGAGGCCAACTCTATGGGATTATTCTGCTTATCAATTCAGATGTAGCTACGCACCTCTGGAGTAAAAGTTTCCAAATTCAGCGTATTGCTTCTCTATCGTATCATAACACTTCCAGCTAAAAGTGTCCTTACGCTATTGCTGGAGTATCTGTTGCTGACAGATCGTACTTCGCATCAAAACTACATTATCCTCTGCACATCTCATAGCTAACGGCGGGAGAGAAGAAAATTCTCAGCTGTCTCACTACGTCGACTTGTTTCCCCGATCTTATCGATCCTGTCATTACGAACAAATGCGTTGCGGACAGAAACATTTTACGGCAGCCGGAAATGAACGTAGATAGGTGATCACACGTTACGTAATAAGTTTCAGAGGAAATCACGTCCCTGTATGTTGTAATCCAGTCGCTGTTACTAGTCCGTGACGCGCTCGTAAAGATTACAACAATCAAGTGGCCCTTCTCTGTGCCTTCAATCTACCCTGACTGTGTACTATACTCGCATAACTGATCGGGATATTCCCGAATGGTTCGGCCGCCAATTAACAAGAGTTTCCATTTGCCGCGCATGCGCTTGTGTTGTGGCTATCTTAACCTAATTTAGTAATCCTACCGGGTAAAGGGGACCTACAGTTTAACGTGAAACCCGAACTACTGAAGCGTTCTCGCGTACTTCACATCACACAGCAAGCTGTATCGAAGATGAAGGTAGAGTTAACGCACCTTGAAAATCCCCGCCGGTGCAGGAATTCGAATCGGGGATCTTCCGATTTCCAGTCAGACGTCTTAACCATTGAAACATTCTAGTCTACTACAGTAAATTCGTTATATGTGACCAAGAAGCTTACCTGCCATCTTCTTTTCATATTCAAAATTGCTGCTATTAACCGTTATCTAGCAATTACATTTTCTCTAACAGATATTACTCGCATACCGCACTTTATGTACTTTTGTACTATTGCTCCCATATACTGCAATGAATCGAATTACGATTTTTTTATTCCAATCTACGAGACAAGGAACGGGAAAGAATTCGCCCATGGCCTTTTAAAGGAACAAACCTGATATTCAACTAGAGTGATTTGGGGAAACCAAGGAAAACCAAAAACTGGCTCGAGGGGCCTCGAACCTGTAGCCTCCCGAGTAACAATCCCGAGCTTCACCTCTCTGCCATAGGACTCGATCTTGAATTTTTTGTGAATGGAAAGCAGGAAGTGTGATGGAGTGGAACAGCATACATTAACATGTGTACATTTATCAGAAAAAAATCTTAATTTAGTACAATTTCAGAATACCTCTGTCTCATGGGCAGAGTATATAAGTAAAAATCTGTAGGAGTAGTTTCAGTGTATAGATCAAATAAAGTTAGATACAAAAACTTTCCACAGCCCCTTGCGGAAAAAGGACTAGAGACATATTCACTTACAAAACGTACGGCCTTGCCTCCGAAAATAGCCCCACCCGAAGTTTTTCGTTTGATGTTACAATTTGCCTTACCATGTTTAATAACATTGAAGACTAGTTTTTGAGCTGAAATTCTCAATTCAATATTAATAAGACCATAGTCAGCCGAAGATAGATTAGGTTTTTCGCCAAGGTCGTTACTAAAAATTAAAAAATTACCCGATCAGCTAAAGTTAATAAATTTTAATATATCTGTGAAAAAATACGGTAGATAACGTTTCTTTAAATGTGTTCTTTCTGAATCCATGTCGACAAGGAAAAAAAGTAATTTCTTTCAGTTTAAGAATTTAGACCACATTGTGTGCCCTAAGACTACAGCAGAAAGGCATTACTTAAATGTTTCGGCAACTCAGGAGATCTGTACAGTTTACTTTATCGGGTAATGGAGTAGTTTTCACGGCTTTATATTCGTATGCTACTTTAGTTTCTATTGTTACGTTAAAAGTCAACCGGAAAGATTCAATTTTATTTGCATAATATGAGAATTATGCGAATGAAACAATGAATTTCCTCCCGGCGCCTTTCACTGTCAGTGCAGACGGTTGCTTAGCGAATTTTTTACTTAGGGGGTCATATCCAAATGTATTCTGGGAGGAATCATCGGTCCAACATTTAAATCTTCCTTATTAAATACATATTTAATTCAGTGTTAAGTGTTTCAGCTGTAAAGCAATTCAACTGCAAAGCGACTAATTTTATATCCGTTGTGCATTAATGTTTGATTAGCGCTCATCATAAAGCTGAACTACCAACTAAAGTAAAATTCCAATTACCATGGATTCATGGAAAAGCTAAAAGATACATAGAAAGGTTCCTCTGTCTTCTGTCCTTCGATTGCTTGACAACAGTCACCATTAAACATTTTATCTAATTATATCAGGTCTTTCTTTTTATTGCTGCCAACACCCTCAATAGTTTATTTTGTGTAATTCTTGGTCATTAGTTACCTCAATATCTTTCTTTGTTGCAGGTTTCAGAAAATGACGTATTTTAATTAGTGATTTATCCATGTTGGTTGTTTATCCATTTTCTTAATTCGTCTGGTTTATTTTAACAACTCAACGAATTTTCAGTATTCCCATATCGAATAATATTCTGGCTCTATTGTTCAAGTTTCACTCACTTAAAATAACCTACATACTTAAGAAAGTTTATCACAGTTGAATATCATGTTAAATGATCATAAAAACAGGAGACTTGTTTAGTCGGGGACGTTGTGCAAAGTGACCAACGCATAGGAAAGGTTCTGACCTTGTTATCGTCTTTATAAAAGTATACTCAGGAAAGTTTTTCCATTGTAGTAAAAATAGGCGTCTGAGGATCCGTTCACCTCTTGTCCGTAATATCTCTAAATTCAAATGGAATATTTGAATGCACTGAAAATATTTTACAAATTGTTACTATCCGGTCACATGCTTATACTTAAGGAACGTATTTTTTATATCACTGAATAGAAATGTGGATATTTTTAACTAAAAAGTTTTTTTTTTAATCTTTTGTGACGTGACAGAAAACGTTCTAGGATTGGTGATCACTTCAGTGACGTAACATAGCAGTAAACTTTGCAGCTGCCAACGTTATGTTCTCTATTTTCCAAGTTTTTTAAATGTTTTATTATTAGTTGCTGGCTGTTTTCTGTTACTAATTCCTTATCGTTCCGAATGCAAAATGGAGAATAATTTTATAGAAGCTTCCAATGGAAACTTATCAAAAATAGTTTCCTTAATGGTTGTGATTTTCATGAAAAATAACCATGGATTTATGCTCTAGAGCAGTGTTTCCCAACGTGGGGCCCACGCCCCACAGGGGGGCAATTTGGTTTTTTTTAGGGGGGCAATTTAGAAATTGACTTGATGCGACTTTGACCGCTTTCTCTTTGGGTTATTTAAACGCAATGCTAGATATGGTTACAAAATATAGCAAAAAAACAAATTCTTAAAAGGATCACACTAAATTGCCATAATAAATGTTTATTATAAATCTTTTGAATATGAATTTTAGTATTTCATTATATGTTTTTTAATTTTACTTACTGTGTTTTATGATAATATTAAAGTGTTTTCTTTCAAAAACCATCCTATATCAGTTTCTTTAATAACAAATAATTTTTTTATTAAAAATTTTGTATGGGGGGCAAAAAAATGTTGAAAGTGGGCCATGACCCAAAAAAGGTTGGGAAACACTGCTCTAGAGCTAAAAACGTAGAAAATGCAAGTTTGGTATTAAAAGAAATAGTTTGGTATTAATAGAAATAGTCAAACAAAACTATACATTAAATTAATTGTTTTAGTTTACGCTGACAATAAAAAAGAAAAAAAAGTAAGATATCACATAAGGTAGGCAGGCATAAATGTTCAACAGGTTGATGTTGTGGGCCATTTTATGGAATTGCATATGTAAATTTTAAATATATAATAAATATTGTCTGCCAATATGATTGAATTTTTCTTTCATCTACTTATTTACCGAATATGTTTTACTTCATTCTAAAATCATCTGCATCATTTTTTTGTTGAATGTGTGAACATGTCTTTACTTTGTTTTAGTACTACATTTTACACAACGAATGAAGGTATAAGTGATCTATAGAGTAATGGATATTTGAATTAGTAGAAACATTGACAATTTAACTGCAGCAACTTCTTTCTTTGTTCAGCAGTTCTTAGAACACTTTGTTTTATGTGACCTTTTATTGTTTCGTTTGTATGATTTCTTCAAGTAGCAAGTTCACAATTCTTTCCCAGCCCTAATATCATCAATCTCGACTGGCTGTAGAGCGATTAAAGGGCAACGAAGTTGTGTGGTATTCGGGAGATCATGGTTTTGAACAGCAGTACCGTCATTCATATTTCGTTTTTCCCTAGTTGCCACGTCTCTTGAATGCAGTGTGGGGTCATTGACAATGGCCCATTTTCTCCCATAATTTCCTTGTTTCCATTTCACTAACGACCCCGAATTTTTGGGTTCCATAAATCTTATTTTGGTGCCTAAAATGTCAAAACAGGATATCAAAAATGTGTTGATGTTCATAAAATAACAATAAAAAGTCATTTATTTAAAATGTAACATCCAGTAGCGAAACTTAACAGAAACAGGTACTATTTTTAGAAATAATGCAGTGAGATAATAAGAATTCCCTTTGTGTTTGTTCTTTCAAGGTATCATTTGCAATAAGTAGAAGTAATATTTATGTTTCCCATACATTTCTTAATAGTGGAAATAAACTTAATCTATCTAAGAAATTCAAGGCGTATGAGTTCAGCCAAATGGTTGATGGCATAATAACACATGTTATATGGAGAAAGGAAGGACAAAATACCTTCCGCAATTTGACAGCAGCAATAACTAAGGAAACACTATCTGGTATTTATTTTAAACAACCAAATGGCATCACGTATTTATTTAAAATCAACTTTTTGCAGTTTAGATTGTCTACAAACGGGTTCTGTAAGTAAGACTGTTAAATTTACATTAAAAAAAAATGTTGTAATTCTGATGTAAATGGGCCGTCTTTTAATAATATCAAGTTAAATTAGTGGCCGCACATATGCACAATAACAGGGCTACCATACGTTAGGGGCTCAGAAGCGAAGTTCATTTTTGCTAAACTGTGCTAGGAAGGCAGTCCTAGTTTTCACTAAAAACAAAATAGACATACATGTGCCGCAACTACACTATTAAAATGTTATTAATATAATGGTGAAAACTGTTCAACACACTGTTACATTTTACTCACTTATTAGTTACGGCTTTTTTTTTATTAATTTTTTAAATTTTTTTTAAAATTTTTTTTTTAATAATCTGCTTAACGTCCGTCTAAGAGCGAGGCCTTTAGAGACGGGAAAGGATGGGGGGCAAGGAATGGGAAGGAATTTGGCCATGGCCTTTTGAAGGAAGCATCCCGGCATTTGCCTGGAGTGATTTGGGAAACCATGGAAAACCCAAATCTGGGATGCCCGGACGGGGATTCAAACCTCGGTCCTCCCGAATGCGAGGCCAGAACGCTAGCCGTTACACCACCACGCTCGGTGTTACGGTTGTTTCGATTCGTTTAGAAACTGGGAAACTTTTTAATCCACTGCCTAATTAAAGACGATTTGGAGATCGGTTGCTTGTGCGTACTCGTGATTTACAAGAACACATGTCTCACTACATGCCAGCACCGAACGACAATGACCCCGTAGAAGTTCACTTGAATTGTTGCAAATAAAATATTTTTTTCTGTTTTTCGGATTTAAAAACGATTTTTAATATTCTAAACAAAAATACGTAAAATAGGCAAAAATAGTTCCAAATGACCATTTAGGAAATTTTAGGCACTGTAAAACTACGAATTACGGCCAGTAACGTTATTTTTATGTATTTCAGTCAGGAACAGAATAGATTTTTGCCTAAAATCCGAGGACTATTACGGATAAAGCGATAACATTATGATCGCGATCACAGCTCGCAAGTGCCTCAAAATTGTGGCTTTGTAGGCTCTGCACATATTATGAGAATAGGAAATGAAGGTACTGTTTAGAGATACAAAATTTATCCAGTACTGTTGTACATTATTTACTGATTATAGACTGAACCTGCAGTCGAGTCAACGACCAATTTTTGTGAGCCTGGTAGGTGAAAAGTTAACATTCTGGCCTGGAGTAAGGGAGCAGCGGGGCTCTCGCAATCCACACTCCAGATTTTAATTATTTACCGATTTGACTGCCCCCATACGGTGATGGTTCCTTCTACTGTTTCTTTTCTCTTTTTTCTAAAAATAAAATAAAATAAAGTACTGTGATCGATTTCCATTCCTTTATACTCTCTCGTCTAGTAAATTAGTTAACGTTGACTTCAAGATCCTGATGGATTGTTACTCCACCTGCGCAAGAAAGTTTCTATTTGTCGCGCATCCTGCCTCTACCGCGGATGAACCTACCATTTAATGTGAAATCCGTACCATGGCATATCCTGGCGCAGTTCTTATGATTAAATGCATTTGTTATGATTTCCTGACCCTCTGGAACGTCCATAAACTACGTGGCGCAGTCAAAGGGAGGGATGGGTTTGGCAGAAAGCTAAACTGGGCAACTTGGGGGGGAGGGGGAGGGGGAAAGTAGGAGGCGGAAGGGGCTCCGAGCCAGCCACGTAGCTTTCCATTCATATTATTTGTCACATTTAAAATAAGGTACAGTACACACAACAGCATGTGGATATTTATCTCCCAAATTTAATTATCTCTGTATTTAATTTAGATATCTTAATAATAACAGTGCAGCGCATGCGTGTTACTTGAAGTCATAGCGTTGGGTTGCACGTGTCCGGCGCCTTTGAAATAACCGACACTGCGAATCGAAAAACTTTAAACATGCCGTACCTAAACTCAAATTGGCTCCCAAGGCAGTGCCAGTTCGTATTGTTCTGATGGTTTGAAATAAATCTGTTTTAATTAGGATCGCCCTCGTGTGACCACACCACTCGTTAATAAAATAGAAAATGTTTTTCGAACGAGTTTTCACTATCGAATGAGTTATAGAAATCATTTAAACATATCAAAGAATCATTCCCTGGCAGTGTAGAAAGAAAGATGACAGAACAGCAACAAAAAAAAAAAAAAAAAAAAAATGCATCTTGTTTTTTAAGCAGCAGATGTATTTTGCTGTATTTTATCAATTACTAAACAATGATGAACAAGAAAAAGAATTTTTTTTTAGTAGCACCTCAAGAACACGTGAGAAATACCATAGTTGATCATTTGCTTATGCTAACATTCTATTTATAATTATTAGCGGTTGTGCTCATTGTATACCTAATAATGTTAACGATAATCTGTTAAGAGAAAACAGTAGAAAATGTCTTCTGGAATTAATTAGGAAAAAAGCTATGTGTCACACGGGAGGGGCGATGTCGAGGAAAAACCCACTTCTGGCTACGTGAGGAGTAGAAGAGGAAGGTTTGGGTTATAAAGAGCCGGAATCGGAGCCACGTAGTGAGAATTGAACCCGGCACCGGATCTTGAACTTTTAAATGCAAGCTCTTTGAGCACTAAGACGCCAGGCCTGAATAACCTCTAACTATAAAAGCCGTATATCATAATTAAAAAAAATATTTTTTGTAACCTAGAGGTTTGCGGTTCTTCGACAATTAAAAGATTAGAGAATCGTGGGAGAAGAAGGGAAAGAAATTGGCCAAGATCTTTATAAAGCAATCACTGTCTGAAGCGATTTCGGAATTCAGGGAAAACCGCAATCAAGATGCTGGTACAAGGGATCGAACCTAAGGGCTTCTTAAATTAATGATCTAGAACAAAATACTATAATCTGCACTGATCATACCTGTATGCGAGACTTTGCGCTTAATTCCGTTTAACTTTATCGCTTGCGACTGGCCTACTGGAAGATACCCAGTGAGCTCGAAGTCTTGTCCTCTGGTTCGCCAAAACATCACTATGCCAAGTGGGAGGGTGTATGTAATTACATAGCTGTGCTGCCGGTCATTAGGCAACGGAAGGGCGTACCTGCTAACAAACGAGAACACCGTGCGTCGAACATCAAAGCGGGTCGCGGTAACGACCCAGGCGGATCAAACGATTGCTCCCGGATCCGCAGGCGTTTCGTCTCAGCCCACCGCCCGCTGTTTAAGTTGTAATTCAATAGCCTGCGGCGATGGTATTTACCGAGTTAGTGACTGAGCGCTGATACCCGGAGGGCCTCAGCCACTGTGGCTGTCACTACCGTCAGAGATCTGCCGGTAGAAAGGTCACCGGGTTGTCTGCCACACACTGCGGCAAGTAGTCACCAGTGTTGTCAACATCCAAGCATTGAAAACGCCATTTCTTCAGCCAAATTTTGCTTCATGACTGACAGCTTTTTGTCACGTTGTGACGATTCAGGTTATCTTTTTCGCAAACCATTCCGTAATGAGTTTGTCTGTACTCCGCGTACTTTACAATATAGGGAAATGCGTGTAGAATAGGGTACCAGGAACAAAATATGTTTTAAAAATACAAAAAGTGTATTTAAGAGTCTTGCAGTTTTTTCTATGAACACATTGTAACGTAATAATCCCAAAAATACAACAATATTCCGAAAAAACAAAACAAAAAAATTCTTTTTAAAAAACGGAAAATTATGTCAGTCGCCCAGTTCAATGCCGGGAAGAACGGGATGGTAAGCAAAAGTAATTATAAAAGTAGGTAAGACTAGTGGAAATGCAGAAAATAGTAAGATTCCTCTATACTTACTTAGTTTTAAGTGATTATAAAGGTTTAACTTCAGTTTTCATTGTTGTATCATTTTCTTACAAAATTCACACACTAGGACAGCCTTAATATCTTCGCTGCATGTTGGCGCATAGGAATTGTGTCCAGATTTTTGCGCATGGAACAAGCGACCCAACCTTCAATGGACTTTGACTAACATTCATCGCAATATAAACATTCACAGTCAGAACAATCCTCAGAATAACGCTCATTAGTTTTGATTTCTCTCTTCAGCCACTTTTTCCATTTATTTTGAGCCTCTTTCCTTTGTGTTTTTACAATTGTTAATTTTATTCTCTTTATCAAATAGTTTTATCCTTGTCTTTTCTTCTTTGGCAAAATTCTTTCCCTCTTTTTCTTACTAGTGGCTTTTAACTCTCTTTTGTGTGGGGAATAAATTAAGACAGTGGTCTTCCCCCTCTTCCTATTTGCCTTTCCGTGATTTCTTTAATTTTTGAAATAGGCATTAGAATTTCAGTTGAAACATAAAATGAGGAGGCCTTGTTGTTAGTTGTTTTCCAAGAGTGGGCAGAATGGATTACTTCCCCATTGCGCCCCACCTGTTCCACCTCAGGAACACTATTTAGGTTACGGGGTTAGGTCACTCGAGAAACATAACTTCACGAAATTAAAGAGAATTAAATGTAGTTCAAGCAAATACTAACTATATTTGGAATGTAAACAAGTAGTATAGTTTACATTTGTTACAAAAACATCAACAGTTACAATACAGGAGAAGGAAACCACACACCGAAAATTTCACACACCTTAGACTACCATGGTCGTAGTTGAGCAACAATAGGTTGGTCTAATTGGCGTCCTCTGGCAATACCTCCTTGACAACGAAATACATCAAACTTCATTCCTCCCCGATACCCTGTGCTGCACCGGGTTCCCCTATATGCGATGTTGATATAATGTTACAGTATAATTATTTTCGATAGCAGATTCAGTCTAATTTTTTACCGCCTTCAAAAAAAGAGGAGGTTCTCAATTCGACTGAATTTGTTTTATGTATGTTCAGCGATATCTTCGCCAATTGTGAACCAATTTTAATGACTTTATTTATAGTAAGATGTTTGTGCTGGTGATTTAAAGTGTTTATTAGTGTATATGAACCTTGAAGTGACCATCTAATGATATGGGATTGTGTAAGAACTTTGTATAAGTTAGTTTTATCTTGTCAACAATCGAATCAGTATTGTATAGGAACGTTCACAGCTGCAAGCTTGCCTGTATCCATTACCATACCACCATAGCTGGGTACAGTTACTCCAAAAGTTAACTTCATTAATCGTTAATCCGCTAATTAAAAAGTTAACGTCGTTAATCGTTACAGCGTTATATTTTTGAAAATTTAACGCAAGTTACAGTCTACGTTAAAAGTTAAACTTCAACAACACATCCACCCAATGTTCCTCGGATTCTACAACATGTAATGGAATCATGTTGGTAACGAAAAATTTTAGAATGCTTTGGTCCAGATCAGCTTGTGATAGACTGCTGTCGGT
Organism: Vandiemenella viatica; assembly: GCA_031002005.1. NCBI lineage: Eukaryota > Metazoa > Arthropoda > Insecta > Orthoptera > Morabidae > Vandiemenella > Vandiemenella viatica. The sequence continues at coordinate 157,734,280 of CM061919.1, read as the reverse complement.
AACAACGATGCCAAAAGATTCACCAATGATTTGTTGACTTAACCTTTTGTTAGCTCATGGTGATGGAAAAAAATATTTCTGCTGCTATCTACATCACGAGAATCCACAGCACTAAATGAAGGATTTGGATTGGTTTTACTTTTCCAATAAGTTGATCCTGCTATAATTTTTTTTTTTTTTTCAAAACTGTAAATATTTGGATGTTTGCTTCCTACTCGAGAGTTTTTTATAATTAATGAGGCTAAAAACGTGAGGCTTGATTGCAGAAATTTTAGGCAAACACAGTTTGAATTCATAAATTAACTGTTCTCCCAATCTTGAATTAAATTCAATGTAACCGCAAAAATGTGGTCTAGGATTTTTGCTCTTCTCGTCGCTATTGCTAGAGTTGCTGCTTTCACTAACAGTTTCTAGTTCTTCAGTTTCCATGATGTAATCATGTAACGACTATCGATTTCATTTTTTTTTAATAACAAACTCCAAACCAATACAAACTAAGAAGTGGAACTATATTAGTAAAAACGTTAAATTATATAAATATTAAAATCAGTCAGTGACTGGATTTGTAATGTGTAACCAGTTTGCAGACTTAATGTACAAACGCTCGATAACCATAGCGCTCCTGGTCACACCCACGCTATGATTAGCATAACAGTTACATATGCATCACACTCGCACTCGCACTCGTACTTCGCGTTACCTAATTTGTTCGCTATTCGACTCGCCGAACGTACCAGTGTGCCTTGGCGCGCTATTAAAAAAAAAAACGAAATGACGTCAACAACAAATGTAACGGTCTAAAGTTAACGAAAGTTCAGTTTAACGGAAGTTAAGAAGAGTGTTAATGATTTTTTAGGATAACTTAAAAGTTAAATTTGTGCAATTTTGTTAACTTCGTTAATTAACTATTAACGGATTAATGGTTTTCTGCCCAGCTGTGCATACCACTCACTCTGAGCATATAAAATCCTCTGAGTTTTTATTTCGCGAAAATACCTTGCAGATATTCTTTGACTCTTGAAGTAATGCAAGGAAAGATAGTTCTTCCAAGTTTGAAGTTCTCTGTTACCATCCAGCAATAACTATTCTTTGCACACAGATTGTTTGAAACGTCGATGATTGCTTCGCAAAATAAGAACCTAAGCACCTCCACGGCTCATCGGTGATGTATTAATTTTCCTAATGCCTCATTTACTTTGCAACATTACAAATATGACATTCAGCCTCATTAAGGTTACTAACTATACCCCAACTACTGTGATTCATTATCAACTATCATTGCACTTTTCATCACAAAATTTGGAAGGGATGGTACACATTTTATATGAAACAATCTTAAATTCGTAATGCAGATATTCATTCATATTGTAATGATCCAGTTAGTTTTGGTTCCGTTCAGACCTTGAAATAAAAGCCCGGACACCCCTGCTGGAATGCATGTTGGGTGGGGGTGGGGCACGTTCTTTCTGATGTGAGTTTTGGCACGAGGACAGGGGAGAAGAGTTTTGTATACCCAGCAGAGTGGTGCAAGAGTTTAAGTGAACATCGTACGTCGGAGTGAGTGCTATTTGGTCGTTGCCTATGAATCAACGGAGACACCTGCCAGATAACGGATATCACTGGGCTACGACAACTGATTATCGTAAATACCTCATGCACATAGTGAAATAACGAGACGCCTTACAATTATGCTGAGGTCAGTTATCCACAGTGAAAGTACACTTCATTTCGAGTAATTGACGCATGGGCTGATCAGTATTAATTTTTTTTTTTTTTCTGTCGTCAGTCTTTCGACTGGTTTGATGCAATCCTCCATCCCTTCCTATCCTGTGCTAACCTCTTCATTTCTACATACCCCTTACAACCCACGTCCTCAATTATCAGCTTCATATATTCTAATCTCTGTCTACCTCTACAGTTCTAACCTTCGACTGTTCCCTCCACTAACAAATTAACCAATCCAGCATGTCTCAAAATATGACCTACCAGCCTGTCTCTTCTTCCTGTAAGCTTCTTCCATATACTTCTTTTCTCACCCATCATTTCCAAAACTCGTTCATTTCTTACTTTGTCTGTCCACCTAATTTTCAGCATTCTTCTGTACCACCACATTTCAAATGCTTCAAGTTTCTTTCTTTCCGGTATTCGTAAAGTCCATGTTTCGCTACCGTAAAGTGCTGTGCTCCACACATAGAGTTTTAAGAAGTTCTTTCTAATTCCTAGATCAATATTTGAAACTAAAAGATTTCTCTTTTTCATGAAGGCTCTTTTTGCTAGTGCTATTCTGCTTTTAACATCATTCCTGCTTCGGCCATCGGTTGTAATTTTGCTTCCCAAGTAACAGAACTCGCTCACTTCTCCTATTGCATCCGACCCTATTTTTATATTTAATCTGCTAGTATTGGTATCATTTCTGCTACATTTCATCACTTTTGTTTTACTTTGATTTATATTCAGTCCAAAATCTTCCTTCAGTATTTTGTTCATGCCATTCAATAACTTCTCAATATCCTCAGCCCTTTCTGCAAACAAGACAATGTCGTCAGCAAATCGTAGCATACTCATTTTTTCTCCCTGAAAACTTATGCCACATGGAAATTTTTCTTTGACTTTCTTCATTGCTTCTTCTACATACAAATTGAATATTAACGGGGATAGATTACAACCTTGTCTCACACCCTTTTTAACTGATGAATGTCTCTCGTGATTCTCCACTTTTATTACAGCCACTTGATTCTTATATAGTTTATAGAGTATTCTTCTATCTCGATACTTTAGACCTGACTTCTTTAAAATTTTGAACATCTTGTGCCACCTAAAGTTATCAAAAGCTTTTTCTAAATCAACAAATGCCATACAAGTATCTTTGTTTTTCTTGATCCGCCTTTCAAGTATTAATCTTAAAGACAGAATTGCTTCCCTCGTACCACGATTTTTCCTAAACCCAAACTGATCTTCACCTACTACCCTTTCCATCCTTCTGTAAATTATTCTGGTCAGTGATTTTGAAGCATGTGATGTTAGACTAATGGTGCGATAATTCTCACATTTGTCGGCTTGTGCTTTCTTTGGAAGTGTGAAGATGATATTTTTATTAAAATCAGTTGGAATTTCCCCCGTTTCATAACTTTTTGATATCAGCTAGAATAATCTTTCGATTCCTTCCTCTCCTAGGGATTTAAGAACTTCTGCAGGGATCTCATCAATTCCAACTGCCTTATTTGCTTTCAAGTCATTCAGAGCTTTATTAAATTCTGTCCTCAAAACAGGATCTCCTAAGTCATCAATTTCGACATCGCCTTCCTTTTCCAATACACTATTGTTCAAGTCGTCCCCATCATACAGTTTCTCAATGTATTCCTTCCATCGGTTAGCTCTATCTTCTGAGCTTAAAAGAGGTTTCCCATCGGCAGTTTTAATGTTCATACCTCTTTTCTTCATTTCTCCAAAATTCTGTTTGATCTTTCTATATGCAACATCTACTTTTCCTGCGACCATTTCCTTTTCTACTTCTTCACACTTTTCTTGTAGCCATTTTTCTTTTGCTATTTTGCATTTCCTATTTATTTGATTTCTAAATTGCCAGTACTGCTCTCTTCCTTCTTCATCCTGAGCATGTTTGTACCTTCTCCTCTGATCCATCAGCTGCAAAATTTCTTCAGTGATCCAAGGTTTTCGGGCAGCTTGTTCCCTAAAGCCTAATTTTTCTTTGCCAGCTTTCATTATTTCGGTCTTTAATGCATTCCATTCGTCCTCGGTTGAGCTCCTTTCACAGTTAATTCTTAGACCTAAGTCTACCATTTCTGCAAATTTTTCTCTTGTGCTACATTGTATCAGTTTATTCACTGCCAGTTTGTTCTGCTTATGCTGCTTCCTTATTCGCTTGAATTTCAGCCTGCACTTCATTACTATCAAATTATGGTCCGAGTCTATGTCTGCTCCTGGGTACGCTTTACAGTCTAGAACTTGATTCCTGAATCTCTGTTTGACCATGATATAATCTAGCTGATATCTGCCTGTATCCCCAGGACGTTTCCTGGTGTATATTCTTCTTGCAAGGTTCTTAAACAGTGTGTTCGCCACTACTAGCTTATATCTTTCACAAAATTCTAGCAACCTGCTTCCTCGCTCATTTCTTTCTCCTAGACCAAAACTTCATATAGTATTCCCCTCTTTTCCTTCTCCCACTATTGCATTCCAATCACCCATGATTATTAGATTTTCCTCCCCTTTCACATATTGGATTAATTCTTCAATTTCAGCATATATTTTTTCTATTTCTTCGTCATCTTCCTGTGAAGTTGGCATATATACTTATACTAATGTTGTTGGGACGGGCTTAGTTTCTAACCTCATCAAAATAATCCTGTCACTAAACTGTTCATAATAACTCACCCGTTTCCCTTCTTTCTTGTTCATTACAAATCCTACACCAGTGACTCCATTGACAGCTTGTGTGCTAATTATCCTGTGTTCCCCAGACCAGAAATCCTGTGCGTTCTTCCATTTAATCTCACTAATCCCAACAATATCTAAATGAAGTTGTTCCATCTCCCTTTTTAAGTTTTCTAACCTACCTGCACTATTCAGACTTCTAACATTCCACGCTCCGACTCGTAGAATGCTTCTATCCATTCTGATGACCCCTTCCTGAGCAGTCCCCACCCGGAGATCCGATTGGGGGACTATTTTACCTCCGGAATATTTTACCCAGGAAGAAGCCATCATGATATATGTAATTTGAGAGGATTACATGTCCTCGGGATACCCTTTGGGTCTTTAATGCAGTGGTTTCCCGTTGCCTTCTGCATCCCCATGCCGTTGATCATTTCTGATTCATCCGCCTTTAGGGGCCGTTTCCAACCCCAAGGGCAAGAGGGTGCCCTGAACCACTCCCCGCTCTTCCGCCCTCCCTTAGGAGGCCGTTGGCAAGGAGTGGGTGACTCCTTATACCGGGAATCTTTCAGTCGCCAGAGCCTCGTCCGTGCAAACAGGGTGCACCACGTGAAGGAGAGGTTGAAATTTGGTTGGAAAAGACTAGTATAGTCTCTCCCAAACCCTTACACCCCCAGTATTAATATGACCCGTAAGAGCCCCGAGATGAAGAACAATTTCATGCTCCATGTTCAGCCAGGACATATTTAGTTCTAGATAAATTTTATTTTGCCAGCCGAGTATCGGATTATATTGTATTCATATTTTATTAATTCATTTGGTTATAAGATCTAAAATGTTAATAAGTAAGTTTCAGGGTTTGATTAACAGGTGTTCCTTATGTGAAATAAATTTAATAATATGTGAAAAATCTTTCATTTCTGGGAGTTGATTTAATTAAAGTTTTACAGTCATCAGGGGTGTTACAATATTTGCTTCAAATTATGTAGATTATCAGCTATAAGTGGGGAAATATAAAGTAAATCTTAACATAAAAAGAAACTTATTGGTTGGATGATGTTATTGCATATGTCGTGACTGAAAAGTGTTATGTAACTTGTAGTTTCAGAAAACAGCGAGGAAGAAGTGGAGGAGGAATATGAGTTGAGCTGTGTGAAGCAGGGAGGCTTGACACGAGAAATACGCCATAAATTAGTCGAGAATGCCGAACGCTGGTGGAGTTTCCTGCCCCGACGTGGGAAACTTGGCGAATAAATCATGCGCAGGAGACATATTGGGGTAGTGTAGCCACACTCCACCAGGGTGGAAAATTCAGTGCGCCCAGTGAGGTGTGTCGGAGACACGAAGAGGCAATATCGCGCCAAGAGGCCAGAGACTGTCAACATGAGAGACAAATGACCAACCAGAGAAAGTCGGTTCTGCGGATAGGGTAGTGTAGCCAAATTGACATTTGTTCCGTTCGTTAATTACTTTATAGAGTTCCCTACCCAAATAGAAACGGATCCTTGTCTATCGTGGGACTCTGGATCGACGTTTTTCAACCTTTTCCGACTAGAGGACTAGTGAAATGTCAAAATTTATTCCAAGGGCCACTAACTAATATGAGATTAATTTTTTTTACATATGTGTAAATTATTAGCAACTGTTACCAGCTCGTAGCTTAGTCCTTCAATACGCACACCCACGATAAGGCAAACATAAAATGGTCTTAAAGGAACACCGATCTCTTTGATGACAGCTGGAAACTAACATTACTACACTAACAATGTGGTCATTACCTGGAGATACCAGATTTCTGGCTGGTTGTTGAAATATTCACGGATTCTACAAAGTTTGATATGTAGGCTTATGACCAACAGTATCTTTTGGCCATATAAAGTAATGGTACCATGTCCAATTCATGTGAAATTTTTTCACTAATTTACTTTTTTTATGATATCTTTAATTCGATTAAAACTAAATTTCAAACATTCTGCTTGCCGACCACAGGTCCCTCGCAAACCAGAAAATGACAAATATTGCTCGACATAGTAAACGAAATAAGATTCAGTCTTCAAATTTCTCAGGCCAAAAATCGAACATAGAGTTTAACATACTGTAAAATTTTATTGTATGTGGTTTAATGGAAATGATAAGGTTGATTTTCCTTCGTTCTTTACGTTCTGGGGCATTCGTGTTTAGAACTCGTCAAGTGGGGGACTAAGAATTTTGTATACTTATTTTTTAAAACACTTTTGATATCTCAAAAACACTATTCCCCAGTAACTTGAAATTTGTCAGCGGTATCATGTGTTTAAACGACAAATGCTAAACACACTGACATCCACTATACTTGTTAGTTGCGAGGAAAACTAGCAAGTATTTTTATTTTTAGGTTACTTCGATCGAAGGTGCCCTTGATTCAGAGTGCGTTGCATACTAATGAGTAATGAATCTATGTTATACTTCGTTGTAACTGAACGAAAGCATTAGCGGTAATATGGTTCGGCGTTGGATTGCTGTGGAACCTGACCTGAAAATATGTCGGTGAAATTTTTGTACCAAGCGACTGCCCTCTGACTCACCACAAGTAGGATATGCGCTTAGTTTACTAGAGCTCGGAAGTTTAATTGTGCAAATCTGGACTGGCACTAGACCGGTTTTATTATTTACTAGCTGGTACCCACGACTTCGTTCGTGATTGTAAAGAATTCATATTGACAGCTATAGACATCTAACCACCCTAGTGCACGATGGGAGACTCGATACTATTACCACACACAAGTACCAGTCTTCGGCGCTATGTAGTTCCAGCAGCAAGGTAAAATTTACGGATACACACAAGTCTTTGGATGAAACACGAAAATATTCATGATCGACCAATTTCAAACACCATATCTCACACACTCCCACAGTTACCGAATTTCGGCCAACGTTGTGATCGATGGGAGACTATGTGTTACTACCACACACAAACGCCAGTGATCTGCGATTGATAGTTTTCACTTAAAAGTGATACACCGTGACACATGCGTCTTTGGCAGAAATTGCCGCAGGTCGACCATTTTCATCCCCCATATCTTCCACACCCCCATAGCTACCGACATCTAACAACCATAGTGCACGACAACAGACACGATTCTACTACCACACATAAACACCAATGCTCTATGCTATGTAGTCGTGGTAGAAAAGTGAAATCTGCGGTGACAAATGCCTTTCGTCGAAATACGAAAATTTCCTTGGTCGGCCACTTACAACCACCATATCTACCACAGTACCACAGTTTCTGAAATTCGGCCACTGTTGTGATCGAAAGACTCTGTGCTACTACTACACACAAACGCCAGTTATCTGTGATCTGTGATCTGTAGTTTTCGCTGAAAAGTGATACACCATGACACTTTTGTCTTTGGCAGAAGTATGAAATTGCCACAGGTCGACCACTTTCAACCCCCATTTCTCCCACACCCCCATAGCTACCGACATCTAACAACCATAGTGCACTACATGAGATACGATTCTACTACCAAACACAAACACCAATGCTCTATGCTATGTAGTTGTGGCAGAAAAGTCACATATGCGGAGACAGTCGAAATACGAAAATATACTTGGTCGGCAACTAACAACCACCATATCTACCACAGTACCACAGTTTCTGAAATTCGGCAGCTGTTGTGATCGAAAGGTGACTCTGTGCTACTACTACACACAAACGCCAGTTATCTGTGATCTGTAGATTTCGCTGAAAAGTGATACACCATTACACTTTTGTCTTTGGCAGAAGTATGAAACTGCCACAGGTCGACCACTTTCAACCCCCATTTCTCCCACACCCCCATAGATACCGACATCTAACAACCATAGTGCACTACATGAGATAAGATTCTACTACCAAACACAAACACCAATGCTCTATGCTATGTAGTTGTGGCAGTAAAGTGACATATGCGGAGACAGTCGAAATACGAAAATATCCTTGATTGGCCACTTACAACCACCATATCTGCCACAGTACCACAGTTTCTGAAATTCGGCCGCTGTTGTGATCGAAAGCTGACTCTGTGCTACTACTACACACAAACGCCAGTTATCTGTGATCTATAGTTTTCGCTGAAAAGTGATACACCATGACACTTTTGTCTTTGGCAGAAGTATGAAATTGCCACAGGTCGACCACTTTCAACCCCCATATCTCCCACATCCCCATAGCTACCGACATCTAACAACCATAGTGCACGACAGGAAAGACGATTCTACTACCACACACAAATACCAAAAGTCTATGTTATGTAGTTGTGGCAGGAAAGAGAAGTATACGGAGATACGAATTTTTGGTCGAAATATGAAAACGCCCTGCACTGACCAACTTTAATCATTATATCTCCCACATCCCCACAGCTATCGGCATTCGGCCAACGTTGTGCACGACAGGAAACTCCATGCTACTTCCACCCACAAACATCAGTGATCTGTGCTAGGTAGTGGTGGCTGAAAAGTGAAATATAGGAAAAAACACGTCTATTTTTATATATATATAAGATTGTTCTGCCTTCGAAATTCACCCCATTTTCACTACTCACCTACATATTACGTTTTAGTACATTTATTGTGAGCTATTCTGGCTGCCGGATGGTTATCGCTTCAACCAAAGCGTTCTTCTTTATGCCTGACCTTAAGTAGTAGCTCCGAGTCGGCTGGATGAGCTGTAACACTCCGGCCTGGCATTTCGAAGGACGTGGGTTCAAGTCCTTGTCCGCCATTCCGGATTTTGGTTTAACATGGCTTCAGTAAATCACGCGAGTTTCTGGACGGTTCCTTCACAAAGGCCACCGTCCAATCCCTTCCTGGTTCTTTCGCTCCATCCTTTCTCTCCACTATAATGATCTCGAAGGCGACAAGTTGTAAAGCTTGAAAAATAAAAATCTGTTGCGTGTTTCAGTGTGTACACGCGCAAATAGTAAACTTGTAGATATTTTTATGTGTATTTTTTCTTGTGTATTTTTTCCTGTGTATTTTTGATGTTTATGTTTCTTTTGCATCAGAATGTAAAAACGATACTATATTACATAATGCAGAAGGTGGCAGTGAGGATTGGAGAGGAAAACATGAAGGTGATGGCTTTTGTGGACGGTCTGATGATCTATGGAGGAGATGAAGAGGAAGTGAAGCGGTAGTTGGATGTATGGACAGACAGTGTGGAGGAATATGGCCTCAAATTTAATGTAAAGAAATGTGAGTACATGGCAACAACCAGAAAGAAGAATAGGATAACCCAGGGAATTGTGATGGCAGGTGAACAACTAAAGAAGGTAAGCAGGTTCAAGTACTTGGGGAGTGTATTAGAGGAATGTGGAGGAAATGATGTCGAGATAAGTGAAAGATTAAAACAAGCAGAGGCGTTTCTAAGGAGTATTAGAAGCCTGATATGAAATGTGCCACAGAGAAGCAAGAGAGTAAGTTGTCACACATAATATGTGCCTATCTTGAGTTATGATGCTAAACATGGGCAGTGAAGAAGCGGAACATCAGCGGAGTACAAGCAAGCGAAATGAAGTTTTTAAGAGGTAGAATTGGAGTTACTAAAATGGACAGAATAAGCAATGAAGTGATTAGATGCACCATAAAAGAGGAACCCCTACAGGAAATGGGAGAGAGGACCAGACTGCGATGGTATGGACATATAAAGAGAATGGAGGTTCGGAGAATCCCAAGAAAAATCCACGAAATTAAGATACATGGTAAACGACGAAGAGATGGATGGCTGAGAGGAGTGGTTGAGTGTGTAAGGAAGGAGAGGACTAGAATGTGGTGGGGGTGGACCGAGCGTGTTGGGTGAACGGTAACACTCTGGCTTCGGATTCGGGAGGGCGCGGGTTCGAATCCCCGTCCAACCATCCATATTTGGATTTTCCAATTCACTCCAAACAAATGTCACGATGCTTCTTTCAAAAGTCCATCGATGATTTCCTTTCCGTTCCCAGTCCTTTCCCGCCTCTAATGACCTCGGCTTCGAAGAAGCGTGGCACCATAACGGAAAAAAATTAAAACAAGTGGGAGCGACTGATATCAAAATTCAGGGTCATTTGTTCAAATCCAATTGAACCAAGAATTTTTAAGAGCTATGCTTGATCATGCTAGATGTGCCAGAATGTCCCGTGGCTTGAATATCACGGTAATCTGTAGGTCCATTCAAGGCAATACCGGAATGGGTGGCTAATGGGAACTTTGTCACCAGGTAGTAGTACCACACGAATTCACTTTACGGCTTTCACAAAGGGGCCACGGCACGAAATTTACCTTGCGAATGTGTCGTATGAGAGAGGTTAAACTGGGCCTTTGACATCGTTATCCCTGCGTCGTTATTCTACTTGCTGGGCGAGCAAGTCTTTGATGTTCAGAGGCTTCGGCCGTTTCTCCGCTAGAGGCTTGTTAAGGCTGTAGTAACTTCCGTATAATACAGCGAGAATAAAGCAGAAGTGTGAGTGTCAAACGACATTTCCTGAACTGTGCAAGCTCTTGTCTCGGGTGCTATATGCTAATTTATATGCGAAATTAGTAGGGAAATTGTAGTCCCTCCCAAAATTCGCCTAGATGGTCGCGGAAATTCGTCTTAAAACTATAATGAGGATGGTTCCATGAATTATTAGCCAGGAATAGTAGTCTAAATTGTAATGTTGACTATGCTGGGCTTAGCTGCCACATACAGCGGTTTAGAAATCATTCACTATAGATACTCTAAACAGTCTTCCTAGACAACATTAACTGAATTTTTTTTTGGCACTTCGATGCCTGACCATTTACTATTGACTACGGCGTAGTCGAGAATATTTTCCTGCTCTCGAGCGGGGAACGGCCACCGACCCATCTGATCACGCCTATATGTGACTTCCCCATACAGTTGAGTGCTGTAACACTGATAATACAGGGCGTTCGCCGGGAAACGCAACTCACTGTTAGCGCTACAAGGAAAAACTGCTCCCGGCGAGCGAGCGCTCAGTTTCCGGCATTGTTCGACCGTCGGCCGCGGACTATTTCATAATAATTACGCTTCATAAACTTCATAAACTTGTGTGCTAAGCATTTAAATGTGACGTAATTCATTAGCTTACCTTATAAAAGATGCTGGAAGTGTTGACCCTCTTGTGTAATGCACATTTCACATCTTCTGAACATATTTCGAGACACACGCTGCCCTAACTGACTTAATGATTTTTTGGGTGACTGTTCTAGTCGAAAAGCGATATCGTCAATTTTCTCCTCTGTGAGAATACGGTTGACCGACAGTCTCTTTTTGTTAAAAAATGAACCCGTTTCTCTTACTTTTTTAACCAGACGCAGAATTGTTGATTTAGCTGGCAGTAAAGCGCCAGGAAATTCGCGACGAAATTTACTGCGACACTTTTTAAACGACTTCTTCTTCACATATGTATCGTAGAGAAATATTCTTTGTTGCAAACTGTAACGTACCATAATTTTACTCACACTCAAACACGGTACAGATTAATAAGAGTATGAAGCCCCAAACCAGCCAAACCGCAAAGAAACGTTTATTCACAACACTGATTAATAAGAGACTGAAGTCACAAACTATCTACAATGCAAAGAAACCGTTCTTAACAATGTAAGGGTCACTGCACTGCACTGTTGGGGCAGCGGAGGTGTTAAACAGTGCGGTGATTCACGGTGGCGTGTGGCGGAAACTGCTGGCTCCACTGACCGAGCAAGTTGCCGACGGCAACAGACTGGGAGGGTAGCGTTTTCCGGCGAACGCCCTGTATATATTCTTACTTCCTATAAACAAAATACTCCCCTCGCAGAATCTAAGACACAAAATTATACATAGTTCTTAAGTATACATCTACTTTACAACGTGTGTTAGTTAAATCTTTCTTCTTTTTGCTTCGGGCTTCAAGGTTCGCCATTTAACAGGGAGACGATAGTGGATAAGAAACGGAAGAGAAATATGTAATTGCTTTTTGAAGGTACTATCCCGGTATTCGTTCGTCTGGAGTGATTTCAGGAAACAATCTAGAAGCGAAATCTATTGCCCTATTCTCTAGAATGTCAATTTTCAAATCATTCGCCAGTTCAGTTATCATCCTCTAAAATCATGTCAACAGAGCTTTACGTTTCATCTCAACCAACTGTTAAACTGTTAATTCATATCTATTTTTTTAATTTTTCAGTTATCGATGGCATGAAGAAACAATTAAAAGCCTTATAAGTCGAAAAGCTTGCTAAATAAACAGTCAACGTAGCGAACTCAATCTTCTTCAGATGCAGAAAACGGTGAAGATGTATTTACCGTCAAGTCGTAGCTGTGAATTCGCTGTTTCCCTTACAGCATACAGCCTGGCCCAGCGAACCAAAGCCCAGGTGGGCGTTCGCAGGCTAATTAGCAGACGATTAACATCCGGCAGGACCTATGAATATGCATAAGAAACGCAAACGAGATTTTAATTAAAAGGTCATTTTCTCTTCGCCCTTCGGAATTGATTTACGTTTGCCTTTGATCTTCGCGAAAGCAATTTAGGGGGGCAAAATATTAAATGTCTGTCGGCCACGGCTAGCCAGATTTTGTTGCCGGAGATGAAGTTCCACACAGAACATAGGAGAGGGGCATTTTGTACACAAAAGAGCAGAGGTGCTTTGTGATCCTCTCCCACAGACAGATTCAGTCTTTGCGTAACGTGAAACTCTTATGCGGTACATGTTGTGTTAGTATGAATATTTTTAATACTTTGTATCTTTTAAGCTTTGAAAATATATACTTCTGTGATACGAAAACTGAGATAAACGTAGTACTCGACTGTCCAAAGCTGTCAAAACCAAATCCTGACTGTACAGTGGATAGGAAACAGTGTTGTTTTGCGTTCCTGACAATTTTTTTCTCCCCCCGCCCCCCCTCAGAGATCGCAGTTTAATCTTTTCGTACAGTGCACAGTAAAAAGTGCACAGTCATTACGAAAGCGTTGGGGAGAATTGATTCGTCGATTGGACTGGGATTCTCCGGTAGACAGATGACGCAAATTTCGTTTAAACTTGTTGGTAAACATGCGTACACCAACTTTCATTTATAAGCGCGATGAAATACTTCGTTCAATAACTTATTTGGGTCGCAATGATTGGAGAGATATTTTATAGAAATAAGGTGTGCCGCACAGTTGCTTATATTAATTATTTCTTCTCTCGTGCCACTCGCGATTCGAATGCACAGGGTAGAGATTAGTTTCGGTGCAAAGCATCTTCAGTCAACTACAATTTTGAGTGTACATGTAAGTGTAGATACGTTAAAGGAAACTAAGAATAGCAAAAATTCAAGTTTTTTCTGCTGTTGTTGCTGTTGCTACTGCTGCTTCTGCTGCTGTTATTGTTATTGTTGATGTTGCTGCTGCTGCTGTTGTTGTTGTAGTTGTACTTGTTGTAGTAGTAGTAGTTGTTGTAGTAGCAATTGTTGTAGTTGTAGTAGTAGTTGTAGTAGTAGTAGTAGTTGTTGTTGTTGTAGTAGTAGTAGTAGTTGTAGTAGTAGTAGTAGTAGTAGTAGTAGTAGTAATTGTTGTTATTGTAGTAACTGTTGTTGTTGTCGTTATGACTTTAAAAAAAAAATTATACCGTTGTACAGTTAGATGTTTCGGTCGAGGCAATAGAAATGAGCAAGAAAACAATTTGTCAGAATTTCGTTAAAAATTCGAATTCGTCACAGCGAATATATTATTTAAGTAAAAATGCATGAATGCTTGCCAGGGGGCTGAATTAGACACAACAACATTGCTGTGAAGCAAAGAGTTAAGGGAGGAAACGCAGTAACAAAAGAAATTTAAGTAACAACAAAGTGCCACGTCAGAAGCTGCGTTGTTTGTAAATAATAGAATGTTATATTAAAGTGCTTGAACAGGAAAGGATTGTGAACAGTGAAACATTGACTGTTAAATGAATATGTCAAAAAAGGGTGAAGATAAGTACAAAAATGAGTCAGCTTGTTAAGTATACAGACAGAAAATCAAAGATTTTGCAGGATTGTATGTGGAAAAGGAGTTGCTTGTTTAAGACATAAAGCGTACACATCTTGAATAACATTTTATAACACACATTGGACTGGTGGTAAGAAAGTTTTCGAAATCCTGCATTTACTGTCGAGGTTACAGAGAGTCTACGTCAGGGAAGTGAAAGAAATGGGATGCAAACGCTCGTCAGACCAATATTTAAGTACTGTAGGTTACTACGGACCAATGAAATAAGCAGTCAACATGTGTAGTTTTACTGGAATCCATTTCCTTAGTTTTTGCTTGATCTGTGTGTGAAGAAAAAAAAAAAAAAAATTTACGCTTTTGACCACTGTATTGCGGGAAACTATTTAACTTATTGGGATAAAAATTATCCTATATGTAACTGATGGCATATTCTATCACCACGTTTAGTTTATTTAGTTTTTGCGAGATTCTTGACAAGGTCGGAAAAACATGTTTAAGTTTACGATTTTAGTCCCTCTATGACAGTGACTTAAATTACTAAGCTGTATCGAAATCATTTTTTACTCTAACCTGCGGCAAATGCTGTCTTTATGTGCATTTTTGTTAAAACCCGTCAAATTTAGCCACATGCATATCTTCTCGTTAGTTAGGTTTGGTAGGTATTCATCTGAAGTCCCATCAGATAATTAACCATCAAAATTCTTTTCCGAAATCACGTTTCAACTGCTTACGATTAAGGTTCTGTTTGCACCCAAAACACCCAATGTGGAAACAATATCACAAACGGCATTCTAAATTTGCTTTGCCATGAAAATGATAAAATTTATATACACATATATTACGTTCTACAAGACGTTGACGATCGGGTCTTTAGAATCAAAACAGGATTAACGACAAAAGAAATTGAAAAAAAAAAAAATCACCTATTTCTGAAGACTTGATGTTTATGTAATATTAAGATTACGTAATAAGTGAAATACTATTTTCCTGTCTAATGCATGCACTTAGCTGTGATTTTTTGGTCATTAAAGTGACATGAAATAGTGAAAAATGTGTTTACTTGCATTAAAAGAGACAGAGATAGACGTCTCTAGTATGTATAATGCAAAACGATTAACTGCTATGTGCAAGAAATCATGCACCTTCGATACGAATGACACACCATATACGTTTATTTTCCAATAAAAATCTCTTTGCAGTTACCCGAAACCAGTATTTAGTATGTTTCTTGGTGATGAAACGAATAATATAATTACACTTTGGTGAAAGGAAGTAAAGATTTAATCAAAGGTTTTGATTAATCTTTAAAGTTGAATGGTGCGGCTTGCCGAGAATATCTGTAGGGCAGAATATGGCCGAGAACTTGGAATGGGCTGTCGGAGATAATTATCAAGCCACTCCGCTTCAGATTCTATCACTTTTACTATCTCTCTCTCTTTTCTTTCAGCTTCTTTCATCTTGTCTGTTTACGCAGAGGGAAAACTTCTCAATCCGGCCACATCTGTCCTGGAGTCTGTTAGGAGGGTCTGCTTTGTAAGCTGCTAATTGTTTTCTCCTGTCCAACAGCGGCGAAATTATTTGCTTTTATTTATACCCAAAGCCAAAAAATGACTAACGCTGGAGAGTTAAAAAAAATACAGGAGATCATTAACGGCAAGACAGCTTTCCAGGTGTGAAAATCCTTTCAGTGTTTCTATTAAATTCTGTTTTCTTTTTCAATACAATGTTTAGCTGCATTTATTGGTGTATCATCTCGCAGTTATATGCGAAGCTATGTTTATGTTTCCACTTTTACTGTAAAGTGACTGCCGAACTGGTTTCAGTTAAATTTTCATAGTAGTACGTATTTAATTAGAAGTGAAGGAATATTACTCAAGGTGAAAAATAATAATGTTCACAGTAGGAGCATTACGTTTATCTGCATCTAACATAGAAAATTGTATATTAAAACCTTCCAGGCAATTTCGCGTTAGCTTTTACTCGTCTACAGTGAGTAACACTTAGAGTTAACTTTGGATTAATTTTTTTTATTCCTTCTGCAGGATCCCTGCATTACTTTTGTGAAATGGAAGAAAGGTATTGGGAATTTGGGATGTCACCAGGTTTCAACTGCGAAATGACTGAAAGCTCATTCCATGGTCATTTTAAGCTGAAAACTCACCTGATAGATAAAATACTGGACGAATATCAGCAAAAGTTCACTATTTGCGCTAATGACCCAGTTCTATTAGCATTCCATTAAACATTTAAGGCCACTGTTTATTATTTTTTCGTGTGCTTAAGGTGTTGCGATCAGTGCTGATTCTCCATTTCCACTCCTTTTATCGGAGCCAATTCTTTTGTATGTTTAAATGAACAAGAGATTTATGGTAACATCTTCTATCAAAATGAAATGCGAATAATAATAATAAAAAAACCGCTTTCCAGCACTAAAAAGTGTGTTTAAATGTCCCTAAAAGGGGGCTAATACATCGTGATTGGATAAAAAATTATAGGATGATAGAAAGGAAAACCTAGGAAGAAACGGAGGATTCTTCTGCAAAAAGGTAAGAAAGTGGAGACATTAAATGTTTACAGGACACTTTCACACAACCGTAATTAGTAAGGCAAATTTCGTGATCATTATTTCAACTTGCACCTACGTATCTGCTCCGTTCAGCACTGAGCACTTTAACGCCACCAGGATAAACTATTACTCCTTGCATTTAATGTGCTATTGTAAATTACTCATTGTAAGAGTAATAAAAACTAAACATCCAATATGAAGGAAAAGGTTTCCTTCTCTTAAGGTCAGCGACTATATTGTTTGCTTGATGGCAGAACAGTAATTTTACCCGGCAATGAATCACTGAGACATTGACTAAGAATCTTCGTGCTCAAAACGCACCTTATTTTCTTTTGATTAATCTCTCCGACATTAATTTCTGTGATTTTCTACTAAACAGTAATGTAAATAACATCACGATTATTCAGCATTCACTGACGGCGTCCAGACGGAAAGGAATTTAAAAGAAAATTACAAATCTGACAAACCACTATTTTGAAGATTTATTCTCTGAGATGAGGTACAGAATCACTGAGAAGGAAAAAGACATTAAAGACATTAAATGTAATTGTAGTGTTTAATTTAGATGATTTTATCGTGGGATTTCTTATAGATTCCTAGTGTATAGTGCAATATAAACCTGGGGGTTCATTTGAATCTGTCCGTTCTTGACTCGTCTCACTGAACACATGTGACATGGCGTCAATAAGAATTGTACACCATTACTTTTTGTTTAGTAAAAGTGATTAAGGGAATGAAAGACTATAGATATGGTAATTGTTGGTTTCTTAAAACATACCTGTGAAACTAAAAAGAAAGCACAGTAAATACATGGCAGTTAACTTTAAAAAAGCACTTGTTGTATGATAGAAATATTTCTGAACGTAATCAAATGCTTAATCATAAAAT
This sequence comes from Vandiemenella viatica, assembly GCA_031002005.1. Taxonomy (NCBI): domain Eukaryota; kingdom Metazoa; phylum Arthropoda; class Insecta; order Orthoptera; family Morabidae; genus Vandiemenella; species Vandiemenella viatica. The sequence goes on along the minus strand of CM061919.1, from coordinate 157,716,475 downwards.
CTACCTTGCATGGGGGTTATTCCTTAGCCAAACAGAGAAAGAAACTTAGGAAAAGGAGTATTTCCAATATCCTGCTCCCTCAGTAACGATGCGCAAATGTGCTCTACAACGCCGCTACAGTCGTATTCACTATCTGTCAGTACCTGTGGACGCATCTCCGTGTGTTGGTGGTTTCCCACGTCCTGTGGTTTTATAGGCTGCGTCATGCAGCCGAATTGTAAGGATCAGCACGCCCCACAGGTAAGCCCTCTCCACCTCGCAGCCACCTCCCCACGAAGTTGCCTAGTGTCGTTTCAGTTACCCGGGCGTTTGATGTTTACCGACTGGGCGACGGACAGAGGCGCGCCATCCCTGCCAGCAGAGGCGGCTCGCTTCCCACGGCCCGTTGTTGATACCTTGACCGGCGCGGCCGGAAAATGCACGAGCCGTGGGAAACCACCTTGAGTGGGACGAGTTGTTATCGTGTATGCAGTGGGGCTATGCCAGCACATCAGAAAAGGTACTCGGGTAAGAACGCTTATGGAAAGGGCTTAGAGTTGGTGAGGAGCCTCAGCGTGGCATTCTTCGTTGACATCAAGGTGGCGCAGGAATTTTTTAGAGTTGTGTTTGATCATATGAACTACGGCAGGTCGTTTCGTGGTTCGGATTACACGTTAAGCTGTAGTCCTACTTCTGACACAATGGCTTAGTATGCCTCCTTCACGCGTTGTGGACTAAGTTAGTTTTTTTTTATACTTGAGGCTGCATCAAGCATACAGTTAAGTGTTCTCGCGAAACACGTCTCTTAGGCCGGCCACACACAGAACCGGGCGGGGCAGGGCAGGGCAGGGCATTTTGCCCCGGGGCGTCTTGTGCGACGGGAAACGCACGGGCGCCTATGGAGCATCACACACAGGACCGGGCGGGGCAGGGCACGTCGAAAAGACGCCCCGGGGCAAAATGCGAAGCTGAAACAAATTATGCCCCGGGGCAAGTCGCTGCCGGGCAGAACATTCTGCGCATGCGCTATCACGGGACCCACCCTCCCTCCCCGGGCTCCACTATCTCGCGGTCTGGTTGTGTTGAACACGTGGTTGTGTTGTGTTTCGAATATTCGACTGATTTGTGTGTGTGCCATGTATGACTGTAAGATTTAAAATTTTTATGACTATACAGTGTTATTATATGGTTGAATAACTAATGCTGAGGAAAAAGAGGACCAATATACATACCTTAAGGTTATCAAAAGCCGCTCCTTTGGGGGTATGGCTGTTCTCCAGTTGGTATTTTGCTTTTCTATTCTGCTCCGAATGCTCTCAAGTACAAAGTCGAATGTCGAAATTGACATGCGACAATAATCAAAAAACTTGTCTGGGTCGGCTCGAAGCTCAGAAATAAAACTTCCTATATTCCTTTTCAGGTATATAGGGTGTACCCACATCTCTCTGTTGTTAACATTGTGGTCCAAGAGCTGCAGATAGTTCCAAATTAACAAAACGGTATCCTCATCTTCATCCAGTTCAAAATGATACACTACACACCAGTATGCTCCCACTGAGTTCACTGACAAGTGATTTGTTAAATGTTTGACTTGTCGTGCCCCGCCTCGTTCTGTGTGTGACAGCAGCACGACAGGGCAAGTCAGGCGACTCGTCGCGCCCCGCCCGCCCTGCCCCGCCCGGTTCTGTGTGTGGCCGGCTTTACTGTGTCAGTGCATTATCAGTATAGCCTAAGTGTGGCTGTAATACGAGAAGCCGGCGCCGCCGCGGCACGTCCTGGAGCTTGTACAGTTATCACATTACCGACAACGTGCTGTGTGAGGCGACTTGCTGTATAAAATATTCCGCCAACTCCAGACATGTGTCTCCTCCTTTAATATTGGACTCAGACAGGGAAGGAACTGACTAGTCTATTCGGCCTTGCACGACTTTTGTAATACTTGGACTTTATTCGGACCAGATAATCAAATTTACTTCCTACTTTTTACAATGGTTTCGTTTTGAAAATTCCTCAACCCTTTCATTTTAACACATGTAAGATAGTTAATAAACTCTACTAGAGTATAAATGTCACAACTCTGGGACGATTCGAAGGCATATATATATATATATATATATATAAAGACGGCTGGTAGTCATGAAAAGCTACGTTAGTACGTATATAACAAATTTCAATATTCTTAATTTGAAAGTTACTACTGAAAACTCCAATTTAATTGTTAAAATTTATTACATCTTGTGTGATATTTTCCGTGATTCTTGCTTCGTGCCCAATCGACTGTTTCGTTTAAAGAAATAAATGATTTGTTCTTTTTTAAATGTGTATTTTCTGAAAATACCATTTCCTTCCTGAAAATTAATCATTTTTCTGACTATAATTTTCTGTTCATGTTACAGATTATAACAATGGTTTTGCAATTGAAATCATCGCGCACCCGGCTTACTCTGTATATAATTATCTTCTTTTGTACCGTCATAGTGTTGTAATTCTACATATTATAAGTAATTACGCTTTTCTCTGCCCATAGAGAGCTTAACCATAACAGCGGTTCGCATTTTCTTTGACGATTTCATCAAGTTAATGGATATAAATAGCTCCCAGTTATATTTTTGAGCTGCTCTGGATATCGTTTTTAACGACGCTTGTTTTTTAAATAGCGGAGCCTTGCTGCTGTTTCATGTAATAAAGCAATTAAATCAGTGGTTGTATAGAGTTTTTGGCTTCCCATCCAGCTCTACCAGAAATCTAATACAGTTGTGTTTTATTGTAGCTTTCGTACTCGTCGACGACTCGATGATTATCGTTCAATCGTAGTATGTAATAACTAATAAGGCTTCGTCATATACCACAACTTTCGCATAAGCTGCAATGTGTATATTTCCGACTTTGGTTTCGCGTTTTAAGGACCGTCGGCTCAGTTCCAACTTTATGCATAGGTAGTTTTAGTTAAGTGTAGTGTTAAGCTTATATTGCCTTTTCTATTTCTCTTATAAGCTATTAATGATGAGTGATGTATGAGGCAAGCACTCTCTCAGTAACAATTTACAATGGTACTAAAGGATTTAACTGTATTAAGTGGAAGAAACATCTTTTGTTCTTAAAAGTGGTACATCATATAAAAAATTGAGTAAAATTTTAAACATGTTCTTAATTTTTTCGGTATTGAAAAATCACACCTCACTTAGATTTTCTACATTTTTCAGTTTAATATCTTTGTGATTTTTTGATTTTAATCTACTTAAAAATGTTTTTTTTTGGCACTACTGTATATGTAAAATAAACAATATGGCCACTTGCTGTATATGAAAAAAAAAAAAAAAAAAAAAAAAAAACAAGATTAAGAAGTGTGACCATTTAAAAACAAAGAAATATTATCGTTTTCAAAAAGAAGCAATCCAGAACTGCAGCAAGATATGTTCTACGAAAAAGTGCAACCAGAGCTGATTCCTGACCAACATGTCATTGTTTGTATCAAAAATCGTAAGCAGAGAGTACTTTGTTAATATTTATTCATGTATACAAATAATGCAAATATCTGGACAACACAATGTAAGTAATAAAATCCTCTCACGTATCCAGGAGGATGGTGTTGTATAAACTCGACGTTTCGACAGCTAGCACTGCTGTCTTCATCAGGTATCTGTCACCGTCTCGACAGCCAGCTTGCGACAGCTAGAAGATACCTGATGAAGACAGCAGAGCTAGCTGTCGAAACGTCGTGTTTATACAACACCATACGGGTGGATACCCGAGAGGATTTTATTGCATCAGTACGCCGGGAAAGTCTCCACTCACACAACAATGTATGTACATTTACAGTAATTGATGATGCCCCTGACAATAAGGGCGAAACGTGTCTGAGCGTATAGAAATAAAATAACAGTTGTTACGTGGGGGCATTTTCATTTATAAATTTTCAACAAACAACAGGGGAAGAATGGCCAAAAACCAGTTGATTAGTTAGTATTTGTTATGTTTCAACTAACTCAAAATACTGGGCACCCGTGATCTTAGCGAAGTTCTAATAGAAATTATTGCTCCTTTGTTTTATAAATTCGAATATTGTAGTATTCAGTTGTCTGCCTATATGATTGTTGTCACAAATCGAAGGTTGTTCTGTACTCGATGACAGTAGCTTTTGTTTTTGCAGCTGCTGCCCAGATTGAACAGGAGTGTAGGACCGGAGGACGAAATAAGATTTTGTAAAGCAGAAGAGTTGTGTATCAAACAACTAAGACGTGTTTTTAGCATAGCATATCTCACGAGATGTATTGACATGGATTTGGCACAGACATAATTAATCCAGGAAATTTATCAACAGAATTGAAACCGATGTCCTGTTATGGGATAGTGGGAAATGACCAGTAATTTAGAATTTCACGTTCCTCTATTTCAAATAACGAAAAACTACTTAATTTTATTCTCTGCGCATCTGTGAACACAGAGGCCCTATAAATCAGCTGGCAGTTAAATGCAGGTTCACTGCCGGATATTCCTCCGGATATTGCGCCAGATTATTCACCGAAGACAGGAGGCGGAGAAACGGCTAGTAAGACTAGAAAGAAGTGGGACGGGGGCAAGCAAGACGTCAAGATGATAAATCGATCGTAGTAGTTAGGGTATCGATTTCTGGAGGCGAAGGCTCGGTAGAGATATCTCCACCCGTTTTCCAGTGCGACGTCGGATCAAGGGGGAAAAACTGGGGCTCTTGACCGGGCGGCAACTAATGGGGCGGCAAATTCATGTGGTGGTGAAGTTATCAGTCTTCTAAAGCCGCGTTTTTTTTTTTGTTTTTTTGTTGTCTTTTTTTGCCTATTTGAATTTCATATGTTTCGAAAATGGGTTGGAATCTCAAGATTTTGCCTCGATTCTGGAATATCGTAGATATGTCACTGCTGGAACAATATAATTATGATCAATCAATACTCTCGTCTTCGTTTTGTTTTGAACTGATGCACATTTTATTTTCTTCAATTTTTTCCCACAACTATTCAAAGGTATTGCCAGGAATTTTTCCTTGGTTTCTCAACTCTGTCCTCTGACGTGCAGAGTTAGATGTTCTTCTTATTTGACTGAATGAAGTAATATTCAGTGTAAAAACTAAATGTGGAAAGATTTATAGAGGTAGTAATTTAATAATTCTAAATTAAAACTATATTAATAACTCAACAGAAGACGCCTCAAGATAGCCCATTACTGTGGCTATGCAAGAGAGAGAATCGAAGCAGTTTACTCCTTTCAACGCAAACTGCTCAAAGTTCGCCACTTTAACCAGAGTAAATATTTTAATTGAAATATGAAGAACTTTATATCTCTATCACAATGTTTCCTTTCAGAGATTCAGCACGGAGAAATTTATAATTAGTAGATAAACAACTTTTAGACAGTTAAGATCAAAAATATGTCGGAAATTGTTCTGAAATGATCAAATCATGGAGGCTGAATTGATTTTTTTTTACTTATACTTGTTTTCTGTTTTAGAAACAGAGGTACTATTTTAATTTATTTTCTGCAGGGTTTTCCAGAAGAAGTAAAAATTATAAAACATTATAGGGATTAAACAAATGTCAAAATTGTACAATGGGCCAAAAAATTTGTTATAATATCATCACAATTAACATACAGTCAGGAAAGGTCGAAATACTTTCTTAAAATTTGACTTTGGTAAAAAAAATCAAAAAAATCGTGAATCTAAAACTTAATTAATAACATTTGTGTTGTACACGGGTTCCATAAAGGTCTGGTTTACTATTGCCGTTACAATTCGCTTTAGACTCTGCCTACATAATTAGGTGTATTAGATTCTGTGGTACAGTTAAAAATATTATTTTATGAAATAAAGGATCCAGAAACAGAGGAGTGTATTACTTATTTCCGTATTTTTTAAAATGTTTCTAATGTCATTTTGTACCTTAGCTATTAATGTTACATTATACGAGATTACTACATAGAGACAAAGAGTCTGCAGTTTTTCTGAGGCTTTCCATTGTATCTCTTAATACGGTCATCTACCACAAGAATAACAAGAGAGAAGCTAAATGAGAAATTTAACTGGAGGAATAATGCTCTACTTCTTTAATGCTTTCTCGTGCATTTTTTAAAGGACATTTAATTACTTTTTGGTGGTATTGATGGCATATTGTTAAGTGGGGAAATTATTCACTTAAAACCAATTACTAATGTTTTCATAGTAATGCTGAATCTACAACAATCTATTTTTATGGTGTTGGCAGTCAGCCCTAGTATATATTTGTTTAAATTTTCTTTCCAGAATGGATGCGAAGAACAGATGGTGGAGAAACAGAATAGCAAACGAAAAACAATCAGCTATAACATGATAGTTTTATGATATCATAAACAACAATGCAGGGTTTGTGAAGCAATGCTTGCTGATGAATAAAACTTTGGAAGACTCGGAATAATTTGTTTACAATGAGCAAAGGAAAAAGAAAAACACTTAATTTTATCCATAATTCAATGTGTTGACGTGACTGTATTGATCAGAAAAAAGGTAGAATAAAAAAAACCTTTTGTCACTAGAATGCAAATTTTATTGTATTACACAATGCATTTCGAACCCTGTGGATCCATCTTCAGGTGTCTATTGTATTTTTATTGGTTTTTAATTTTTCCTTAAGCAAGTTTCGTGCCTAGCCAAGTTTATTCCTATGCTGAAAAACGATTCGAAGTAAGTGTCGTGAACACGTTTTATCATGAGAGATAAGGAGTACATATTAAAACATTGATTACTTAGCATCTCGTCAGTTCTGTTAAGTTTTCCACAGTATTTTAATATTTACTCATTTTCTCTCATGATAAAACGTGTTCACGACACTTACTTCAAATCGTTTTTCAGCAGAGTAGTAAACTTTGCTAGTCACGAATCTCGCTTAAGAAAAAATTTAAAACCAATGTAAATACAATAGATAGCTGAAGATGGATCAACAGCGTCCGATGTGCATTGTGTAATGCAATAAACTTTGCATTCTAGTGACTGAAGGCTGTTTTTTATTGTACCTTTTGTATCTAAAAAAAGATAGATGTTTTAGTACACACAACGTTAGTAAAATACAAGTTACCCTAAGTTAATTAACTGTCTCCTGGTTGTCGAAAGGGCTGAGTTTGCTAAATTGGCACAGGATATAAGTGCGTAGTAAGTTAAAATGCTGGTTGGAAAGAATTATATGCATAATATTTAAATGCTACGCGACATGTGCAAAAAAAGTTTTGTATAATTTTAAGATGCTTACAAACCTACAGATTTGAACATGTTTTCCTGTGTTACACAATGATACGTTTCCGACTTGTCCATGAATCCCGTTATTGTTGGAGCAACTTCAGGCGAGCTAAATCCAACTACAATCACATGAATTTTCTCAAATATAACATCGATTCTTGGTTGGTATTGTGATCGTCTTGAGTTATTTTCCCTACGTCATTAACTCATTGGTCAGTACATTAATTAAAATACGAGTGACCAAAATGAAAAGATTCGAGCGCTCTATATATCCAGAATGCCACGACTTTCATATGTTGTTATATGAATGCGAGAGCAAGATTCGAACAGGGCCCTCTGAGTACCGGATGAAGTATATAAATCACTGTGCTCTGTATTTCAATAACTGTTTAATATCGTGCTGTTGGAGAATTAATTTTAGTATTAGCAAGTATTCAAATTTTTCCTCACGTGTACAATCGAGCTGTTTTTCCTATACACAGCTGGGAAGCGTAAGGTATTTACTGCATATTCGTTTCCATAGAGGTAATAATTTACCCGAACCTTTGTCATCCATTATTTCAGGTTTTAAAATATTTCGCTGGTTGTTTACGGTTTTGATCTTCGCCGGTCTCGAGGTGTTCTTGAGGTGTTGTGGTCGATAGCCTGTGGTTGCGTGTGCGAGAATCTCGCCGGCTTAGGCAGTGAGGGGCTTCACCAAGTGGTCGGCCTGCTTTGTGTGTATCTGCGTTTGTGCACAGGCCCCCTACCTGCTGCTAGACAACGACTGGTGCCATCTTTCACAAGAACAAATTGCGTTTACACTGGCTCCGGTCACGTATAAAAATCGATATTACGTTATAGCAACTGGATAACTCTGTGAGTAATGGAGCTGCCTCGACGATCTTAGTTCACATCCCAAACAACTGAGTACTGAACCTTCGAAATGACTCATCAGTCCAAATTAGCTTGCTAGGTGATGATACACACGAAAATTAAATTGCCATAACAACACCTCCAACAGAGAACCGAGGCCCTGATTCGGACTGTGAAATTTTAAATCAATCCTCACCAAATTGGTCGAAACAACTTGTTTGAAAATAATCGTTACTCAACCCTACTTTCAATACTTCTTCAAGTTCGCGAGTTTTATCGCTTTCTTCATGTCTTGTATATAATAACCAGCTCCGCACCATGTCTGGGGTGTTGTTATTTTTATAAGACGAGTATCTTTTCTCGCTAGAATGAAGAAACTATCAGGTCACCAGGACATTTTTAAACAGTCTTTTATAAACAAGGGTAACTGGTAAGCAATCCAACAACGTCTGTTAGTGGAAGATTTCTAACACACCAGTGCTATCCTGCACGAAAACGTTCTGAGCAACAATATCAGCCAGCGATAACGATTGTTTCTAGTCGTAAATCTTGTATTTAGTCGAGGGCGTGATGATGAGATGTACCTGGGAAGTGGGTTACTAAATCTTAGTCAGACGATTGTTTCAATATGGTGGAATAATATAGGACAAATATTTTTGTATCAAATGCAGAAATTGTAAGGTTGCAAAGAAGTTGTTTGTGTAAATCGTCATAGAACACAATCAATAGCTGATTGGTGAATGAGCTGTGTTAGGGGTCACTGGAAGGTAGAAGGTGTGCGAAGAGAATGCTGAGAGTGTATAAAATGTTGGCAATTAAGATTGGTTGCATATTGGTAGAAGAGTTAGAAGGTCGCGGAAGAGAAGAGGAAATTGACGTATGGGAATGGCATTTATACAATTTCTAGAATTTGTGAAGCGATTGTTTTTGTGATGATACGTCTTTTAGAAGATGTGCTGAGGGATCTTTATGACGTAGCAAGTTCTTTGCAGTTCAGCAGCTTACAACAGCACTTGTTACATACACTTATTTTTGCGATATTTTACAACTACAGCTGATTAAAAATTTCTTTTTGCAGTAAAAGTCATAGTGAGCGAATACTAAAGCACACCTCATCACACTCACCAACGATGCGACAGGAGGAAGATTATCTGCACGTATTTTTCCTTCATTTTGGCATTTTACTGCAGCTGGAAAATAATTAGATATTTATTTACATTCTAAGTCAATAATAAGGTAAAATTTTTGATTGTTAGGGTGTCAGAGCAAAATTAATATCTTGTAATAAAGACTGTAGTATTTAACTGTGTATCACTAACACTCCTAATATTACAGAGTTTTTTAATTTTAAAGTAACCATAGTTGGAAGAAATTAGGATGTTGATGCAACTTATCAGAATACTACGTATGACTCATTGTTCAAAGAAAGGTCAACAGAAGGTTTTTGTTTTTGTTTTAAATTTATTCGTGCCAATCTATATACTTCTATTATCGGTCTGTAAGCTGGGCTGCGTGAGTCTATCGTTTTGTCTATAGTACATAATCAATTTTGATGATGCAGTTATAGTTTAAAAGCTTATGGTCTAAGACCTGAAAAAATAATTCCTTCTCAACGAAAACAAATAGGTATCACAGATCCCACTACATTTCAGATGAACACTCTTTTATGTGATACCCACCAAAGATCACGCTACAATACGGGTAAACGTTATATTCTTTGGATTCTGTTAATAATGTTTTTTTACTTCGTAACTTTTGTTATTTATTTTTTAGTTTTCTGAAATACAGTATGTTAGAATACGAAGAAAACCGGTAAATTAAAAATTATCTCTTTAATAAACGCAACGGAATTGTGTAATTTTATTTTCAGTAAAGATTCTACATTACGAAAGTTTATGCTATTCTTCTAGAAGACAAACAAAAGTGCAAAAGCATTACTGCACACAGAAAAGACCACGTGTGCGATGCAGCGGGAAAATGCTAGTAAATAGATAGATTGTAAAACTCTGCTTGTCCTTTCTTGAATTACCAGCACTAATAAGTTGCAGACAACAGTATAGTTTTATCCAGATGCTGTTATTTCAAAATAAAGCGCAGTGTGAAATTATTTCCTTCCTCTATGAATACGCACCCTTTGTACTGTTACATTAAATTACTGTTTATTTCTTAGGCCAGCTGACGTTAAAGCGAGTGTGGCTGCTCTGCGAGTTTAATATATGTCGCTTAAGCTGTTACACAGCATCTGAATCCTTCTTAGCGAACTAATAAATTTGCGAAGAGGTTTTTTCGTGTTACTGCTATACTGAAACATACAAATTCCATTCCAGCTTTCATCTTTCTAGTGGAGTGTGAAATTGGACCTAAGCCGATTTTCGATGCTGGAGAACTTTTGTCGTTCCATTGGTAGCTTTTATTTTTATCATTTTGCATGGCGTTAACATTTATTTTTTTATTTTTTATTCGCCGTTGAAGTGGTACTTTTACATGGTGGCGTATTTTTGAAGAGGATTTGCTATACTTTTACGGATGTTTCGTTTTTATTGTAGTCAAGAGATGTGATTAAAACACAGAGCTGGAGCAGATATGAAAAACAGAGCCAGAAAAATCCGCTTATCGTTGTGACCTTTTAGCTTCGTGAGGAAAACAAGGGACTTTCGAGCGCAAAGAATTATCAGTACTATACAGCTGTAATCACCTTCACTTATGAGCTTGTGTTTCAGTGCCCACATATTTATGATATCAGACGTTGATATTATCACTTTTCTGATGAAATTAGTTAATACAAACTCCGTTTTATTTGTTCGAATAAAGAACGCTCAGTATTATTTACAGTAATACCATAAACAAGACGACCCGTGCGAAAATTTCGCGGATAAAATGCAATGAATAGTGAGGTTGAATATGATGTAACCAAAGCTGGGTCATTATTCTTCATACTCCAACTTCATTTATCGATTTTGGTTAAAAATCCAGGAAAATAAATGGTTCGACACACAAAAAACGAATTTTAGAAAAATTAACATTTTTGCCATTTAAAGATCGAATTACAAAAGATTCCTTTCTTAAAATGTAGTGATACCACGACGGAGACCTTAGTCTTTAATATGGTATCTCATTTATCTATATCGGTTAGATACCAAGGGAGTTAAATAGCTCGTGACACAAAAATGCGTTGTAGAACCATTTATACTTTTTCCCTTTAAGGGTTGAATTCAAAAAAATTCTTTCTTAAAATATGATTTCACCAAAGCTGAGACATTATTCCTCATAATCTTAATTGATTTATCGATTTTTGATAGATATCCAGGGAGATATGTGGCTCGAGACACAAAAAACGCATTTTAGGAAAATTGACATTTTTGCGCTTTAATGGTTGAATTACGAAAAATTCCTTTCTCAAAATATAATGTTACCACGGCAGAGACATCATTCTTAAATATGATACCTCATTTATCTATGTCGGTTAAATATTAAGAGAGATAAATCGCTCGTGACACAAAAATGCGTTATAGAAAAATTTATACTTTTTCCCTTTAAGGGTTGAATTCCAAAAACATTCTTTCCTAAAATATGATGTCACAGAGCTGAGACATTACTCCTTAGAATCCTACTTCATTTATCGATTTTTGTTTGATATCCAGGGAGATAAATGACTCGAGATACAAAAAACGCATTTTAAAAAAATTGACATTTCTGCCCTTAAAGGGTCGAATTACGAAAAATTCCTTTACTAAAATATAATGTTACCACGGCGGAGACCTTAGTCTTTAATTTGATACCTCATTTATCTATATCGGTTAGATATTAAGGGAGATAAATCGCTCGTGACACAAAAACGAATTGCAAAAATATTAATTCTTTCGCCCTTTAAGGGTCAAATTCCGAAAAATTTCTGTCTTAATCTTTAAAATGATATTTCATAAAACGATTTGGGATAGGTATCCAGGGAGATAAATGACTCGTAACACAGAAAACAGCATTTTAGAAATATTGACGTTTTTGCCCTTTAAGGGTCGAATTCCGAAAACTTCATTTCTTAAAATATGATGTGACCAAAGTGAAGACCATAAGATTTAAAATGACACCTCATTCATTGATTTCGGTTAAGTATGAAGGAAGATACAGGCTTGTGACAAAAAAAAATACCTTATAGTAATAATATATATGATGATTAAGGTTTTTTTTTGTATGTGTTCTATTTTTCATAATATTATTTTAAAGAAATAAAGAAAAACTCTAGTGAATTAGATGCCTGCCATGTGTATGTCTACGTGCATTTAGGCTTTACGCATCGTCGACGTTGAGGTCATTAGAGGCGTGAAGCACTGGGGCAAGGAACGTCAAGGAATTCGGCCATTATATTTTGAAGAAACCAACCCGGCATTCGCCTGGAATGATTTCGGGAAACGATGGAAAACCAAAATCTGGATGGTCGGACGGGGATTAGAACCAGCGTCCTCCAGAATGAGATGCCACAATGTCACCGCTCACCAGCCACGTACCTCTTGCCGAATTTATCGGTTTAGCTAAAGTAGAGAATTTTTAGTGCAGTTTAGGATATAAATTAAAGATGGAGAGAAATTCAAATCTACCAGTATACGATGCAGTGATAGATTTTTACCAGAAATATCAGGGAATATGTATTTATATATTTTGTATAAGAAGAAACACAACATAACAATATGAATGAAATGTAAAATTTCCGGGTATAAACTATGAGAAAACAGCAATAAATGTTCCTAAGTTAAACATATTTTTCTTAATTATATATTTCGTTAGATTATACCTATGCTTATTTTGAGAGTTCCTATGAAATCATAGAGTTTTATTCAGTTGTTTTTCACTGCAAATGCTTAGACTGCCATTTGTTTCAAAAAAGAGAATATGAATGTTTTATTTGTGATTGCAGGAGAGATATTATGGCGTCACTGTTTCATCAAAGAGATTGCAGCCTGCAGCAACGAGTTTAAAGTGGAGGTTTCATTCGTCGCTAGCTCGCAGAACACGTTATGTACAGCGAATCAATGCGAATTAGAGAAAAAAAATTAGTTAAAATTACGTCTTATAAGTTTCTTTGTCAATTGATGGAAACAAAAATAGTTTCAGATGGCGGTTAACCAACACTACGCTTCATTTGTATCCTAAAATAGTGTCCGGAAGAGTATTTTGTTCATGGTTGTGTCAGATTTACTATTTAATTATTATGATTAATCACTTTTCAATTTGGAACATAATTCTACAGTACTTTAAATTAATTTTAATCTTTGCATCTTGGTACATCATTATTCTTCCAAAAAATATTATGTTGAGGATGAAAGAAAGAAATAATTGTAATACAGTTCCAACCCATTGACAATAGTCATTTACGAGTTTATTATGTATGCGAAATCATGAGAATTTCGAGTGCTAAGTAACTGGTATCTAAGGTAAGAGGGGGGGGGCAGGTGAGGGGAGGGGTGATGAGGGGATGGATAAGGGGAAACGTTCTGCAATAGAGGAGCTTTCTCTTAAAACCGAGGTTTTCGATGATAACTATCCGACAGTACAAATTGGAATGAACAACTTTTTGATATAATACCACTGAAATATCTTACTTTATACAAGATTTATTTAGAAACATTATATTTGCATATTAATTCGTATGGTCGTTTTTGTTATCGAAATATATGGGTACGTTTTTACTGTTTTCATCTTCATGTTGTTTTATAATGTATTAATATGAAAAATTTATATACACTTACGTATTAGTGTGCAAACTCAAGAGAAATTTTAAATGATTTTCATGAACTGCTATCTGAAGATCCTTGTTTTGGGCCTATTAATAATTAAAAGTTTAAATAGGAATAATGGCAGCAACGTGCAGCAAATAAATATGAGTTTATTAGTAACAATCTGGCAGCATGTAGGCATGAATTGTTATTATGTCTAATGGAACATGTGGCCTCAAACTCTTAAAGTGCAACAAATGAGATAATGAATATCCAATTGGACCGAAATGTCATATTTGTTGATTTATACACATGAATGTATTTCTATAACAAGTTTTTTTTTTTTTTCTCATGCCATAGTTTACATATAAGCAGTTTAAACTTTTTTGTCATAAACACTGTTCCTGTATCAATGATTCACACTCAATTCTATATTCGTGCAAGGACATGTAAAATCCAAATTGAATTCTGTAGTTCATAGAAAACCAGAAGGCTATAGTTACCTGCAGTATATTGCACAAGTGGCATGCGAAATATATAACATCTTATAATACAGTTTAGTGCTTTGTGAATTAATAAAGAATTATCTGTCAGCAGAAAGAACCTAAACGATTCTATCAAATGTCATCATACATCTGGAAAACTTGTTTCTGAGTTATAGTGCAGGTACAATTGGTCAGATATTGAAACTATTGCATTCTGTGTTCCCTAAATCAGAATGCGGTTCTTTTTTAATTCAGTTGGTATTTTGGTGATTCTTGTTTTCAATGTTGTTAACTGCAAATCCGCTGAAACATTTTGGCGAACAATAGGACTCACTTGCTAACAATATGCCACGTCATCTACGATGAAGTTTCAGTATACTTACTTCGACGTGAGTTCATCCTATTTATCCCGCTCAGCGAGTACACGTCGTTGCTCTCAAATACTTCTACTCCTGCAATGAGCCCACTAGATCCTTCACCTGTGGGATGGGACCATTCAAGAACCTTAGAGTATGCATTGTTACCGCTGAGAACATTCGAGCTGAGCATAATTAGGACGGGATGTGATATGCCATGAATATTAAAAATCTTTTGAGCGAATTGAGCGTTAGATGGACATTTAAACCGGGTATTGGTCGTTACTGAAAATATTTGAGTCACAAAAACTCTTTGAGATTATAAAACAAGTTTTTCCAAACACTCGTTGAAATAAACTCCTGTGGTGCTGACGCGTCTCTGAATACAGTCACTACATTTTATAATCATTATAAAAAAAATCATTTCCATGAACATGGTCACTAAATGGAAGTTTGTTCAAAAGACGAAAAGAACGGGATAGTTTTAACAATTTCGTAGTTAAGGACTAATAATTCTGAAAAAAAAAAAAACGTGTAAGAAAACTTAATACATTACAACTTTTTTTTGTAGTAACAGAAATATAAACCATTTTAATTTTTTATATCTACTTTCTTTCGCCTCGATATTTAAAGGTAAAAATAATGCTGAAAAATGAGTTGTAATGTTTTTGCAAAAAAACACCTAGGTTTAAAAATGAAATAATATCCAAAAATGTTTATTTATCTGTTACTTCTATGTGAAAGAGGACGGTAAATGCAGAAAACAATGAGTTAGAATGTTTTGTTCTTTTTTGGAATTTACTAACAATGCCTAATTTCAGATAGAAATAATATTTAAAAAATCGTTTACTTATCAGTTATTTCTAAGTTAATGAGTACTGTATTGCAGATCCTGCTTTTATGGTTTCATGATAAGAGAAACGAAACTGCATCCGTATAGGAGCCTTGCCAATGCTACCTCAAAGTCTCAACTGCCAAACTAAAAACAGTAGTTAACAATTGTGATGACGCATTGTGTTAGAGCCAGCATAATTATTATCCAAAACTGTGTGTGGACTTTAAGTATATTTATATTTGATCATATAATCATTTACACAATTACATACATAATCATTCAGCTCTCACAATGAAGAGAAAACATTCTCATCTCCTGAAATAAATTTATTAGCACAACTTTCATTTTACTTCGTGGAAATCAAGAAAATAAGCATGACTGTTTTCCTGCAAAAAAAAATCTTCGTCAGTTTTAAATCACAAGGCAGCTGGAGAATGAATTGTAGCGCATGAGCGTGAACTGAATGTTTTATCCACGGGTGGTGTATGCTGATGATACACATCGGCACCACGGTGGTGTCGGCATTGTTCGTTTGGACTCTTGAAGGCAACCACTGTGGAGGTCATCGACCGATACAGCCGGCGGAGTTCTTGCCCTCCAGTTCGGAGGGAGGCACAACGTCCTCATAAGGCTCGATCGCCAACAGCCGCATCTCCTCTTTCACCTGAAACAAAATATTCAACAGCATCAACATGTGTTGCGCAGTAAACATGAAGCAATATTCAATTGTTAACCCGGTTTAGGCATTTATGATGTAGTATTTCTACTTTCGAAGCATTATGTTAGTTCCCTTGTTATTCTCTTTACTTCAACCAAAATCTCCATAATTTATAATGATGAGGATATTATTTCATTTTTAAACCTAGGTGTTTTTTTGCAAAAACATTACAACTCATTTTTCAGCATTACTTTAACTAGACCCCTACAGCGCGTAGCCCCGGACATTTAAAGTTCTAACAGACCAAATACGTAGCGTCGGTAAAACTTTATTGTAAATATGTACCCTGTAGTGTAAAGACAATTAAAGTTAGCTTGGGCGCCCGATGAGTTCTACTCTAGTGTGTGTTTTGTTCCTGGTAAAATTTTTTCGTCGCTCTTCTCAAAATTCGTTGGAGATTATTGAATATGATGTGTCAAATAAACGCATAGTAACGCGTGCTCGAAAATTCCAAAAGGGTGAGATTCTTACATCTTCAGCATATAAAAAACGTGAAGAGGGCGGGTAAAAAAGTAAAGGTAGTAAAAAGAGCAAAGGGAAAAAATGAAAGGTAAAGGCACTGTACAGACCTCGAATACAAAGAAAAA
Organism: Vandiemenella viatica; assembly: GCA_031002005.1. NCBI lineage: Eukaryota > Metazoa > Arthropoda > Insecta > Orthoptera > Morabidae > Vandiemenella > Vandiemenella viatica. The sequence continues at coordinate 157,699,715 of CM061919.1, read as the reverse complement.
TATTAATATTCTTTCCGAAGCAAATCAAGTTAAACAGACGGAATGCATCGAACGTGGAGATATTTTTGAAGAAGATGGATTCAGTGCTATGAAGCAAAGACAGGGTCCACGAAGATTGTGTGTATTTAGATTTTTCAGATATCCATTATTATTGTGATGTTACCATGGTCAAGAAACGATAAAGCCTCCATTTATTAACGTGTCCGGGGCTACCCGACAGCTTTTGTGTTGCCAAAAAATTAATGCGAAAATGTTTTCAATTTAATTCGTTGAAAAATGTAATTATTACTAACTTCTAAATAATGTGACTGGAGAAGTTCCCTATTTAATTTTAAGATTAAAATAAAGACAGAAAATGTGTTCATTTATGTTTATTTACAGTTAATTTTAAGTGTCCGGGGCTATCCTAGCGAGGAAACATGAAACGATTTTTTGGCAACATAAATAACAAAGCAGAGAGAAAATAATCCATTCTTCACCAAAGTTGAAGGTTGCGATGAATTTTCAACACATGATACGAACAGAAACATACTATTTTCCTATTTAAAACATTATTCATATAGAGAGGACTGCGGCATTTGGCAAGGAAGGTGAGCACACACCAAAGCTTACCTCATGTCTGGCTAAAAAATAATGAGAACAGGGTGGGGTTTGTAGAGATAGTGAATAGAAGATGCGAAATATCGATAATTCACAACAATTCAATCTAGATATATCGATAGTTTGCAGCAATTCACCACAATAACATCTACTACTCCCACTATCTCTATCACCCTCGTGCTCCATTTCGAGATATCGATAGTTTGCAGCAATTCACCTCCATCACTTCTAGCATCGCCACCCTGTTCTCCAAAGCTTAGCCAGTCATGAGGTAAACTTTGGTGTAAGCACACCTCCCTTGTCAAATGACCCAATTGTCCCTTCATTTAAACCGAAATAGTGTACGATTGTATTGGTCTCGCGTTGTCTATTAATCGCAGCCTTCAACTTTAAAGAGAGATGGATTATTTTCCCAATCCTCATTTATTTTAACTCAATAATTTAATTTTATAAGTGGATAAATCTGTTTGTTACTGCTTCACTCTTATCAGTTGGAAATTTAACATTTATTCATATTGTATTATTTCTATATTTGATAAACTTGTTTAGCAGGGTTAATAGTACTCGGAAAACAGAATACGGGTGAAGAGATTTCTGGGAGTGTTTAAGTGGCACGTTGGCAATTAGTCTTTGATTGTAATCGGTAGAAGCATTAGGAGTAGTGCATGCCAAGAATTAGTTGATTAAGATTTCAAGAATAAGAGAGAACTGTATATTTTATTTTTTAAGGTAAGCAAGCCAGGGATTGAAATAAATTACAGAGAGAAATGACGAACAATTTACCGGAAACATAGAAGGAATTTAAAATTCTTCTTCACATACAAGGATTAGATCTGTTGACCTGTTCAGGCTTCAGGGACTCTTCCCATAACTTCCATTTGTCTATCCCTATACTTCTCTACCTTTCGGTCTATATTGGTTTACTACTTTTGGTAATAATGCATTGCCCATTCTATAGAGATTAAATAATTAAAATTCCTAAAGGGAAGAATTGGATGGTTGGTGCTAATACATTTAAATAATTTTAATATTTTTTTTTAAAAAAGAAGAAAACTATGAAACAGTAAACAGGTGTGTAGGTAAATTGTTACAGGGTAATAAACTCCATCGCATTTAAATTAAATTCATTTGATTCATGCTTATTATAAAAACTTTTAGCATTTTTTCTAACGTATTTTTATAACTTCTCTATACTAGCTTCATGTAGTATTTAAATTTTAAAGAGGACGCCTGCGTTATGTGATGTAACAAGACATTTTTGAAGCCATAATTAGGAACATTAAGAAGTAATATTAATTAGGATAAGGATAGGATTAAGTAATTCCAATTAGTTAGCGAGAGTGAGGCGAAGAGCTTCTTTCTTATTCTAAGATTTTTCAAGTGGTTGCAGATACTGTCATGGCGGCTAAGCCATGCAGGAAAAAATTCCGACACCTTGCTTCCGCCCAGAGTTTGGCGGGGATAGGATGGTATTGTAGCCACCCACAAACACAAAAGTTACCTCTCGGGTGGGGTAGGATCGGTGGAACTCTGTGTTCCCTCCCCATTTGACAGAGATGGTCCTCCCACCAACGGGGAAGTAAGAATCCAATGTTGGCAGTACTCCCCCCAGAAGAAGATGAGCCCACCCGAATACCGTTATGGGGATATTATACAAGGCCTCACAATGGGACCAGAGGCCCTCAGTCTTGGTCAGTTCTGCTAGATGTGTTGTTCAATCTGTGCTCAGTTGGCGATGTGATCGAAGTGATGACTGTCTGCGCCGCCGGCCTGCCAATATGATGTAAGACAAATTTTCTCTCTCTCTGTGTACTGTAGGCTCACTCTCGCTACAAGTTATGGTGTAAGAAACATAGAACTTTTAAGGGAAAGTGTTGATTTCCATGTGTTAAATATCAGGAGAACTATAGGGACTTGCCTAATCGTGTTCCTATTTCAATTATAGACCTATGTATGAATGTGAATGATCAAAATACAAATTTACTTTTGTGAGATTCAAAATTATCCACATACTTTATTTCTTTGTGGCTTTCTCCCCCCGACCCCGTCACCAGGTGATAATGATGAAATGAATGCAAGTTAATCTTCGGCTAAGAGGTCCGATACTAAATAATTAATAAAATAGCCGGAAATTAATTAGAAGGACGGGTGGAAACGTCATAGTTACCATGTATTGTAACATAAGCAGCCTCTGTCACACGCATCTAAAAACATTGATGGATTTTGACACTAAACACCAAACAACGGATTATGTTGTTCATTGTAAAATATTAACACTCTTTTGTAATAAATAAATATAGTCAGGGTTGAGTGACTGTACGGTTACAAAATGCTTGTTCACTTTGTGCAATCTGCGAAAAACGATTTCGAATTTAATGTGTGTTCAGTAAGGTGTTGGGCCATTTGGTGTTGCAGACTATAACTGTGGCCAGAAATATTGGCGGGCGGCTTCGAACGCGCCGTTACCATATCGTGCACTTAACAGTTAAATTCACCATTTAGTTACTAATATTAGTTCATGCGTCGATGCTCGTACTAGGCAATACGGGATACTCAGCGTCGCCATTTTCTAGTGTTAGAGAGAGAGCGCTATGCGCGAATGTTCCGAAGTGCGGCAACAGCGCGATTGACTCGCCAGCCAATATTTCACTCGCCGCAGCTTTTTATAGAAAAGTAGCGACTCACCTTCTCTACGCCCCGCATCACTCGCAGGATGTTCTTGCCCGCGAGTTTCTCCAGCTGCTCCATGGTCCAGCCACGAGTCCTGTGCAGCTCAGCCAGCAGATACGGGTATCTGGACACGTCCTCCAGACCGAGGGGCGTCCTGCTCACCAACAATAACATAGACATTATTTCTAAAATTTGTGATTAGCCATCTTTCTTCTTTCATATTCAACCAAAGTCAATAAAATGATTTCTCCGCTTTGGTAAAATCGTAAATTAAGACAGTAATTTTTAGAAATTCAAGCGGTAAATAGCAAAATTATGAACAATCAATGTCACGGGTATGCGATAGTTCAGTGTCAAGCTGCTAGGCTACGCTGGCGTCGATAAAGAGTCATCGCATTACCACTAGATAGCAGCACCACGTATAACAGAGATATTGATAAACTGCGTGTGTTTTCTAGAATAAGGGGCTCTTAGAAAACATTTCGTAATTTCTAGTTGTTTCGTAAGACGTTGTAAGTGTTTTTATAGGTACCAGTGTAAATATGAAACCGGAATTTGCTAATAGATGGCTCTAGCTATCAATCCAGTTAGCATTAGATTGCATCATTGTCACCATTTTCTTTTTTTGACATCTGACAGCCATTTTCAACCCACAACAATACATGTTTCATACGACAGTGTAGTTTTCAATAATGTTGAACATGAGTTTTAAGCCTCCAAACTACGATTTGCGGTCATCACTGATTTTCTGTTACCATTTAAAGAAAAATGCTGCAGAATGGCATCAAATGCTTGTCGAAGCTAACAGTGAGCGTGCTATCGGTAAATCGCAGTGTTTTGTGTGGTTTAAAAAATTCAAAAGTGGTGATTTTGACGTGAGAAACGAAGACAGTGGAAGACCTCCAAAGAAGTTTGACGACAGAGAATTTCAAGCATTGTTGGATGAGGATGATGCAAAAATGCAAGAACATCTCACAGGCCAATTAAATGTAACACGGAAGCTGTCTCCACACGTTTAAAAGCGATGGGAAAGATCCAGAAAATAGATTCCACATGAACTGACTGACAGACAGCATGAAAAACGAAAAACCACTTGTGAAATGCTGACCGAGCGTGGCGGTGTAACGGTTAGCGTTCTCGCCTCGCATTCGGGAGGACGGCGGTTCGAATCCCCGTCCGGGCATCCAGATTTGGGTTTTCCATGGTTTCCAAAATCACTCCAGGCAAATGCCGGGATGCTTCCTTCAAAAGGCCATGGCCGAATTCCTTCCCATTCCTTGCCCCCATCCTTGCCCCCCATCCTTTCCCGTCTCTAAAGACCTTTCTGTTGAGAGACGTAAAGCAGTTAAAAAAAAAAAGTGAAATGCTGCTCGCCAGGTATAAAAGAAAGTCATTTCTCGATAGAATTGTGACAGGTGATGAAAAGTGGATACTTTTCAAGAAACCTTAGCGTAAACGATCATGGTTAGTTCCAGCAGAACCGTCAACATCAACATCAAGGCCAAATCACTGTGGGAGGAAGACAATGATCTGTGTTTGGTGAGATCAAAATGGTGTGATCTATTACGTGCTACTTAAAACCTGGTGAAACTGTTAACACTGAACTTTATCGATAGTAAATGATCAACCTGAATCAAGAATTGCAGGAAAAACGACCATAACACCAGAAAAGGCAACACAAAGCGATTTTGCTCCATGACAACGCACCATCGCATACAGCAAAACCGGTCAAGGAAATGATTGAAGCGCTTAGTTGGGAGATACTGATGCATCAGTATCTCCCAACTGAGCAGTGCTTCACTTCTTATGAAAATGTATGAAAATGGCTCAATGACTGGTTTGCGTCAATAGAGAAAATTTTTTTTTGGCGTGGCATTCATAAATTTCCAGAGAGATTGGAAAAATGTGTATCTAACAATGGACAATATTTCAAATAAGGTACTTTGTATCATTTTTATACAATAAAGGTCTAATTTTTATGAAAAAATTCCAGTTTCATATTTACACAACTTACATGCTTCAGTTCGCAAATAAACAATTGCTTCAAATCAGCTGGTTCTTATTCCATTCGAGTTCAAACCACAAACCTCGTTATTCATTGTATACTGGCGAAATTTTCGCACTTCAAACATATTGTCTGTTTAATGCAACAGTAATAAAACGAGAAAAAGTTTGTTTGCGGTTTGCAATTGTGAAAATTAGTTCTGGCTCTCATTATGCGATAGAAATTTGTTGTTTGTGATATAATAAATACTGAACGTGATTTCCAAAATAATGCACGTTGTTCACACTTTAAGCAAAATTAATTGATATCATGCTTGTTTTGATACATAAGAGAAATTAAAGTAAATTAATTTTCCCTGAAAGTAATAGTACAATAATATTTTGTACGTTATATTCTGAAAGATAACTACTATATGTAAATTGTACTAAAATCTATTAGGTTCAAGAAGTGTAAATCAAAATGAGAAACTGCAAAATGTTTTTTATTATCTGCACATTTCAGAAACATCAAAACTTTAAATATAAATTCATGAAGATAATAAAAGTATTAAAAAATAATTTAAATGAAATTTTGTGACTTTTAAGGACATAAATGTTGTTCTTTCAGTTAGTTTGAAAATAAATTAATACTTTGCTCTGCCAAAAATAATACATACTTTGAGAATAAAAACATTCCAGTTCCTCCATTACACTCAATGAAATTAATTTAAAGTTTCAGGTGTGCAGTATTTGACTGCAGGTACAGTATAATCTACTTTTTTTAACAATCACTAGAAATACAGTACGGTACGTCTAACTTGAAAGTAAACGATTTCATCTTGCAGGTATTCTTTGCAATGTATGTTTTGTCAGTGTGTTCTATCAATTTCTTCTTCTTTTTATCGATTAGGCCTACTAGGACCACGTGCCAATTTCAATTCTTTATCCTTTGTTGTTGTTTTTTCTTCCACTGAATCCAATATTCCTTCATCATTTCACCACTTTTCCTCTTTTTCTCCTCAAACAACTTTGTATCGAATTTCTTTCCTCATCTGCCTTGGAATACTTCTACACTTAATACCTTCTTTCTAAAGATCTCTCTTTCCATAATTTCCTCTTCTCTTATTTTATTTCTTTCCAAATCTTTCTTAACCTCTTGAATCCATCTGGTTGTTGATTTTTTTTTTTTACAGAGGCAATTGGATGTTTTTTCGTTAATGTTATGTTTTCTATGTTCTGGTGTATTTCCTTATTACTTCTTAATACCTGTAGTTCTGTTGTTTTAACTGGGCCCAACATTTTTCTCATGATTCTTCTTTCTGGTAATTCAAATTTATCCAATTTATTGTTAAACACTAGGCATTCACTAGCATCTAGACATTCTGGTTTCACGACCGAGTTATAGTGCCTTATTTTAAGATTTTTAGACAAACAATTTTTGTTATAATTTTTTTTTAATGATACCATACGCTCTTTCCATCCTGTGAATTGTATCTTCTATCACGAATCTAATCCACTTTCTTGAGAAATGGTTGTATATGATATTTAACACCAAATTATAAAAGTGTTGTTGAATTCCCAGTGATGATGATTATCTCTATTGCCTGGTGACCCAGGCTTGGGGGTTGCTTTGGAAGGAATTATTTCTCTATGGCAGGTTTCTTGGGAGATTTAACTGCGATGATTTCTCCTCTCCTTCCCCACTGACAGAGAAGCGTGTACTTTTTGCTGACTGTGATGTCCACATGTTCAGTATATTGTGTTAATGAATGAAACATTAAGAAAATGAGGTTGTGAATGCTTGTACCTACCAATTCAGGCCCACTCTTCTAAAAGACACCGAAGGGGCCGTCAAGGTTAACCTCCCCATCCGACGAACGAATCACAGTTAACAAGTATCGTATGTTCCAATGGCATATGCACTGTGCAGAGGTTTGGGATTTAACCCAGCACTTTTTTGGTGATTAAGGAGAATTCTGTATCACTACCTCACGTACCCTGCCGGACAAGTCTTGATGAACATTTTTTTCCACCACCAGCACACGAACTAGTTAACCGCGTGACAAATGTCAGACACCAACAAGGTGCTAAAACCAACTAAGCCAATGGGAGGGAAAATGGTAACAAGGCTATAGAAATACTTAGCTTCATAGTATAACTGATCCACCACCTCACCATGTGGCACGTGGCTTATTTCCCTGTTAATTTCAGCTGTTTTCGCTTAACAGACTATCCTTAGAATAATATACAAAATCATATTCAATCAAACTCTAGCTCGCTACAAATGTCTCATAAAACACAATTTCATTCAAAGTCTAGGTTTGAGGGCTGTTACACTACTATTTTTCGAAGTCTTAAAAGTAAAACAGTAGCTCTACCCTTGCCACTGTAAAAATAATTATTAACTAGAAAATCAGATTTCAGATTTATTACTAATTACTACATCCGTTGTCATTTTGCAATTGCACTACTACATGTTGTTTCAAGAAACGGCTACTTGTATGTCATTACAGGAGACCATTTGTCTTTATTTCAAGTTTAAAAATCAAGTTAATACTAAATCATTACTGTGAAGACATTGCTGAAAGTCATCTCTTAGAATTGAAGAGGATGTTATAGTAATACAAGAAAATGTTTAACATCCTAATGCCAACACGTTACTCTGGTATCGAATCAACTTTTACTGGGACATTTTAAGGTCTTTAAGCTTACAAATCATATTAATATACTGATAATAAATAATTGAAAAGAAAACATCCTAGTACCAACACTTTGGTATTGAGTCAAATTTTATTGGGATATTATTGTAATTGTTTTATTCCTTTAAAATCCTTTTTTAAACAATATGTCCTGTTAGAAACTGCAGTGCATGAGGGGGTTAACAGAGGGAGGGGAGACGGCTAGGTAGGGAGTGGAATAAGAGCATATCAAAACGGAAGTGCTTTCTTGTTTCACCGAGCCGTTGTTTCCTCTGCCTACCTGTTGATTCCGTCGTATCCAGCTCCAAGACCGACGTGATCGTCTCCGGCGACGTCACGGATGTGTGTCAGGTGACCTGCAAACAAAATATCACATAAATTTATCAAAGAAAAAAAATGTTAAATGCAAATTAACTAAATTTAAGTTCAGCAACATTTAATCCTATACATATTTTCCAGATATCATCCGAATGCGTATGACTCATCACATAAGTTGGACGAAAATAAGTAATATTCTTGTAAAGAAATATTGCATGATTATAATATAAAGTTTGGCGATAGAATGCGTTTTTATTAAAATCTACGAATATTAGACAAAATTACGCTGACCAGACACAACTGAACAATTGTCTTAGTAGAACTTTTGTAAGCAGTCCTGGAACTCGTTTACTGGTATCGCCTTTAGAGCGTTCATCGTATTAGTTTTGAGTGTTTCTTAATCGTCGAATACATGTATTTTGAGCGGCATTTTTAAAAATGCTGCACGAGGTTCGATGCATCCACTTTCGCGTTTGGCTTTACGCCTCGTCGACGTCGAGGTTATTAGAGGCGGGATGGAACTGGGGAATAGGAACGGGAAAGAATTCCGCCATGGCCTTTTGAAGGAAGAATCCCGGAATTCGCAGGGAGTGATTTGGGGAAACCATGGAAAACCCAAATCTGGATACCCGGATTTGAACCGACGTCCTCCCGAATGCTAGTCCAGAGTGTTATCAGCTCACCCACCACTCAGGGTAATTGTTTTACAAATGAGCGGTGTGGTCACGTGGGCTATATTTTATCGTGGAAGCTGTAACAGCTCTCAAACCTAAAATTAAATGTATTGGTATTTTATGAAGCAGTTATAGTAACCTAGAGTTTGGTTAAATATGATCTAGTAGGTTTGTTTTGCAATTAACTGTAAATCAGCTTATATAGACTTAGTTTTATGAAAAGAAATTATTTAGAGGTCATTTAATATGTTTAAGAACCGAATTATGCAAGTGAAGTGCTTAAATGTTTCTAATTCTAAGTATTACGATGTCTAAAGGACAATTTTCTACAGTTTAAAATGATTTCTCTGAATAATTTTGTGTTTAAGTATCTTTAATTTCCATTTCTGACCATTTTGTATTGATTGTAAATGATTATGTATTAATTCTGATTGTTTTTAATATGTTTCAATTGTTTAAGTATTGTTAATGTTCGAGAATTATCTAGCGTAAGCTTTTGAAGTGTTCTTGAAATTTCGGTGGAGTTTATATAAAGTGATCATCCAAGACAGGGAGTTAGTTTTTTCGGCAAAGTTTTCACCGACTAAATTATCTTTGGAAGGAGTGTTATATGCAATCGCTGAATTCATGTAAACAGAATCGTTGACGTCGTGTTTTCTTGGTTAATAAAGAAAACAAATGTTAAACTGAACTTTATGGTGGACTGAGTATTCATCTTATTAATTAAGCCACCAACAATCTTATAAAGCGTCTGTTGTCTCTGTCAATATTCTAGTTACCGTCCCAATCCTCACAATCAATTTGTCCTGCGTACTACTAAAATATCACCTTCAGCCTCGTCTGTGTCAACAGAACCAGGTATGCAGTCGACAAAGATATGGAGTCTGTAGAATTTGACTGACACTCCACTCACCCTTTCTCTATGATTTCAATCACTGTTGTGATCTATGGTTAACCTAGCAAGATAAAGATATGCTGAGGTCGATAACATGAAGTGTGACTGTGGAGAAGATTAGACTGTTCAACACATGTTCCAGTGTCGACTGTTTCCATCTTCCTGCAAGGTGTTTCTTTGTCGTCGGATCGGTGTGAGCTGCATTTTTTAAGCTTGAGAACAGCCAAAAGTCGTAGGGAGATACGTCGGGACTGCACGGATGCTGACGGAGATGTACGACTTGGTGCTTTGTCAAGTAATGCTCTCACAAAATATTGACGTCACTCTGTTGCAGGGAGAGCGGCGACGGCAGAACCAGCAGCGGCCTTCGGCGGTGCCGTCGAGACCACTGCACGCACCGGGCTGCGGCCCCCTGCCTGGTTGGCTCTCCACATTCGCTGAAGACAAATGGCTGCCTCTACTTTGGTTGTGTCCTACAAATATTGTACTCGACTTTAAACTAGAACCTGTAACTGCAGATCTGAAAATAAAATTTTGAAAGCCATTTTACGAGCGATTTATTAGTAACACTTATGATTCTGACCCACATAATTTAGCGGCATAGTGATCTATCTGCCGTTGCTAGCATAACTTAATATAACAGAGGCATTTGTTCCACCTGCGCCTTCAAACAAAACGTAATTTTCTATAGGAGGTGAATGTAATTCTGTTATAATGCCATCGTTTTTGCTTGTATTTCTTTTACTGTTATGGCAGAGCACACTGACGGATGGCTAGTAGGATTCTCTATGTTAACTTTAGACAGATTTGGAACTGGGTACAATATCCCAGCGTTTCCCAACCTGTGGTCCACGAAGAAGGGGCAGGTGGTCCACGGACAGAATATTTATAATGTAATGCTAACTGAATTAGAGAAATACCAACAAAGTAAAATTTGTTCACATAAAGTGTATACATATTCGTACTATATAAACTTAAAATTCAATTCTGTCGTCTTGCTTGATTCGATTTCGAATATCTCCTTCACTGACAAGTGAATATCCCTAATTATCTGAAGAATCATCAAAAGATGTCAAGCATTTTTCAGTAAATTATCTTAGGGGCGTCCATAAACTACGTGAGGTGAAATAGGGGGGGTCCGGCGAAATCTCACCAAATCTCAACAAGGGGGAGGGTGGGGGGGGCCAACGGAAAACTACCGTGAGATTTTGAAATTGGAATTGGACTGTAGACCTAAAAAAAAGTCTACAAATGGCGGGAAAGTCGACTTTAGGGGGTATTTCGTCGAAAATTGTGAGGTGTTACAGAGTTTGGAAGGGTGAGACCTAAAACAAAGGTCTCAAAAAGTGGCGAGAGCAATTTCTAGGGGGGGGGGGGTCTGAAAGACCAGATCTCACCAGAGGGGATGGAGGGGGGGGGGGCGGACCAGATTTCACGAAGTCTAACCAGAGGGGAGTAGGGGTCCGCAAATCCGGAAAAACACCTCACGTAATTTAATGATGCCCCCTTAGTAAGAAAGAATTTTAACTCCTTCAAAAAATAAAAATAAAACAGAAACCTCAAATTGAATTTGTTCTCTGACAGGAGTGACAAGCTCACTTATAGTGAGTAATCTATTCTATACTATTATAAACCTGCAAGCAAGCTGCGTGCGTCTCCTTATCTGAACGGGAAGTACGCAAAAACTGCCGCAGCAATTTGGGAGGTGTCTTTAAATTTTTAGAGTTAACGGCCCCATTTAAAATCTGCGTAAATACCTAATGACTTATATGTACCGGGGTATGGAAGGAATAATTGAGTACATTTCTAGACATAAAATTATGAGATACGTATCACACTGTAATTGAGATGTTTAGTCCCTGTAAAAAAAAAAAAAAAAAAAAAAAAAAAAACAACACTTAGAATTCTGTTTAATATTTTGACTTCGAATATTTTTGAATGCGGTAAATAAACGGATTACCTTAATCAGACGTAATAAGCATTACTAATACCATTGCTTAATTTGCTGTAAAAATGGAATGAGTGTGCATGTGGATGGAGCCGTAAAACTTTGCCCCTTCCAAGCGCAAGGTGTAAATGTGCCGTCAAGGGCTTGTTCATGTCGTCTTCCATCTTCCTAAATAAAACCTAAAAAAATTACACATTTGACAACACTGACACAGTTGCTTACTTACGCAAACAAGAAATCGTAGTCACACGGATGAAAAGAATTAGCCTCCTGTTTATGTATCCAATCTTTGAGCCTTACCCTACTTAGGAATATGCCCAAAGTGTGTATGCACCTTCATTTCCTGCAACATGGTTACAGTGCAATTGCAGAGTGTGATGTGGAACAGAAATTCACCATCATCATCATAATCAGTGTTCTGCACTAAGTTTTACTTAGTAGCTCTCTATGTTCTCCTGTCTTCTGCCCTCTTTTTTAGATCCATGCAATTTCCGTTTCTCTTGATCTCATCTATGATCTATTACCTCCTCCTTGCACGCATTCTCCTCCTACAAACTAATCTTTCCAAGGCGTCCCCCTTTTAAGGGGGTAGGTACAGGTAACACATACAAATATTTGTCGAATTTGAAATTTCGTTTCCTCCAAATATATTTAAATTTGAGGATTCAAATTTCGTAGCACCATAGAACTGTTATAGTTATTTATAAAAATTTATTTTTAAAATAAAAATATTATTTAACAGTATGTTAATGTACCATCCAAACTGACAGTTAAAAATATGTCATCATTTAGGTCTTTAATGATATATAGGATAATATTTGAAATTTTCTGGAATCTTTTTTTAATCCTGAAAACTAATATCTAGACAATTAGTTATACCAATACTATAACTAATTTAACTTTATATTTGTTGTTAATAAAAGAAATTCAAGAAATTAAAATTCTTGATTTTTTTTTGTTTAAACATATAGGCATATTTTCCATTTGTGATAAACTCCATAAAACAGTAATGGTAAGAACGGTAGTAATTAGTATGTAGAACATGTCCTGAAAATTTGAAACAGATCTATACATGTGGAAAAAAGTTATCCTTAAAATCAATTGATGAATTGCTATTTTGAGATATTTAAGGTTAAAATTTGGTTTACCTTCAAGTGCAGTAATATTTAATTGGCTGCCAATCGTGCAGGATTTTCACCAGTATGAAGTCAAAAGTAAAATATATTTTTGATAATCGAAAGAAAAAAAAGTTTTTTTTTTTTTTTTTTTTTTTTTTTGTTTTTTAACGTGATAACTGTACCTACCCCCTTAACGAGTGTCCGATCCAGTTCTCCTTCGTTTTTCTTATGACTTGCAGCAGTCTCATACCCTCAGCAACTCTTTCCAGCACTTCTACATTACTCACTTTTTCCATCCAGCTTATCCTCTCCACATCCTTCACATGCACATCTCAAACGATTCTATCCTTTTATCGTCCTCTGTTCTCAGTTTCCTCGTCTCTGCCCTATAAAGAGCCACTCCCTATACGAAACACTTGCCAAGTCTTATCCTCAGTTGTTAGTCTAGATTTCCGGTTAATGGTCTTCTTTTCCTATTGAACCTTTCTTCGTTACAGCGCTAAGAGTCTTCATCTTTTGGTGGCATCTTAAGTCTTCAATTACTATACGTCAAAGATATTTGAATCCCCTTATTTGGCTGACATTAACAGATTATAGTTATTTTATCTGTTCAATTATGTCTGTGCTATTTAAGTGCAGTTAGTAGACAAGTTCTTTCTCTTCAAAATTTTTTTCATTTCTTAATTCACGAGCGCTCTACTACTCCTTGAACCTCCGAAGACGCTCATCTCTCTCCCGTTGTTTTCCCTCCATACACTTCTATCTTTGCAGAGTCGTTCTCAGAAAATTTCTGTCTTTTGTTCCTTATTCTCTGTCACCACACTGTTTTATGTTCTGGAGGGTCATAGTTCACTTGTGGGATTCGTGTATACCTCTTACAGTTTTATTTATTTTTTCCTTTGGATTTTAGGTCTTGTAGACGCCGAGATCATAAGAGCTTGGAGGGGATGGGAGAACAAGGAACAGGAAGGAATTCGATCACGTCATTTCAATGGATCTATCCAGGCCTTCTCCTGGAGTGATTTCAGGAAACCATAAAAAAAACCTGAAATCTGTATGACCGGACGAGGATTTGAACCCGCGTCCATTTAAATTCCAGGGCCGTGGATTTCCGCCCATCCATGATGCTCCTTTTTTTATAATAAAGAAAAAAAATATTGAATGGTACTTAAAAACACCGTTTCCCATTCGATACCGAACTCAGGATAACAGTACCTGAACGCCTATAGAGTAGAGTTGAGAGTGAGGCTAGTGGGAAGCAAGTTCCAAGAAACGCGAAGCAGTGGTACGCCGGGAACGAAGCTGTTAAAACAAATTGACTCTGCGATGCGGGGAGTCGGTCGTTTAATTGGCCGCAGAAGTACTCCGCCCACAACCTTAATCAAAACCTCGCGTCACGAAAGGCGAGACCGGAACAGAAAAAGGAAACGACAAGGCGTGAAAGACGGGGAAGGAGAGGAGGAGAACAAACAGAGGACTCCCGAGGGAGGTGAAATTGTACCAGCAGCAGACGGATAAGAGAACTTAAGCTGGGTGAAGCAGTATCAAATGGGTACTGGAACAAAATCCTTGCTGTACTGCTAAATTACTGCTTTTTTGCGTATTGTCAGGAACAGGAAGGAATTCGGCAATTTACTTTTGAGGGAACTATCCTGTAATTTTCCTTGACTGATTTTGGGAAACCGTTGAAGACCCAAATCTGGATGACAGCACGGGGATTCGAACCGGTGTCTACCCTAATGTGAGGCCAGGGCGTTACCAACCATGTTCGGTATATATTTCTGTTCACCATGTTCCGAGACACTAAATTTTTTAAGCGCTAAGCACCACGATCAGGTGTTTAGACAGATGAGGTTTGAAATCCTTCCGCCGTTTCGTATCAGCACATCAATCACATTTTTCAAGCTGTTCATACGAGGTCGAAAATTCATGTCTCAAAAGTACACTTTTCACACACAAAAAAACACGACAAATACCAGAACAAGTAATGCATGGTTGCAGATGGTCGCTTCCCACTTTTAACATGGAGAGATATTAACGAGCCCAATTATCTGCAGTACACTAAACCAAACTGAAGAATCTCTGTTTTTTTCTGCAAGAGAGCGCGACAGTAAAATAAGTGCAATATTTTCGGGCGGTATCTTCAAATTTTATTTATTTTATGTATCCTTTTAAATAAGAAACGGACTTGTTTCATAATTTTTTATTGGTGAAGTATAAAAAATGTGTATGTTGTTTGTAAGTTGTTGATGGTTTCGACAAACGGTTTTGTAGCTTAGGAGGACCATGTGGATTAGTTTTGGCCTCACATTCGGGGAGACGCGGATTGAATTCTCCGGCTGGACATCCAGATTTTAATTTTCCATGGTTTTCCCAAAACAATTGCGAGGTTAATAATTACAATCTGTCGTTCAATAGGGCACTTTTGATTTGAGCCAAAAATGTCAAACGTTAGCCGCCTCGTTGTTTAATACAGACCTTTCTCTCTAAAAAAAATCAGTCATTAAAAATAATTCTCCTTCGGTTTCTTTTGTTCAACATTGATTTTCTTTTTATTGTACTCTCAGTGTTTAAAACTCTCACAAGTTTAGCAAAAAAATTCAAACCAACAATTTCTTAAGCCAGTCTACTATATCAACGAGTAAAACAAAAACTAGATACAGTCAGAGATGTTCATTGCATAAATCTTTGGTTTACACGCTAGCCAACTTAAACATCCCATTATATTATTTTATCTATTACTTACGCAAGTTAACTAATTCTATGGTTGTTATCTCACACAATCCAGGCGAATGCCTGGATGCTTCCTTCAAACTGTCATGGCCGAATTCCTTCCCGTTCCTTGTCCGTAATCCCATCCCGCCTCTAATGACCTCGGCGTCGACGAGGGGTAAAACCATAGGTAAAAAAAATCATTACATATGTGGAGAATAGGTAACTCTATACAGCTGCATATAATTGATTTTACACCAGCAGTTATAGCGATAAATTATACAGGTCGTTATAATTCGAAAAGACGAAGGATATATCTAATTACTGATTTGCGCCTACTTTGATACAAACAGCATGTTGATAACAGATTGGAAAATGGAGTTTGTAAGCGTCAAGTTTTAATTCATACGTGGAGTATTAGTACTAAAGCTCTTGCTAAGTATGCTTGAAGAGTTAATTGGAACCCACTGTAAGTCATAAAATTATCTGTGAATACAATTATATGTGCGAAATAAATGTATTATAGTAAATAATTTATTATAATAATATATTTTTGTTTTCTTTTTCTCCTTCGATATCGAAGTCATTTTAGATGCGACAGAGGATTGGGAGCAAGTAACGGTCGGAAATGGATGCCCGGACGGGGATTCGAACCCAAGTCCTCCCGAATGCGAGGCCAGAACCTTAACCGTTCAACCACCACGCTCGATGTATGTGATGAAATTTTTTACGGAAACCGAAATTTGTTGTTGTTGTTGTTGTTGTTGTTGTTTGTCTGTTTTAATGCTCTTCGGTTCCTATGATCATATGTCTATCTTCTGATTTCAACATTTATGTTACATACATGTCTTAAAACATTTATTAATTTGACGCTACTACTCAAATCTCTACAACTACAGATTACCGGGTAATTATTTCATGCACAACAGCATGAATGTGTAATTGGTTGCTCCTAATAACAATTAATAAATTAATACTTTACATTATGATTTAAAAATTGAACTTTTTTTTTTTTTTTTTTTTTTTTTTTTTTTTTTTTTTTTTTTTTTTTTTTTTTTTTTACACACACAACGAGATAATTTTTACGAGCAACATAATTCAATGTTAATATCCGTCTCACTTAAGGAACGGGAAATCGCCACGTACGCATCACTTAATTCAGTTTCCAGAAGAGCAATAACTAATAACAGATGCAGGGAGGGGTGTGTTAATCTAAACGAGGCTAGTTTACAGTTTATTTCTGGGTATCCGGGGCGGGTGCGTGCTAGTATAATATGGTTGATGTAGGATAACACCTGTTGGTATTCCGGGCAGAACGTGGAATCGATAATAAATGAATATCTTCTCAAAGCATCAAAATTTCCTACTGTCACATTTCGTTTCTATCCGTTAGTTCACTAAGATAACAGTGTGACATTTAGGTTAACTCACCCAACTGCTTTCGTGATAGTTGGTTTTCGCTTTTGATAAATTGAAGTTTGTAAATTGTAAAGTTGAAGAAGACTTTAAGTCGACTGATATTGTTACGAAGAACGTGTAGACACCTGATTTCGTGTCACGCGATCATTAAAATCGGAGTTAAATGCTATAAACATACCATTATTCATAGCGTACGCAACCAACGAAAAATTACAGAATAAATATCCTTAATTCAGAGCCTTGAGAACGTTGAAAATAAACCAAGATATGACTGTACTGAGTTGTCATAAATAGATACTTCTATTCGAGATTACGTGGATAATTGATTTATTATTATTACTCGCTTTTTCCTCCGCAAAATCTCTCATAGACACACAAGACATAATAGAGCAAAGAAAATTAATTAAAAAAGCAAAATGATCATCGGATTTCTTGTTTATGCCAAGAAGTATGTAAGCTAGCGTTTCATATGCAAATAATATTTTTTTTTCTTTTTTCCGAAATTAGGAAATAGTTCATACCGGATACGTCGAAAAGGGAAGAAAACTGGTGCAAGTACCTTTGTTCCCGCAGTCATTTATGGAATATACAATAAACAAATAAACACTCAGGTTAACCGAAGATGATGTTTTTTTTTAAATTAAATTTAGCACTTCATGTTGTTTTTATCTTTTTTATAATTATATGAAAGCTTTGGATATCATAACTATTATATACTTAATCATGTTTGCAAACTGATTCTTGAAATGTAGATATTCTCAATATTTTGTTGATAGGCTACATAGTACAAAAAAATCGATGGAATCGTCATTCATTTGTATGCCGTAACCGGTTATGATGATTTAAGGCATCTGTCTTCTATCCAAAAGAAATATATTTTTACAATTACTGTGTTGTTTTGCAGGCGGATATGTGGATGTAATCCGGACAATTCATACTACATGATCTAGTTTTGTTCCTGGTAACGTACTTACCCCTGCAGATCGTGACAAAGCCTTAATGATACGGCCAAACAGGTAGATAATATAAATTAGATCGTAAAATTAATAATATCTCTTATTATTTATTGAAACAATGAAGTTAGTACCTTCATTGTGAAAAGTGATCGAGTCAACGGTGGTACTCTCTACCCTTTTCTCGAAGAGATTCGGGCAACTTTTGTACTTCAATTTCATCGGTCTTAATGAAACGAAATGACTCAAATTTCTATTGTACATAGATATCACAAATTTTGGCATAAAGACAAAATTTTGTTTCGTTTTTAATTTGGAAGTTATTCATATGTAAATGTAACTGAATTTGTCACTCACTCACTGACTGATGATCATCAGAACTCTAACATACTTCTCGTAGTCGTAGCAAGCTGAAATTTGGTACAAAGATAAAGTTTTACACCCAGATTATAAGAAAAGTCTAAAATTGGCAAATATTCTTATATCTGCCCCTTATGTACCCCAAAAGTGAAATAGTTTTCTACCCTAATAACCTTAAATGTCTCAGATGTACATTATGGAAGGGACTTACTAAGTTTAACTAATGAGTTAAATTTTACTTCCATTCACTCCTTAGTCTGGAAGAAACACTTTTTTTTTTTTTTTTTTTTTTTTTTTTTTTTTTTTTTTTTTTTTTTTTTTTTTTGAAAATGAGAGTATGTACATTTGTATTTTGGATGGAAAAAAGAGTACATTTATATTTTTTATGTTTGATCTCACACTTTCATTGGATTTTGGCAAATTCAACAAGTACTTATTCCTTCTAAACACTTCCACAGCATCCGTAGAGTCCATATTTAAATTAAAATATATGATGCGATCATAGTTTATTATGTTGTGTGAAGATTTGTTTCTTTAATCAATCCATCAATAATAGAAGAAACACTCTCAATGAATGCAGAAGTGGCAGTACTTTAAAGAAAATACATTATTTTAAATATATTTGGTAAATCATTACTTTTATTGAATATGCACTGCCATCTTTGAGAAGTTGGAAAACAATTAAAATTTGTATCAATGCAACTTATTCAGTAGCGTTTTTCTTCATATGAACGATCCATAGCAGACTGCATTTGGTGCATATTTAAAGCTTCAATGACACACACAAAATGTTCAATTTGAAGGATGATTTTAAATTAAATTAGTTTAGGGAGAATAACCATTTTTCTCCCGTGAAATCAAACAATTTCTATAGAAATGAATATAGAAAACTTCAATTTGTCCTAAACCCCACCGAGTAGGCATAATATGACGGGGAACCCATCACTATACCATTTCTACCGTCGAAGCTATCTCATGAAGGGAACTACTGTAGTTTGCAAAATGTTTCAAAATAGAAAAAAAATAGAAAGTGGGGGAATGTTAGGGGGCGGGGAGGGGGGGTGTTAACTGAGGGTAACTTAAATTTCAGGTTGATCTTCTCTTCTCTCTTCAGCATGAGCATCAGATTCTTGGGTTCTAATGACTTTAGCTGCTGGTGCTACGATCAAGCTGCACCTTAGATTTGGTTTACGTCTGAGAGGCATGTCAAAATAGAAGGCAAAATAAACTGTTGCCAGAAACTTTTAGGAAGACACAAAGTAATAGCAGTATGCAGCGGAAATCGATTTCTATACTAAATAATAATTTTTTGTCTGTAAACGAAATTTATTAATTTTAACTAACTTAGTACGAGAGAAGCACAGCCTAAGCGATTCATGTAACATAACAGACTTCCACGTATTACACCCCTGAATTTGTGGGGCTTACAGATTAACATGGAATCCCAACAAAACGATCGTTAAAAATGTTCGCTTCCTCCGAGACTTGAACCAGACACTGTATTCAGAACATTAGAAAGCAAGCGCCGTAAGCACTAAGCTACCAGTCTGCTCTGCTGAAAAACCATTACAGAGACATACACATGCTATTCGTCTAACCATCACCGTTAAATTCTTTGAAATTCCATGAAAATAATATTATTTATACAGAAAAAAATACCCTACGTCCTTTCTAATTGTAAATAAACTAAAATTTGACTGGAATGAATAGTCGTAACTACGATTTATTATTATTAATTGGATTTCACGTCCCTTACTGTCACACTGTGCCGTTTAAAAAATGAAACAATTCTTAGGATATGACGAAAATTTTAATTCCATAGTTCTTATTACTCCGAGTAAATAGACAATGTTTTGTTTCTTTTTAAAAGTACTCATTTTTTACACCTTACGCCGTCCAGAAATAGTTTGACTTAAGGAAAAGGGGAATGAAGTAATATAAATACCTCACTTCCCGCAGTCATTTATTGAAAAGGTAATATACAAATAATGCAGAACAAACTAGTTTGGAATGTGGATTCTAGTTATATGGATTTTATTTTTCGGCTCTGCCTCGCCATTTATAATCGATTGAATGAAAAATTAATACTTCTAAAAACCATTTGTTCATTGTTCAAGAGAGCTATCACATATACAAGGCTATAGGAATGGGAAAAATCAGTATTAATTATTTAACGAATTTAACAAATAAATCACACAAAAACTACCACTACAACCACTCTCATAATAAATAACAAACAATTAATAAATTACATGAAAACAGAGAGAAACTTTAACACAGATGCAATAACACAAACAAAAAATTTAGCAAGGTTCAAATCACTGCAATTGAAATCACAGCAACACACGTAAACATGATATGTGTAGCATATACGTGCAGCAATCACGTAAAGCCTTGTATTTTCGATGTTGTAATTGAACATAACGGCAAGTGCTTATTAACAAGTCTGTAAAAGTGCTAAATGGTACCACATGTAAAAAAGGTTCTGTAAAATTGCTGTTCCAGACCGCCATGTGAAACTTATTAGCATACCTGTCAGTACAGTATATATGTATATATGATGCCCCACACCACAAGGGCGTATCGCGTCTGGGAAAAAATTACATTATGGCTTGATTCCCAATTGCGTGTGATAGTTTTCTCAAATTTTATACTTTGCTTTGTTCTATAATTACGTCATCGTCAATAATTTTTGAAAGTGAGTCCAGTATCAAACTTTACGATAGGCAAGACAGGCAGAAGATGCTATTAATGATGGCTTACATAAAATAGGGAATTTAGTATCTGGCTGTTGGTATTACATTGCACAAGTAATTATGTCTGATACTCCAGCCATTGTGATTTTTTTTTTTTGATCACACTGATAATGTTACTTAAAAACTCATGACTAAATATATTGGTATTCCATATTAATAAATAAAAAAATATAAGTAAAAAATTGTGAGTATTTCATAGAAGGACGTATTCTACGTGACTAGTGGACTCAATTTACACTATCGGTTTTTAGAACATTTGGGCTCAGTATAGATTGCTAAGGCGCCATTGCTCGAGATTATTGACAGGGAGTCCACCTTAGCAGATGTTCTGGTACAAAGATCAGCCTATGCTTAATATTAGCTCGGAGCTGGCGCAGCAAAATTAAACTTTTGACAGCAGCAATTGACGGGAAGAATAATAGTAGAAATGTGGCAATCAGAAATAGTACACGATACTGATCCACATATCCTTTCAAAAAATACTATTTCTCAATTAATATTTATTAGATCCTTGAATGAGCGTTTCTTCCTCACTTATTCTACTTTAATTTCCTTTATACTTTAACAGGTGTCACATTTTATTATTTTATTATTATCATCATTACTATTATTTTATTTTTTTATTTTTTTGCAATTTTTGGGGGCGTGTTTTTTTTTTTTTACCAGAACAATGCGAAGAGTTCAAATGAACCTATCTGAAAATGTTTCGTTTTTGAGTTGTTGCTGAAAAGGTACATTGTTCGAGAAACTATCAAACAATGTAAATTTGCAACCATTAATTTCGTTAGGTTATCGAGTGGTGTTTTTACAAGTCAATCTGCTGGCTGGAATTGTAGGTGTCTGTCTGTTAGTTCCAAATGTTCTTCCAGTACATCTTACAGGTTTTATGTACAAGGATTTCTTTCAGAACACACTTGCTACAAGATGTGGCCCTGCAAATAAGGAAACTTGTGGTTTATGCGTGATGGAGTCCCAGCACATCTAGGCACAGTGCCCGACATGTACTAGCTGGTATCTACCATGACAAATTTTTAGGGGAGGACAATTCCATGGTTTACACGTTCCCCAGACCTCAGTCCTTTGGGTTTTTATCTGTGTAACCTCGATAACAATTGGTATACGAAACAGACATTCTGAACACAGAGTGGTAGCACAACGCATCATTGGCGCCTAAGAAACTATGTGACACCATACGGGAGTATTTGAAATGATGCGACCGTCTATGATTCGACAAGTGGATTCGTGTGTAGAAGTGACCATTCTGCGTTATTGACATTTAAACAATTACCCAACAAGCTGACAATGTCAAACAGTAAATGTATCACTGTAAACTCTTCTTTCATCAACGACTCAAAAAGGAAGTATTTTGGAACATGGAAATTTTTTTCGTTGTTTTGGTGTAACACGCGCCGGCGTTTGTAAAGGTATTTTTGAGACATCGTTTATAATGAATGGCACTTTTATGCACCAACTTCATTTGAAATATACTGAGTGTGCTGGGTGAGCCGTAACGCTCTTGACTTTCGGGCAGACGCAGGTTCCAATCCTTGTCCGGTCAAACAGATTTCAGTTTTCCATGGTTTCCAGAATAGGCTATAGGTGCATGAATGCGGGATGGTTGATTCAAAAGGTCATGGCCGAATTCCTTCATATTCCTTGCCCCCAGTTTCTAACCACCCCTAATGACTTCGACGTCATCATCATCATCATCATCAGTTTTCTGCCCCCGGGCAGGTTTTCACTTGGCTGCTCTCCATGCTCTTCTACCTTCTGCCTTTCTCTTTAGAACCATATAGTTAACGTCTTCCTTGATGTTGTCTATAATTTTGTACCTCCTTCTTCCTCTTATTCTCCTCGCACAGACAAGACCTTCCAAGGCGTCTTTTATCAGGCACTCCCCTCTCAACAAGTGCCCCATCCAGTTTTTCTTTCTCTCCTTTATTACTTGGAGAATTTTTCCGCCTTCACTTACCCTGTCCAGCACTTCAACATTACTTATTTTATCCACCCAGCTTATCTTCTCCATCCTCCTCCACATCCACATCTCAACCGCTTTTCATCCTCTCGTCTCAGTGTCCATGTCTCCGACCCATAAAGAGCCACACCCCATACAAAACATTTACCGAGTCTTTTCCTAAGTGTTTTGTCTACTTTTCCAGTTAGTATACTCCTTTTCCTATTAAATGCTACCTTCGCTACGGCAATGCGAGATTTTATCTCCTGATGGTACCTCAAATCTTCGGTGATCATTCTCCCAACTTACTTGACTGATATCAGCTCTTCCTAACTTAATATTTATTATTTTCCTTCCTTTTCCAATCACCATACTCTTAGTCGAGGAAGCTTAAAGACATAAGGAAAAGATCATTTACTCTCCGTCGTATAGTTTAACATTCAGGCTCACATGAACCTTATAGAAATAAATATTTGTGTAACTATGAAATAAGATAGTTTATATTCTTACACCTGTTATCAAAAATATTCATTTTCAAAAGCCTCTCCGTCAAAATATGTCTTTCGTGGTCACGGTAAAAAAAGAAGAAGAAGGAAAAAAAATAAAGAAACCTCGTCACTCACCAGATTCCACCAAACACAGTCTACTAAATGCTTCGATTCAGCAACCATGTTATTAATATTTGCCTATCTATAAAAATAATTAACACTGTTATGTTTTACGTAACAATTAAGGCAATTCTCTTCTGCTACATTACAACAGTCAGCTAAAATTGATATCAAGGATTGCATTCTGAGGCGGAGAATTTCTGGAAAAATAATATGTGGAATCGTTATTGAGAAGTTAGTAAATTCTTTCATTCTGGTTGTCTGCAACCTATATCCTTAGATCAAGAAATGAATTTAACAATGACCGGTGGCAACAGGGTGGACGGGTAGACTGCAAATCTAGAGCCATGAGCTCCAGGTTCGATCCAGGTGATCTATGGCGAACAATAATTACACGTAAGAATGATTATAGAATCGAAAGAGAGAACACATGTTCTCGTAAAAGACAGAAGCCTTTCATTTTCTTCTCCACTATTTTTGTTTTATAGTGGTTATTTTTTAAGTTCTAAACTCGATGAAATCCAACCTATAACTAAAGTATACAGTTTATTTATGGAATTTAATAGCACAAAAGCACCGGTTAAAATCTTTCTACACCTATACATCTGCATTACACTAATTTTTGTATCTAATTTATTCACTGTTTCAGGTAATCTGTTTAGCATTTACTTCTGTTATATACTCCATTCGAAGAATCCCTTACCTATACATATATATATTACCTTTCGCCTCAAATCAAGAGCTAGTTTGTGATCTTGGTAATATTTTCCGTTTCGACGTATTACTCCTGATTCGTCCACTAATATCCATTCTGGCCTCGTTGTAAGTATACGCCTTACTCATTTCCGGCAGTCTCTTCACTCAAAAGCTTTCTTTTACTGACTCCCAGCCCAACTACCATTTTTTTTTTTTTTTCAGCAAACGCGCAGGCTTTATTAATTGTACCAATTTTAAAGAACAAAAGGCTGAAAATTCACGAGAGCAAGGGGAGTTCTGCATTAAACACTGTTCCAGTGCAGACTCAAAGCCATTATTTATTCGCTGAGTATAACCATTCTACATAGGAAACATTTCATTTCACATGTGTAAAACGAAAATAGACGCTTTGTGATTCACTCAAAACTAAAAAATTACATTGTTAATTTGGTAATAATTGTTCGAATCAGTGTTTGCGTTTGTTTTTATGGTTACTAACAGCAATTAGTGACTCGTTAAAAGCAGTATAGTTGCTATGAAGGTGAACTTACTATAATCATATTTCATGTTTTCTTCCTGACATTCCTCTATTTAGTCTTACAATGTGACATTTTTACGAACACTCAGACCTATTGTTTACCACTATCAATTTTTATACTATTATATAATAACATCTACCCTTAATAATACATTAATAATTCTGTAGACTAAATTATTAATCATTACGATGATAAGTTTCACGAAAGTCTAACAACCAGAAATTGTAATTAACTCGATAAAATAATACTGCATTTGATTAAGAAACTTTTATGTGATGGTAACCGGTACTGTTATGCCCATAATCACTCCTCGATTTGGAGAATAGCGAAAATTGACGAGCTAGAAATTTTATTCAGCTGTCAAGGTACAACTTAAATGATTAAACTGTCTCGATAAATTTTTAAACATGTTACTTTGGTCTCGCAGCTAAACTTACTAACGTACTCAGTAAAACTTAAAGTGGCACCATTTCCTTATATCAATATTTTGACAGAAAGAATGCAACTCAGCATTAAATTATACAACTGCGGCAGTAATGTTGTCACCAGCAGATTGTTCAGGAAAAGTGCGAGTGAGTTGTATTTCCCCTCGTATCACTTCTTCCATTGTGTGTGTTACGCAATGGAAACCGCAAAAGTTGGATGCCTTGTTTTGTTGTCACTCGCCCAACCGTCTTTGTCATCGCACGGTCAATGGAGCAAACTCGCTTCGAAGAACGTACTTCCAAAAAACTTAGAGGAATAGAAGCACTACTGATCAAGCTGTAAAAATACAACAAAAACGACAAACTATTGGATATTAACATGTTACGACTATCATTCTTAAGACATTACAAGTTAAGATTGAAATTGCATCAATGGATCCAGTAATATTAAAAAATTACAGTAATCTAAAGTTTTTGAATTCTATATCCATGCAAAAAGTTTGTTTGTGCAATTTATAGAAGGAGTTTCTTCTCATGTGTGAAGGTTGACTACTTTCCTTTGGCGAATAACAACCCGAGACCTTATTGATATTAAAAGGCAACAAAAAGCAAGATTGAACATAATATATGCTGTCGGAATATAGGTTATTTTTAACAGGTTCTCATTCACAGTATCTTCACAGCTCCTACGATACTAAATGGCATAATATTACTAACTAGTGTAAAACCCATTACACCTCAATCGTGCGTGGCTTCTGACAAATTTTTAAATGCATACCGATAACCACCTCATACGTTGTGATAAAAAAAAAATCTCTCCACATACTAAAATCTAGCGCTGCTCTTCCTTTTTTCTCTCCTTCTTCCACAACATGCTATGGGAAGTAAACAGTATAGCCTACTCAAAGATTAAATGAATATCGCATCTCAGCATCGCAATATGTTTTTTTTATCTCTGCCCTTC
Organism: Vandiemenella viatica; assembly: GCA_031002005.1. Taxonomy (NCBI): domain Eukaryota; kingdom Metazoa; phylum Arthropoda; class Insecta; order Orthoptera; family Morabidae; genus Vandiemenella; species Vandiemenella viatica. The sequence goes on along the minus strand of CM061919.1, from coordinate 157,673,424 downwards.
TTCTTCTTCCAATTCAGGGATTAGGCCTTTCGACTTTTTATTGTTCCCATCTCTTCCTTGGTCAACCTATATTTCTACTTTTACGGTTACTACTTGGTAATCGTGCATAATCCATTCTATACAGAAGATCTCTCCTGTTATCCCTATGTACCTCTATCTTGTCATTCATACTATATTTTCAACTCCTCTCTTTCTCATTTCTTGTTAGACCTAGCCTTGTGCATCCCTTTACAGATATCAGGAGCTTCATCTCCGCTGTGGGTTTTGTCTCGTCTCTTCATTACAAACCCCAGACGAAGCGTTGGAACTATAATCACTTTATGAAATTTCAACTTTGGGTCTCTGCGCATCCTATTTCATAAGGTTTTAGCTATAATTTCATACATTATCTGATATTTGTTCACCTTAGTATTAATATCTTTGCTCACACTATATGGATTGTCACAACAAAGGTAGTTATAGTGTGAATCTTGTTGAAACAGTAGTCATTTGTAACTAATTTTGCTGTATTAGGGTCCCGATGGCAGAAAGCCATTATTTTTGTTTTGATAGTGAATATCTTCAGGTTGTAGTGCTCTGAATACATTTGTAATTTTTGGATGGCTCTTTGAAATCCATTTTCAGTTTTCCTCTATCACAAGTGGGTTGTCAGCAAATAAAAGTACATTTAGGGACACCCCTCGTTGAATATTCATCCTGTTACTTATTTATAGCATCGTTCATGTTAAAAAGTGTTCGTTACTGTACTATTTGCAATCACTTACACAAAGCCCTTAGAAAATGACAGGATTTTTTATGTTAAAAAGTTTCTAAGGAATGCATAATTCCAAAAGGATTACGATTGTATATTTTATTGATATATTTCACAATTCCTTAAGTTACATGTAAACTTTTTCTGAGTGTAATATACTTCCCTACTTCTTAACTTCTGTCCAAAAATTATTGAGTTATGCTATGACCCGGTTATAATTACTGCTACAGAGATTAGATCGTAAATATCGAATGCTATTCTCCTTATATTTATTTATGCATTCAATCGTCGTAAAAAAATAATTAGAAATATGTAAATTTAAACGAACGTCGCGTATATTTCTGTCTCTAATTATAATTATTTATTCTTGCCCTTTATATTTGTGTAGAGTTACTTCTTCAACAGACACTTCCCTGTTAGCTGGTATCGCAGTTACAATATAAGCGCAAATTAAATCAAATTCAGACATTTGTTTCAAATTTTCGTGGTTAGGCAGGCAGCACCTTGGTGGCCACCATTGTAACTAATACTTTGACCCGAGTGTTGCCGAGCTATCGAGTTCACGTCCAGGCGCAATGTAGATAATATACGTTTATACAGTTTAATCATCAGATATCTTAAATATAGCCGGATGTCACATTGTACCTTATCTTGAAATATTATTTAAATTGAGTCTAGACACTTGCTGCTTACCACAGGACTGGAAAAGTGCAATAGTAGTGCCGGTACATAAAGGAAGGGTGAGAAATAGAGTTGAGAATTACAGGCCAATCAGTTTGACATCAGTGATAGGTAAATTAATGGAAAGATTGATATGCAACCACATAAGAAATATATGTGCGAACGTAAGTGGTTTTCAAGCAGGCAACATGGTTTCAGGCAGGGATATTCATGCGAATCTCAGTTGGTGGGATATATGCAAGATATTTCAGATGAAATGGATAAGGGAGGCCAAATTGATAGTGTAGCACTAGATCTGTCTAAGGAGTTTGACAGAGTAAGCCATAAAATGGTAGTAAATAAGGTAAAAACCATTGGAGTGGATGAGAAAGTCATTTGATGGGTAGAAGAATTTTTAAAAGGTAGAAAACAGAAAGTTAGGGTAGGAAATGTAGTGTAAAAAGAAGTGGAAGTAAAAATGGGCGTTCCACAGGGTAGCGTATTGGGACCATTGTTATTCATTATTCTAATGAATAATTGTGTTGATTGTTTACTATCTGAAATTTGATTGTTTGCAGATGACATAATGCTGTATAAAAGAATCAAAAAGATAGAGGATTGTAAATAGTTGCAGGGTGATCTGGACAGGATATCTAGTTGGGTTGGTAAACATGGAATGAAGATAAATGCAAAGAAGAGTCAGCTTATTAGATACACAAATAAAAAACAAAAGGTTAATTATTAATATGAGGTGGGAAAAGAATTGCTTGCTGAAGACTTGAAATGTAAATATCTTGGCATTACTTTTGATAACAAGCTTAACTGGGCAGGACACATAGGACAGGTGGTAGGAAAAGGTTTCAAAGTTCTGCAATTGTTTGAGAGAGTGATGAGGGGATGTACGAGAGAAGTCAAGGAATTGGGTTACAAAACTTTGGTCAGACCATTGCTCGAATATGGTAGTGTAGTATGGGACCCTCAATTTAAGTATCAAATACAGGGTGCAAAAAAGGGCTGCTAGATTTGTTTCTGGAAATTATCGCAGAATGCAATCAGTAACGGATATGATAAAGGAGCTGGAATGGGATTCATTGCTAGACAGGAGGAGGATGAGGAGGGTCATGGGAGTGTACAGGACATATACTGGCGATGAGGCATGGAAAGATATTGCAATAGGTATGAAAAGTATTGCATGGAAGGGAAAAGATGACCATGACCACAAGCTGGCACTCGATTTCAGGCACAAGGGTGTGGGAAGATTCTCTTTTTAGGTAAGGGTGTCAGGGATTTGAATGAGTTACCAAGAGAAATGATGAATAATTTACCGAAAACTTTGAAAGAATTTAAAGATAAAATTTGTAGAGGGCAAATGTAGGTTGGTGCAGGATAGGGGGAAGATGGGCGTGTAGGGAAATTTACACCGGAGCCTGTGCTCCATTGCAATTAGATTAAATTAAATTAAATTATATTAAATCATCACTGTGAGATCTTCAACCCAAACACGTAAGAAAAAATCTGAATGAAACAGTTCTGTAGTCAATGCTACCACAACAGATAGTATAATTCAACAATTATGTTGTTACCGATAACATAAATAGTTAATACCAACATCTTCCCGCTACTGCTTCCATCTGCGTATTTTTTTTATGTTTACTAATATCAATTATTATTCCAGGGAAGGAAGTAATTTAAATGTACTGTATAAAGTTTCGATTCTTTTAGCTACTGTCTTATAATCCGTTGTTGCTCCAACTATCTGCAAGTTTTCATTTTCGTTTTCTGTAGCTTAAGAAATTAACTAATCAACTATTCGTGAAGCTACAATAAAATTAGGCAGTTTATTACGGAGAACAATTATCCTGAACTTATGCAATCGAGTTTTAGTATCGATATAATGGAGAAACATCCGTTAGGATTCTATTTGTCGTTTGTAATTATTTATCGTTGTAATCTTTGCCGTATAGTAACTAACACGATTTATTGGAGTGTATATTTGAGTTAGTGGTTTGATTTAAGTTTTTCATGTATTATAACATACTGCATTTACAGAAGCTGAAGAAATAAATAAGCGATGTTACGTAATCAAAAACAATATTAACAAAATACAAAGATTTTTGTGTTTATGTGTGATGTAATGTGATCTTTGCTGTATATGTTTTGAGGCTAAGAGTTGAATTCTCATCTTAGACGCAATGTGATCCGGGGCGCCTGGTTACGATTATACCCCCGTAATAACTTCACGTAGAGTAATAGAATATATCGCAGATTTTAAGTTAGAGCAACTATTAAATCCCCATCCAAATCACCAGTTAGTTAATTTTTGCGTGTTGCGTTAATGAAGTGACGGACTTACGGAGGCCACTAATAGGCTTTTTTATGTAAATAATTGACCATTAAATGACAGCAAAGAGGCACTTTAAAGCGTCGGAAGAGAAAGTAGACTTGGTCAATGTTAGAACATTGTCGTTTTAAGCTAGTGAACTGGTCTTCAGTTACTTTATATGCGAGCTTTGTGGTAGCTTTTTTAGTGAGCGCTACTGACGGAAATAGGTTATCTGTTCTTCACTTTGTGATACGTTAAAAAGTGTAACATTCTTCAATAGATCCAACATGATGTATTTTTAAGTCTTAACTGGTTTGGAATTTCTGGCAGGAAATCGTTAAAATCACGAATTTACATTACAAGAAAAAACTTTTTTTTTTTTTTTTGTAATCAAAATTTTTTGTTTCTGGTATTTGTATTAGAAAGACAAATTAAATTTTTATCTTACACAATGTCTCACGTACTAGAAAAAGTTAGAAAGTCTGGTGTGCATTCATTTCTATCTTTCCATACATTTCTTTTCGGTGGGCATTTCTCGATGTAATGAGTTTATGTCAACTGTAAATATCTAAACTTCTTGAACATCCTGTATCCTGTTTGCGATTTCTTAATTAGAGTGTGTAAATGTGACAGATATTTTCACCTAGTGGCGAATTTAATTTGTCGTCAGTGTTTTATGAAACTCTGGTATTAATTTGGACTTGGTTGGAACGTTCAATCGGTAGATCATTAAGGATAGGAAATGCCGGTACAGTACACTGACGAACTGAATTACACGATTCTGTAATAAAGTGTATCGTTTCTCCAAGTCATTCACCTATTTTGAATAAAATCTTGTACGCAGCGTTGATGCAAATGACGCAACCTGTACACAAAGTACCTGACGTAAAGCATCGGAACTTGAGCGACGTAGGTTATTGGTCGTTTCGATAACAAGGTGCGAGGCGATACTTTGCGGATGTAGAGCGGTGTCCAGCCAGGGCTTTGGCAGCGCAGATCAAAGAGCCGATCACGTCTGGGGCACCTTGCGGCTGTGATTGTGAGCTGAGTTCAGAGGGTCGTTAAAACACGATGTGCCTACACTGCCAACGTACTACACTGACGTTGCTGCCAGTTCCACACACGAGTACCAACGTGTGCACCTTGTGAGGTACGTGATCTTACTAATCATGAAATTTAGTTTTAAAAGCATATTCAGTTATATGGACTAACTTTGATGTTTGATTGATGAAGGTCAAGCCTCGAGAAAAAGAGAATCTTTAGTTAGCAGTTTTTGTTGTTTAAAAAAGATGGCTAGAGACAGATGTATGAAGACGGTCGAAGTTTTGACATGATCACCGTAAAGTTGAAGTCTAAGGAAATTGTAATTATTGTATTCAAATAATGTCATATGTACTCACAGACATATATGAAAAATAAGTAAATGGTAACTATTAATTGGGTTTTTGCAATAAATCATTTGAGTAGATATTTACAAAAAATTATTTGAACTTTATACTGGAGGTAATTTTTTCAGCTGTGGTAATAGTCGGAGAATCGAATATATATATGTTAAGTAAAAGGTCAATTGAAACAATTCGATAATAGAGAAGAGAAAAGTAATTATTTCATAATGTTTGAATTTTGAGAGTGAAGGCTGTATTTATTTATACTGGAACGACGGAAACCCTTACAAACTGATAATCAACGTTAGTATAATCTAACAGTTTACGAGCAGCTTTAGTGACCATTCAGTGGGAGTAACTGTTGTGTAACCTTAAATTCATTAAGAGGAAGTGCAGCTAACTAGTAAGATAAAATTACAGAAGTGATCTTTAGTAAGAGAGGAATTCATTCTAATGACTGCTTCCGACTTGGTAGAGAGATAATAATTGATCGAAATCCAAGCAAACTTTATTTGATATAGGCAACTATTTTGAATTTCATGTTTCCATTCACTGGAGAGTTCCTCAATGTGCCAAGGACGACACCTATTAGATTGCAACCATTGCAACACTATCGCCCTCCTGATTGCAAAAGACGCTGGCAGCTTCGTCCTGCGTTGAATTTTTTAAATTTTCTTTTATTTACTGTGAAAATAATGAAAATGCCAGGACTTAGCTGCAAAATTATTATGTTGTCATCGATTCGTAATGCGTCTGACAAATTTCAAATGGTTCGGATGTCTGGATGTGTGTTACATTAACAGAATTCAAAAACTCCACTACATTCATATATACAAACAGGTCAAGCTAATAAAAGAATGTAAAAAAAAAGTATTTTTTAAATATTTTTCGTTTTTTTTCGCTGTGGCTTTTTGCCTTATCAACGGGGCCAAGATACGGGAAGGAATTAGGTGCTGGCCTTTTAAAGGAAACCTGGAAAACAGAAATCTGGATGTCTGGACGGTGATTGGAACGCCTGGCGTTGGGAAGCAGCGTTCTCAGACGTCATTAACATGGCGCTGAGCACAAAACAAGAAACGTTGACGTCGAGCAGCCTCAATAAGTAGTATTCAAGCATCGCTAAGTTGTAAACTACAATTCCGGGTTACAAGATCAGACGCAAGATGAATTTTAACCACTTCTGTAAGAACGCTAACCCAAAAAGGTTCTGTAATGCGCCATCACACTGGTCGATTCGAAATCGATGACATGTCTTAGTTCTAGACTACGTTCCGCCAAATCTGAGGTGGCCGAACCTAATCTTGAACGTCGAGAAAGATTTAATTCATTTTTATACATAGTGTTAATACGATAAAATTAGCACGAATATTTTGAGAAGCTATAGATTGATGGTGGGTTCTGTGTACTTTTTATCTTCATCTAACAATGCTCTGTGGTTTAAAGATTTTAGTTTCAACGAGTCCTAAGTGATGTTGGCCCGTTACAAACTAGAACGTGGGTTAATTTGCGTTTTAAATTCAATTACCTTACTGCCAGCCTCAGATTTAACGTTTTTCGTATATTAGATGCGATTCAGTATGTTAGGTGGGGAGTTTGTGCGAAAGTTTTACGTTTGTTTGTCTGCTCTCTTTCATACGAGTTCTTCTGAGCAGAGATGATGAATTGAAAAGCTGGCATGTAAATGCAATACCTCGCATGCCGGAGGCGCTAGTGTGTGAATCCAACGACCCACTGGAGAGAACAAGCCCACGGGTGGACTCTGAAAAGTTTCTTCTCAACTCTGAAAGCCTACCTCTCACTGCTGCGAGAAAAAGGAATTTCAACCTTTTGGCGACGAGATGAACGTTCACTGTCTCCACCACAAAGTGGTACATAGAGAATCCACTAACGAACATACAAACAAAGATTTGCTATGAAAACACAATACGTTAAGTGAGAAATTAAAAAAGAAATTCTTCAGCATTATACATGACTGCACCTTACTCTACAAAGATGAACGCTGAAGTATCAAATAATTTGTTGAAACTAACAACGATTGAAATTTATTCTTGTTTTTATTTTCTTCTTATAAATTTCCGTCAAATGTGTCCCGAGTGAAATAACTTCTTCATTGACTCTCATTTATTTTCTAGGTTCTTATAATTTCTTTATTTTTCCCTTAGTTATTCTCTTCTTTCTTATATCAAAATAGTTTTCCCTCGTTTCATTCTTTTCTCTTTGAACTCCCTGGATCTATCTTTTAAAACATAAAGCATCGTAATATTTCTTTATTCTTAAGATTAATTCCTGTCAGTTTTATCTCAGTAAACAATGGAATTTGTTTTTTTTTTTTATTCAAAATAATTAACTAGAATTTTTGTAAGTTTTATTCCTCATAAAATTTAATTTTTTTTTTGGTGCCTTTAAAATAATTATTCGTTAACAAGTATAATTCTTTATTCCATTCTTTTTACATTTGTCCAAGATTTTTTCTTTACATATTTTTAATTCTTAAATTTCTAGTTTTTTTTTTGTTTATGGCTAGTTATTATCTTAGTAAACAATGGAATTTGTTTTTTTTTTTATTCAAAATAATTAACTAGAATTTTTGTCAGTTTTATTCCCCATAAATTTATTTCTTTTTTCTGGTGCTTTTAAAATAATTATTTGTTAAAAAGTATAATTCTTTATCACCACATTTATTCCATTATTTTTACATTTGTCCAAGATTTTTTCTTTACATATTTTTAATTCTTAAATTTCTAGTTTTTTTGTTGTTTAAGGCTGGTTATTCTACAGTATAGTGAAAAAGTTTTACAATTAAAATGTAGTGTTAATTTTTTCTTCCTGTAATTGTGAATTATTATGATAAGTTTATCACTTTTTCAAAATATTAGTTTGTTGTTTTTCCAAGGTACAGCAATTTTTTTACATGTTTTATTATTTCTTAATTTTGGTTCAGAATTTATCAGCATTTTTAATGTTCATCAAGCATTTTTTTAATAAATTTACGGAGGGGTTTAAGGGTCGCGAAGTCTATCTAGTTCCTTATTATGGGGGCAGGCTTACGGACAGTGAATGGGAAGAAAATTGTCCATGGCCTGGATAGGGAAGGTCAAATCCACTTTCAGCCCTGAGCGATAATCACTCATCCCCCATGCTCAGTACTTTTTTTCTTTATTTTATTTCTTTAAAAAATAAACTTTCAGTCCTGAATTTTCAACAGCTATTTCGGAAATTTCAATCTATTCTCTTGTTGTTAGTGTAGTTTCTGAAAGAATTGCTAAGTCACGTGCCAAGGCTAGAAAGTTAAATACGAGATCTCAGCTTTGTAGCCCAGCTTATCATCCTGTTTCTCTGAGTTCAATATTATAGTTTGTAAATAATTTTTTTAATAAACTTAAGTTTCGTTTTTAAAAATTACATCGGGATTAAAAAGTGATATTCAGAAATTGGTACTTACTTGCAGCTGTAGCGTACTAAAATTTATTTAATTAGTGTTGTAGACTTACGTATATGAAATAGCAAATTTGATCTAAACAGGTTATTCCTTGTCATTCGTTCCATTAATTCTTAAAGTATTATGCCGCTCCATCTGGAATATGCTGTACAAGAAATGACAATATTCGTCATTGTCTGAACAGTGCTATCTCCCATCGTGATATATATATAACTGCCAGCCCGACTTCAGCAAAACAGCTATCTGCCGCAACAGCGTAAGTATGTACAACACGTCAGCAATAATTCACGCCGCCCAACATCTACCAGTACATTCTGGCTCGGTAATGGACGAGAGACAGAGTCTGTCGTTGCAGAACGATTAACGACGGCTTTTACTAACACGAAAGATCTGAACAGAAAAACGAAATAGTTAAATGTGAGATCGATCTCAGATATGGATTATTCATCGAGCTTTTCAACTTCGGCTGGAAGATACTGGTAAGAATCAAGGAAAAAGCCACGAAGAGTATTAAGTTGTATTTTATTTAACATAAGTTTCAGCTTCTGAAGAAATAAGTAATTTTGTAACAATGTGGCACAAAACATAGATCATACTATAAGTGATGGCAACCACGTTATTACCTTCAAACATACAGTAACCCTGGGAATAAAAGACAAAATTATTGAAGCCCTGAAAAATATATTCCTAAATTCCCGGCCCAAATTAGGTAGTGGTATGCTCATTACTGTTATGGACAAGCCAAACAATTATATACCATCATTTTATTTCAGTATAGTTTACAAAATGTTCGAACAGATAACAGACTTCAACCTTCAGGTCACCTACAGCTTTTTGCCAACAATGGTGAAGGCGTGGAATATCACACAGAATATTTAACTAATGAAGAATTATAGTGCGTTGGTTAACAGAGCCGACTCAAGGTTACCATGCTCTATCCCCATTCCCTTGTCTTTAGCGGAAAGAGAGGCCGCTGGCAAATTTGCCACTCGTGTACCTGGACACAGCAGTCACCTCGGAAAGGTGGGGGTTGTTAAGTGCGGAGCGGTACCAGGGAAACATGAGGTTTAGTCACCAGTTGAGCGTGAATAGGGTATATCCGCAAGTCTTATCTCAAAGCGTTATTGACTAAATGGTTCAAATACAGGTTGGTTCCACGTAATTTTCCATCTCACTACATACTGAATTATTATTATTATTATAAAACAAAATATAGTGGTTTCTGAATCACTACAACCTGCTATCATAGATTGTTATCCTACTTCACTTGTACTGAGAAGCACTGTTTCTTATCTTGTAACCCTAATTCAAAAGTCGTGTTCTTTTTTTTACGCATTATCACTACTTCAAATATTTGTATCATTTAATTGCTTAAATTTAACTACCGAGCAATAACGCGTGGGCCTAGTATTCGGAAGATTTTTTTTGCTATGGTCACACCTCTTCGACGTCGAGGTCATTATAGGCGGGAAAGGAATGGAGCAAGGAACAGGAAGGGGTTCAACCATGGCCTTCAGAAGAAAGCATCACGGTATTCGTGTGATTTGGGAAACCATGGTATGTTCGGGAGGACAAGTGCTGAAATCTCCATTCGGCTATCCAGAGTTCGGTTTTCAATGGTTACCCGAAATCCCTACAGGAGAATATAGGGATCAATTCTTCATAATGTCATGACCGAATTCCTTCCCGTTACCTGTCCGTGATCACCTCCGGCCTTAGTTACATCAATGTCGACGAGGCGTAGGTCCTGAAGGAAAAAATAAATAACTTGGTTACCTTAATAAGAATCTTTATTTCCGCTCCGAAATTAAAGCAAAAGATATGTTTCTGATTTGTAACATATCTGCTAATTAAGTAACATGAGGGTTCTTTACAAATATATGCTGTCAACAGTCTCTCGATTGTTTTATGCAGTCATCCATCTCTCCCTATCTTGAGCTAACGTCTTCATTCATTTCAACATACTCCTTACAACCTACTTCCTCAATTATTTGGGTGATATATTCTAATCTCTGTCTTCTACTACTGTTACCAACACTAACAAACTAACCAATGCTGCATTTTTTAAAATATAATCTATAAGACTCTTCAACAAACTATTTCATCACCTTTAATTTCTAAAGCACGTTCATTCCGTACTGTACCTGTCCACTTAATTTTCTGCATCCTTTTATAGCACCAGTTTAAAATTCTTCAATTTTCCTTCTTTCTGGTATTCCTAAAGTCCATGCTACTACTACTACTATTACTATTACTCCGCGATTCACTAAAAGTGTGTGGCGGAAGGTGCGTTGCACCTATCCGGGAAGGTAATGGTTTGGAAGGGATATACGGGATATGGCAGGAGGCGCCCATGGGCTATTGTGAGGAACCATCCCAGCATTCGCATGGAGCGATCTGGGGAAACCATGGAAAACCCGGATCAGGATGGCCGGAGTACTATATCGAAAGCTACTCCTGTAGGATTTTATGTTTAGTCGCCCGGTAAATCCTTTCTATTCCACTCCCTAATCGTTCGGGGAAAAAGTGAGTACTAAAATGAATCGGTTCTGGCCCTGATTTCTCTTATCTTATTTTCGCGGTCATTCCGGGATATGTATGATGCTGGTAGCAATATTTGTTTACTGTCATTCCGAAATACGCCACTCGAGAATTTTTCAATTAGCTTCTGTCGAGAGCAACGCCTTCGGTGCTCCAGGTCTTTCCAACCTAACTCCTTCAACATCGCATTTACGCTTTCCCTCCAACTATATATACCTGTCACGTAACGGGCGGCTCTTCTTTGGACCATCTCTAATGCCTCCATTAATCATTTTTGATGGGGACCCCATACAGAGCAACAATATTCTAAGTGAGGCTGCACTAGTGACTTGTATGCAATTGATTTAACTTCCGGAGTGCATTGCTTTAAATTACGACCTAGAAATCGAAGCATACGATTTGCTTTCCCAATTACATTCTCGATATGCTCATTCCACGTCAAGTTATTACGAATTGTTACCCCTAGGTATTTAGCGGAATCTACCGTTCTAAGGACAGTGCCATTAATTGTATATTCAAAGCTAAATTGTGTCATCTTTTTACTTACACGCATGACTTGGCACTTTTAGCGTTTAACTGCAACTTCCAATCCTTACACCACGCAATTATTTTCATAATATCGTCTTGTAATAAAGCTCAGTCATCCTGGATTGTGATTTCACGATAAATAATAGCATCATCTGCAAATAATTTTTTCATCCCCCTTATTATGTCGCACAAATCATTAATGTATATGAGAAACAACAGAGGCCCTATCACGCTTCCCTGAGGAACCCCAGACCTCACTTCAGTAAGTGATGAACGCTCACCGTCGAGAACTACACGCTGTGTTCTGCCCTCCAGAAAGTCTGCAACCCAGTCGCATATTTGTCTAGATATGCCGTAATTTCTAAGTTATTTAAAACTAAAGGTTTCTTCTTTTCGAGAGGGATTTTTTCGCTAGTGCTTCTATAATTTATTCTCTTTTAGAGGACAAGCTCACATGTCGATAATGAACGATGAAAACGGGTTAGATGAGGCAACGAGCACATGACAGAGATGATAATAACGGAAGTATTTACCTCGCCGTTCCCCGCAACACGAATGCATTTTTAAAGCCTTTTCATCGACGGCCGCTGCTTAATCCCCGTTAGGCGCTCCGTCGACGCTCGTTATGTCGCTATTCTGACCGCACGAGGCAGTAGCGCCCACTCCCTGTTATCGCAAAGCCGTTTACTTCGTTTGAATTTCTCTCACGCGTGCACAACTCATCGGCTTTTAGATTGTACCAGTGAGTTTTGAAACTACAGTTCAAGGATGCATAATCAATTACACCACAGGTTCAGCGTCTAAATGTGAAACACTGGTGGGTATGCATATTCCACAAGGAAATCGAAAATACAAAGCGAGGACTGCAAGAACTCGAATGGAGGTGTTACAAATGTGTTGCTTCGGTAAGATAGATAAAGGAATACAACACAAAATGAACAATTTATGAAAATACTTGTTTAGTGAAATCGTTTACAATATAATCTTATTGAAAGAAGAAAAAATGTCTGTGTGTCGTCACATTTGGAAATATACTGATGGATTTAATTCATATACGAGGGATACAGTCACCAGATAAATTGTACCACGGAATAAAGATCTCGACTTTTAAGACGAAAAATTTAAAAAATTAAATTGTAAGTAGAGAATAGAAATGTTAGGCGAGATTCAAGCACTCTAAAACAAATAGAAAGATTAGCAACAAAAGTTATAATGATTCTTTTACTTAATCACGGTACTTAATTTTCTTAGGCATGTGGATCAACTGTACCGTTGGTAAATACTCGTAGCATTTTGTTGAAAGAAAGTTTCAGGTAGCTTATTTTAATTATTTATGGTTTCCTAAAATTATTCAACATGAGTAATTGCATAGTTGTATAATGTTTTAATGCCCAGATTCCATTCAGTTTGTGAGGTTTATAACATTGTTGCTGTATTTTGTATGTTATTTTCTTTATAATAAATCATACAATTCAAGACCTTATAAATAATAACTGTGTTTGTGATGCAGTTATATTGTTTCAACGATTGGAAGGATTCAAGTAAAAGTGATTGATATAATGTCTTTGGTCAGGCGTATGGGGAACTATTGTGTGAGTCCATTTTGTTTTGACAGAATCTGAAAGACAAAGTAGTGAAAATACTTATAAGCCACTGTATTCTTCAATGCAAGTGACAGTTTCGTGGCAAACAGAGAAAAACTTATTGCTGTTGTATAAGAAAATTATCGAAGTCACAACGATATTTTTAATATGTGAAACGTGTATCGTACAGGTATAGCATATTGTTATGTTATTTCCACAATTAGTGCCAGTAAAGGAAGAACAGCAATTGATTTATGTGCGTAAGTGAAGTTTTAGTCCATTTTATCTGTCGGGTTTATGTTTCTTTTTGTTTGTACAACATTTTCAGAAGTTTTTAAGAATGGCCTAATGAATACAGATTCACGAAACCAGCCTAAAGTACGATATAACTGACGACCATTGCTCACTTGCATTACAACACACCAACATGTAACATAACGAAACAATATGATTTAAGTTCCGATACATGCAACAGTCCAGTTGTAAAACTTTGCAGCCACCGTTAGAAGGCATTTCAAACTCGAACGGTTGAAACCTCCAGTTACTTAAACAACACAAAATTTCATTAAAAATTATTACCAAACATGCTCTGAATCATCTCCCCCAAAGACCAGAAGAGATATTTACAAGAATTTTTCTTAAATATAAGAAGGAATAGCATCGAAATCGAGCATACCAACATTAATTGACCACATGTATGGCTAACAATTCTTAATAAAGTCCTTCCATTGGAAGTGAATCTTACTGGGATAAAATAATGAATGAGATAATCCCAAAAAATGAGAAACTGTTCAAAATACATCTCTCGGTAACAGACAGATGTCACATATATAGTAACATAGACAGCCTTCAACACCACTTTACGAGAAGCGAAACACAACGTGTATGGATATGTTTAAAAATGGCACAAATGGACGAAACTACAGTCGTTGAATTTCGAAACAGGAAATCCTCAGGCCGGATAAGTTCCGTCGAATCTCATGAAAGCAAAATGCTGCAAGGTGGTTGATGGCGTATACTGCATTAAATAATTGCCAACACATCAAAACCAATTAAATCATTTATAGATTCTTTATGGAGAAAGAATGCATCAAGACAAAAACTTTACCCCATAACATCAATTTAGTGGCAAAATGTTGTATTATTCGTCAAGGTGGAGATTACGAACTCCGTGATGATTCCCCGAAAAAAATCCGAAAGCATAAGTTTTTAACTTTCACGCCACGAGATGAGTGGATTTAGGCAGTACATCACAAATTCGGGAAGACAATGGAAACTGAAAAACTTTGATGGTGAAGCGCAGAGGCCGTCGTAGATGCATGTGCTGAAAATGGCTGAGTGAAGAATACTATAATCCAATATACATTTCTCTAAATAATATTTTGTGACTTATTATTTGTGTTGTATTATTCGTGATTTGTTCTGTTTCTTTCTATTAAACACGTTATCGAAAATGCAATAAGGAAATATGTAAAACAAATCTATAATTCTATCTCTTTTGCTTATAGGTAAACTTTCCAGTTCAAGTAAATTTAGGGATGCATAATGAGATATTTATCTGCAGTCAACCTAGCTTCACATACGCGAAGCATGCTACTGAATTAAGCGCTCCACATTCCAAATCCTACTAGGCGGGATGCAATTACTAGTTTAAGTCACGACAAAGACGAAATATGTTAAAATTTAGAATTTTATCGCCGGTTCATTTAGGCCACCTTAAATTTATCCTCGCATTCGGTAGGTCGCCGGTTCGAATCGCCGTCCGGGCATCCAGATTTGGGTTTTCCATGGTTTCCCCTAATCAATCCAGGTGAATGCCGGGATGCTTCCTTCAAAAAGGCCATGGCCAAATTCCTTCCCTTTCCTTGTCCCCAGTCCCATCCCACCTCTAATGACGTCGATGAGACGTAAAGCCATAAGTTAAAAAAAAACTAAATTTATGTTATAAGTCAGTCATTAAGGAGAAGGAAAATATGAATAATGAATAATTTCATTGTTTATTGTAATATAGAGTTATGATTTTTTAGCTTATTTTATGCCGAACTATGGTAATATGAAACATGGATTTGTTAAAAATCAAGACAATGTTTGAAATAATACTGTAATATTAACGGAAAGAAGCCTATAGTTTATCATTGTCTCACCTACACCGAAATTCGTTTTTAGGGTTGCATGTTAACTGAACGAAGGACAGCATCTTTATGAAATTACTCATTTGATCATCTGTTTTGTCAATCTGTCACTCCCTGCTAGTTTTTGAAGCAATTATTTTACAAAGCTGAGTAATTTCTTTTCGAAACTTGGAGGCCCGACAAGTTTTTCGGTGTGCCTAAAACCGTATAAGATCTGGCTCCCACTTGTATCTGAAATAATTTAAGCAAAAATTGTTTCGTAATTTACAGTGTTACATAATGGCCTGTAGAAAATAGGAATTCTATAGCGACCTTGCGGGAATGTATGGTTTTTGCTAAAAACTAAAGCAGTATTTTAGCAAATTTGATTGATCAATAGATATTGTTTATCGGCAAAAAATTGTATGTATAATTCAACAGAGAATTTCTTGAACACGTAACTATAACATGCATATAATTTTTTTAAAACTTCAAAAGTATATCGCATCGTATAACGTTTTTAGTGAATTTAACACGCAAACTGAATTTAATTTAGCTGCTGTGGAGTTTATGATCCAGTGGCAATTTACCTCCAAACCCTTTTTTCTCCTTTATTGTAGCCGCTTCTTCTGTCCTGTACAAATTTTAATTTAAAATTATTTCAGCGTTTGTGGTAAATTATTCACAAATTCCCTTGGAAATTTATTCCAGTCAGTGATCCCTTCACTTATAAAAGAAATCTTTCCCACACTCTTGCCTGAAGTCAAGTGCCAGCTTGTGGTCATGGTCAACTTGAACCTTCTTGCACTTCTCTTAATTCTTCCACCAATATCTTTCCACGCCTCACTCCGACAACTCTCTTCACCATCCTTCTATTTTCCAGTGAATCACATTCCAGCTCCTTTATCATATCAGTCACTGATTGTGTTCTGAAGTAATTTCCAGAGACAAATCTAGCAGCCCTACTTTTCACTCCCTCCAATTCCTGTGTTTTATACCCAAACTGTGTGTCTCGCAGTACACTATCATATTCAAGCAATGGTCTGACCAATGGTTTGTAACATAATTCTCTTACTTAGCGTGCGAAAGTAGCTTGATGACTTTTTCTAATGTAATTACGATTTATTACTCTTGCAATGTCTTGTGACTGAGCTAAAGAACGACGTCAATCAAATATTTCGATGCACTTCAATTACATCGATGAAAAATTCGTTGAAGACAAAAATAAATATTAATCATATAGAAAATGTACTGTTTGAGTCGCAGTATGTAGAGATTTTATAGATACACGTTACATTACTCATAATGGACTAGCTTGCACAATGAACAAAAGCAGAGACTCTGATAAACAGTTCTGATGTAAATAATTACGAACACCAGTTCTTAACATAACAGTGGAAAGATGCATAATACTACATGGTTTTGGCATAGGGAGAAATTTCTGGGATCTAAAGATTCATAAAAGTTAGTGAGTAAGTTTTTAAATTAATATCATTATATGTATTATTTCTATAAGTTTTTTTTTTTTTTTTTTTTTTTTTTTTTTTTTTTTTTTTTTTGACACAAACCATTATTTCCCTTCAACTAACAGAAATCATTTTAAAGAGTAATGTATCAGTTTTGGTCAAATCATATTTTAATGAAGTGATTTTTCCAAATCCGACCTTTAAAGGGCAAAAATGTCAATATTTCTATAATAGTTTTTTGTACCACGAACCATATATCTCCCTCTATTCCTAACTGAAATCGATAAATGAAGTATAATTTTGAATATTAAGATCTCTGCGTTGGTGACATCATATATTAAGGAAGGAATTTTTCCCTTAAAGGGCAAAAGTATCAATATTTCTACAATGCGTTTTTGTGTCACGAACTATTTATCCCCCTTGATATCTAACAAACACTCTGGCCTCACATTCGGGAGGATGGCCGTTCGAATCCCCGTCCGGGCATCTGGACTTGTGTTTTCCATGATTTCCCCAAATCACTCCAGGCGAATGCGGGAATGCTTCCTTCAAAAGGCCATGGCCGAATTCATTCCCGTCCTTGTCTCCAGTCCCATCCCGCCTCTAATGACGTCGACGTCGACGAGGTGTAAAGCCCGAATTAAAAAAAAGTAAAATACATGAAGTATAATTTTAAAGATTAAGAACTCTGCTGTAGTCACAACATATTTTGAGAAACGAATGTTTCGGAAAATCGGCCCTTAAAGGGCGAAAGCATCATTATTTCCTTTTTTGTCACAAGCAACTTAACTTTCTTCATATCTAAACGAAATCGAGAAATTAGGCATTATTTAAAAGATTAAGGTCTCCAGTCAGGCAAGATTATAAATTGAGAGCGCAATTTTTCGAATAGTTATAACTGTGAAAGTCACGCGTAAGAGACAGTTAACAGTCAAGCCCCTAGATAGCAGCAGCACATATAACAGAGATATTAATAAATTGCACAGGAGTCGACTTTTATTACGTATCTATTAGACTAAACAATTGATACAAAAGAGACGGTTCTTCTTTCGTCCTATTACAAACGACCAACTTTACTATTCATAGTAATCGCGATATTTTTGCACGGGCTATCTATTATTGACTTTTAAGGTATTGGGTGAGGGAAACGTTAAAACACTCAAATTTTATGAAGACGCCGAAGCATTGAGAAAAGAAATATCCGCGGAGGAGTGGCTGGATGCGGACGGCTCGTCTCTCGTCGCATTCCGCCCGGTGGAGTAATTTTCTGCACCTCGGGCGACAGCCGGCGCAGTGGGTGTCTGTTCGCACAGTGTTTCCCACCACCTCTCTCCCCGGAGCGGCAAAATAAACACCGACCTCCATTGTTAGCAGCCGGCGCCTCTCCCCCGTCTCTTATTTAATTCCATTAAGGACGAGATAGCGCTGCTTCAGGGGTCGTGAGTAATTATTTTAAGGGTGATACGGGCGTGGGAGAGCGATCCAACGAGTGACTTCCTCCTGGCAAAAGCTGTCAAACTGAAATACGTTCCTCAAGTCACTCGTCGGTAACGGTAAAATAACGAGGTAAGAAGGAATTGTGCTATTCGTTTGAGATTTGTCACACGAATTTGTCAGGTGATACCTTTTGCGAAAACTGTACATGAAAGCGAAATGAAATATTCCTTAGACGTGGTGCCACACGATGATTTTTAACAGTAAAAAAAAAAAAAAAAAAAACGCCATTTGGAGTCAAATTCTTCTTACCAATGATAGTATCTGCAATCTACAGCAATCTAAAACTGAAATAACTCACATCTTCTGTTGTAACAAAGTACTTGTTTTTTTTTTTTTTTTTTTTTTTTGTTCTGGTCGGGGCTGCATTACTACATATCCACTACGCTACGCCAGTATATAGCCCCCCCCCCCGCCCCCCCCCCAAAAATATCAAAAAAAAATCAGATGAGCATAAGTTATCAATGAAAACTAAATTCTTTGCTGTAAAAATTTACGTATTTTTTAAAATATGGTCCAGCTGGCTTGTAATCACGAAAGTTGACAGCGATATTACATTCATTGCAATAGAGTGTTGCTACTATCTTTGGCATGATCAATTTGAATGGAAATGGTGGTTTTTACCGTTTAAGTTGCATCGCTTCGTAAATTTCGTGTGGCACCACGTCTAAGATAAAAGGGGATCTTCTCAACCACCCCAAAACTGGTACTGACCTGTTGAAATTTGGATTAACTGCTTCCTTATAATGTCACGTTTTTCAGTCTCCTTTTTGAAAAAATCGTCACCAATTAAATTAAAAATGCTGAAATATGACATTGCAGCGCAGCTAGTAGATGCCGCCGGCGCTGCGAAATCAATGATAATCTTTTGGAATTCTTTGTTGTAATATTTTCTTCCCGTTTTAGCTTCACTCCGTTGTAAAACGTCGCATGAAATTAACAGATACAAAATATTTATCGGAAATGCAGTACGACAAGGCTCACCATGTTGGAATCGATACAAGCAGTCAAGACAATCGATTGCTTCCGTTGTAAACAAATGCGCCGTTCCTGAGATGGATGCCGCAGAACGAATTTCCCGTAAATTTTTTACTCTTGGTCCAGGCCGAATTTCAGCCTAACCACGATCACTATGACAAAACTAACCTGTTTAGGTTGATATGATCCCTGTACCGATAATTTTTGTGTCATTTTTGCAGTGCTGCTAAAATTTCGCGGTTGCGGAACGTCACACATTTCGGCATTTTTAATTTAATTAGTGGCGACTTTTCCGAAAAAGGAGAGTGAAAAACGTGTGAAGAGGACATTATAAAGAAGCAGTTAATCCAAATTTCAACAGGTTAGTACCAGTTTTGGGGTGGTGGGAAAGATACCCTGCCACCCGTACGTTTCATTTCGCTTTTATGTACATTTTTCTCAAAAGAACATGTGTGACAAATTTCAAACGAATAGCACAATTCCTTCTTATCTCGTTCTTATTTTACCACTGACCACTCATCTCTCTTACCTCATTCTTATTTTACCACTGCCCACAAGTCTCCTGTGAATAAATCAAAATCGATTATTGTCAGTGTAAAATAAGCTACTGTACTTTCAGGGTTACTACAAGTGACTGTCGGGTTGTAACACTCCTATTATTCATAGTGGATAAAATAAGCCTACGTAGCGAATATATTTAACTAGCAGATTTTCCGCGTTGCCCGGTATGATCTAGGTTGATTTCTCCACACAGTATATACTGAAGTTGATAACAGAGTTCAGTTTTCTGCACTTGTGAATCAAATTTCATGTCAATCCCTCAATTTTCTATACGTATTTGAACAACTAACTACCAGTGTAGCAGAAAAGAGACGGGGTTTGGTCTGATTTATTCTTGAAATATTTCTAGCCATCCTATCAGGAACATATGTACCAAGTCTCATGAAATAACCACAGTGACTCCTGCAGCAACAGAAACAATGAATTGTTTTAGGAAATGTGGAAAGACGGAATCATTCAACAATACATTATAAAAATACCTGAAATGTCAACACTAAAGGTTTCATGTTGAAACCCACCAGTTATGCATCACTTATTACTAACAGCGAATATAATTTCACTTCCAAACATCGGAGATTGTAGTTGTGCTGCTTCAGATCGTAGTTTCAAGAAGCAACGAAGTTCTCGGAATGTTTGTGATGTAGTATCTTTATAACCGATATCGTAAATTAAATCCCACTATTTTGTTACGCTTATTTAAGTGTTATTCTCTGACTTAGTGGTTTAACTAACTTATTCCGTGAATTGAATAGTAGTATATTTAATAAAACTGAAGAAATAAATTCATAAAATTATGTAGTCAAGACATTTTAACAGAATCCATACGTTTGAGCGTTTGTGTGAGCAGCTGTAGCTTTGTCTTTGGTTGGTATCTCGTAAAGGAGTGTTCATCTGAGATGAAGTGTGAGCTGTGGTCCCTGTCTGTTCCAGAAGTAAATGCCTCACTCCGTTCCCCGAACACATAGACTCATAAGATATTTCGCCAAGCAATAAAATTTCAAACTGTAAAACCCCAATCAAATTGATTTAGTAATAGAATTCTGAATCGTTTTAATGCACCCCACCTCCGCTCGTTACTTTGTCATACTATCTTAATGTTTTTCTGTGTTTGGTTTTAAACCTCTCAATATTACATTTTCTGTTCTTGGTGGAACTTTAGTACACTTATGTATCTCCTGATCTTGAATAACAATTATTATTGTCTTCAGTAAGTAACACTAGTTTAGAAAAATGAACGTATCTCTTTCACAAGAACAAAATCATGAAATTCTTAGATTCTTAAAAGTATTTTTCATGCTGAATTTACCCCCATCAGGCAGGTTTTTTTTTTTTTTTTTATATATATATATATATAATTTGTAAAAAAATCAGTAACTAACTATCTAACTCTAAATGATATATTACTCATTTTGACTTGCCTAGAAACTGGTAGATAGTGATTTTGCATCTAGAACATCTCTATTTTTGGTCCTACAAAAGTCAGGTAGCATATTAGAACTCCACTTGAATTGGTGACTCTTTTCGATTGTAGAATTTTTGTGATGAAAACGGTCACCATGCTCATTACTGACAGCCCCAAGATTTTCAGGGAAGAAGTTTAAGTGAGAGTCCAAGAAGTGAATTTTTAAGGACATGTTGCATCCCATAGCATCATAATGCAGAAGATCAGCCACTATGTCACGACAGTTTTCTGCTTCAAGATTTCCAAGGAAATTGCAGCACAACTTTTTGAAAGATTGCTAGGCTGCTTTTTCTTGTGGATTTAACAGTCCTCCAAAATATTCATCAGCCATTAATGACCATATTTGTGGTCCTATAAAAGTTCCTTCCTTGAGTTTAGCATCAATGAATTTGGGAAATTTCAAGTACAAGAATCCACCAGAAAGTTTATCCATAGCCTTTATGAATTTTTTAATTAGTTCTAATTTAGTATGCAATGGAGGTAAATATATTTTTTTCAGGATTCACACAAGGGACATGTGACTCATTTTCCTGGCCAGGGATAAGAGATTCATGTTTAGGCCGCTATTTTATAACGTGGTGAGACTTCATACCTCTGCTGTCCCATTCGCACAAAAAGCAGCAAAATTTAATGAACCCAGGTTTCAAACCAAGCAATGACCTTTAAGTCACCACAGATATATCATTTATATTTTCCATATTAGATTTTTCCTAAAACTAGTATCATATTTTCATATCAGGGGCATGCAGGATAGGTATTGTTGGAAGTTCATTCAAACTAACTTTAGATGAATCTATGAACAATCGCAACTCATCTGGCCGATGTTGATACCCAAGAATTTCCATAACAGAACAGAAATCATTACAGAACACAATACCATTTTCTTCAGAAAATTAGTCTTTAAAATCACTATGGCGGCTACGATAATTACATATTCTTACATCTTTTTGGAGTAGATTCCAATGTTTGAGTCTGGAAGTTGAAACTTCAGCTAACTTTTTAGACAATTTTAAATCCCGAATCGGGTCATTAAGGTCTTGTTGATTGGGAAAGTATGGTTCTGATTAAGAGCTACTGCCTTCATATGTAGGATCATTTTTACAATCATGATCATCTGAATTATTTTCAGTTTGAGCTAGGTCAGAATCAGAGTAACTAGTTAAGATCTTATCTGCATATGCTGGAACAGGAAAATCTTCATTGTGTGAGACAGCCCTCGTTTCAAATAGCAAATTCGGATACTTAACTGTATATTTTGGTTGAGATGTTATTCCTTTATTATTTGTTAAACAAAAATAACAATCAGTTAGATGATCCTTCGGTTCCCTCCAAATCATGGGATTTACAAATGGCATATGATGTCTACCATTTTTTCATCCAGTCAATAGTCTAACACACGAAACACAGCATACATTTGGATCCCAGCTCTAATCAAAATCATCCACTTGACAGTCATAGTAAAGTTAGTAACATTTTTATTATTATTATTATTATTATTATTATTATTATTTTGCCTTTGAAAGGAAGCATCCCGGAATTTGCTTGGATTGATTTGGGGAATCCATGGAGAACCCAAACCTGGATACCCGGACAGGGATTAGAACCGGCGACCTCCCTAATGCGAGGGCAGAGCGAAAACCGCTCACCCACCACGCTCGGTCTGTTTCACAAGTCGCGTAAAATTTCGCCTCTGAGACTTGAAGGTTAGCTCAACACAAATCTAGCAGAAATTATCTGCATGGCCTGCACATTTTCGTGGCATGATGAAAAAAGAAAACTCTGTAATATAACGTACACAATACACTTCTAAACATTAACGAAGGAAAAATTTCACTAGTGATATTAGTGCCAACGAGCTCACAGTCAGCTCAACAATGACACCTCACAATGGCAGATTAACAGGTCTGCACATGTCAAAACATGAATAAAACTGCACAGTTTGGTGCTTCAGCATGATATGACATTTAATTTCCTTTAATACAGCTTGATTAAAATCTCTACATATAAGGTAAGGGTTCCTATGACAGGTCAACGAGAATGCTAAAATCAAATTTTAAAAACTAACTGTCAAAAAAATTGTGATTGATGGAAAAATTCTGACTACATATCAGAATTCAGTATGAAAAAATGCGCTAGATTCGCTAAAATATTTCCTGTGAAGAAAACTTTGTCGACTAGTGTAATTGGAGACGTTTAGTATCGAAGCATTACATCTAACGTGTTTTTTTTTTAAATGTATGTCTTGTTTGGAAATAATATAACTATGTTAAACATTTAATTTAGAAGCAAGAAGAATAGACGCACGTTTCAAAAGGACGGGAAATGGCAGTGACATGAAAACTTAGTTGAGTTAATAGGCCCTATTAAAAATGCTATGCATGAGGTCTTTGATGACTTCCGTTGCAATTAGCTTTCTAAAGCATCTCGGGCAATCCAAAGAAATTTTACCCTTACGTAAGAAAAGTTAGTTGTAGCGACAATAATATGTCAGTACTAATACACGACGGATGTGAGATTTAAGAAAGGCAGACAGGGCTAACGTACTTAATACGGAATCTAAAAATTCCTTTACTTGTGAAAATATTGAATTTATACTGTGCATAAATATGTGAACACCGCCTTTCATTTTCGAGAACGATCCGACACGTCTTCCACCAAGCTACTTGGGTCACAATGACAGGAGACATAAGGTTAGAAAATTATGTGTCGTACTGATGATTATATGAATTCTTTTTTCCCCACGTGCTATTCACAGTTGAATTAATTCCGGTGCAAAGCACCCTCTACCACCCACAAGTTTGTGAGTTGCAGAGTATAAATGTAGATGTAGAACAAACATATAACAAAAAAGTAACATATTCTCAAATTTAGAGTTCACAACACAACACGTAAATTGTTCTGAAACCGAATTATAAGTTAGTATCAATATAATGAGACACAAGTAAAGGAGTTAAAGATTAATCAACTCAAGGAAATTATTGGTGCCAGAGAAAATTATTTTCAGATTGAGGGAAAACATTTTTATCACTACAAATAATTAACACAACTCTATTTTTTATGGCTTAAATCAACGATCGTCTCTGCTAAAAATTTCTACGAATTTAAATCCCTCTAATTTATCCCTCTAATTTATACACGTGGGTAACCTATTTTTGCTTGTCTTCACACCTGAAGAAAAAAGTTCCCCACAAATTTCCTTTCACATTATTCTCCCATTCCGTGATCTATAGAGACATCATTCCTCATAACCGTTATACCAACTTCCAGAACGGAAGCGTTTTTATTACAGTCTTATTTCTCGCCGGGAAAGACTAGTCCATAAAATACCTGTGGAGGATAATTTAAATTTTAGAGAGGGAAGTCCTTTATTACGCTGGTATTTTATGAACGTAAAATATTACATAAAATCTCATTAACACAAGGAAGACAGTCTGCAAATAGCTTACACTTGTATTACAACTAAATACTTTCCTTACACATGGAACCTATAATGATTTTAAAGAAGCAAAGAGAGAAGGGAAATAAGAGAGGTGAAGTGTCCTCTTTAACCGGAACCAGCGTAATACTTTCAATGTGTTAGAATAATAAGGAATCACCATAATTTACCACATATTCCTATTGCTTTTATTTCTGTGATGACTTTTCCGACAAATATTAGAAAACGGGAGAGATTTTCCAGAGTGATTATAATAAAGAAAATATATGATCATGTTTTAGAAGAAAAATACAAAACAGGAAATCATTAAGAGAGAAGTCAAAAACGATGAATTTTTTCAATCCTTTAACTGTTGCACAATCAAGTGAAAAAACAGTGTGATTGCATTTTTATAGGGATTCATCCAACGCTTCAAAACATTTATATCCGTAAGAGGACACAAGCAACTTAGAAATCTTTTTAAAATAAAAAGAAGATCTTTAGTATACTTGTGGGGTCATGTTGTCCAAACTTTGGCTGGTATAAAAGTGAGATTGAAACACCGACATTACTAATACATTAGAGCTGTTCCTCGTCGTCTTCCAAAACTGTTTACGCTACAGTTTAATCTCAAAATTTTCGTCGAAAATATGTTTGTATATATCAGAAGACGGTAGCCCGACACACAAAAATTTATTGAAGGAAAAATGTCTTTAAGTGGTATACAATATTAGACAAATTTTATTTGTATTTGGACACCCCAGTGGTTGCTAAGACACTTGCAAAAGGTTCAGGAGTTAGTAACGCAACGAATGGTGAAGTGTCCTGTACATATTAAATCAGCACATTGCAGCAAATCAAAAATTAGAAAATTGACGACAATTACATACCATAGGAATGAATAAGAATCTAATACCATGACCAGGGCCGGCGCTAGGAATTTTGGGCCCGGGGTAAAATGGGCGACCTTGTCCATGCCTGGTGAGTAGACAGAGGTTACTGAGATGAAATCTGTCTAATGTTGGCCGCTTCTAATTCTTTTATGTTCGGCTGGAAAAAAATACTTGGTGCGATATTTTAAATGATCAAGAAATCGCCTTCAGTGAAACGCACATACATTTCTGTCACTACGCATGGGAATCTCTCACTTGAAGTAAGGGAGCGTCCATAAACCACGTAGCTACATTTTGGCCATTTTGAAATTTCAGTTTCACAAACGATCCTCTTGTTATGCCTCCAGTAAAAGTTTCGAAAGAGTTCTATTTCGTGGAAATGAAGGACACCCGCGAGTATTACAAGTTTAATATCATCAGTAGAAAGAGGTAAAACATTCATTGGGGCTTCTTATTCAATGTCCTGCCACAATAAAAACAAAGTTATATCCAGAAACATGACACATATACATCCAAAGTGGAAGAATTTTTGCTACAGAAACCTTTTTCCTCTCTGAAATATTTTTTCTTGGAATTAACTAACAGGTAAGGACTGAGAAAATAATATATATTTTGGGTGTACGAAAGTGAAAAAGTAGTTCACAATCACTGGTGTATTATGTTTTTAAAATTAATAAGACTGAAGAAACAGGATTATTCACAGATTTTGAAATGCTTGGAAGGCATCTTTTAGAACGAGCCTGAAGTACCGCTCATTCAAAATAAGAGGAAGGACCATTCAAGCGATCTGGCAACGTTTCGTATTCATAATTAGTGAAGGTATTGATACACATATACTGAAACTCGTAATCAAAGAAGAGAAAGTTGAACCGTGATACTCACATTGGTTGAAAAGATTGTTGAAAAAGCAGAGGATACGCACACACTCCAGAATTAATAGCGTTACGGGGACGAGTATAAAAAGCGACGCGGAGGCATTTAGAGATTTCTGTCTCAGTTTTCTTTCCAAAAGCCTCGCAGAAAAGTTAAATAAATTTTGGTCGTATATAAAAACAGTTCGTTGGAAGTATGCAGCCTTTGGTACAAAACAGATATGAGATTAATGAAAGCTATGATAAGAGAATGATTTTTAATACGAAATTTAAAAATTTATTCACCAGACAAAATACAAACAGCGTGCTGGTTTTCGAATCATAGAGTTAAACATGGATTATTTAGAAGCGGAATGCAGCTGAATATCCTTAAGTGGTATCGCAGTAAGAGTGTTTATAGAGTACGTGAAATAAATTGAACCCTTTCTTGATGACATATGCTGTAAACAGTCTAAGGACTGAAAAATCACGAAAGTTACTACCATCTTGAAGAAAGGAGATTGAAGAAACCCCAGCAACTACCAACCGGCATCTCTGACATTTCTGTGTATATCTTGGAGAATATCACATATCTGAACATTATGAAATTCATAGATGACGACAAATCAACTGCACCATACCAACACAAGTGTCATGTAAAACCCAGTTCGCACTACTTTCTAATGACGGTAATGAAGAATCGCAAGTTGATGCATTTTTTGTTTTTTGTTTTGTTTTTGAGTTTCCGGGAATCCTTCGACCTAGCACAAAACTGCCTCTTAACGATGATCGGGGCTTACGTATTACCACAATACATGTGTAAGATGTGAGATTTCTTAACTGGACAGTCTCAGTATGTCATAGTAAGAGGAGATGCGTCTACTTCCCTAGTAGTTCAGTCGGACTTCCCGCACGGAAGCATACTAGGACCTCTTCTATTCCTAATACAGGTCTATACCAAAAGTAGTCGGACTGATTTTTTTAAAAATTTTTTATTGAAGATATCTTTACAATTCCTTAATCCTCTTCGAAATAACACCCTTAGGTAGCTACACGCCAAAAATTACTTTGCTGCCATTGGCCATACGCCATCTGGAAGTCAGTTTCGGGTACGCTGTTGAGAGCCCTCGTCGATGCTGCTTCAACGTTCTGGATTGAGTCAAATCGCTGTTCCTTCAGCTGCCTTTTCATCCGTGGGAATAAAAAAAAAGTCAGTTGGAGCCAGATTGGGACTGTAGGCGGGG
The DNA here is from genome assembly GCA_031002005.1 of Vandiemenella viatica. Classification (NCBI taxonomy): domain Eukaryota; kingdom Metazoa; phylum Arthropoda; class Insecta; order Orthoptera; family Morabidae; genus Vandiemenella; species Vandiemenella viatica. The sequence goes on along the minus strand of CM061919.1, from coordinate 157,645,739 downwards.
TGCAGCAACGTGGCAACGCCGAATCGGGCCAACAGTTACCTTCTTCATCCTCCCATCCAATGAAGGCTCGCATGAGCAAATCAAAGATCAAGACAATGCTGATCGTGTTTTTTTTTTTTACCGTCGCGGGGTGATTCATAAGGAGTTCGTTTCCCCTGGGGAAACTGTCAATTCGAACTCTTATGTGCAAGTGCTAAACCGCCTGCGAGACCGAGTGAATCGCGTCCGACAAGTCATCTCCGCCAACTGGACTCTGCATCACGACAATGCGCCGTGCCAAGACGCGCCGTCATGAGGCAACTGTTGGCCCGAATTGACATTGCCGCATTGCTGCACCCCGCCTACAGTCCTGATTTGGCTCCATCTGACTTTTCTTATTCACATGGATGAAAAATCAGCTGAAGGAACAGCGGTTTGACTCAATCCAGGACGTTGAAGCAGCATCGACGAGGGCTCTCAACAGCGTCCCCGAAACTGACTTCCAGATGGCGTATGGCCAATGGCAGCTGAGTAATTTTTGGCGTGTAGCTGCCTAAGGGTGCTATTTCGAAGAGGATTAAGGAATTGTAAAGATATCTTCAATAATTTTTTTTTTTAAAAATCAGTCCTACTACTTTTGGTATATACCATGTATTTATAAACGATCTTGGAGTTGATATTAATATCCTCTGAAGATTTTTTGGTGACAATGAGTTGTTCGTAGAGATTTAAAGGGTTCTGTTGACTAATAAGAGATTCAACGTGACCACGACGTTATTTCTACCTGAAGCGACATATGACAGCTTTAGTTAAACTGCGTTGAATGCGACTTACTCCCGTCTTGTGGGATCAGTTTGCTACGGCATCATGGAGGTTTGGGTAATGGTGGTAGAAGAAATTTGCTTCATCAGTTCCTGGAGGGCAAGGTAGGAGAGGTGAAAGGGACGATCCCTAATCATCAGCTTGTGCCCCCCAAGGTCCTGGGTTTAATCCGAAACCTCTCCGCAGGGCGTATGGTATAAAGGCATGAGCAGGACTGATTCGTCAATCGTATGGGGACGCTAAGCTTGGCGGTATCCTTGGCGTCTTTCCGAAGAGTAGGCCTGAATGGGCCGGCACCAGGTTTCACCCTCTCCCTTCTTTCGTCTCTCATCTACAACACAAACAACACTTTCCACCGAACACGCACAATATCACAGTCATCCGCACTTACATCAGTACTTATGGACATTGTCTCACAGCTAATGTCCACAGATACTCCCACGGTGGGGTAAACATTCCTCAAGGTAACCACCTATGACCGGACACTGGCAAGGCGATCATAAGAGAAGAAGAAGAATAGCGGGAGATAGTACGCCTAACAAATAAGATGACCCTACTTGAACACGAGTACATAGTAAATCGTTCATTTGTTTGGAAAGTACAATCCATTAAGTACCTATGTGTAACAGTAAGTTTGAATAGGTAAGCTCGTAATTCTCAAATGCGATTCATAGGACAAATTTCGAAGAGTTGTAAAGTATCAATGAGAAACCAGCGAATAAAACTCTTGTGAATCCTCATCTATAGAACTTGTGGGATTTGTGCTGGAAGTGACTGATTAATAATATCGAGCACGTGTAAGAAACTGTTACAAATTGATACACAATGGAACTGCAAACTTCTGTTATTAGTAGTGCAATGAAGTATTTTTACCTCCATTGATTTGGGTAGCAGTGATCACAAGATCAGGGAAATAAGGTGCCATACCGATGCCTGTAAGAAATTTTCTACTTTTGTGCCGTATGTGTTCCCTGTTGATGACTGTGGCGTGTCTGAGTCAGTGTATTGTTTATGTTAGGAATGAAATGATCAAAGAACAGAAAGGCGCCCTACTATTCAGACCTACTCTACCGAAATACACCAAGGAGCCACCGAATTTCTGTCCCTATCCCAAACGTTCTGGCTTCATATTCGGGAGGACGCCGGTTGGAATCCCTGTCCGGTCATCCAGATTTTAGTTTTTCATGGTTTCCCCAAATCACTGCAGGCGAATTCCGGGAGGTTTCTTTCAAAAGGCCATGGCCGAATCCATTCCCGTTCCTTGTCTTCAGTCCTTTCCCGCCTCTAATGACCTCGACGTCGATGAGGCGTAAAGCCATAAGCAAAAAAACCTATCCTAACGCCATGTTCTGATGATGAAATTCACCAGAGCTCGAACTAGCTTAACCACCATCACGGGGACCTGAGCCAAAGTTGCGGGCTCTAACAGTTATTAAAGGAAAAATTTATTTTGTACCTCGTTACATGTGTACCAATCTACCTGGGATTATATATGATTATCTAATCTGAAACAAGACTATCGGCTTGCAAGGTCTGTTGAAATTGTTACCGAGCTCTAATGTTCGGGCCTGACATTTTGGAGAACACTGGTTCAAGTCCTCGTCCATCCATCCTGATTTCTGTTTACCATAGTTTCCTGAAATCACACCAGGTGAACGATGGGATGGTTCCTATAAAAAGCCCATTGCCAAATTGATGATGACGTTGACGAGGCATAAAGCCCTAAACAATAAAAGAATTTTTACTTGCGAGATCCGTAGAAGCAAATACGAAATCAGGAAATACCCCCGATGCAGTGTTTGTTACATTCATCAAGAAAGGACAGTCATGACCTTTTTTTTCTTTCTTTTTTCAGTTACTGTAATCCTATTATTTAGCTTTTGAAATGTGAAAAAAAAAAAAAACTCTAAATGAAATAAGACTTTAAATCATAACAAATATTTATTTAATCAAGATTCTTCTTCCTTGCATTCTCGAGTATACACACTTATTTTTCTATAGTTAGCAAAATTTGTATTATATTTTCCATAGAAATCGATAATAATTGAAAGAACGCTGTTACTAAACTATTGATTTTCTTAAATTTGGTTTCTTCATCTAAGGGTTTTGTCACTTCATGGCTGGTTATAAATTACGATATTCGTACTTTTAGAACTGCAGAATTAGTAATCGATTAAACCATGATATAATGTATCTTGTTCAGCGTGTTCTTTGTTAATTACCACATGTCAGGGGTTCTTTACTGTTTTACTGTATAGCATGCAACAACAGTTAGCAGATTTTATAAGCTTCTGCAACACATTGGGTTACTTTAAATACAAGCTCGGTGTAACGGCAGAAAGTAAATTAAAATATTGGAGGGACTTATTTTTGTTTTAAACTTTCTGGAAGCTTTCACTCTTGTCAGAATTAGACTGATAATTTTCTCCGATAATTAATCTCCCGGCTATTGTTTCTTGCAGAAAGTAAATGGCTGCGTTCTTTTCTATAAGGAAACTCTGCTCGCTGATATCAAGTAAGGAGTTCGCTTGCAAAAAGTTCTGTACTTTGTTAACCAGAACAAAGGCTTATCCCCTCCTCCGTATCAGCTACAATTTTCAACTCGCGAATCTCAGACTGAACCGTTTGCTACAGCATAATTATTTTTACTAACCGTTCAATAAAGTTATTATTACTCGGATTTATGACATGACAGATCTTCAGTAGCGTTTTAATAACAATAGTCATCACACATCAAAATCAAGGCTGGTTGGAGCCACATGAAACTACAAATAATATCACTGTTTCCTCGCTTTTAGAACGGCTCTTTTTTGAGCGAGCACACTCACTTATGTACCGGTAACTTCCCAACAGTCAATGACGTCTTTCGAACTTTCTCTGAAACGTACAAAAAGTTCAGAACGATTTCAAAACAAATAAATAAAAATTACGAAATAAATAGAGATAAATTTTCACCAACTTGAAGTTTAATCCACAGTTTCTGTTTATATAGACCCACCGACTGGTATAATAATAAATTTCGCTCAGACGATACCACCACAAAAGACTCTACAAGGCAATTATTTCTTCCAAATAAAAACACTTCTGTTATGATCACAAAATCTAAAATCTTCTTGAATATTCCACAACTAACTGTCCTTAAAAATCCACTTTTGTCTACGTATTACGTTGGGAAATGATGGGAATAATGCGTTTTACATTAATCCTTAACAGTTATTGCGTAGGTATATTACACAATGACAAATAAAACAAGTCCTCTTCTAAAACATGTAGTGCCTTATCTACAGCTCCTAATATGGGCAAATTAAATGTTGAATTTCCATAGACAGTGGAATAATGGGTGCGATTTACAACTTAGCTCAATCTTAGTCACATTGGTATTCTCGCTTCGCTAACTGATTTGTAATATCTTTCGATCTCACTTAAAACGTGGCACTGTTACTTAGCTTCAAAAAACATCATTACCCTGGAGATGCGTCTGCAAAGTGCGGCATTACATTTTTTTTCCAAAAAAGATTGGTGCCAGCAATGTTGGAATCAAATAAAATTCTATGAGGGCTGTAATTTCTTATGAACTTTGCGATCGATTTCCTTCAGAAAGGGATACATTTCACATGAGCATTCTCAAATATGTTCAATCGTGAGTACGCCAATAAACTCCTACAATAGGAGAAGCATCTGCGATGAAGGCGGAAGCATGTTAGTCTGCTGGGAAGGTTCTCTCGATCGTGTGCTGGAACGCTCAGGGCTCTTTTCACTTTGAACTTCTACTTCAGTGAAGAACTATCAAGTGAGAACCCTTATGCAAAGCTAGGCAGGCCTCTTGTTCGAAAAGACGGAAATTCCGGTGTGCCGCGGCCTGTTTACGCCCGGTCCCATACTACTGCTAGTAAGCAAGCGATACTGGAAGAAAACACTGAACTACTTGGAATCGCACACCTTATAGTTCATGTTTGTTTATAATCATCAAAAAATATTTAAGTGAAAGAGATTTTCAAAGTTGTGCAAAATTTCTTGCAGTACTAGCTACGCACACTTCAAACATTTTTTTTTTTTATTTTTTTATTTTTTTTTTTGCGAAAAAGAAATTTAAGAACTGGCAATGAGATCGAAGATATTCGTAGACAATTTTAAAGGATATGTGGAAAAACTGTTTTGTATCTGATCTGTTATACAGCACAAAACAAAGATTTTTTTTAATGGCGTCTCAATCTTATTTTATAATTTGTTTATTTTGCAATTAAGTCAAAACATTTCTCTTAGATCTGTAACAACACAAAATGCGAACTTAATCTACAGGGTGTTGTATTTCCGAAGAGATTTTAATTACATTTTCCGTGCTTTTATACTTCTTAAATACTTCGTGGTTTTACAGCAGTTGGAGCAATTTATTTTATTTTCTGAACGTGCAGCTAAACTAAATAAATGAACTGATAGTCTTTATACTCAGCACAGTACTAATTAGTTTTAATAAGCTCCAAATACACCAAGTTAATTACATAATTGGAATTCTCATTCGCAAGTTCTCCTTAGGCGCTAACCAACCTAGGCAATCTCCTAGTTATTTCTTTGTTGCTATGGAAACCTTTCAAGAGAGTAATACTAACAGGCCCTTGCCAAATTTCAAAGGTATAGAATGACATTAAAATATGTATTCTGGGATAATCTGTCTGTTATCCAGTGAGGGTTATTATAAACGATTGAAGTGATTTCACACATTTACTGTAGCTATATTATTTGACATATTGGCAAAAAACCTTTATAGTCATATAGAAAAACTAAAAAATAATAATTTTTGTTTCATGTCACAAGTGTTCTGTGTGTGTCATTTTCCTGATTCTGAAGATATCGAGTCAATAATAATGTTCTTGCCTCTCTCGCTGCAGTATGTCCCTACCTATCTGTTCAAAAGCACTGTTGATACCAGCTCACAGTTCTGGTAAGTTTGTTGGAAGAGGAGGCTTAAACGTTGAATCTTTCAAATAAATCAAAACAAAAAATCGCATTGGGTTAGGTACAGAGAGCGTGGAGGTAATGATAGGAATTGCTGATCATCATCTCTACCACGAACGATCCATAGCTTTCTCAATCTCTTGTTTAAGAATTTAGAAACATGTAACATCTCGAAAAAGCTCTAACTTGGTAAGAGTTTTATATTTAAAAGTTTTATGCCAATATATCAAATAATATAGCTACATTACACGTGTGAAATCGCTTCAGTATTTATAATAACCCTGCAAATACTGTCTCAGAATGAGCCAGATACATCATATTCTCGAATAATAAGTTGGTGATCATATTAATTGTACAGAAAAATAGTAGTTAACATTTACAAATACATCAAACACTCATGAAATAATCGTGATACAGTATGGCGTGACGACATTCAAAAATTCCTGGACGATTAACAAATATTTTTTATGGAATATATTTAGATTATAAGCGTTCCCGCCAAGAAATAAAGTATTTCCGCCACTATGGATTTAATCGATCAGTCACTGACCAAAGACAAAAAACGGTTATTTATTTCAATTTGCGAACTGTGTGTGTGAATTATTAGCTTATTAAATTTGTGGAATATTAGGTAATGTTCTACCGAAATAATGAGGATTTTTTCGCTTTTTTACCATCAAATGTACCATCTGTACTGTACACGACGTAGCAATCACAATACAGTTAATTACTTCGATACTAACCGGATGTTCGAGCCCTGTTCTACGGTAGATAATTAATTAGTTCACGATGCGCCATCTGGGCTGACGTTCTTAATGAAACACTGTACCTGATATATCTCCATTTAATGTTGCCTAACCACGACACCTTACTTTCGGCTTTATGAAGTGTAACTTCAGAGACAGTTTAAACCCCAACTATACTCTCTGAATAAATATTGGTAAGAAATTCTATTGCTGGAGTTATTATGTCCTGAAATCAAATATGCTATTCAAATTATATCCGTAATAGATGAGATTTTTCTGCAACGAAATAATTTTTTTTTTATGAGGCTCACAAATGTGGCAGCTTCCGTATACGATCTTATCTACAGCAAAAATCGGATTTTAGAACCTTCTAGCAACAATGGATCAAGGCCTACAACTATAAATAACCAAGAAATCAGCGCAATGAGCCATTAAGAATTTGTGCTGAATTAAAAAAAGCTATATTAACAGTGCTGGAAGTAATCGAATATAACGAAAGACCAGTTTGTTAATGACGTCATCATGTAACGCTTTTCGGCCTACGTCAGCTGGCCGACGACTTCTAAAGTTGTGTTTATTCTATTCTCTGTTCATAGCTTTCACTGTTGTAGCAAACTAAGAATGAAGGCTACATATTTACGTTTGGGTAATGCTTTAATACGTTTAACCTTCAAATTAAAAATACAACTAAATACGAAGGAAAGGATTTTACTCGGTTAAATCTACATGGTGATTTCTGTTCATTTACGAGTATAACATCGATTAGACACCGACAGTAATGCAAGGAGAACAGCATCTAATGTATTCTCAGTAGCAGTAGACTGGACACGAGAAATAAATAATTAAGTAAAAGTAACAAGTCCAAAATAACGTTTTTTAACAGAAGATAAGAAACAGGGTAATTTACTAAGTCGTTATCCCTTTTCCAAACTATACACTCCTTAGATAATTTTCCAGAAAGAGAAATTCAGGCAATTTTGACGAACTAGTTTAACAGATGAACGGTTACATTACGCATTTGCATTCTCAGTTCTACATGTTCGAATGAATGGAATTTGTAATAATTTCGTGGTAATTATTAATGTCAAAACATTTCGAGTAGTTAAGTATCACCTTTAATGTAAATAGTATTCACTTGAATTTCGAGACTAATTTCTGTAGATTTTTCTTCAAGAAAGAACAAAAAATTAGAACTCACGCAATCAATTAATCTCATACACTACTGACAGATTTACTTGAGGTAGAATGTATGCCTCACCCCCTCCCCTTTCTCGAGTCAGAATGGATTTACCAACTCACTTGTAAGTATATGCCATTGGACTTAGTGTTTTCTCATTTGAATGAAATAAAAAAATGAATCAAGAATGAGACAAGTTTTCAAATGTACTTCCATCTAAAATAATTACGTAGCTCCAATACAAAACTCAGGAGAATTTAAGTATTTATTGTGAATCTAATTAATAGTGATCAGTGTCAACAATTGAGGTTACTGCGAGATTACAGCAATTCTACAATAAGCAATGATTAACTTAACTCCAAAAAATCAATGATTAAGTTAACTGCGATGAATTATCTAAGTGCAGTTTGGTCACAAATATACTTCACTATCTACGAATTTAATACAATTAGATTATTTGATGCCATAGTTCACATAACATTTTCCCATTTGCATAAATTTATTCATTGTATCAATTGTATTTTTGTTTGTTAATATCTGGTTCATAACATCCGAATTCCTAAAAAGTATCAGTTAAATTTTAAACTAAAATTCTACAGGAGGTTGATTTTTATTAATGGAGCACTGAGAACAGTGCCTCTATTTGATCTGAACGTTCAAACAGTATAATTCTTCAATTAATCCAGTGATTGTGGCGTTGTAGTAAACTGAATTTTTGCAGGTTTTTAAATGTCTGAATAGTTTCTGCGAAGTACGATATTTGTTAGCTCCTAAGACAATAAACTCAAAGGTAAAATCTAAACATAAAAATCTCTCATATTTTGATGCAAACTAATTGCTGATTTAAGCATTCTAATGTGTTGTAACTGAAGTTGGTTTTAATGAAAATTTATATGTATTCGACGATTTGGCATCCCTTAAATCAGTGCCGAAATACAGTGATAGCAAGCCAGGGAGAACGATTTAACTCGTCATTTCCACACACTAATAAATTGTGAAATTATTATCGAAGCTGCTGTTAAATGCAAATTAGTTTAGACGAGCGCATAGTTAGTACAATATCGCTCTCATACTACAACTCGCAGAACATTTTGTGACAAAAGACGCTCTTCCCATCTTTGCGCAGTCGAATACCTAACGACATCAACGATGAAAGACTAAGTACAGATAGCATAACGACATCACATTTCGCTGATCTTATCTATTCTGTCGGTGAGATCTAAATGATTTGCTGAAAAAATTATTTCACTGCACATTGGTCAGTAAATTGAAGAAAAGCAACCATCTCAAATGAGCTAGTTATGAAGATTGGTTTTATAACTGATACTAAAGATGTTTACGTGGTAGTGATACAAGCTTACAAGGAAGCTGTAGAAGGGCGAAGGTACTAGTCTGTGGTATGGAATCCTGTTCCGGAGACACTTCAAGTCAAAAAGCTAAAAAAGTCAGTCTTTTGTAGACTATAAATGATATAACCTGACCAACATGCAGGAACGACTACTCCATCCATTCAATAGAAACGGTGTGATGTATTAGTATCTTACGTTGTCAATCCACCAACACAGTATTACAGTGAACTTGTGGGCGGACATAGTCAATGATTATTTAAAACTCCTATTAAAGAAACAACTGTACTGAGACATTAACCATCTCTCTCTCTCTCTCTCCCCCCCCCCCCCCTCATCGGGTTTTATGCAAGCGCCTTCTTAATAAATGTTCAGTTCAACATGATGCTCCTGAGCACCTTATCCAGAAATTCCCCTGCCTCGTCAACAGCTCGTTCTCCTGACTTTTTTTGCGTAGTGCTGTTTGTAAAGTAATATGTATAAGACACCTGTGGACACGGTAAGGTATTTCCTATAAAGAGATTTCAACACTTTTACTTTCAGACGTTCAGTTACTAAGAAACATCTTTTTTACGGTATTCGAACCCCAGTTGTACACTCAGTAAGGCATGTGATATTATTGTCAAATTGAGTATGTTAACTGCTTGGTTTTGTTTCCTCTTTTATACAACCAAACATTGACAGCTTATATAAGATATCTGTTGTTGTGATCGAGCGTTTACAAGCATGCCATAGGAAAGTGGCGTTATAATTTCTTTGTTATGTTGGACAGCAAGCAGGCATTGTAAATATAGGAGACTAGCCACAAAGCCCGTCAAAAATGACGGGTTTGGAGTATTCTGGCAATTAATTTCTGTTTAGTTGCTTACCTAATCAGAATTGTTTTGAAATAAAGCCCAATGTGCTGTAATTTCTCGTCCATTGCTATGTAGCAAAAGGTTTCAGTTGTAAACTTGATGCAGGTCGCATTCAGTCTTCGCTAATTTTGCCGCTAGAAAACCAAAGCTTCTATTACATGCGAATTGAAATATTCCCTGTATCGCATTTGAGTGTCATCATGAATCGCGATATAAACATGATTCAAATTCTTCAGGTGTTCTTACATCCTTATTTTTTATTATCTGTGATGAAGATCGATGTTTTGACGGATGACATAGCTTACATGCTGTTGAAATGATCGCAGTGAAAATGAAGGATGGTAAAAATAAATCTTAACAACTTATGTTATGCCACGTAATATTAGTTTTAACTGTGGTTTAGCCCACATAGATCGTTATCAATCTGGAACTTCTTTCATTCAAACCAAGTAATTATTTCAGTTAAAAAATAATAATAATAATAAAAAATCAAGTGATAATTAATAATCCAATTTAAACAAAATACATACTTTCCTTTCAGTGTTCTGACAAATCATTTCTTAGAAATTGCTTAAACAAAACAAAAAATAAATCATAATGTAATTCCTATTCCCTTTCGCAGTAACAAAATGTTTCAGTTGCTATCCTGGTTCAGGTTGCATATGAATCTAACCACAGGCTGTTCCATCATTACCGTGGCGCCACAATCCGATAATGTATTCTTGTAGAACTCGAGGAAACAAATCGAAAATAAAAAATAAAATTTTTTGATATCTTTCTTGGTTTTCGAGATACATCATGTTAAAAATCAGTTATAGGTATAGTTCCTTGTGCTTTTGGTGAAGCTTCCTCTTGTCCAGGACATATTTCAACCGAACAACAACCGCCAGTTAATTTCTTGTAAGTTGCTTGACGAAATAAAAAAAATTGTCAAATAACTGTCATAACAGTAGTACTTTAAATATTTCTTAACCTACTGTAATAGCGTCATGTATGCCAAACATATATTTCCAATTCAAATAACTTTAAAGCCCTTAAAAATAGGTTGAACGCACTGTTGTTCACAGTTCACAGTTGCCTAGGAAAGTTGAATTTTTATGAAATAATGCTCATAACAGTCTGCTTATGTGATGTAAAAATTTCAGCTTAGCCTCATTCCATTGCAAAATCCAATTCATGACTAAGATATAGATTCTAACGAAATACGTACTTTTTTCATTGTTGTTTTGAAATTTTAATAATAAAACGCATATAACAATTTTATTGGTTTACAGTAGTAAACGATTAATGAATAATTATTTTTTATTTCACATGATACTAACACAACAAAAATAATAGTTTTTACACGTACTTATTGAATATTTCTTTATAAACTACATTTCTTGTGAACTTTCTTTCATTGTTTAACAAACTACCCTGTTTATCATCTTCTGTCAAAAAATTTTTAAATTATTTTTTGACCTTGTTCTGGTGATTCGTACATAAAGTTGACCATGAGTGAATACAACCTCTGGTAAATAAAGTCCTACATGATCGAATGTCTGACCTTGCGACTTATTAATGGTAATCACAAACGCTGGAATAACTGGGAATTGTCTTCTCTTTAGCGTGAATGGCAGATTTGTATCGCTTGGCGCAAGATCTATTCTCGGTATAAAAACTCGTTCTCCCTTGTTATTTCCGGTCAAAACCTGAGCATCTATAAAATTTTCAAAGAGACGTCTTATAATTAACCTTGTGCCATTGCACATTCCTCTTTTCGAATTTAAATTCCTTATCAAAATTATTAATGATCCAACTTTCAACTGTAACACTTGAGTTGGCATTCCAGAAGGTGTTTGTGCATTCAAAAATTCCACAGGAAAATTAATATTATTTTCTGGCTCATCTGTAATAATGGAATCGGCACTTTTGTATTCTTTTGTATCTCCTGGAATAAGCTTCAATATTTGATTATTCAGTGACAATGCGTCCTTGTTTTTTGTTGTGATTATGATTTTGCTAGATAAAGTTTCAAAATCTTTGATGTCAATAGAATCACCATAAATTGCTTTTATTATGCACTCAGTCTCAATCATTTGTACTGGAATTTCCACATCTTCATTCGTTAATCCATGTTCATTTGCAATAGTCCCATTGCCGATACTCAATGCCCATTCATTGAATTCTTCTTGACCTTCTGATCTCATATTTGTAAATAGACTTAAAACCTGGAAATGTCTCCAGAGATTTGAGCTTTTGATCGAGGCTTCAATAACTTGCGCTCTAGTTCCTCTAGGAACAACCGGGAGAGTTTGTCTAAAGTCTCCTCCAAGAACTAAAACTTTTGCACCAAATGGGTCATCGTTTTTCATTATTTCTCTTAACAAAAGATCAATACATCTCAATGCATGATTAGTCATCATTGTAGACTCGTCGATTATCAACAAAGCAGAATCTTTTATTAATTGCGCTTCTGGCGATGTGATCCTCATGTTGGATGTTGATGTTTCAAGTATCGGAACAGGCAATTTAAAACCACTGTGCATGGTTCTTCCACCTTTCAAGAGATCTGCTGCAATTCCAGTAGTTGCAAATGGCAAGACAATTTGATTTTTCGCTCTCAAATAGCTCATCAGTGTATTGTATAAGTAGGTTTTTCCCGATCCTGCAGGACCATCTAAGAAGAAGCATCGTTGTTGAACGTTTTCATTCTCTATTGCAAATACAATTTTTGTGAAGGTGTCTTTTTGAACTGAGTTCAGATTTCTTATTCGCTGTTCTGCTTCAGCTTCCTCCTTGGTCACGTCAAATTGATTGTCAAAATTAAAAATTAATCCTGGATCAGGTAGAGAGAAATACGCACAATTTACACCATGTATTTTGAATGTAGTTTCGATGTCCTGTAAAGCCATTTTTCGCGCCGTTAACTCACAATTATTTATTTTAAAATCCTGAATCATATCTGGACTAAATGTTTCCCACAACAATAAAACATTAGTTGGTCTGTTTAGAGCACAAATAATTGCAAAGGTTTGGCGCAATTGATTTGGCATCTGAACTGCTGCTGCTTCTTCTAAACAGCGATGCCATTCTTGGTCATCTTCTAATAAATTTCTACGTTTAGCTGCTTCTTTGAATGTTGGGTAAACCGTACCGTCTACTGCGCGCATATCTTCAAAGCTTCTCGCTCCACGTACATAAAGAAGGAGTAGTCGTAAGAAAAATCTCTCTCCATCTTTTGGACTAACTGAGTACATGCGTGGAATGGCTTTGTCTTCTCCTCTCTGCCTCTGCTTCCATTTGTTATTAGCAAACACGTAATGATATGGAATTTCAGGATACAAATATTGTCTAGCTGCATTATCATGTCCATTGAGTAAAAACCAAGCTGTTAAAGATGTTTTCCTGTTTTCAGCTCGTTGTATTGCATCTTTTTCCTGACCCGCTTGAAAATAGATTGGTTGCTCCAGAGGCAAATGCACAGCAAGTCGAATTATGTTGTGCGACCGGTCATGCATTTTGTTTTCCAACAATCGCCACATTGCCTCAGGCGCGCTCACATATCTTGCATCTAAATAATTCGACACTTCATCATGATTTATCGTTTGGATTTGGTCTGTTATGGCTACATTTGCGCAATCATAACCTTTGTATACATATTTGAAAATATATTTGACAGACTTCATAGATGTGCATACCTCGACGTTGATATGGCAGTCGAATTTTAAACTCAGGAATTTGTTATAAGGTACGACATTTCTGTTGTCAATAACAGAATTTCCAATTTGAACAGATATTCCTTCCCTTCTTCGATACAATGGATATCCATCAACGTTAGCAGCAGTCTCACTTCTAAATTCTTTTGGGTATTTTTTTGTGCACTTGCCGTTATCCATACACGGAGCATTGATACTTTGTGCACCACATGGCCCATGCAGCATACATTTAGTGACGATGTCAAACAATTTTGGCTCTGTTTCTCTATCAGGTAGTTCAGCACAAACTATTTTGTCGATCTTTTCTGAATCTTTAATTTTGTCTTGTTCGCGTAAAATTATCAAAATGTGTGCGTGAGGAAGACCTCTTTTTTAAAATTCAATAGTATGAATATAACCAACAGTTATTCCGAATACATTTTTCTTCAAAAGATCATCCAGTAATGTACCTAGTTTAATTTTGAAAACTCTTGCCACTAAGTCAGGCCTATCTGCAGTCTGTTGCCCAGGGAAGAGATTATTATGAATTTCTACCCAGTTTGGGTTGCAAGTCACTGTTATAAAGAGATCAGGTCTTCCAAATTTGCAAACAATTGTCATCGCGTCATGAAAACGTTCTCTCATGTTTCTTGGCGATCCTTGAAATGATGATGGTAAAATAACAGTTCGACCAATCGGCGCTCCAGTATTATTACCTACCTCCGCTAAATGATCCATCAAACCATTGTACTGCTCTACTCGTAGCTTCGATTGTTGAGTTCTAATAAAATTCAAATTATTAGCTTCAACTTGCAAATGCGAATCCACAACCCATTGTTGAAATAATTTCCCTCCATTTAATAGAGGATTAAATTCATTTGCACGAACTGATGTCTGAGCAATTTTGAACTGTAACATTGATACATATTTTCGAATAGCATTGTCAAAACCTTCAATTTTCATCTTCGGTTGCCATCCAGACTCTCCAAAAGGATAGAACAGTACATACGTCATCGGATCCAAATTCGGGCTCAAAATGTTGATGTTAATGAATGGTTGTTTAGAGTCGCGTGGATACACCCTAATGTCTCTTTCAAATGGAGGTTCTCCATCCTCATTTCTAAAAATCATAGCCACTTCGTCAACTGTTGGCAAGTTGTAACGCCTTCTTTCATTATTTCTATGTCGCCTGAACACCATTTTGACCTTTGGGGGACTACGATTCTCTGCAAAAGCTCTTTGTTGTTCCTCGCGTTCCACTTCTCCTAATGTCCTGTACGCTTCGGCTAAAATATTGCAACTTCTTATGATCTTATCTAATTCTTGCATAATAATTGCATCACAATGTTGATTTGCAGGATTATTCATCCTTTCAGCATTTGCATCAGCCGAGTCAATCACATACAGTTGAGCATATTGTTTTTGCTGACCCTCATTTGGATGCATATGTGATGTGATATGATAAATTTGACCATGAACTCGAAAACAATATGGACCACGACCGGGAGCTTGCACAATTTTGGCTCCCATAGAAGCGAATGATAAAGCACTGTTGTAAGATCTAATATTTTTTTTGAAATGCTTATGACTTGGATCAGAAGGCTTGGTCATTAACTGCTTTAAATATTGTGGAAATTCTCGTCTTACTGGCATTCTAACCTTTCCTTTATGGCAGCAATTGTTAAACTTTTTGTCTGATGGTAGTTCTGCACTGAAATTCAAAGAATGACAGAACTGACATACCACATTCATATCGCCACAACTATGCTGTTCAAATCCTTGTTCATTGAAGTTGTTGTTGTCTGTAATATTTGTAATAGTGAGTCCTCTTCTAATATTTGATGGCTGGTGGAGTAGATTTAGCTGCCGTGTTTGTTGTTTAGTTTTAGCTCTTAATCTTGCTTGCCTTTCAGCATTAGCCTTTCTTCGTAAAGCTGTTTCTTCCGCAGATTTGTTAGTGACTCCGACATGTTCAGATCCTGTTGTCCTTGCACGATTTTCTGAATCTAATCGTCGTCGTTTGATAGACGAATTGTTGAACTTTTTGTCTGATGGTAGTTCTGCACTGAAATTCAAAGAATGACAGAACTGACATACCACATTCATATCGCCACAACTATGCTGTTCAAATCCTTGTTCATTGAAGTTGTTGTTGTTTGTAATTTTTGTAATAGCGAGTCCTCTTCTAATATTTGATGGCTGGTGGAGTAGATTTAGTTGCCGTGTTTGTTGTTTAGTTTTAGCTCTGAATCTTGCTTGCCTTTCAACATTAGCCTTTCTTCGTAAAGCTGTTTCTTCCGCAGATTTGTTAGTGACTCCGACATGTTCAGATCTTGTTGTCCTTGCACGATTTTCTGAATCTGATCGTCGTCGTTTGATAGACGAATTGTTTGCTCTGCACCTTTGTTGGCGAACTCGATTCAATCGTCGTTTTTGTTCCTCAGGTGTTTCGTTTTGCATCTAAATGTTTTCCAATTAGTACATTAACAATAGCATATATATTTAAACGTAAAAATAATTACCTCATTTTTGATATCGAATATAAATAGTAATTAATAAGTATTGTGTAAATTTAAACAAAATACGTACCTTTCCTAAAGGTGGGTTGCAAAAATATGAAATATTATATAATTATACATTTAATGCAACTAATATTCATTATCAGCTTAATACAACAGTACCATCCGTGTACAGAGATTATAGCGAAACTATAACTCAAAGATAAACTACTAATCTTCATTATCAACTTACTAAAACAGTACCATCCATGGACAGAGGCTATAGCGGAACTATACGAAGATCACTAAGCTGTCAGTAATTAACTGGTAGGTTAAAAAAATGCGGTTGGTTTGCAATACTGATTTTAAACCACTCCAGAACAAACAAAAAAATATATCCGAAATTCTTAGCTTGCTATAATAGAGACAGCAGCACAGAGAGAGAAAAATTGTAAATATACAGTATGTAGCATGTCCGTGTATTTCAGTCTAACTACAATCTCCGGTAATATTGCCGCTAGATAAAGCTTCGATCACACACTCATTAATGCATTCACAGCATTGGATGTTGTGACATCATCCATCGTGATATAACGTGACTCGAACTCTTCGCTTTATATTGCATTTCTTTTTTGACGTCTATGATTCAGATCGATGTTATAATATTCGAATGGCTGACACAGTTACATGTGGCTGAAATCATGGACTCAGTAGTGTAGTTTACAAAGCAATACACTTGGAAGTTGTAATGAATTAATTAATGATGTCAGAATTAGGGAACCAATGAAATTAAGGTCGGTCTGGTAGCTCAGTGGTTAAGGTGCTTGCTTTCAAAACCTTCGCTGCTCCGGTCCCGGGTTCGAATTGCTTATGCCCTCTGCTGTCAAGTGCCAGTTTTAATAACAATTTATCAAAATTGCCGCTAACATTGAAATAATGAAATATTATATCTTACATATCTGTGGCCAAAGATTTTAGCGAATACTTTTACATAAATAAAACGAATATTAAATAAATCTAAGCAACTAATGCTTATTATGTCGATTGAAACTCAATACATACTTTTATTTCAGTGTTCTGACAATTCACGGCTTAGGTCAACTACAATCTTCGCCAATATAGCCGTTAGAAAATCAAAGCTTCATTCACACGCGAATTTATACATTCCCTGAATCGCATGTCAATGTCATCATGCATCTATACCAATCATGCATCATGCGATACAAACTTGATCCAAAATCTTCACAGTTTCTTACAACTTTCTTATTTTCTATGATGAAGATCGATGTTTTAACGCCTAGCACAGCTTACATTCGGCTGAAATAACGACCCCAGTGAAAACGAAGGATGCTAAAAATAAATCTTAACTTCTTACGTCATGTAATATTAGTTTCAATTGTGGTTTAGGTTGCATAGATCGCGAACAATTTGGAACATCTTTCATTCAAACCAAGTAATCATATCACTAAAAAAAAATGCAACTAATAATCAATATGACAATTTAAACAAAATTCATACTTTTCTTTCAGTATTGTAGTAATTGTTGAAATACATTGAATTGTTATAAAATAAATGCAATTCCTATTGCCTGGCGCTATGACAAAAGGTTTCGGTTGCTATCCTGGTCCAGGTTGCATTTTAAAAATAACCACATACGGGAGTAGTTTACATCGTGATTCATGATATCAAAACGCGACATAGTGCTTATGAAACCTGCTTAAATAATTGATAATAGCTAAATTCAACATGCTATTGCTGTGATAAGGTTCATTATTTATTTTTGTCCAGGCTGGATTTCACCCTAACCACAATCTCGGGTAATACTTATATTTATCTCCTATCAAGAAACGTTGCCAGCGTTTTTACAGTTGTTGCTGTACAGATGCTATCTTTGACGTGAATATTTGAATTGGCGGTTTTGTGTTGTGTTAATTCGTAATTTTCAAGTTGCTTCACGTCTAACGTAAGCTGTCTTTTGCTTTCATGTACACTTTTTCTTAAAAGGTATGATCATAGGAACGTATGTGGTAAATTTCAAACGAATAGCACAATTTTTTGGGCCTAGTTTTTATTTTGCCATAGCCAATAATATCACAAAACGAACGTGTGCAACAGTTTTCCGACCAAAACGACAATTCATTGATGAGATACATTACGCAACAACATAAATTTCATCAAAAACATTCAACAAAATAGAAAGGTAATAAACCAAAAATCTGCAACGTGATTCAGACCGATATTACAACGTTCGAATAGCTGTCATAGTTACACATTGCGGAAATACGTAATAGCCTCAGTAATATTACTCAGTGAAATCAAAGAAGATTAAAATAAATCTGATAAACTTACATTATTAATTGTAGTGGAGGCTGCACAATTCGAGATGAGTGGGCAAAGGTTCAAACGAATTAATAATTTCAATAATAGGTAAAGTTTAAATTATTTTGAAAAAAAGCTAAATTATTCATGCCCTCTGCCGTAGCGTCAAATGCCAGTTGTAATTCTGATCCATTTTAAGTAACACTTTAACCAAATTTTTTTCTACATTGATGGTCGAAATACAAAGCTTTTATCTTACATATCTATGGACAAAGAATTTAAGGAATAATGTGCTGTAATTTCTCATCCCTTGTGATGTAGCGAAACGTTTCAGTTGTCAACTTGATGCAGGTCGCATTTCAGTCAAACCACAATCTTCCCTAATAATGCGATGAAGATCGATGTGTTAACGGATGACATAAATTACATAGCCTACAGTTGAAATAATGACCACAGTGAAAACGAAGGATACTAATTAAATCATAACAACTTCAGTATTCTGGCAAATCATTTCTTAGCAATCGCTTAAATAAACACAAAAATAAATCATAATATAATTCCTATTACCTCGCGCAATAACAAAATGTTTCTGTTGCTATCCTGGTCCAGGTTGCATTTCAATCTAACAACAGGCAGTTCAATCATTACCGTGGTGCCACAATCTGATGATGAATTCTTGTAGAACTCGACGAAATAAATCGAAAATAAAGAATAAAATTTTTTGATATCTTTCTTGGTTTTCGAGATATAGCATGTTGAAAATCAATTATAACTGTGATTTTGGTGAAGTTTCTCTGGTCCAGGACGTATTTCAACCTATCAACAACCACCAGGAAGAAAATAAAACACATATAGTGCATTTCCACAGTGTAGATATAGCGATTTTGGTAATTTGTTTTTTCTGGTCCAGGCCAGATTTCACCCAAACCACCTAAATTTTGAGATACAATAACCCGAGAACTAAGCGAGATATGGAAAGAAAATGTATTATTTGTTTTCGATTTGTCTCTTCGAGTTACATACGATATGATCATCAAATTTGGCAATGTCGAAATTTTTCTTCTATTTCTTTTATTCTCTACTTTCAGTTTTTTTCGCCGAGTTACATAAGAATCCATCAACAAATTGCGGCTTCACGGTTATCGTAGAATCCCATAACCACGTACAGTACTACGCTAAAACATGGAGGAAATATTTCCTTCCTCCATGTGCTAAACATGCCGCCAGAGAAACAATACTTACTTTACACGCATATTAATACATATACTTATCACATTTCAATGGTCACATTGCATCGCGAAATAAACCAAATAAAAAATCTATAAGGGTTCTTCAATCTTAATTTTTAATATTCGTTATTCAGAATTATACTAACACATTTGAATAGCTGACACAGTTGCATGCGGCTGAAATAAGGCATTAGTAAAACAAAAGTAAATTAAAAATAAATCTTAACAGCTTACGTCATTCCAACGTAATATTAGTTTTAATGGGTGGAAGGTGATATTTTCCACCGGCCGGAAACTGGTACTGCCCTGTTGAAATTTGTATCAATTGCTTCGCTATAATGGAATCTTCTTCACATTTGCACCCTCCTTTTTCCGAAACGTCGCCATGAATTAAATTAAAAATTCTGAAACGTAAGATTCTCCGCAACCGAAAAATACTTTCGTTAGAACGAAGTAATGAATTAAGTAACAGAAAAAAAAATTACTAAAAAAAACGCATGCCCTCTGCTGTAACTTCAAGTGTCAATTTTAATAACAATCTATCAAAACTGCCGCTAGCATTGCGAAAATTAACTTACATATATGTGATTTCAACGAATACTTCTACATAAACTAATATTAAATAAATCTAAGCAACTAATAAGTATGTACTGTCAGTTAATTTATTCGTGGATGCCTAGAAATGTTATTAAATAACGTGGGTATTTCTCTGCAGTTGCTTAACTAATCAGAATTGTTACAAAATAAAGCTCATTGTAATTTATCGTTCATTGTGCTGTAGCAAAAAGCTTCAGTTGTCAACTTGGTCCAGGTTGCATTTCAACTTAACCATAATATCCACTAAAATTTCTGATAGAAAAGCAAAGCTTCAATCACGCGCAAATTAATACATTCCTTGCATCGCGATATAAACTTGATCCCAAATCTTCACAGGTTCTGACACATTTCTTTCTTAATACCTATGATGAAGATCGATATTTTAACGGCTAAGAAAGCTTACAGCGGCTGAAATAATGACTCCAGCAAGAACGAAGGATGCTATAAATAAACCTTAACAACTTAAGCTATGCCATGTAATATTTCATTGTGGTTTAGGCCGTATATATCACGAACATTTGCGACTTCTTTCATTTGAACCATGTAATGTTTCAGTAAAAAAAAACAAAAACAAAAAACGGATAATTAATATGCCAATTTAAACGCACACAGTTTAAATTAAAAAAACTAAATTATTCATGCCTTCTGCGTTAACGTCAAATGCCACGTGTAATTCTGATCCATGCTAGTTACACTCTAACCAAACTTTTCGCAGCACTGATGCTCGAAATACAAAGCTTTTATCTTACAATATCTATGGACAAAGAATTTAAGGAATACTTCAATATATCAAGAGAATATTACGTAAATATAAGCATCTAATGATTGACATATCGATTTTAACGCAATACATACTTTTATTTCAGTGTTATGTGAGTTAATTTATTCACTGTTGCTTGGAAATGATATTAAATAACGCGCACTCCCACAAATAATATCGTAAAGCGTGACGTCATATCGCAACGTCATAGGTTTACGTCACCGCGTGACATGACGTAGGTGTGACAACGCTACATCTTGTGTATTATACTAATAGATAGCTGTTGGGAGAAGTATTAGCATCACTGTATGCGTGAACCGTTCTGTTTTCTCTCAAGAAACTGTGGTGTGGCGAAATAAATAAATTTTGTTTGCGTTTTTTGAAAGATATAGTGAAAAATGCAAGCTGTAAGACTTTACAGAATACATTAAGTAAAACACAATTTGATAGTCTAAAAAAAAAAAGGAAGACTGTGTTTGTAGGCCATTATTATAGAATGTACCGGAACCTTATTGCAATGTAAAGTGTATGTCACACACCAACCAAACGTCATGCTACGGTCTTGGTTGGTAATAATAAAAGAAAATCAAAGAAATTCCTGTTGCATTTGTGTTCTGATGCGAAGTTTATCAGCAAAATTTTATTAATTTCATTTTTTAAAGTTTTTCCAGCAATTTTAAGATGTTTCAACGATGATCTGTTATTGACTGAATGCATGTCACGGTACGGACTAAACTACAAATTAATGTGCAATTAACAACCCATTACTTATGACAACCCCATAATACCGCACCCACTGGATCTTTCAACAGATCTACGCAGGAAACCCTATATCATTTATGGCTACATGATATTGTTGATAATGCTGTTTATAAACTGCGGAGTTTGCCTACCCCCCCCCATGTCACATCACGAGCTTACGGCGAACACGATCAATTAAACGTCCTTTGTCACACCACTGAAAATGAAATTACTATTGTTTGTGCAAAGCTGTAAACTGCTGTTTCCATCCATATAGGCGAGCTTGCTGGGCTCTTTTTCTTTTGCTGGAAGACCAATTTTCCAAACGCCGGCTCTACAGTAAAAATCTATATCAGGCCGCTTTTCGCACCCGATGTATTCTCCGCCTCATTTCCGATTATTAGCGAGCGAGGGGATCGTATCGCATCGCAAGCTTAATAAATCTCTTCCCACGTCTGGCCGGGCTGCATCGGCGGTACCAACATCAGCCACGCGCGGTTTTTAATACGATGTAAATCTGTCGTGATACAGCCCCCCACTCTCCCACGCGTGGGTTGGTACGACCGAGATTTTAGCTGAGGCAGGATCCACCTCTGATTCACCGCCCACGCTGTAAACATCGCACAACATGAGGGAGGGGGAAAAAATCTGTGCGGTTTGTAGGCTAGGTGGTGTAACAGTACTGTACAGTGGCTTGGGTCACATGCAAATGCGGCGGGGAGAGTTGCGGGCAGCCTGCATGTAGGCGTCAGAGACGCGATTGCTTATCGCACTGTTTCCAGGAAATGTGTAGTTCCTGTACCAGGGATTCCGGGAAATTCTGGTTCCTATATTAGTTCCAAGAAAATTTAGAGTTGACATTTATGTGGCCTGACATCCAAGACCAACGCAAATCATAATTAGGTTTTCCGTGTAATGTTGCGTTTTATTTGGTTTAGTGAGCTTTTGGCTGACATGCTTCTCTCTAGAGTTACTATAATTATTTTCATGTTTCTTGGGAAATAAAAGCGGCATTACCCGTAAAACATAATCCGTAAGATCTACGCCACCAAAACGCCATCTGGACAGAATGTTAAATTTATTCTGCCTGAGGCAACAGCTTGCAATGAGTAATTTTTAACTAATTAGTTTAAAAATTTAGCTCATAATGCGACCCTATAATATTCAGATAGGCGAGATATAACTCTCCACGTTAGTATTACTCGTCAAACAACATAAAAAATAAAAGATCAATAATAATGCTTGACATTAATTCATTACACAGGACAGAGCGAATTCATCTTGACAATACAACTCTGCTGATCTGCAGAAATGCTATTAATTTTAGTTACCGCAGTTTCATCTCATTGTTTTCCTTGCGTCAACAATTCTCTATATCTTCTGTGTCCGCTATCACGCACAAATGTCTTGATATTATGCTGTAAATTCAGTATATGTGGCAGCGTCCTCTGCATCCAAAGGTGCCAAGTCCGAGCTATCAGTTCACTTGCACCAAAACCAATTCTTCTCTCGCCATCTTTACCTTGGCGGCTATACAGCGACCACCACGCCTTCAGTTGATAAGCCTTAAATTCACAGTAGCGCCAACTGCACCAAATATTACAAACACACTTATACTGAGCCAGGGACTCTGTGATTAATTAATACAATTTAATTAACACTAGCCATATAAACAAATACGCATTTTTTTACATCTCTTTCTTCAAGTTTCACTTTTTTTTTTTAATTCAAATTTCGCCTGGTGGAAGGTTTTCAACTATAGTAGAACTCCAATTATCCGAATCAATTGGGATCGGACCCCATTCGGATAATCAAAAATTCGGATAATAGGATTTTTTTCCGAAAAAGTGTTTATTTTAATTAATTACTGTATATATGCTGTAAACTATATTTAAAGGAAAATAGCATTTAATTTATTAAATGAAAAGGTAACATTTTTACATGTTAAGCATAGTTACAAGTGCTGTACATTAGTACAGTATGTACGTACCATACTGTAAATAAAAGTCATTGCTTGCTTAACATCTCGGTCAAAGTAAGTAGTTTGACTGTATTTATCTGTTTTCTGGCAGCAAAGTCGCGCATCCGCTTGACAGTGGAAGTTTCATGTGGTGTTTAGGCAGAATCAATATTTTTTGAATCACAGTACGTTCCCGGTTTAATTAAAAAAGCGATTCGGATAATCAGCGATTCAGATAGTCGGAGTTCGGATAGTTGGAGTTTTACTGTAGCAGTGAAATGGAAATGCGGTATCTAAGTAATATCAAAGAAATTAAACAGTATAGGGAGTTACTTATCTGTCACCAGTATCTATCAACAGTAACAAAAAAAAGTCTTCCGCTATAATTAGGAGAAAAAGCTATTAAAATAGGAGTATATCATGTGCCTAGCTGCATAATAATCAGACCAGGAATAAATATGAAGTTTATCGTCTGTTTAAAATACGTAATCCAAGGAATTTACTACAAGATAATGGACAACATTTGATACACTACTCTCTAAATTCGTCAGTAAATTAAAATCACGAGTGCTTGTTCCCCGTCATAGTTACCACAAAACTATTGTTACATTTTTGGAATATAAGTAAACGGAAACAGAACAGAAACTATTTCTTGCAAAATAAACATTTATTTTAAAATATTAAGTCAATCATAGCCGTATAATCATTTAGAATACTTTTAACGAAGTAGATGAGTTTTACTTCTACTCTCTTTAGCAGAAACTTTGCTCTCGACTTCCGCACCTTTTGAATGAAAAACAGCACACATATGGAATCTTATACCTTCTGAACACTTTAATTTGTAATTGCACACCATATTATTTTTATTAAGTCAGTTGCAATGTGATGTCGTTTGATTAAAATAATTTTTCAAAGCTAAGAAATTCTGAAAATGTCATTCTTCTTCCACGATTTACCAGTTTCTTTTTATAAAAATCATAAAAAATATTTTCGTTTTTTATTTCAGAAACTACTGTTCCGAAAATTGTTTAATTATTTACAGCGATATTGTGGTATAACCGGCTACCATAATAATTACTCTGTGAAATGGGTAACTAAGGAAACTTTTATAAAAACAGGAGAGAATAGATCGAAGACTAGACAAGCTTGGTGAAGGCCGTGTCGTGTTCGCTTTGAATTTAAAGTTACTGTGGAAAAGAACCTGTACATATTCAGGTGATTAAGAATGTTATAAGATTATAATAAAAAAGGGAATTAAGTCACATTAGATTATTATTTATTTGGCGAAGCTGGATGATGGAGAACGGAAATAGTGTTTCTTAGTTTCTCATAGTTCAGGAAATAAAGCTTTAGAAGAAACTGCAATAAATAATTAAACAGATATTTTCACTACGACGACGAGAAAAATTAATAAATATACGAAACGTACTGAGAAGATGTACATAGAAATACGAGATCAGTGATTGGAAATACGAGAACAGTAAAAAGAAATGTAAATATAAATACGAGAATGTAAATATAAATACGAGAATATGTAGCCTCCTAAAGGTTACAGGAAAACTGTAGCTATTTTTCTGGGGTTTAAGATTTTGTTAAAATGACTAAATGAGTAATTTTAAACAAATTTAATGTTTCAGAAAGATAAAATCATGTTTATATTTCTACAGAGAATTCGTTCAATTGGATAGTAAAAAAGTAGTGAAAATAATTTTATTTGACAATTCTCTGTCAACTACATTAGTCTACCTTATCAACTGATAATTTTTTTGTATTCGTACAGCTCCATTTTAAGACATCAAAAAAATGATCTACTACACTTAAAAATAGTCTGTTTAATTTTTTTAAATGATATATTTTTTGAGTTAAATTTGATACGCATATCTGTATACGGAACACTCAGCATGCAAGAGTAATTATTACTCGTCGGATTTTTGTTTAAATCTGATGTGACAATTCTGTAACAGAACGTTATATCTGAAAGATTTTCTATGGTAAAACTTTCAGACAGCAGAATATTTTTATATTCTTTTAAAAAACATTAGTAGTCATACAAAGCAAAAATCCACCAATCTGGCTCCATGACTCAACTACATGCTATTATAACATTTTTTAAATGGCTTTTTTGTTTTAAGGCTCCTCGAAAATATGAAAATATTGTCAATTTGGGATATTTTAATGAGCTGTTGTATAAGTCAAATTTATCATGGCCTACAAATAAATGTCATACCCAATAAAGGGTATGAATTGACATAATTAAAAAATTGATACAACTTCCTTTGTATGTAAAAAAAAATTCCTACGTTAACAAAAAATCATAATTTTCCCGTTAAATATATAATTGTTTGGCTTGTTTTTATTTAATTTGTGCTTAATTCTTGAATGTTATGTTAAAGTCTATTTCTATAGTTTCAAAACAAAAATTAATTTTCAATACTATCTCTTATAGTTTTAGAGTTATATGCAATTAAACACATTGCGTATTGCACGATTTAAAAAAAAAATTGAATCTTTGCCAAATTTTGGAGTGCAATAACTCATGTTTTTCAAAAAAATTGCAGTTGGTCAACAGACACATTTGGGTAGAAGCTGTCTAATTTACAATGGAACGGGTCGGAAGTAAGTGAATTCGCCATCACTTGTCGGCAAGCCATTAAGCTTTATTCTGCGTGTTTCGAACTGATCAGTTTGGAAAGAGTGTGGTTTCTGGGGAACACATTGAGCCATCATGGCACCCACGTACCATGCAAAACCCCCTAAAATCCGTAATCTGGACGCCCAGTACGCATGCAGATCAATTTTATAATAATGGAAAACCTCCCCGTGCTCAGTAGGGCGACGCATATACACGGTCGTTGAAACTACCTAATAGCCTGCAAGGGTTATATATGTTTTTATTTGCAATTAAGCATTAAAAGTTTAGTTCACTGAACATTAACTCAATTTATTTTCCTGTAATCATCCATAAAATAGTAGAAATGTGACACTGCAACTTTTCACATCACAGTTAATAGTGAAATTATTTAGAATGATTCTAATTGAACTGCAAGTGCACACTAAAGGATACTTCATAGAACATAATTACTTTACAAATAGTATTTAATTTGTTGATCACGTTTGCGCAAATATAAAGTAATTTCTGTTTTAAATAAACTCTAGTTTAATAAATTGCTTTTATTAAATGTTACAAATGGGACTGTGGCAGTATTTACGCAAAAAATATCAATTATTTTTGGGGTACTTTATGCTGGTGTTCCTGGAGCTATAAGAAATATTTAAAGAAAACTATTTTACAGATTCTGCAAATCCATAAAGAGTCAGTGATTTAATATCTGCTATTATCTTTTCGTTAGTGACATTTTTTCCTGTTACGAGGTTCTTTAAATGTGGTGTTATAGAAGAATACTGAGTATTAACTCTACTGAACTCGTCACCTCTATTGAAATTTTACAGAGAATGAACAAAACTACAGAGAAAATAACAGCAAAAAAACAGAAAATTAACACACCCAGGAAAATACAAACAGTTATAACTTACTTATCTTTTAGGGCACAGCTAAAATATTATTCCCTGAAAAGCTTAAGATAGTGGCTTAATAGTAATCAACACATTAAATTTCTTAATAAAGTAACGTCTTCTTAATTCTCGCAGTTTCTACTTCCTTACTGTTGAAAAATTAGCAGAAGGCACACATCGTCAATAGCCTTAGCAGCTCACATTTTTTTGAATAACGCAACACAATAAAACAAACAACATTGATAGAATTTTTTAATTCGTTTTCAAACATACTGGATATATATGTAAATATATGTTACTGGCAAAAACCCGATATCAGGGCAAATTAGTTTATCCTAGGCCATACTGGTTTATCCTAGGCATGTCAGAATACACTACTTGATTCCAGGATAATCTAGTTTTTCCTAAATAATCAGTGTCCAGTTAGATGTGCATAATCATCTCTTTTTGTTTATACATAGTTCAAAGCAGTTTAACATTTTCATTGCATTACTATTAACTTGCCTATAACAGAACTTGCAGTTTTGTATATGGATCACAGGCTATCCCGCGGAATCGAGGGCTGACTGGGAAAAGGTTTCAATGCTTGATTTCGGATACCGATCCCTGTGGGTGAGCGGTAACGCTAGGGCCTAGCACTCGTGGGGACGCAGATTCAAATCTCCATGCGGCCATCGATATTTGGTTTTCCGTGGTTTCCCGAAATGACTCCATACAAAAGCCGGGATGGTTCCTTCAAAAGGGTATGGTCAAAAACCTTCTCGTTCCTTTCCACCCGTGATGTTTGGCATCTAAATAACATCGAGGCCGACGAGGCGTAGAGCCATAAACTTATTTTCAGATGATGAATAAAGATACGATATTGTTCGGTTGAAAAACACCATTCTTCGTAGTTATGCAAGAAGAGACTGGTGACGATTAACGCATATCGAGTGAATACAAATGAGAAGTAAAGAAATTGGTATGTAGTAGACGAGTACTGTAACAATTTCGATGTGTATTTTTCCAGCATGCAAGTTGGAGTCTGTTCCTTAGCAACGATTGAAGCGCTGAAAGTTGGATTACATTTTTTTTTTTAATGTAGACAGTGGTTAAAGGTTTGCATAATTATTACAATTTTCAAACAATACCGAAATTGTCTCTCATCGGCATGTGGAAATAGGAATAAATATCTACTACTTGTGGGATTTACAAATAATGATTTCGACTTCCAGGGACTGAAGATATTGTATCTCGTGAGTTTATGCTACGTGGTTCGTTATTAAGCCGTCTCAATTTAACGTGCGATCAACATCACATATAACATCAATAAGAACTAAACCTTCCTCTTCTCTGTTGGAAGACTGATGCGCTACACGTTATTGGTAATCACTTACGTCGGAGGACTTCAAGGTATTTAATTCAGTGTTCTAACGTATCGATTAAAGTGTGGCGCAAGAAACGCCGTAAGTTTTAAATTTATTGTTCACAGAAAATTTAAATAGTAAACATGCTTAGTGATAGTTATATTTAGTA
Organism: Vandiemenella viatica; assembly: GCA_031002005.1. Lineage (NCBI taxonomy): Eukaryota > Metazoa > Arthropoda > Insecta > Orthoptera > Morabidae > Vandiemenella > Vandiemenella viatica. The sequence goes on along the minus strand of CM061919.1, from coordinate 157,617,050 downwards.
GGTAGATATGTGCTATTGTGGAGTTTTGTAGAGCTTTTTGTGATGTCTTCCATTCATTATATTGTTATACTAGCTTCTAAGGTTGTCTAAAATGACGTGTTAAACACGTATTTTGGCCATTCATTTCTTCTTAGCTGCTTAACTAAATAAAATTGTTATTAAAAACACTTATAACCTCTAAAATGGTGTAATGGACGTAAGAAAACATCCACATCTAAAAGAAAAAAAACAAAAAGCAACTAGTAATTTATATGATGATTTAAACAAAATACATAACTTTTTTCCAGTGTCTTGCAAGTTCATTTATTTATAGTTGCTTAAAAGTAAACAGAATTGTTATTAAATAACTTCCAAGATCTCCATTTTGTCGTAAATTCACTAGTAGTTGTTAGTTTGGCAACAAAGGCTGGGAGCAAAATGCCACAGTGTGACAATGTTAACAAACTAGTTATCTATTAGCACTGTTTATTAACAGTTGATGTCGCGTATTATAAGAATGCTTGTTGGAAAACATATTTCTACAACGCAATTTACTAAAATCGTTATTGTTCGTCACCCGTGGGCATTAAAGCAATGTTCAACAAACACATTTTCCTCGGGAATTGTTCTACTTAATAGTGAAAATCGTATCAAGTTTCGCCCAGCGGTTCTTGAGATAAGTACTGTCATAATGGAGAACAGACGCGCCTAGGGGTATCGTTTTTATACTACGTAAGATTTTATTCAGTTTCTGCTTTTTTGATCCGAAGACGATCAGTCTCAAATTCCACTCCCAAGCTAAGAGTCCGTTGAAAGTTCTCCATCCTTCACTGTCACTACCATACCCAATCCCCTGAAGCATACATCAGTTGGACAGCTGGTCGCTTGGGACCTTGCAGGAGAGAGATAGAAGCAGCCTGGCGCCATACTGCATTTCACCAGTAGACGCCGCAACACTGTAATGGAATTAATCTGTGCTCTCCAAGACATCAGTTATTAGTTGAGCAATATGTCTCTATAAGAAGGATCATTATCTCGTCTAAAACAAAGAGAGCCGACCCTGGCCTCGCATTGTAAGGGTCACCGGTTTGATTCTGGCCAAGGGCGTGGATGGTTTGGATTAAGTGTTGCGTTCGTCTTGTGTTGTTATATCATTCCAGTGCCCCAGATAACGCGAGGCCGATACAATAGTTAGTACAAAATATATTAGAGCTGGCTAAATGGTAGTAGAGACCAGAGGAAAAAAGAATGACATTTGAAATAACGATAAATGTAAGGAAAGCACGCCAACTATTGTCAGGCAACAGGGTGATTTTTCTCTTTGAACACTGATTTTGCTACCTGAATCGATGACAGGTGACTCGAATCTCGATGGCGGAAGATATTTTTATACTCCCGTGCTCTTCCAGTTGACTAGAATTGGATAAGCGGAGAATCTTATTTTGTGTTACTGGATTTTGAGAGGAATTACTAATGTTAAAAATTTTATATTGAAGAAAGCACAGTTTGCTGGACCGACTTTATGGAACACAGAAGTGCTGGTGGGTGCTAGTTATTCTGTCGAGTCGCGGAGAACACTTTAATTTTTTCGCAGGGACAACAAGAACCGTTTTATTACAAAGGATACATAAAAATCAGGAGCTATCTACGGTATAATGCAATAAAAACACATATCTTCTTGAAATGATTTACTCGGTACCGAAATCATTGCGAATAGTTTTTACAGTTCCAAGTATTTTGAAAGTGAACTGAAATATATTACTTTGAAAAGGGTAATATACTTTTAGTTGCGAAAAGATTTTACCATCCAGAATTTTAGTAATATTATTAGTAAATCATTACTATCGTTGTTGACTACGAAATGTAATTAAGGAACCTGTAAAATGTATATTTTAGCAGAATTTGAAATAGTAAGTAACGAAGTTTCAAATAAAACACCGAATCTAACTGGTTCGAAACTTTATTGAAAGAAGAAGGACAAGAAGAAAAAACGAACATGTGTTTGAAAGTAAAAGAGAAAAAAATGTAACCTGTGGATGCTATATAATTAGTGATTTTTATTGAAATGAAAAATGCAAAATATTATACAAGGAACAAAAACTAGTTAGAGGCTTTTGAATCGTAGATACGGAAGAGAATGCAAAGAGAGAAGTGGTGGAACTTACACGAAAATAAATCTTGATTGGATTCAGGAGAAAATATGTACTTACAATGACCGTTGAAGATACAGTCAGACGTCTAATAAAATAATAATAAGAATTTGATTTATTTTTATGTAGAATGACGAAATAGGAAGACTAAAAAGACAGTCCGAAAGAGCGACGAAAGGAAACAAGGTCGGTAAAAACTGGCAACCATAAAAAATACTTGAAGATGGGGAATAACATTTGGAGACCTCAACCTCTTAGAAGGAAACAAAATTACCGTTATATGATATTACAGAGTTGCATAGTAAATTCAAGTAAATATAGATAGAAAGGATGTTAAAGTAAAACCGCCTATATACAGTGAAAATTAGACGTGGGAACATGTTACATGAAGCGAATGCAATGATTAAAAAAACTCTTGATTTCAGGTGTAAGGGATTGTAATGATTTTCTTTTGCAGGTAGGAAAGTAAAGGATTGTAACATATTACTAAATAAGTCACTCAGCATTATGATGCAAACAATGAAACAGTTTGAACCGAAAATGCAACTGGAACTCAAATCGCAGATATATCTCCACCGCAGTTGTAAATTACTATAAATTCAAATTTTGAATTGAGGTACTTTGTACATATTAATATGAATTAAAGAAAGGTAATAAATGATTGGAACCACTTTTCTAATGTAATTTAAAGGACTTTAATCATTCGTTTTCTTTTGTCATGGAAGACGCTGAAGTTCAAATTCAGTCATCTAACTTTAGAAGCAAATCGGAATTCTGCGATATTCATCACCCAAGTAGAATGGTTATTACGTTAAGTCACGCAACAGGTTGCGTTTCTTCATACATTCGACCTCGCTTCAGTAAAGTTATCACATTTGAGTTATGTCTTTAACTTCTCAAGTAACTACAGAGCTTTTTAAGAGAAGCAAACCATGTTTATTCAGATTTTTTAAACAATATCATTCAGCTTTATTATTATTTGACAAACGATATGTAAATTTTTAGGTGTAATTAATTCAATCCAATAGTACTTCAGATTTTATTTATTTATTTCGTATGGCAGAAGAAATACAAAAACAGTAACTACATTGAATTACAATAAATAGAACTAAACATGGATGTTACTTAAACTGATGTCCAACTATTGCAGCCATTCAATTGCTTCTGTGGTTGCTTCGTGAATATGATGTATTGTGCCACTGAACCTCCTAAGAGGGCATTCCATGGCGATGTGGTGAATGTTTTGCTGGTAGTTACAGTAGTCACAAGAATGGTTCTCTATCATTCACCACTTGTACATCCAGTAGTTCAGTTTATAAAGAACTACGGATCAATTAAGAAAATGACACAATGATGTCACGCTGCTTCTTATAACATGCCGATAGAAGTTTTTTAATTTCTACATAGAAAAATCTGTATACAGCCTGAATTTCAGTTTTCAAGATCGTGCGAAGTTATACACCGCTCTTTTCAGGTGTAAAGACCAAAAGTTTTCTAGTTTCAGTTTGCCTGTGTTTTAAGTTAGTTCGGAATGGTAGCGAACTTTTTAAACACAGTTCTTCCACTGATCTAGGAGCTGCTCTAGAATCAACATCTTCAACAACAAATAATGGATATAGGATCCATCATTGGTTGTTGCACTGAGTCCGGTGTTTGTGTCATAATTCTAAACGTTGACGGAACGCTTCATTTGAGCACTGATCCAATAGCCAATTTATATTAATGGCGTTTGTGGGTTCAAAATGCAAATCTTTCACAGTTTGGGATGCAAAAAAAATTGTATTGGAACCAAGTTAGAAGAATTCGGTGTTTGAGAAACAAGGGATTCTCATTTTTGTCAAAATCTATTAAATTTTTCCCTGAAAAAAATGTACGGTCACGAAAGATAAAGAAAGTCAACAACAATAGGAGATCAATAAAAGAATTCACTATTTTCACAACTGTCACTATTGTTAAAATTATCTAAATCTTCGTTGGGTGATTTGTGTGGTTTGCTACATATTTTGACTTCACTGAGTCTTCGGCGTCTAAAGTACGGTCTTTAGGTGGTTTTCCTCGATCAAATAAGAATAAGACAGATCTGAAGAAGAGATGCTAAAAGTAAATTTTTTAGTTCGTAGAGAAAAGTTCCACGAAATGCCTTAAATGGAGCAAAAATATGTGGCAAGAATTTGCATGATTTGGTTTTACACCGATAGGGTTGGTTCCATGGCAGAATAACTACTTAATTATAGTTTATACCATAAAAATAATCATCTGTTCCAGATTTTTTAATTTTGTGGACATTTTTTCGTTCTCTGTAAAACTGGGATACCAGATTTCACATTACAAGTATTTTTCTTAGCTCCTTCTGAGATTGGCATCCCACAACTACACAAACGGAACTTTATTATTTTCCTTGCATTTATGTGGTTATCTTTTTGAATTCCAGAGACCTGGATATTATCTATAATTTTGGATTAAATTTACACTATTCTCTGAATTCCACTTAAATTCCATGCTCGCAACTGTATTTGATCAAAATGCAAGTCTCAACTCCCGACAAGATGCCTATATTGATAAAATGTTTGCAAATGTTGCAATATGTTGCGTATTATCATTCGATGTTTATCGCTAGAAATTGATTTATACAACACACAGCAACTTTTGTTGTAATAGTTACACAAACAAAATAACACAGTCCCACATTTCGGCAATAGTTTACAAGATTCATGAACATTTATGACTTTCCCGTGCAGACTTTCGTATAATTGATTATTTTCACAGCGTTTCGCACAGTAAGAAAAGCTAAAACAAATTTGAAGCCATACGGTAGTAATAAACGAAAAACTTTTGAGGCACGTTATGCCGTATAACGTCGCCTTTTTTCTCTGCCTCTTTCTCCGCGAGCAGAGGAAGTCACAAGTTTGGTTCCGATTTGCATAATTTTCAGAGCGCATTACCATCGCTGTCTCTCCACACCTCGTAGGAACGGTTTTATTTTTGCAACTAAAAGAAAAAATATTACATTCCGAGTATTTCTCACCGTCTGTATTCACCCCTGGGAGCTTCAGAAAGTATAACAGTTATGCAGGTAAGATGCCGTTTTGTGGCGTAGCTGTTAGGAATACTTTTTCTCAGTTTTCGAGCAACAAATTCCATTTCCAGACTAATGTAATTGTCATCGCATTTGAAAGAGGAAAATTAATTTAGGAAAAGAGGAATAATCTCCTGGATTTAATTAAGCAAACTCAGTACTGCTGGGACTCGTATAAAACACTTTACAAAAATTAAATTCCGCGCAGGAATTTAGCAGCATTTCTACGTCAGAATACAATGGTGTGAATTATGTACTAAATAATAATAATAATTGGAATATTCACCATTTAGGTTATAGCATCCCTAATGGCCGAAGCAGAATGATGTTAAAACCAGATTATCGATGGCAAAAAGATCCTTCATGAAAAAGATAAATGTTTTATATTCAAACATGTATCTAGGAATTAGAAAGAGCTTTTTAAAATTCTATATGTGGAGCACAGCGCTTAATGGTAGCGAAAGATGGACTTTAGGAATACCAGAAAGAAAGAAAATTGAAATGAAATGGGGTGCTACAGAAGAATGCTGAAAATTAAGTGGACAGATAAATTACGAAATGAATGAGATTTGGAAATGATGGGTGAGGAGAGAAGTTTGTTGAAGAAGTTTACAGAAAAGAAGATACAGGCTGTTAGGTCATATTTTGAGACATGCTGAATTGGTTAATTTGTTAGTGGAGGCAACAGTCGAAGGTAAGAACTGTAGAGGAAGACAGAGATTAAAATATATGAAGCAGATAATTGAGGATGGGTTTTAAGGGGTATGGAGAGATGAAGATAGGAAGAGATGGAGGATTGCATCAAACCAGTCAAAAGACAGAAAAAAAAAAAAAAAAAAAAAATGGTTTCTACTTTGAAAAGACGTCAAATATAGGATAAACATATATAGGATTTGATTTTATTGTACAGCCCTTCATGTAATTGCTCATTTTCACAGTGTTTCGCACGGCAAGAAAAGATAAAAAAAATAATTTATAATTCGGAATAAAGCAAATTGATCGAAAATAGAACTGATATGCATATTTTAAAAAGATTTTTTTTTAAACTGCCTAACGTCTCTCAACAGCGAGGTCTTTAGAGACGGGAAAGGATGGGTGCAAGGAATAGGAAGAAATTCGGCCATGGCCCTTTTAAGGAAGCATCTCGGCATTTGCTTGGAGTGATTTGGGAAACCATGGAAAACCCAAATCTGGAAGCCCGGACGGGGATTCGAACCGCCGTCCTCCCGAATGCGAGGCCAGAACGCTATCCGTTACACCACCACACTCGGTTTTTAAAAAGATAATTAGCGTAAGTAAGCAGCGATAAATCTGATATGCAGAACAAGCTACAAATATTAGTATATAGTCGTCAAAAATTGTCACAAACGGTCAGCAACAAAACCATTTCAACACAGATACAAATAAAATAAGACAATACATCGTTGCTGCCGAAGGAAGCGTGCCGTAAAACGATTGTCCCGAAAAATACTGTGTTTTATCTACCTGCTCCACAGCTGTGTAATAATGTCTCACTGATTGCTGGTCCGATAGCTCGACACAAACCTTCTGTAGAGCTTAAAAGCAAAACGAAAATAAAAAAGACTCTTAGCGAAAAATCTGCGCCCTTCCCTTGCACCGACCACGACACATTTCTCTGCGCCTTTTTGTCTCATCCCACCCACATGTCGACTGTTGCTGCGAGTGGGGGCGGGGAGTTAGTGTGTGGGAGGTTGGCAATCCTGCTGTGCGTCACTGTCCGGGGCCACTCTTCTCCTTGGAGCCGCTCCAAAGTGGAACTCGCCGGAAGAAACAATGTATCAAGGTGCCCTGCCCGGCGGTTTTTCTTTCTGTTGGCAATGGAACCGTTCAGCTCCCGATAGCCTCCGTTTTAGGAGACTTACAGCTGCTTTCTCTGAGCGGATAATGCTCCCGCCAGAGTCTAACAGTTTATAGACTTCGCTTTACAGACGCCTCTTATGTTACTCAGTTGTATAGAGGCAAAAATAAAAAGACTCTATTAACTGTTTCTCTTTCAGTATACACCCATTCTTTTCCTCCCATTTCTGGAAGGAAAACCGAATACGTAAATTTATTTTTCCTCCATGTTATCGCGCCTAAGAGCGATCAGATAATAATGATGCAGTTGTGGGTCGTCATTCGCCAAAGTTCATTATTTACGCAGCGTTTACACGACGCAAACTAGCAGGAACGCGTGTAGTGTCTTGGGTGCGCGCGCAGCGCTTGGTAGTCACTCTGCTCGTGTCAACAAGTTCAAGACAGTCAATTGGGGAGCGTCCATAAACCACGTAGCTCCTGTGAAACCCCCTCCCCCTTTGGCCTCTACCCCTCCCCCCACGTAGCACGTAGCTTTTTTCCCTTTTGGTTCCAGAAGACATTTTGTAATGTTTTCTCCTGTCACACTATTGCAAATTACATACGGAGATAATTAACTGAGGGATATAAGTATTTACATGCTGTTGTGTGTTCTAACTGTGAAAAATGTTATGAAAGGAAAGCTACGTGGCTTTGCTTGGAAACCCTCCCTCCCCCCACGTAGCCCAGCGTAGCCTTCGAGCCAACCCCTCTCCCCCCCCTCCCCCCCCCACTGGACCGAGCTACGTAGTTTGTGCACGCTCCCTTGACTGCAGATAGTGGACTCGGTTCATGACCAACTTTTTGCGTTCGAGTTCAACAAACAAGAGAGCGACAACTAACAAGTCGAGTAAGTGGAGTGAAGAAAAGGTATTAAAATCTTCAGAACGCTAAGGAAGTGAAGAAATTCTGTGAACGAATAAAAATTATAAAAACAAAGAATTTAGAGATGCTGCTATGAAAAAAATTTGTCTCAAACGGTGACACACACACACACACACACACACACACACACATATATATATATATGACAGCTGTTCTTCAAATTGAGATACAGTTAGTCTTAAGAAATTTCTGTAACTCTACATCTCCGATTGCAACTTCAGTCAAAAACGTCGCTGATGTACTTAACGGGTTCCTTTTTGATTTCCACTCTCTTATCCATTTTCGATGTTTTTATTTGTCATTATTCATATCATTCAACGTAATAATTAACAAATCGGCAACAATATTAATTCCTTCTTGCAAAGTGGACTTACTTTCAAGAAGATCACAAAGTACGACTAGAGTCCTGTCAGTGGACTGTCTTGAAATTATTACTTGCATGGTAGTTCACTCTCTTTTCCGCACCACCGACGTTCCTGCCTACTGTCGTTCCAGTCAACTCGCATCCTGTAAACCGATAACTGTATTCCATGCACGAGTAAACATCGAAAACTTTAAAGAAAATTTAATATAGAGATCAGTAATTCTCTGTAGTATAAATTTCACGTCAAACAACTGCACCAATTGGCAGTCTTATATCCCATATATGGCAATTTGTTTTTTCCTGGGGAGAAAGTTAGTACTCATAGCTTTATGGAGATACATAATACAACAAAAGACCAGTTTTGTCATGTTGTTCGACAAGCTAAAAGGCCATTGTTTAGTTACGATGTCTGTCACGCTAATCGGAAATTTTCGGAAAGCCGATGAAGTCCGAAAATGTTTTCACTCTATTCGTAGAACGTTTACCTGAAATATATAAACGAGTATATGATAAATGTGTTATTTAGGTTGATGAAAGTAGTAATTGAAGAAATAAAATACTAAAACAGTTAATCGTTATTCGTTTTTAAGGTCGTTTCGTCATGATGTCTGTCTTGCTGCTCGTCCATATTCACCGAACAGGAGATGTTGTCACTTTGGTCGCTGACCATAGTTATCGTTGTAAACATAGAATTTTTACTCATATTACGGAATATCCGTCACTTTCGACGGTCGTTTAAAACAGCTAAACATTATTGTACGAATTTTCAGTATCATCAACATTATGATTAATATTAACGAAGCGTAGGAAGTTAGTTACAATAAAACTATTGCTGAAGATACCAAATGTGAGGTCCCCACTCACCAGTCATTACTGAGTTATATTATTACATTATAAATTGATTGTAAATAAATTTATATTTTATTTATAGTATAGGTCTTCCAGCATAGTAGTTTGTGTAGAACGGGGTAATTATAAGTTAGTTTAGTAATTTCATGTTGCGAGAGTTGGCAGTACGGTATGGTTGTGTGGTCGCGGCAGGAACAAGCCAATATGGCGAGAGAGACTGTTTTTGGCTAGCATAGGGTGAACATGTAGAGAAACTGATTTCGGCTAGCGTGATGCAAATATGTACAGAATATTGTTTCAGTGAAAGCATTGTATCTTGTGTGAATTTTTGAGTGTAATAAATTGTGAATTATAGTAAAAGTGTGGCAAAAGTCATTTACATAGCATTAGAATATCCGTTGCGCAAATTGAGAGATGATTGAGGGTTGAGTAATAAAAGTTACTTTATATTAATACAAACGGCGAGGTGATAGCAACTACCGTAAAAAGGCATATTAGGGCCAAGTGCCAGTAAAGCGGGCTATCAATCTTTCTTGTCGCAGTCTAAATAAGGGATAAGGAGGACCTCGCACAAAACAACTATAGGTTTCACACTTGTGATATATTGGTGTGCGCAATTGGAAATAGTTGTAGTTAGTCGTTCTATTAGTTGTTACTAACATCCCTGTTAGAGAGAGTCATTTGAAATGCCGTACAGTCATTCCAACACTCCTATCAGAAGGAACATTTCTCTCGACCTGCATCACCATTCCTCGGCTTGGAATTGCAATTTTAGTTGCCACACACCGAGGCAAAGAGATGTGAACGCAAGTTCATATGAAATAACATCACGTGAACATTCCAGTTAGCTCCCCTACGATGGTCCATATTCTCCAGCTCCCATCACACTGTTTCCAGAGGATCGGTAAACTCAAATTTTGCTTAACGTAATGTTCCAGCTAACCCTTTAAAATTTTTGGTATGAAAAAACTTTACTTTACCAGCGATTATTATCCTCGAATATCATCATCAGGTATCGGATAGTAGCTCTAATAATGAGATCGAGGAATGAAAAAGGCTGTTTGAAACGTAATTGTGGTTATATCGTTGGCAAAGAATTGAGCCTAATTTTGCAGTCTACCTGCTGCGACATGGACTTATTGTCTCACAGATGCCAGCAGCTGGAAATATTATATCTTTTGCTATTTTACTAGGCCTCTTCACACTACAAAGTAATATATATACATCATTAATCAGCAACAATGACACTTCAACTGTAAATTTGAGTGTGTCAGATAAGTTAGAGTAGCAAATGAAACAACTAATTCTTGTTTCTGAAAAATATTGCGTCATTGCAATTGGTTCCAAACCGATTTCCCACATCTGCTTTGTTGGACAGTTCGTTATAAAATTCGAGATGAATAATATCAACATTTCTGCACCTGAAGTGACACCATTCGTTCCTTGTTTCTACCAATATTTCTCAACATCGTCAATTTATAAAAGGCGTACGAAAACAATTAAAGTGTACTCACGCATGACGTCTTCCATGCGCGCCGCAGGTGAGCACGTGAGGAAGTCGTTGTAGAAGCTCAGCATGATGATGCCGCCATTCTGCGCCTGTACAGAGAACACAGTGAAATGCTACCACTGGCTATCAAAAAGCTAATTTACATATGGTCCTTTGTTCCAAATAACTAATTTCTAAATATTTTCCACCTACACAAAATATACCCTAAAACTACTAAGCAATTACAATTTCGTATGTGGAAAAAAAAACATGAAATCGTTTGACGGGAATACATACTGGAAATATATATATATATATATGTTAAAAACACCCGGAGTCTCATGTATTACCATAGACATGATAACTGGACCAAATATTTTTGATATAACAGAAAAATAATTTTACGCATCGATACATTTTTCTAATACATAAAGTTAAAAAAAAAAGTTTATCTTTGGCTACAGGAACAGCAAAGGCAGTAAACATTTCTTCCTCAATGTTTTATTGTAAACAATCAGATATAAACACAGTTTCTATGTTTGTTATAATTACAGAGAGAGTGAGAAATTAGCAAAGTAGTTTTCTCAGAATCAGAAAAAAATGTTTTATTTACTACTGTTACATTAGCATAAGAAGCGTTTTTCTCTCTTTCTCTGGTCAGGCTCCGAGACAAAACTTCAGAGAATTTGCCGACAAAAAAATGTACTCCGTGGACCAAAGGTCTGCAGTGTTCGAAAATCAAATAATACCTGTTTCTATCAGAATACTGGAAACTGCTATAAACTTTTTCTTAATAATAGATTGGCTATATTTTAGGAAGTTTGCAGTGATGATATGGATTATTCAGTTTGGAGTCCCGAGTTGGGGGTATTTTCTTCATTCCCTTCTGGCGGGATGGCTCCATACGCGACTCGAAGTCTGTTATCACATTTTAAAGCGGTTTTAAATCTGAAATTAGATATGACTAATCAGTGAAGCGATATACAACGAAAAAAGGAAGAGAGAAGCACAGAAGAATAAAAATCTAAAATCAATTTATAAAAATCGTTAAATATATTGTTTTAATTCTTAAACTTCAAAGTTTCCCAAAAGTAAGATGGAATATTCTAGGTGTAGGAAACAGTTGTCTGAAGAAATAAAATTCAGGGTGACGTTTCTTTAAAGAGATAGCAATTAAATCCCGTCGTAATTATATGCTATCTGCCTGGAAACTGGATGTTTTATCAATAGATGGGTAATCTTGAGCGAGTCGATGACGCTCGAAGCTTTAGATACACTGTCCGTCACCAAAGCCCTGCTTGGCTAATCAGGAAATTTCAAATAATTGACTAAATTTGTTATTATTTGTCCTTACATTGTTGAAAGTAAGTTTAAATTTCGAATAAATAATTGCATTTGTATTTATGTTGTTAAAGTGTAACTTGAGTGCCAAGTAAAAGGAAATTGTCAGTTGAGGAGATAACTGCACCAACATACGAATGGCATAGATAAAAAATAATAAAGCGAGGAAGAAATATAAAAGTTCCCGTGCGACGATGGTTTAAGCTTACATGTTGCTTTTTGAGTATTTGCAATGATTAGATGAATAAAATCATGTAAGGAGAAGGGTATTCGAGGTATATGATATATTATTTATATGAGTTACTAGAACGAGGTCACAACTTTAAGTATTTTTTGACAAAAGATAAGAAACAGAGAAGTTTATTAAAAACTCAGAGGAATCTTACACTAAAATTAAACAATCACGAAATATATCAATCAAATAAATAATAGTTATTCTTCTCTTAAATTCACTTCTTTTAAGAACATTTTTATAACAACAAAAATTTACGTCATTTTTGAAGGGCATAAAAACTTGTCAATAAATACAATGGCAGAAATAGAAAGTATTACACCCACATAGAACTGGTGAAATTTTAGGCAACTTTTTGGATATTCAGGGTCATATCCAGAAGAAATGATAACAAATTGAAATGGATCAGGCTAATTTTTTCCCTTCAGATGCTTGTGTCAGTAAGAAGTTTGCCCGTTATAAGTACTTATATTTTCACGGATCCTTGCCGGAATTGAATCTATAAGTGTTAGAATGTCTTCATGGTGTATGTCACTCCATTTCTGCATGACTTATGTAATCAATTGCTGTACAGTTTGTGCTGGGTGACCATGTGACCTAATGTGTCTACAAATGACATCCCAGACAAGTTCTATTTGGGATATCCGGGGACTATGCGGTCCTGTCTATGGTTGTAGTCCCTTGCAAGGACTTTGTTGACATGTCCACTGTATGCGGACGGGCAATATATTGTTGGAAAATACGTTTTGTAAGATGGACATGAAGGGTATCACAACACTCTGCCCATATGCTGGCGCACTGTCATTACGCCTTCAACAACAACCAACTCAGTCGTGCTATCGTAAGTGCACCCCAAACCATGACACTAGTGGCTGGACCTGTATGACGTTCAGAAATCACAACAGGGTGGACCCTTTCTCCAATACGCAAGCATACATGTTATCGACTGTTACTTTGCAACATATGAATCAGTGCTCGTCACTAAAGCAAACGCTAGCCATTCACGTGTCCAGTTGCGTTTTGGAGTACACCAGGTTAGACGTTGCTGGCAATGAAATTGGGTCGATGGAACAAATTGAATAGGAGACCGAGAGTGTAACCCAGCTTCAAGTAATCAGTTTACAATTGTCCATGGGGTGACTATCCCTGTAACCAATTTTCAGATCTGGGCTCCAGTCACTCGACTGTTAGCATCCACCATTTGTACAATTTGACTGTTTTCGCGTACTGTTGTTCTTCTGCATGGACCTGTCAACTTACGGGCATCCACTGTGCAACAAGATGTATGTCGACTATACACTTCGGCCAATCCTTCGAGATATATCACGCTATGATGCACCCATTTCAAACATGCCAACTATCCAACCTCTCTTATAGTCAGACATTCTGGTTCATAGGTTCATTACTCTTCGCCTTGGCACACGTGGTCACAAAGAAGTTGTGGACAACAATGTGTCACGTTATACCACACTGTTCATCAATATATACTCTAACCAACGAAGCAATTTTGCATCATAAATAGCGCCGAAATTTTTATACTATTACTTACTAAACTTTCAATTTTTGACCAATAAATTTAGGGATAATTTGAACCAAACATCATACATGTACCACAATGCATTCTGGATGTAACATTTTCCATTTTCGCCAGTGTATTTCAGTTTCATGCTTTGCTACATAACGTCTTGCCAGTAAATCAGGTTTACCTCCGACCATCCGAACAGAAATAGTTACTTTAATTGGATTTGTGGAATGATGGCACAGCTAAATACCGTGTACTTTGAAGACGTGACGAATTTTGAGAGGAAACTGCTTTATTTTTGTACACACAATGGAAATTTGGTCTGTTTTTTCCCCCCTAATTTTGTAGTACGACTTTAGGGTATTGACTGAGGCCGAGATATTGTGCTTCGCTAATATCACTCACTAGTGGTATACATTTGCCGATATTGTTGCTGCCAAGTTTTGCTTCTTCCTCAGCCCCAGCTAATTATCTTCCTGGTTCACTCTGACGTCAAAGGCGGTGTGCTGCGGGATGAGGGGAGCGCTAGGAGTAACAGCCTCTGTAGATGAAATTCCGTGCAAAACATAGAAGAATTCATCTTGTATTTCAATTTAAACGCGATCTTTCCACTCTGCAAAAAATAATTTATAGTTCCCTTGAAGTTTCTATTTAAAGTGATACATTGGAAAACAAAAAATATCTTACACGGATTTAAAACCATAGGTTTCTTTTTTCAATCTATCATTCTGAAATACTACTTTGAACTTGTAACATCACGAAATAATCTTGTTATAAAAATAATAATTAATTTAATAGATGGATATACGATTATAGTATGGAGGTTTTCGCTCTAAGTAATGGAATTGAATGATGCGTTGGGAATTGTCTACCTGACCCTTTTTATCCAAGACAGTGATAGTGAAGCGCCATATCCCAGAAGTGTGTAATATTCGATTTGTACAACATACTGGCAGCCCAAGGTGTACCATGGTTCGGAAAAGGTTCTGTCATGTGAGTTCAGTTGTCTTCCGCATAAAAGCGCCTAGATAGGTATGAACAAATGTTAAGACACATAACAGCGGATCTGAATTCAGTTATACAGGTATACGTACAGATGCTTGCTGAGTTTTTCTTCACTTTATAGAAGTGAAGATTGCATCCATATCGTCATGAGTCCGATAAATATAGCAACTCAAAAATTCATATTTGAATGTGGTTCTCACCACGTTTTGATTTATTAACGTATGTCACCTTTTACAGCAATTCATGAATTAACAGGTGTGTCATTACAGATATTTAATAACTTATATGCTGTAATGTCACTAATATAACGCAATGTGGAAAGGAAAAGATGTCCGTGACCACAAACTGGAGCTCGATTTCAAGCATAAGAGTGCGTGAAAATTTGTTTTCGTATGTAGGGGAGACAAGTATTGGAATCAATTACTATCGGAAGTGATTAATAATTTACCAAAAACACTGAAACAATTTATGTTTAAAAGTCGTAGAGGGCAAACATAGGCTGGTGCAAGAAAGGGGCAAAACTGGTGTATAGGAAATTGCTACCGGAGCATGCGCTTCATCGCACTTAAATTAAATTAATTAATTTCACATTGACCGTAAGATTCTTCTGTGATGAAATACTTTTAGTCAACAGTATTTTATTTTGTTACACGTGAGCAGAAACAACGTTCGCCCCGTTCTGCTCTGAATGTCAGTAATGTGGTTGTTTCCCACACATGTATTTTGCTTTTATTTTTCCCAGCACTGCTCCATGTCGAAGGGATTAATAACTCCGTGTGTTTAAGCTGCAGCGTTGAACAGTAAATCGCGTTTTTCGTTTTGCTTCCTAAACAAAGAGCTCGGTTACCCGTCACTGATGCGGATCTACCGGTACGCTGCGTAATGCTGTTAGAGCTTTGCTGGTGTAAATGGCTAATATCTAAACTCATTAAGGGGAGAATTATTTAATTATGACAAACAATTTTTTTCATTTCAGTATGGAGCTTGATGAGTGGGTCGTAAGGCTCCGGCCTCGCATTCGGGTGGACACGTGTTCGATCCCCGTCCGGCCATCCAGATTTCGGTTTTCCATGATTTCCCCATAATCACACAAGGCGAGGGCCGCAATTTTTCTGTCAAAAATTCCTTCCCCTTACTTTCCCCTAGTCCTTTGTCACCTTTATTAAACTCGACAAGTCGTAAAGTCATAACAAATAAAATATTACATTAACAGGGGTTTAAGTTACACGAAGTTTCGTAATGTTAAGAACGCATGTTAATTCCATCATTTTGTTTGTATTTCTGGTGAATATCCTTACTTCTCCCGGAGAAAGGAGAACCATACTGAAGATGGAAGAAAAAAAATATATTCAACTCACAAGCTAGCAAGAGTCCTTGGTACATACCATGCTATTGACGATATTGTGTTGTTACAGTAATGCAAGACTTTCCAACACCCTAAGACATTTAGTGATGGTATATGTATATATACATGTATACATAATATTATATACATACTAATATTATAAATGCGAAAGTAACTCTGTCTGTTTGTTACGTTTCTTGGTCTAAACGGCTACTCCAATCGTGATGAAATTTGACAAGGAGATGCTATTTGACATTAGGATGGACATGGGATACCATATTCTGTATAGATAAGAACATATTGTCATTAAATTATGAAAACTATCTGAACTGTGAAAGACAAACGCATAATATCTGTAATGCTTTTGTAATGCGAAAGGTTGGATAGCAATGGCAAGAGTAGCGCAGTGGTAATTTGCTTGCTTGTTAAGATAAATCCCCTGTGGCGTCTGATTCAAACCACACTGTGAGCAAAAATTTTTATGAATTGTTTTTCATAGTTTGAGCCAATCCTAGGATTTTGTAGTAAGGATACCATGTTCTGGCAAATCTTTGGCTGTAGAATAGTGCCCAGTAGTAAGGATATGGGTGGTTTGGCTTTAAATAGGTCACGCGCCCCGCCCCCCTGCGGCCGCTTCCCCTATAATTAGGCACCTGGCCGACTGTGCGGCCTGTAATTATCTACCTGGCTGCCGGCGCCGCTTACCGTCATTATCTTTTGTAGGTCACGCGCCACGCCGGCGCCACCGGCCTGTCATTATCTTTGTAGGTCACGCGCCACGCCCCTGCAGGTGTGCAGGCCGCTTCCCCTATAATTAGGCACCCGGCCGACTGTGCGGCCTCTGGCCTATAATTATCTACCTGGCTCTTTGTAGGTCACGCGCCCCGCCGGCGCCGCTATCTTTGTAGGTCACGCGCCCCGCCCCTGCAGCCACGCTGGCGCTGCTCACAGTCATTATCTTTGTAGGTCACGCGCCCCGCCCCTGCAGCCACGATGGCGCTGCTCACAGTCACTATCTTGGTGTGCAGACCGCTTTATAAACCACCCGCCTACCGCTTTCTCATCAGTTTGCAGCTATGCCTCGTCTAGTGTTGTTGTTCTCATCTGTATACCAACTCAACGCTGGGGACTCGAAACGTTTGACGATAGGGTTATCGTCCAAACACGAGTTTGAACCTGTTGTTGTTCTGGAAAAAGTGGGACACAATAAAATTGTTTTAACATACTACGAATGGAACGTCCTGATCCAGGAATTGGACGTAGTGTCCCAGTTATTCAACGCCGGCACCGACAGCATCTCACTTGGTGAGCACACCGTCTCCTGCCGAACGATTGCCGGGGTGAAGACTGTTTGTTTCCACCTTAATGACGATCCTGCCAGCGGTGTCTTCTTCGGCCAGTCTACTTGGAGGAACTTCGTCGACGCGCAGCCGCCGTGACCAACGCCTTGACCATCAAGCAGAAGTGGGGCTACTTGGTGGCACGATATTATACTGAGTTTGTGGACATTCTAGCTAATAAAGTGCTACGAGACTTCAATATGGCTACAGTGCAAAAACTGATTGACATGCACATTAATAATGTTCGAGTAGCTCAAGTGACACCCAGTTCATCATTGGATTATGCGCAATTAAGACTTGAACTCATTGCATATAAAAATTTGTTAGTATCTGATGATAAATAATATTGTAATTAAGAATTATGAACCTGGATATGATGTTTGTGGACCTTATTAACTACATGTATGTGAAATGTCTGAATAAAATAACATATATTATTTGATATTATTTCTTTTTATTTCACCCACCATTGGGCAATTAAAAATACATTTTCAGCTGCGCACATAGCATTACAAAATAAATGAGCTTTACAAAGTTTGATCAAATTATTTTTCTTGAGTTCTTGTAGTGGCGGGCATCCTAAATCTTCTATGTTGTAGCAGACTTTCTTGCGGATAATTTTCTGGAACCATCGAGCCTTCTCTCGTCCTTTAACGTAAATAATGGAGTCATCTTCATTGGTGATTGCATGTAGAATAGTACATAGTTTACTAAAGGTTACACCATCAGTGTTCCAAGGTATTCCATGGTAATTATTTGTCAACCATCTGACTGTTGGCTCATCACCTCCACGTGATGGTGAAGATACAGAAATGCAATGTGTAGCGATGA
>CM061919.1:157471454-157597788 GCA_031002005.1 Vandiemenella viatica | reverse complement strand
TTACATAATATGCTCCCAAAAAATTCCATTATTACACAAAATTAAAATATACACAATCAACCACGTTTCTATATTTATATACATTTACAGGCTGGCGTGACGCATGACTGCTAAGAGGTGAATGACGAAATGATTCATTCAAAAGACAATTACCGAATTCCTTACAGTTTCTTTCCACTAAACCACTCCCAGCTCAAATGATCTCGGCATCGATGAGGTGTTAACTTGAACATAACCAAACTAGTTAACGATATAAGCCAAGATTTTTTTTTTTTTTAATCCCTTTATAAGTTATAATTGGTTTGATAGACTTCCGGTCGCCAACACTGTCGTGGGAATCTGCGATTATTGAAACGTTAAGATGGATGTATTGTATGTGACAAAAGCCGTGACTTTTCTCTAAAGTGAGAAATATTTTACATTAGAGACCGCTAGAGGTGATTATCTCTTTAAGAGAAGAATATTTCAGTTTAACTTCTTGGTATGACAAGCTCTTCTTGACTTTTGGTACTTCTTATTTCTAGCTATGGTACAGAATGTGTTAAGAACCGAAATACTATATAGTACTGAATTAATTGGCCACCCATCAGGCTTGCCTGTCCTTAAAGCAATAGGAATGACGCCAAATTAAAAAGTGAGAGTCCAATTATACCATTATGATGTTCGGCCATCAGTTACTTGGGTTTGATGAAAATTACTCGTCACTCGTTGTTACAGCAGCAGGAACTAGTAAGAATGAGTCCCAATAAAACTATAAGTTTAGCAGCTACAGCAAACATTAAATTTGCTTCTTCTATACTGAGCATCAGTTTGTCAAGGATTTTAGAAATCCAGTTGAGCGTGTATCCTACGTCTTATTAGGTAAAATCTTGCAATCGCTTACTTCATATTCAGATTGTAACAGATTTTTTACATCTACATCTACATCCATACTATGCAATTTACAAACATTGTGGGTGGCAGAGGGTGCTAAGCACCAATTTTAATTCTTAGCATGTACGGAATGTAGATCTTAAAACAATAGCTTTTCACACTGTCACGCGTGGCGTCACGGTTTTATTTATTGTTATAATTTGAAATTTCCGAACACTGCCCGTATCAGCTGTAATCTCGAGAGTTGCGGAGTTGAGCAGGTGAGATAAGTGTACGTAATTTCACTTAGTCTGGTAGACTTTTATCAAACCTGCATATTACACAACGATTGGGCTAAGAATATTATACATCATACATTATTTTTCTGATATCGGTCTCTCGGTTGGTCCAGTGCAACCATCGAATTATTTCTATCTTGGTCAAATCTCTTGAGTTGAACGTACCTATTGTACACGCATACATTTAAATCTTTATCCTTCTCTAAAATTCGTTCCTTTGACAGTTTCCTCCAATAAAAAATTAATAAAACCGTTTTTTCCTTATCTGAGACTCTTCCACCTACTCCATTCATCACCCACCATTTTGAAACTACCTTAATTTCGTACTTTATCTGTACAATTAATATTTAATTTTCCATTAGGTTTACATATCACAAGTTTCAACAATATTTCTTACCGGGTTTTTTTTTTTTTTTTTTTTTTTTTTTTTTTTTTTTAAGTCACATTGATAGAGTGCTGCTGTTCATACACATATTTTTGTAAATTATTTCAGGCTACTCTGTCGATGTGTGAAGCCAAAATATCTTTTCCAATAATACTATGCTTTTGATATCATTGTCGATTCTACGATCAGTTTTAATCGTTCTTTCTAAACAACAGATTTCACTTACTTCGTCCTCTATGATTGTTTCTATTTACGTCACACTTTTTGTTTCTCTTTCAGAGTATAGCTTTTGTATTGCTTAGTCTGTCTTTATTTCAAAACCTTCTAGTAATATTTCTTAATGTCGTTCCGTAATTTCTTAGTTCTTTTTAGTTAACAAGTCATCAGCAAACATACTAATTGTTTCTCCCAAAACCCGCAGGCAACATTCAAATTTTTCTTCCGCTTTCTTTATTGGTTTCATTAGATACAAGTTAAATATTAGTTGGGATGCACTACAACCTAATTCCACATCTTTTCACGTGCTGGTTGTTGATTGTTTCTCATTATTTTCTACTTTTCTTATAGCCAGTTAAATTATCGATAAATCTTAAAATACAGCACTACACCACGATAGCCATACCGGAATGGCTTTAAGCACTGTCTAGTAGGATGAAGAATATACGTAAAATACTTGGTCCACTTAGAACTATAGAATACTAGAAATAATGATTGTTATTTTTTGAGCGTTTATGTATAATGGGTTAGAACAGGTTAACCAAACGGATTTTCAAATATCTTTGGGACAATAGGTCAACAGCAACCTGTATTTAGGAAGTTAAGAAAGATATGAAAAGAAACAATGCAATCGAATAAGAAGAAAGGGAGATTTTTAAGAGCAAAGTGTTCCAAGAATTCCAAGAATAAAAAAATAAAACAGGTTTAAAATGATCGGAAGAGAGAAAAGAGATACATATGAGAAGTCGAAAGAGTTTCTTTTCTTTATCCTTTACACCTAGCCAACGGAGACGTAATTTGAGGTGGTATAGGACTGGGGATAATGAACGGGAAAGGAATCATCCCTACATTTGCCTGGAGTGATTTCGGGAAACTATGTAGAACTGAAATCTTGATGATCGGATGGGGATTCGAACCCGTATCATCCGGAATGCGAGGCTAGAGCGTAACCGCTCACCCGCCACACTCGATGGGATTTCAATATAAATACGCCAAATCTAATACAAATGTAAAAAAATTTAAAATTCTATCTGGCTAAAAATATTTTTATTTGGGAAATTCTCAGCAGTGCGTATGGAGCGAGGGCATACGTTGATTTTTTTGTCGGATGCGGACGTTAAGACCGGAGGAGGCATCTATATCTTTCGAAACAGGAGGTAAGATATTGGTGTAATAGGAGAGGTGCGTGGAGGGGAAAAAACGACCATGATCACAAACTGGAACGTGAGTTCAGGTATAAAGGTGCTGGCAACATTTTCTTTCGTAGGTAAGGAGGTCAAAGATTTGAATGAATTGCGAAGTGAAATGATGAATAATCATTTTTTTTTTCTTTCGACTGGTTTGATGTAATCCTCCATTCCTTCTTATCTTGTGTTAACCTCTTCATCTCTACATACACCTTACACCCCACTTCCTCAATTATCTTCTTCATATATTCTAATCTCTGTCTTCCTCTACAGTTCTTACCTTCGATTGTTCCCTCCACCAACAAATTAACCGATCCAGCACGTCTCAAAATATAACCTACCAGCCTGTCTCTTCTTTCTGTAAGCTTCTTCCACAAACTTCTTTACTCGCCCATCATTTCCAAAACTCGTTCATTTCGTACTTTGGCCACTTAATTTTCAGCATTCTACTGTAGCACCACATTTCAAATGTTTCAATTTTCTTTCTTTCAGGTGTTCCTATAGTCCATGTTTCGCTACCATAAGGTGCTGTGCTCCATACATAGAGTTTTAAAACATTTCTTTCTAATTCCTATATCAATATTTGAATCTAAAAGATTTCTCTTTTTCATGAAGGCTCTTTTTGCTAGAGCCATTCTGCTTTTAACATCAATCCTGCTTAGTCCTTCGGTTGTAATTTTGCTTCCTAAGTAACAGAATTCACTTACTTCTCCTATCATAAACTCGAAAAAAATTGTAATTAGTAGAAGGAAAAAGTAGCTGGGAAAAGGAATAAATGTGTGAATAGGGAAATTGCCATTGGAGCAAGGGCTCAATCGTTATTAATTAAAACAATGAATACAATTGGGCAGTACACCTGCTAATATTTCATTTTTTTTTAAAAAAATCTTATTTAGTCTCACGCAAGACAAATTTCTTTTTTTATTGAGTCCAACAAAAAGGATATTTACATCCTGACGGAATAATGTTAGTCGGGCAACATCTCCACTATCGTGCTGAGTGAATACGATAGTGAGTGCATTATCGATTTGTCTCTGTCTGTCATGATCAATATCGATACCAATATGACAAGGTAACGAGTAAAGCACAAAAATGAATCACTAATACTTTATTTAACAATCTGCTAAGCTTATACATTTATGAGAGTATCATCCCAAAGATAAAAAGTAATTGCTGACCAAAAGCGAATATTTCTTCATAGTCCGACGCGCCTTTCACCACAGTTTTCCAGAAGAGAAGTGATCCTGTGAAGTAAAATACGTATTAATAAACATATTTTGCATTGAATAAAAATATCAAATTGAATCACATTGGCTTAAATTCTTTTACAGAAGTGGTGAATAATTTGCAATGCGGGGTACATGCTTATTACTTCTTTCCATCCTGCAGTAATTTTTTTGGTTATTGTGTGTTTATTTGCATTTGATCTTATCACCACCATTTCGAATGATGTTATTTTAGCACTTTGTATTATTCGCCACACTTTTCTGTATATAACATTCAGCTGAAAATTCGTTTCAGTAGCCTGGAAGAATTTATAACGACCTAACTTTTTGACCCTACTAAGTGTTCCAAATTCTACAAAATTACAGATACTCGAACGTACCGTCATTGTATTCATCCTTTGATTGAATATCTTTGTAACAAAATGAAGTCTTCAAAGAACATCTCTGGAGAATATACAGAAACTATCAAGAGAGGGTGCCCCTGTTTTCTGCAAACGTTACGTTGGCATCTGAATTTAAACTGGATGGAACCATCACTGAAGGTGATATACGTGCAGGAGGGTCGGCAACACAGTGTCTCAGGAAAATGTGAGCAGGTGATGACAAAAGATTAATGGTTCGGCATATTGATGAGATATTAGTTATTCCAAGAAACAGTATTCCTCTAGCCTGGCTTCAGGAGGACGCGGATTCAAATCCTCGTCCAGCCACCCAGATTTGGGTTTTCCATGGTTTCCCCAAATCATTTCAGGAAATTGTTAAGATGGTTACTTCAAAATGCCACAGCCGATTTTCTTCCAGTACCTTGCTCCAAGTCCTTTTACGACGTGGCGTAAAACCATAAGCAAAAACTAGTCGTTTTGAGATGTCGAAACTTTTGACAGAAGACTGAAAGCCTGTAAGATAGTTCAGATTAATGTCTGAACACAATGTGACGCCATTCATCAGCTGTCCAGTGAATCGCAGTTCTTCACTACCTTGGATGACCATCGTCGGCGAGTATGACGGATACCTGGGGAGAGGTCTCATTATTCCAATGTTTTGGAGAGGCACAGCGGTGTTACTCCAGGCATCAAGGTGTGTGGGGCCATAGGGTATGACTTCAGGTCACGGCTGGTAATGACTGAGGAAACTCTGACAGCACAACCGTAGGTCATAGACCTTCTGGGTCCTCATGTGTTACCTGTCATGCGACAGTATAGTGGTGCTATTTTTCAACAGGACAGTGTTCGTCTACACACGGCAAGTGTCTCTATGAACTGTTTCTTGACGTTGAGGTATTCCTTTGAACAGCAAGATCCCCACATCTGTGCCGGATAGAACATGTGTAGGACCATCTCGGACGTCAACTCCGTCCCAGTGCCAGTATCAAGGATATCACAGTCTAGATATAACAGTTGTGGTTCAGCTTTCTTCAGGAGAGGAAATCTCGGCTATATGACATCCTTCCCAATCGAATCAGTGCAGGCACATATCCTCTAAGCCAATGAAGATTCAATTCGTTTCCTCGAGCCCTTCTGAGTGCTTTAGTTGTTCTCGTCAGGTAGTGTATCTTATAAGTAAATGATTAAATATGAAATATAGTGTAAATCTTACTTAAAATTCTGAAACCAAGGTGATCAGTGAATTCTACACAAAATATCTGCGTAACAATATTTTGATTAAAAACTAATACAGAATTACTTCAATAGGCTGAAAGCCATGAACAAAAATTATTGAAATACTGAATTAATAATCTTTATAGCCACAATTCTAGAAAACTAAAAAACGTAGGTACACTAACAATGTAGAGATAATTCGTTTGCTTGACTGTATTAGGAAGTCTAATTGCATTCTTTAAAATATAACATCAGAGTGTAAATTGGAATTTCATAACAGTAGAGAAATATGCTGTCTCCTTAATTACCTATACAAGATTCCTCCTATTCCAGTAAAAAAATAAAGAAAATAATGCAACAAAAGAAGAGATACTGAAATTTTCTTTCTCCCATTTGTAAATGAAAACGTTCCAGAAAAACATAATGCATTTATTTTTTGTGGATAAGAGAATTCGTATTTGTCGGACGTAATAACATTGTTCCAATGTACGTATGAGCAAGAGCTTCAAAAACAAAACGTTCCAACAAAGAAACGGTAATTAACACGCGCTGTGTTTACTCTAACACTCTTTGAATCGCCACTGACCACTGATCAGCTTATTTATTCCACATCCTTTGGCTTCAACAGCTCTTTAAATACTATATATCCATTTGATCAGAAAAAAATTTACTTACTTTCGCTATATTAGCTTCCAATATTCAAGCCAAGAAGTGTGACTAGTAAATCATTAGGGCCTACTATTTAATAATAATGATAAGATTTTTAGAAATTTATTTCTGTATCGCGAAATTGTATCTGTCCACCTTTAATACTACTATTAATTTCTTTAAGTCCCTTCAAACTAAACAGAAATTGTTCAAATTTATCAGAGTGAACTCTCGGGGTCAAATACAGATCAATGTCGCATTTCAGTCACCCTATACTTTTCATAAAACTTATTTTTCGTCACTTTTAATCACTCTGCAATAATTTTTTTGTTTAAATTGATGGTAAGAGGTTCAGAAATGATGAAACCGAAGAAATAGATCAGATCAGTCACGCGGTAATGATATGTGACTCTAGAAACTCATTTTCGCCAGCTAAAAAATTTCATTTTTTGCTTTCTGTCTATGTATTATTACTTTACATAATACCAAACACATGATTTGCGAGCTATTCTAGTCCCGTGTGATGAGTTTCCTCTAGTCTGTTATAAAAATACGTTTCTTACAGTTTGTGTTGCATTATTCGATGGGTTAATATGAAAAATAGTACATCTGTAAAATTTATGAATGATTTAATTCCTCGCTAAAGTTACTAAGATACCTTGGAGTACTTAGGTGAGGAAGAAAAATATTTTGTTTTTTCACCATTTCCTAGGCTAGTTTAATAGAAGGATCGAATCTTCCTTTCAACACCTGCAATTCAAACTACTGTACGAAAATTGCATACATTATCTATGGTTTTATTTTTTTCTGTCAACATAGATATCAAGCACGTTGAAAATTGGTAAGGATACACAGTCAATTGAAAATGAAGTCTGTTAAAAATTGTAATATGACTAATACCGAATGGTATTACAGAGAATTCCTTCATTAAGTTGTTAATGGAAGACTGAAGACTAACAAGCGAGTAAGAAATTGTTGTGGAGGTTTAGGGTGCATCAAAAACGAAATATAAGCGCCACAGCAGATTTTTTTTTTTTTTTTTTCGTTGAGGCCATTAAATCGTGAAAGGACTGGTGACAAGAAATGGGAGTGAATCAATCCACGGCCTTTTGAAGGAACCATACCTGTATTCGACTGGAATGATTTCGGGAAACCATCGAAACCAAAATTCTGGATGACTGGAAGGTGATTAGTGCCTGGGTCCACCCAAATGTGAGCCCAGAGCGTTACCGTTTATCCAACACGCTCATTAAACACCAGAAAGAAAGTTTCATACTTTATACATCAGAAGTTCTTTCGATTGAGTAAAATATCTGCTTCTAAATTATTCTTAGCAACGTAGAGAAGTCTCTACAACTTTTATTCGGATTTCAGAGATCGTCAACGTCGAGGTGATTACAGCTGAGAGAGAATTGGGTGGAATAAATGGACAGGAATTCGGCCATGACCGCGGAAAGAATCCATCTCCACCTTCTCTTAGAAAAAGATCTTATTGGCTGGACGTCGACCATCTGTATGCAAGACACCAGCTATAGTGTTTATCCACCATTGCTCGGTCTAAACTTATAGAGGAAGTTCTGGTAGCCCCGGACACTTAAAATTAATCGCAAATAAAAATAAAATAAATAAATTTTCTATGTTTATTTTAATCTTAAAATTATAATTGGAACTTCTGCAGTTATATTAGAAGTTAGTAATCTTAAAAAAAATTTTCAACAAATTAAATTAAAAACATTTTCTCCTTAATTTTTTGGGAACACGAAAGTTGTCGGGTAGCCCCGGACACAGAAATAAATTGTTCTGTAATCGATTTTTGACCTTACAAAAGTCAGAATAATAACGTATATCTGAAGAATCTATATAATCATGGGCCCTGTCTTTGCTTCATAGCACTGAATCTAGTCTTCTTCATAAATTGCTCCACTTGCGATGCATTCGGTCTGTTTTACTTGATTTGCTTCCGAAAGACTTTGAATACTTTCTTTGCATACAAAGTCTTTATAGCACGTTTATATTTTCATTTTTTCGCTTCGCCCTTTTTACTACAATTGCTTTTTTGTCCGTCCTCTCCATATTTTTTATATGGTGAAAATATTAAAATCTGGCCCTTCTTGATTTTTCGAGCCCCCGTTACTATGCGTATATTTGACGCATCATATTCAACAATCTCCAACGAAGTTTGACAGGAGCGACGAAAAACTTCCGCCAGAAATAAAACACACACTAGTGTGGAACTCACTGGGCGCCCAAGCCGCATCTCAGTTGCTTTTGTTTTTACACTACAGGGTGCATATTTACAATAAAGTTTTACCGACTTTGTGTGGTAGGTTTGTTAGAAGGGTTACCTGACCATCCTCTATGCTCTAGCATGCACTGCTCAGGCTCATCGTAGTAGGTATGTCCCTCTATTTTTTAACATAGAAATATTCCATGACACAATTATGAGTAAAGGGAAGTCAGAATCTTCACAACTTTTCTAACAAGTTGGGAAATCCAAAGTGTTTGGCAGTTGGCAGGGTTTGAAAATCGTTAACTTGCCACTGTATCTAATACAGTGGCAACCCAACGAATACGGTGACTTTGCGAGTGCAATTGTGAACCATCCACGTACGCACCGTTTCATATTTGACTTTTTCCAGTATACATACTGAAACATTTTCTCCTATCAACAAAGATCAAGCGTATCTTACCATTAGAAACGTTTATTCTAAAACATGTCTTACATTAACACGGATCCAGTTAGTGTGACTGCCCATCTGTCAGATGCCAGTCTTGCAGTTGAGCGCCTCCTTAGGGATGTCTTCCTTCGGCAGAAGATCCTCAATGACAGGTTCATTCGCTAACTTGGTACGTACCTGCAACACAACAAGTATACAGTGTAAACAGTGAGTTAAACTACAGATAAAGGAAGGTGCCCTATAAGAACATGGAGTTGGAAACCTACTCGCAGATCAAAGCAATGCAGACGCAATGATAAAAGGTATGGAGAAGACAAAAGATGACTCTCGGATACAAGAAAAAAATTAGCCACACTCAACCTGCAACAAGAAAATGAAACAAGGAATATTAGTGGTCTTAATGTGAGAACATTCGTTTAAATCGTTTCTTCCGTGTATAAATTGATGATTATTTTGATGCAGACAGTTGAGGCGACAAAGTTTATTAGTTTATAGTCATATTGAATTATAAATAGCATCGAATGACGTCAGCACAGTCAGTTGCATCCTGTCTCGTTTGAACTGTGAAAGAGTGTAGTAGAACAAATTTAAGAAAAAATTAAAAAGCATTGCTTTTTATCACTACACATGCTTTGTATGTCTCAATAACTTTAAATACATAACGATTTGGTAGTATACGTAAATGTCTAACTATAAAAAATTTTTTTAAATAGAAAAAGTTGTAAGACACAGTGAATTCATTAGTAATAATAACCTATGAAAATAATTGTTTTCTGTAACCTATGAAAATAATATAAATAAATAAATTACGCCAAAGCAATTGAATTTTTTGTATTTATTGATAAATAAATACAATAAAAGTCAATTGCTTTGGCGTAATTTATTTATTAATATTATCAGAAATTGAGGAAAATGATCCACAACATCCAGATATGAAAATAATTGTTTTCTGTATCGGAGGTATGGCACTTCCCAGTAAGCTCTGATATAAGAATATTGATTTGCGTCTAGTTTATATTTTGTGATTTATGGTCTTCTTTAAAAAAATTTTTTTTTTTTTTTGCTTCGAGCTTTACGCCCTTAACGTTCTGGCCTCGCGTTCGGAAGGACACTCGATCGAATACCCGTCCGGGCATCCAGATTTGAGTTTTCCATTGTTTCCACCAATCATTCGAGGTGAATGCCTGGATGCTTTCTACATAAGGCCATGATCGACTTCCTTCCCGTTCTTTGCCCCCAGTCCTTTCCGCCTCTAATGACATCGACGTCGACGAAGCGTAAAGCAATATAAAAACAGCTTTACGCCTTGTTGACGTTGAGGTCATTAGAGGTGGAAAGAACTGGAGAAAGGAACGGGAAGGAATTCGGCCATTGCCTTCATGAAATAAATATCCCGGCATTTGCCTGGAGTTTTTTTGGGGAAACAATAGAAACCCAAATCTGGTTGGTTGGACGAGGATTCAAACCCGCGTCTTCCTTAATGCAAGGCCGCTCACGCACCACGCTCGAAACGTTTTGAGGTGGTGGAGCGTAGCAAAATGATGCATAATTGCATAGCGATCGGAAACGTCACCTTTCGTCGATGAAACCTTCGAAATTGTATCATTATATTACGAAATGGAATGAACGGTTTCCTCCTAAGTTTGGCTTCGTTTCCTTTCATTTCTGGTACTTCTGTTACCAATTTCTCAAGACGTTTCCGGTGATGAGTTCCTCTGCAATTCTGAATCTTCTTGATGTGCTCCACCTCTTCTTAAAGTATGTACCTTTATTTATGGGACACTTTGTACATGTACAGATAACATTCTACAACCAATAAAAAACAACTTAAAATACATGAAGCAGACGTTTGTATATTTATCAAACAGAAATCTGTAATGCGTGTAAGTTAGCAGACACAGGTATACGTTCCCGGAAGAAAATTAGATTGATCTACACACATTGTTTGTAGTAAAACTTCGCAGCACTCAGCGAAACAGAAAACTTATCGATGTTAATTGACTGCAGTAAATGTATTCACTACCACTTAGAGAGAGTAAACTGAACTTTATTCATAAAAAAGAATTAACAATACCAAGAAAATTTCAAGGATAAATTTCCATACAGAAATAAGGGTCGACTTAGGACTGTCGTCTTTATAACACAGGCGAAATGAAATGAGGATAGAATTTTTTTCTTTATTACAATACTCAAAATAAGTTTCTCAAGATTATTTAACCTCCCTCTCCCTATAAGATTGAACACCATTTATTAAAAATGCAGTTGGTTTCCTGATAGGTAATTTGTGATTTACTTCCCATTTTATGGCAATAATTCTTTATTCTACGAACCATAAAATCTCAAGGAGGAAATAATCACATCCTATGTGCAACATTATCTAACTAAATTTGTGAGATTTTCTACATATTTGTGATGTAACAAAACTTGAATCGATAGTAGTAGGTGGTAATAGAAAAATTAAAGAGGATTGCATAGAACATGTAGAACATGAGAATTCAGGATTCAAGTAAATGTGTATTTTCCAACAAAAGAGCATAGGGGCACAGTCACGTCCCCGTCGAGCGATTACAAGAAATGATGCTCTTAAGGAAGGCTTAAATGGAAAGCAATAAATGCGTTCCTCAATACTAGAAATTCCAGGCAGGGAGCGTAACAAAGGCGGCTTCGATTCACAGAACAGAGATCGAAGCATCTAATTCAACATTCTGAGGAACTGTTTTACAGATTCCCCCAAGAGTGAAAAGAATCGTGTGGGTGAGACCTCGGTAACGCTGTGAGCGAATAGCCATCCTGGATTTCTTTAACAACAAACTGTTATGCAATATTTTTCATGATCTATCGCATTCGAGCTGATCCTAGGCTGTGGAAATTTGAGAACATTATTCAGAATGGTGGTTGCAACCATTTATTTCGGTTATGACTTTATTCCTTGTAGACATCGGAGTGTTTAGATTCCGGGGAGAATCGGATAGATGTAACGCCTGTAGTTATTTTGGGAAACCAAAACTGGATAGCCGGATCGGTATTAGAACCCACGTCCTCCTGAATGACAGCACAGTGTGTTTCCATTCACCCACCCGGCTAGGTGAGTTTAGAGCACGGGTCACCAAACTTTTTATACCGTCGACCCCTTCACAGAATATTTGCCTTCTTATCGACCCCCAGATTAAGTATTAAATAAAACGTTAAATCATTTTTGGCATTTCTAATGCTAAGCAATAAGGAGACATGCATAACAACCCATATAGTTCCTATTTTTTATAAAATCTATCCAATAATACCTACTGAAAAATGAAATATTTTACATTGGTATTACAATCTTAAAAAGCAGTAAGAAAATTATGGATAGATGGAATAAATTTCGAGTAAAGGTCAGCCAAATAGAACGGATGGGTCTTGCACTGTTTTAACTCGTTACATAGCAATGGATCCACATTCCTTAGTAACTCTTCAGATTAGTCATACAAGTCAACACGCCTGTGCAAACTATCACCTCTTGACAACCACCTTACCTCAGTATGCAAAAGTAATTGGTTGACAGGTCAATCATTTTCTTCACATGACTTCGCAAACAGTCGGGTATTCAGAGGATGAGCATTATTTTTTTATTGACCTGTATTGACCCATTTTTCCTAAACAGTTTAATTAATCTTTTTTAATGTTAATCGACCCCCTTTCGACCCCAGTGCAATTATCGACCCCTGAAGAATTCTTATCGACCCCTTGGGGTCGAAATCGACCACTTTGGGGACCCCTGGTTTAGAGTGTGGGTATCTCAGTACCTGATGTACCCGCCAGACGCTACTTGTGAACGAAACTCACCGCTTCCACCTCTGCGAACACCCTGAGGAGATTCCCACTCGCCAACTTGCGAAGGTCCTCCTTGCTCCACTCTGGCTCTTCAGCTGTATTGTTGGCCAGCCTGTCGAACAGGGCTGGGTAATGCGAGACGTCGTCCAATCCGACAGACATACTGCAGAACAAAAGTACAGTATCAGAACCACGCTTCAGGTAGCGACTTAGTTTTTTATTACCTATAGTAGAGTCAAAACTTTCACCAGCCTAACCATGAAGCTTTATGCAGCTAAAAGTACAGGACGAAGATAAAAGAAATCTAAATATATATTCGAATTATGCCAAAAACACGCAAAAATAATAATAATAATAAAAAAAAGACTGCAAGGAAACCTAAACCTGTAGTCAGGAATAACATCGTTTTATATTCGCAATTGATACCCCTTAAAGATTATAACAAGGAATGATATCTCAATACAACGTTACTTTATCTGCGATAACATTACCTTTATATCGTTGAAATAAAAAAAAAAATCAGACTAAAGGTGGTCAGTAAATTCATTAATTATTGCAACAAATAATTTTAAAAATAACAACAGTTTTACAGATATTTAAATACCGTGCATTAGGAGTGCTGTGCGACAAAAACATTTGTTACCATATCGCCTGTCTGTGTGTGTGTGTTTTTTTTGGTACCGAATGCGTTAATTAATTTATGTGCAACTTTAATCCATACCCGCTTCCAATTTTTAGCTAACGGCTGTTTGTTATTATTTGCACCTGTGGGGCTACATTTAAAATCATAGTGTCCACCCTATAAATAATGTAACATTCTCTGCAAATTAATGTACTGGTGTAATATTAAAAATTATTCAGCATGTTTTGGTATTACAGTTTATTAACTATGAATTTATTGACACGTCTTTCTTTTATTCTGTAATTTCTTTATCTGTTTGTTACTTACAATATTAAAATAACCTTGTAAACCTGTTGACGTGAAAATTGTCTGGTAAATTTCAGTCATCTTTTCCTTTCAAATAGTTTCTGACTATGCCACTACATGCATTATAATTATTTATTTAGATGACAGTTTATATGCCGCAGAGAGTAATTATTGTAAGATTTTCGTAATTTTCTAGCCGAGATGACTGGTTATTTTTTTTTTTTTTTTTTGCAATCGTAGTTTGCTCATGTTCACGTATAGCATAAACAAGGATGTACTCTTTGATTGCCGTTGTTATTAACCCAACTTCAATCATCCTAATGCAATTTAAATGTTAGTTAGAGAATAAATGCCCAGTTTTTGGCATTGTTAGGTTTATCTTCATGAAAGAATCCTTTTAATTTTCAAAAAATTAAAAATAATTAAACTTTTGCTACCTGTGATTAATAAATTAAATTCATTCATAAATTAAGGCACCCAGTAACCCGTCATATAACAATATAGAACAATTTTTTTTGGAAAGTATGGTGATTTCCCTGAAACATATTAATAATACGTCAAGCGGTATAATTGTCGGAAAGTTTTTTTTTATTTTTTTTTATATTTTTTTTTAACTTATAGCTTCGACATCGAGGTTATTAGAGGTGGGATGGGAGTGGGGACAAGGAACGGGAAGGTATTCGGCCATGGACTTTTGAAAGAAGCATCCCGACATTCGTCTGGAGTGATTTGGGGAAACCATGGAAAACCAAATTTGGATTCCCGGACGGGGATTCGAACCGGTGTCCTCCCGAATGCGAGGCCAGAATTTTAACCGTTCACGCACCACGCTCCGTTTGGAAAGTATTATCTTTTAAACGAAACTACTACAAAATTTCAACCATGTTTGATGCAATGCTTACATCCGGAAGCCATTTAAATTGACCAGTTTTAGGATTTGTCAAAAAAAATAAAAAATAAAAAAAAAATAATTGAAAAGAAATACAGTTCCCAGGAATGATAAAACACATTAATTTGAAGAACCTGACAGTCGTGTAGATCAAATCCCAGACGAAAGAAATTCACTGAAAGTCCGTACCAACGTAGCTTCGTAATAGAACAAGTTAACATCGCCATCAAGGTGCCGAAAATGAAGGCGCTCCGTACGCGAATCTGGGTTACCACAAAAGATATCTTTCACAAAATCCAAAGTATCATACTTGAAATCGCTAAGTGACATTGTAGGAATCTCAAGTGAACGAGTGCAGAGTACACTGCACAAAAAATTGTGTGCCAAGTAGTTTTAAGTGCGATCTGTGCCACAATTTTTAAATATCAATCAAAACCACGAACGAAGGAGCGTTTGAACGTAATATTTAACGATTTTAATCACAATTTGCGGGATTTTCTTTTTGTGTCAATTCATAAATGTGGACGAAATTTGGATTCATCACTGCATACGCGAATCGATGCAGCATTCGACAAGAAGGCGAAGGTTGGTTGGGAAGTTGATGGCCACTGTCTTTCGGGATTCAGAAGAAGTAATACTGGTCGACTGTTTGAAAAAGGGTTATGCTATAACGAGAGTCTACTATGCAGTCTGTAAGAATACACAGCATCTTAGTTTTTAAATAATTAATAATTAATGTTTTTTATATTATTTCAATGGGAAGCGTATTGATAGTGGTATTTCCGATTCATTATTTTGTATTTGATTAATGTTAGGCTGATTATGTGTGTATGGTGTTAAAAGTGTTTTATATATTGTTATTTTTATGGTGTTATTAATATTGTGTCAAAGAAATCCATGCGCCGTTACCGAATGAACAATGTACGTGAAAATCTCTGGAATAAACAGTGCAGGAGGAAGATCTTTGACAAAAAGAATGATGAGAAGCAGAGATCGTGTGTAGTACGGCGAAGTTTGGATGAAACTGAGAAGTGTATTTGTTAATGTAAAGCAACAATAAAGTAAATGAAGGATGATATAAATAATTATAATTTTACAAGTCTTATTACTCCGTTTGAAGAAAGCATTAAACAAAATAGCAAAGACGTGCACAGAAAAATGCTCTTTCATCAAGACGATAAGCTGCCTCAAACATCGAAAGTCGCAATGACAAATCTGAAAAAACTGTGCTTCGAAATATTTCTCATACACCACATTTTCGGTATCCAGCGCCGTGTTACTTGTTCCTATTCCCAGAACTGAAATTTTTTTTTCAGCGTCGGAAGAAATTTTAATCATATGAGGATGGCAATAGCGCCATCAACGTGTATTTTGTATCGTTTCGTAAAACTGAGTTTTTCCTGACGAGAAAAAGTTGTAAATTTGCTTAAGGAAGTTCGTATTAATGATGGAGATTATCCTGGCAAACTAAATTCCTGGGAAATACATTTAGAACGATTAGTTTTCGATACATTTTACCAGTCTGAGAATTCCTAATTGTGTTTACAATCATATTTCTGTTCGCAATTACTGCCTACATTGAACTCGAAGTTTTAAACTTGATTTTTTCCCAGACTTTTAAATAACGCTTTTATTTAACTCTTCATATCAACAAAACAAAAACAAAAAACCGATTATTGTTAGCCCGTTAAGTTAACAGAGGCTGTTCAAGGCCATCCTGCTCTATCCCCACTCCGCTGCCATTACTCCTACATGCGAAGAAAATTTCGCCTAAGTGGGCAAATTGGTCAGTTCGGATTGGTAGGGAATGGTGAGGTGAGAAGCGGGACCAAGGGAAAATGGCCTTGAGTCGCCAGTTTGGAGTGAACAGAGTGTAGTTAGGTTGAGCCAATGAAGCAGTATGTAACGTTTCGTTTGACCCCTGTGCTGACCGGCTGATCTTCTGTCTTTGTTGTGTACTTACGAATCGATTCCGTCGTAGTCGCTGCCGATGCCCACGTGGTCCACACCAGACACGTTCCGGATGTGATTGATGTGTGCTGAAAACACAGATCACTAAGTTCAAGCGCCTGCCGCAGATAAATTCACTAGAGACAATTACGTATCTGCATTCAAACATTTGTTTACAGTTGAGAATCAGACGACAGCAGCATAGTATACTTGATTTTAGTCACTGTGCTTCGATGTAAGATTTTTTTATGTTTTTTTACACCTTGTCGACGTCGAGGTCATTAGAGGTGTGATAGGACTCGGGACAAGGAATGGAAAGGAATTCGGCGATGTCCTTTTGAAGGAAGCATTCCGACATTCACCTGGAGTGATTTGGGAAAACCATAGAAAACCCAAATCTGGATGCCCGGACGGGGATTCGAACCGGCGTCCTCCGGCATGCGAGGCCAGAGCGTTAACTACTCACCCACCACGCTCGGTAAAAAAGTTTCTTAGAAGCATCGGACAAACAAATGCACTGAATGCACTGTGTTGTTGGCCAGTAATAAATTAAGAAATTCGTCAATGAGCAGAGAAATCACTTAAATTCCTCAAGTGCTTAGCTTGAAAGACTTGTGACAGTTCCTTATTCACGTTTTTTTTTTTTTTTTTTTTTTAAATGCTTTACGTCTCTTTTTAACATCGAGGTCTTTAGAGACGGGAAAGCATGGGGGGCAAGGATGGGGGCAAGGAATGGGAAGGTATTCGGCCATGGCCTTTTGAAGGAAGCATCCCGGCATTTGCCTGGAGTGATTTGGGAAACCATGGAAAACCCAAATATGGATGCCCGGACGGGGATTCGAACCGCCGTCCTCCCGAATGCGAGGCGAGAACGCTAACCGTTACACCGCCCCGCTTGGTCCTTATTCACGAGTGCCTATTCAAGTATTCATGTCAAAGTATCCGCAATGGCAGATATCCAGTGAGAAATTAAGGTATTTATCCACGTTAATTTACAGAAAAACTGCCACAATTATTAAGTGCCAGTGTGGAACGCCTGAGGCACACATTATTCTCGTGTGGCCAATCAAGACGGCAGTGACATTAGCAAATAGTAGGACCCTTCGACTCGCATCAGCAGGCAGGAAGATAAGGCTTCGAAGATACATGAGTCAATGAAACATTAAGAGATTTGCCAAGCAGTCAACAATGTCATTCACAAATTTTCCTTTTACGATGGGCCCAGTTGTTTCTCTTACTCAATGGCCTTCGATATGTTCAACAGATTAAGGCGTAAACACCCCTCCAACTGACGTCACAGGGCTTCAAATGTCTTACTCAGTTTCAGGGATCCTGTTGGCGGAGTTGTCCTAAAAATTATCGCCCAGAAGGGTGACATATTTTTAAAGTCTGCGGAATTACGTCAAGGAGTCTTCGACGCTACACAAACAAGTCCGCGGCCCGACAGCAGGTCGATCCCTGCAGAGGACAACAGAATTTAGCTAATAGGGCCTGGCTGGCTTGACGAACAATGGATCCTCGCAACTGCGTAAGATGTTTTGGTCAAAACTTCTATCTTGACTGCCCGAGATTACCGCCCGCAGCCTTCGAGAATCTTCACTACTTCAGGCTTACAGCCGACATCTCTCCGCTTTCGTGAACATCAAGAGGCTCTAGACGTCGAGAAGACTGCTCACCAAAAATTCATTACCAATGATAAATCCAAACAGTAGTTCTTTAAATGTACAGCTGTAAAATAATTTCATTGATAAGCTAGCCTTCACCCGCCAGTATGGGGTAAAGATCGGGGAAGAACAACGAGAGCAAGGTTGAGTCCTATACCACACCGTCCTGGTTACAAATTTTACGCGATTTCTCGTTATCACGAAGGCAAATTCTGGGACGCTCCCAAATTTACTCTTCTTAAACTACACATTCCACAAACAAAAATACGCTTATCATAAAGAAAACAAGTTACATTTGTCACAGGTAGATAGCAACACATTCCGCCATTAGGATAAGCGCTCCAACCTTCCTCCCCCGCTCCCACCATGTTTCGAATTGGCTACCTATGCAACAAGCAGTTACAGTCTACATGATCCACAGTGGCTGTAGCGAGAGAAAAACCTAATCTTTATGATGTATATTACAATACTCATTATTTTCATAATGCGTAAGTACGTCATTGTAGATCAAATAACTGGTAATGGTAAATATCAAACTTCCCAACATCACAGTTTTCGCCATCATTTTTTTAATGGCCTTTGATATGGGCGAACATTTAGCCAGCTCCAATTTATATTGTACTTAGTATTAAATCAGGTTTCTTTCAGGTAATTTTGGGTTATGCTGTTGAAGACAACGCGAGACAAACAGTATTCTGAATTAATAATGTCTCAAAACCTTATGAAGGCGTAATACCACTGCAGAATCCGAATGAATTTTTGGACCTTTGTGTCAGTAACGGCGCAGAAATGTTTATAATACACCACAAATGAAACCAGGTTTTAAGACTGCGCTGGTAGAATTACTGATCAAAATATTTAGTATTCGTAGTATAATCACTTAAATATTTTATTTACGGTAGGAAAGATAAAAAATGGTTTGGAAGAAGATATCCAGTTCACTTCCCCTATTTTAATATGATCAGTCACTATCAACATCTCCATTAGTAGATAAGGAATAACGATTCAGTTCTCATAGTTACTAGACGAGTGAAATGTTAGAGATTATATTGAGTCTGTGACACAATATAGTAAGACTGCATTTTCTGTAAGAAGATACTTACCCACGACATCATCCAATGTTGCCTTGATTCCATCACAACGTACGTAAAATGAGTGGAAGTTCACCATGACGATTCCGCGGTTTCTTGCCTGAAAAGAAAGACACTTGTTACTCAAGACATGTCTTGTTCTTATGAACACAGGGCCGTGACCGAGTATAGTTTACCACGGGTTATGGTTACCCATCCATGAGAACGTCTAGGAAGATAAACTAGGGTGCTATTCCACTGCCTTCCCCAGTGTATCAGTGTTGTAAGTGTTGTAAGTGTGGATGAATGTGATAGTGTGTGTGTTGTTTATGAAAGAAGATGAAAGAAGGGAGAGAGTGAAACCAGATGCCTACCAATTTAGGCGTACTTTTTCCGTAAGGGAACTGCAGGGGAGGGGAGCCCATCAAGCTTAACGCCCCCATCTGAAGGACGAATCACCATCAATGGTGTCGTATGCCCTCACTCCATACACACGGCCAATGAGGCTCTTTCCATCCATGGAGATGCCAGGAAATACAAAACACGGCTGAAGTCACGTCGCCCTACCTGGAAGACTGCTGTCAGTCAAATATCTAACTCCTTCAGCCCTACAGATAGCTGGACAGCAGAATGGGCATCGTCAGCACCACAGGGCATACTGAAAATTACCAATCCCTGCTCAAAACTACCAGGATTCAACTTACCACGGTCAATTTGATGTAAACTAAATCGGAGTAGATGTGGTACGGGAAGAACTGCTTCAACTCTCCACACCTGGGGCTGGGTAGTTTATTGTACTGTGACTGCGGAGAGGTTTTACAAACTGTGTCACACATCGTGCAGGACTGTCCACTGCGTGCCTTTCCTGATAGTCTGGATGACTTAAATTTGGCCACGCCAGTGGCGGTGACTTGGTTGGAGCGCCTAGACGTCACGTTGTAGTGGTTGTGACTGGAGATCCTTTCTCAGTGGCCGGCTGCGGGCATTGTCCACTGAACTATGTATATATATGTGTGTTAGTTTGTTCAGTAATACAGTATAATTGTTAATATATTTTTCTCGGGCTTCCAGCCGTGTCAAGATGTCACATTTTAACACGGCTGGAAGCCCGAGAAAAATACATTAATATTCAACGCCATGAAAAATTACGATCCTACATCACTAGCCTTTACGGGGAGGAGATATTTCGTTCTGTAAAACAGTTAGAAATGCTACGTAATAACAAACAGTTAATCATTGACATTTGGTTGAGAATGAAGACAGAGATGGACGCCTTCGAAACGTCCCGCAAATGTGACATCTTAACACGGCTGGAAGCCCGAGAAAAGTATATTAATATTCAACGCCGTGAAAAATTACGATCCTACATCACTAGCCTTTACGGGGAGGAGATGTTTCGTTCTGTAAAACAGTTAGAAATGCTACGTAATAACAAACAGTTAATCATTGACATTTGGTTGAGAATGAAGGCAGAGATGGACGCCTTCGAAACGTCCCGCAAATGTGACATCTTAACATGGCTGGAAGCCCGAGAAAAATATATTAATATTCAACGCCGTGAAAAATTACGATCATACAGTATAATTGTTGTTGAATATTGTAAATGTCTAACAGCATCATACGCAAAATACAAATAAATAATTCGATACACACCATGGAGAGGTTGGGATTTAACTCAGAACTTTGTTGCACAATGGGGCGATTAGGAACTGCACACCACCACCTTTTCACCCAGCCGGCGAAGGCTAGATGATGAAAATTTCTCTCATCAGGACTTGAACCCATCACGGTGACGCAACCAACTGAGCTAACGTAGCGAGCTAAGACGTGTCAGACATTTATAAAAATAAAACTGCAACAGGATATATGGATGTTTTGCAACATGGTCACATTTGTAATATAAATAATTCATTTCTGATACGTACACTACCCGTGTTAATAACCATTTTTATTGTACTGTATCATTTCCGAAATAATGTATATGAATTCCAACCACCATAACATCTGGTTGAAATCATGAATCACATTTTAGAATATGACAATCTCGCTCATTTATTTCTTAGTTAAAAATGTGACTAGCCGAGTTATCGAAGTATTTTCACACGATATTTCAGCGATTAAAATCATTATCACCATCTTGTGGTGAAGAAGAAGATGGCGATAGTGAATTCGATTGCCAAAATATCACGTGTAAACACTTCGTTAGTTATATTAATTCTGAACGCCGAGAAAAACTTCAATTTTATATATTTATATTATTGTTTTTGATCATGTTCTGATTACATATCTGCAGATTTTCCTGCTCAATTCGCAATAATTTCAAGATACGAAAAATCTGTTCATACTACTGTAAAATGAATAAAATGTTTGCTGTAAAATTATATAGA
This sequence comes from Vandiemenella viatica, assembly GCA_031002005.1. NCBI lineage: Eukaryota > Metazoa > Arthropoda > Insecta > Orthoptera > Morabidae > Vandiemenella > Vandiemenella viatica. The sequence continues at coordinate 157,576,001 of CM061919.1, read as the reverse complement.
TATTTAATACACGTAGAATCATACATAACGTTAACACTGGCTTTCTTTGTGTAATATATTGTACCCTTTGGGAGCGGTAATCATTATTAGTTATAAATCATCTGTTTAGGACGGTAAAATTTTTTATCTTGATTTGATAGCAAAAAATAATCATACACAGAGCTTAACGTCTAGATGATACAAAATAGTAATAAAAATAAATCCTTCTCTGATATTGTCTGCACGGTGGATACATACAAGATAGAAGATTAATTCCCCCCCCCCCCTCCCCCAATATACTTTCCAACAGCTATCTCGAAGTTTCTTTCACTTTTTAACGAATCACAATTTCATCTTTCTTATCTTCCTTCGTTTATTGATACAAATTACATTTCCCTGCATTATGTAATTTCTTTCAACGAATTTGTGTTTGACTATTGTTCTTAGAAGAATATCACGAAAAAATTGAATACTTAACAGGAAGTGTTTTAAAACTAAAAAATCCAACAGTATATTAACGCCATTGAACAGTGCGAAGAATACATACGTTACTAAGTCTCCCAGTAAAACCTTTTTTATTTTTTTTTGTGTTACGTATGGCTTTACGCCTCGACGACGTCGAGGGCATTAAAGGCGGGATAGGACTCGGGGCAAGGAACGGTAAGGAATTCGACCATGGCCTTTTTCAAGTAAGCATTCCGACATTCACCTGGAGTGATGTGGAAAACCATGGAAAACCCAAATCTGGAGGCCCGGACGGGGTTTCGAACCGCCTTCCTCCCGATTGCGAGGCCAGAGTATTAACTTCTCGCCCACCACACTCGGTCCAATAATACTAATATTTGAGTTACACTTCAGATGAATGAGAAATTCACAGTAACTGGAAGTGAACGACAATGTAAGGACAGTGAAGGTAAAAAAGGTACGATGTTATTGAACTTAAAAACTTACGTAATACCGATGGAGTAGAAGAGAATGAAATAAAGTGAGAATTACGTTACTTAGAAAATAAAACCACAACAGATGGGCAAACGAAAGAAGTTAAAATCAGATCACCATAAGGAAAAACAGAACCATTGAAGTATATAAACCATTAGTCATACAGCATTAAGGGATTCAGAAGGTTTCATATGTATGAAACAAATCACTATATAAAGTAATGTGTGCGCAATCGAAATGACAGAAAGAAGAAAAACAAATAATTTTAAGAAGAAGATTTTAATTATATATAAAGACTAGCCTCGTACCCGCGATTTCGTACGCGTGGATTAAGAATTTTTTGCCAGAATTAAATATAGTAAGTTGTTGGTAACGAAGGATTAGTCCCAAACAATATCGAGTCGGCATAATATGACAGGAAAGCTATCGCTATATCATTCTACCGTTGAACCTGCCTCTTGAAGAGAATTAATTTCCAACATATTTCTGTCACTATTCGATAAGATCTCAAAATTTCGTGGCTACAACTGTTAATCATACTGGAAAAAATATCCTGTGCCCTTCATACACATTTCCTTATAAAATTACATCACAACGATATAGCCATTTAGTCGTCAAAACGTAACAAAAAGACAGAGACTTAGTTCCGTATTTATATTAGTATTACTGTGGTTCACACTCACACACTGACTGTGAACAACACCTGAGGGATCATTATAACGTAAAAAAGTGTACACCTACAACATTGCAAGACTACCTACGATTTGCCTCGCATTGCACCCCTAACTTTCTAATATCTACAGTTTAACATTCAATCCGAATAACCTACGACCCAGGCCTGAATATTACGATGAAAAACAATTTTTAAAAATCTGATCCCCGACGGAGATTTCAACCAGAGACCACGACGTTCGTAAGCAAGCTCTTTAGCCACTGAGCTTCCAGCTCACTACACGGAAACACGGTCTGAAGACGTGCATATCCAACGTGTCTGTCTATCGCCGTATTTCCAAGTTATGAGAATCAATTGCCAACATATTTCTGTCACCATTCGATAAGGTCTCAAAATTTCGTGACTACAACTGTTAATCACACTGTAAACAATATCCTGTGCCCTTCATACAGATTTCCTTATAAAATTCCATCACAACGATATAGCCAATTGGGAGTCATAACGTATCAAAAAGACAGAGACTTACATCCCTAATTATAATAATATTACTGTGGTTCACACTTACACACTGACTGCGAACAAAACCTGAGGGATCATTATAACGTAAAAGAGTATACACCTACAACATTGCAAGAATACCTACGATTTGCCTCGCATTGCACCCCTAACTTTCTAATATCTACGGTTTAACATTCAATCCGAATAACCTACGGCCCAGGCCTGACTCTTACGATAAAAAACAATTTTTAAAAATCTTATCCCAGACGGAGATTCGAACCGGAGACCACGCCGTTCGTAAGCCAGCGCTTTAGCAACTTAGCTGACAGGCCACTACGCGGAAGCTCGGTACGCAGTCGTATAATAGTAAAGTGTGAAATTCTTGGATGAAAGAGTTTATACGGAAAAGAGAGAGAGGATAGTATGATAATACAAGATAGTATGATAATACGAGATTGGTTACGTGACGTTGAATATAAAGGAATAATTGTAGTGAAAAACAAAAGTGAGTGAATACCTTTTCTCCAATTAAGGTTTTCGCTTTCGTTTGACCTGATAGTTAAATATCTTAAGTCTTACGTGTCCCAATCGAATCCTGCAGTTTTCAAACATACTGAAGTTATGGAGAAAAACAATTATTTCGATGATCTTGTAACATGCGTCAAATGTAGTCATTATATTGCTACAGAAGGTTCCTATTATTCTGTAACATTGTTTTGCTAAGTAATTTTTCTATTTCGTATTATTTCCCTTTCTCGCCCTAGTTTCATTAATTCTGTGCGTCATGCTCCATCCTTTACTCAGTTGACGCATCGCAATCTGAGATAATTGATTGACGGCAGGATGAGATTTCCGCGTCTCGATTTCTGCTTCACGATTTATGGTAATCGATTTATCTGGCAGCGCTCCGACCTTTGCTGTAGGGGGAGGGGAGGCGTGAATTATGAATCAGTCGGAAGGTCCCAGGTGCGTTACGTCGACACTTCCCCCACCCCTTTCCTCCACCGTCTAACGCGCCAAACGGCTAAAATCAGAACGCTTCAGGAATCATTCTGAGAAAATACTCACTCATCTTAACTGGGCGTGGGGCATCGGGTAAAAGCGGATTTTCTTTGTTTGCCTTGCGGGTTACTATAAAAGAAATATATATTTGAACCCAATTTTAATCCTCTATCTCTATTATTTAAAAATGGTCGTATTTTTGCCCATCTACGAGGTATATTTTAACATATGATTTACCTCCTTTTATTCTGAATCTGTTGATGTATTAATTTTCTGATATCTTGAAAACTAAGAGCTGTATACTTATGAGATGATTTTTTTGCTAGACCTCGTCACGTTGTGCCATTATCCTAAATACTGCTATGAATTTTTAAATAAATGTTTGTGACTATCCATGTTATACCTAAAATTAATTGTACTGTACCTTTGAAAATGAATGTAGAATCGAGGGGGTTACTGAAAAATGGTTTTGAATTTTTGAAACTTTGCTTATGATTTTGTGTAAGTTCGACCTTCTAGAGTGCTTTCTAACCAAGAAACTGATTCTAAAAATGACCCGCTATGTAACTGTACATGGTGAGCTGCTTTTTAAATAGTTTTTTGAAGATATATGGAATATATTATAGGTATATGACAGTGGGAATCTTAATAGTAATTGACTGTATAAAAGGTTTAGATGGTAGTTTGGGAAAATCAAATTGTGACAATAATACGAGAAAAATATGACTGAAGGGAAAAACACCAATCAAATTCATAGAAATATAGTCATAAGAAAAATCTTATATGTATCCAAGTTAAAGAATATAGGACAGGATAGAGAAAATAAACCCAACACTTATCATAGTTGAAGGTAGGGGATAATGATAACCACAAAAAAAGATGAAAATACATGGTGCAGTATTTATATATATATATATATATATATTCTGGCTTTACGCCTCGTCGACGTCGAGGTCATTACAGGCGTGAAAGGATTGGGGACAAGGAAAAGTATGAAATGCGGCTATGGTATTTCGCCTAGAGTGATTCAAGGAAATCATGGAAAATCGAAATATGGATGGCTAGATGAGGATTTGAACCCGCGTCCTCCCGAATGCCAGGTCAAAGCCATTACCACTCCCCAATTACGCTCCATGGGAAGAATTTGTGTCTACGAAAATATTAATAGAATTATGTATATTATATAGGATACCCCTGACAGAGAGGTGAAATTTTAATATATTTCTTCTAAGGGAGCGTGCACAAACTACGTGGCTCGGTCCAGAGGGGGGAGGGGTTGGCTGAAAGGTTACGCTGGGCTACGTGGGGGGAGGGGGGGTTCCGAGCCAGGCCACGTAGCTTTCCCTTCATAACATATTTCACAGTTAAAATGAGGAACAGAACTCATAACAGCATGTAAATATTTATTTCCCTCAGTTAATTATCTCCGTATGTAATTTACAATAGTCTGTAAAGAGAAAACAGTATATAATGTCTTCTGGAATCAAAAGGGAAAAAAGCTACGTGGGGGGGGGGGAGGGGGTTAGAGGTAAAAGTCACGTAGGGCTACGTGGGGAGGGGGTGGGCAAGGGGGTTCACAGGAGGCCAAAATGGAGCTACGTGGTTTATGCACGCTCCCTAACCTACATAAATTAAACAACTACTGAAACAAGCAAAGCATTATGTCGTCTTGTTGTCGACCTATAAAATATAATCAGATATTTACGTTGTTTCTTCGTATGCCATTAGTATTCTACAGTTCGGCGGTTATCGAGTTATCCAAAGAACCGATATACAGAATAGGATGGCATCACATGTATTTCTTCGTAATGATTCCATAAAAATTTTGACTTTCTGTTCCAAACGAAAGAAAAGGTAAGGATTTCAGATTTTAAACACAACCCTAAAGCTTCGAATTGCCTAAATATTTTTAAATACCTTAAATAAATTCCAAGTTACGGCAGATTATAGTTTCTTAATGTTATGGAAAACGCTATATGCGACTTATAATTTTATTCCACTGATGTCAGTCGGGGGGGTTAGGGATTGTCCATAAACTAAGTGGCTACCTAGGGGGGGGGGGAGTAAGGGTTGGCTGTAAAGCCACGCTGGACTACGTGGGGGAAGGGGGGGAGGGTTCCAAACCAGGCCACGTAGCTTTTCTTTCATATTATTTTTCACAATTAAAATGAGATACAGAGCACACAGACTCATGTAAATATTTATTTCCGTCATTTAATTATCCCCGTGTGTAATTTACGATAGTCTGACAAGAGAAAACAGTACAAAATAACTTCTGGAATCAATATTGAAAAAAGCTACGTGTTACGCGGGGGGGGGGGGGGTAGAGACAAAAGCCACGTGGGAATACCGGGGGCTCCGGGGGATACGTGGGGATACGTGGCGATACTTGGGGCTACGTGGGGATACGTGGGGCTATGTGGGACCACATGGGGATACGTGGGGCTATGTGGTGCTACGTGGGACTATGGGGGGATACTTGGGGCTATGTGAGGCTACGTGGGGCTACGTGGGGATACTTGGGGCTATGTGGGGCTATGTGGGTCTACGTAGGGCTACGTGGGGCTACGTGGGGATACGTGGGGCTATGTGGGGCTATGTGGGTCTACGTAGGGCTATGTGGGGCTACGTGGGGCTACGTGGGGCTACGTGGGGATACGTGAGGATACTGGGGCTATGTGGGGCTATGTGGGTCTACGTAGGGCTACGTGGGGCTACGTGGGGATACGTGTGGGGAGGGGGTGTCTCAGGATACCAAAATGGAGCAACGTGGTTTATGCACACTCCCTTAGCGCTGGCTAGCAAGTGTTGCACTCTAGTCAAGGTCGAGTGAAATGTGTGAAGTGTGGGTGACTGAGATAGAAACATATCCCGCCCTCTACGATCAGACGCATTAAAACGTGACTTATTTCATATTCTCACCACCCAACGACTGGGATGGTCCAGGGTATGGTGAAATCTTATTGGCTCTTCTTGATTTTCCCCGCGAAGGAACACTGCAAGGCGTGGGGGTAAGAGGGGAGAAAAGACGTTCAGGGTGATCTGGAAGAGGGGAGACGCGTTTGCCAACTTTATGCCTCCAGGTCTTAAGTTTCTTTTTGGAGTGAAAAGATTTTTTGGGGAAAGTTTTTACGTCAGAGGTGAGCTCTCGCGCCAAAGAGAGCGAAGCCGATGTTTCATTCACTGTCTTATTTGTTTGGAGAGGCAAGACGCCGTACAACCAGCACCCAGAGGCGACATGGTAATGTGTGAATAGTTCGTCACTGCATTTGTGTTCACACGCGACTCGGAACACTTGAAACGACCTGTAAAACGTTCTCATGTCTCATACCGGGTTTAATTTTAATGTATAACTGTATATTGATTTTTTTAACATATCCTGTGTGATATGGAATATAGTTTATTGAAAAAGGGTAATTGCAAACACTGTTTTAAATTCTGAATAAATATCAAAATAATTTGTCAACTGTAATGTATTTTTAACAAATGAAAATTTATTCCATCTTCAATAGTCATAAATTAATATTGAATAATTAAAATTTTAACAGTGAATTCTAGTTAATAATCTCCCCTAACAAAGAATTTGTTAGGTTTAATGTACAGAAGAGATTTTAATGTTTTGTTCTGGTGCTGTGTTACTCAGAGTGATAAGACATAACTCAGATTCTACCTCAGAATCTAATCCCCTCTCTTCCAAATCAGTTCGTTCAGTTATGTCATATCGTATGTAAACAAGCTTGAAGTTTTAATGTCCTGCGCCGGAATCGGGTGATCCTAGTGGCATTATTCATGTCCCAGTTTTTAAGTTAGCTTTAAGAATTTGAAAATCCCACCAAATTTGGTTCACTTTTTTGCATGATAACGGGACAAATAGACATCGCATGGTTGTTTTATTCAATTATTTTTTACTGTCGTCAGTCCCTCGCTTGGTTTGATGCAATTATCTATCTCTTCCTATCTTGCGCTAACCTCTTCATCTCAACCTACCCCTTTCAACACACGAGTCTTCACTTACCTGCTTCACATATTTTAATCTTTGTCTACCTCCACAATTCTTTCATTTGACTTTTCGAATGCCGCATATCTTAAAATATGACCCCCTATCCCCTCCATTCTTTCAGTAAGACTCTTCCAGAACTTTCTCTCCTCACACATCACCTCCAAAACACCATCTAATGACTTATTTTATACTGCAACTATTCACTTAATATTCAGCATCCTTATGTAGCACCACATTTCAAATTCTTCAATTTTCCTTCTTTCTGATATTCCTAAGGTTGATTCTTCGCTAAAATAAAATGTTGTGTTCCACACATAGAGTTCTAAAAAGTTCTTTCTGAGCCCTATGTCAATATTTGAAAGTAAACGATTTTTTTTTCTTCAAGAAGCCTCTTAGTAGTTTAGATATTCGAATCTTTCGTCGTTCCCAAGCAGCCTGGGGATCTTAAAAAATCAACATGATTAAAATCATTTAGAGAGACAAGAAAGACATGAGAGCGAAAAGTAAGCCTACTAACAAGGTAGAAAAAGAAATCGAAGGGCGGTTACCTGCCGTATAAATGTACAACATCGTTACCCTTATTAACCTTGTTTGTAATGGATCCATGGCATTTTCTTTCTAGAATGATAAATTCATTCACGCATGAAACACAATACATTTGGAAAATTTTTATAATGTTTTCAGCTTACGCGAGTAAAAGTTGACTCACAACTTAAAGGTTAAACGAGGCTATATTTAACTACATTTTTGTGTGGATATCTTGATGAATGAGGTGATAAGTTCCTAAAACCGTGTTGCTTCTGTGACGTGTTGTTGGCTGCATAAAATGCAGGCGAAAATTAAGAACCGTTACTATCCCGTATTAATGTTTGCACTTGGTTGATGCAAAAAATATGCTACGAGAAATAAAAATGGAAATAATTATTCTGGTGCCACATATCCAAATGTGGGTACGAAAAGTGTAAACGATTCATTATTTTATTTGGCAGAACTAATTGGGAATAACGTTCCGGTCTTTCAGTCGAGAGACCCGATTTCAAATTCTGGAATAACTATTTTGATTTTTCTTGGTTTCCCGAAAGCATGATAAGTGAGTACTAACATGGTTACTTTATGTTGGACGAGTCCGGTATTATTCCCCTCTCTTCAGAAAGAGTGAAGTCTTGATTGCCACGTATCATTATCTTCCATATACGATTAATAAACAGATTTGTACCTCATGGGGGCAAACAAATTCCCTCTGCTTCAGTATAAATGCGTCGGAGACGATTTTTACTGTAATGAATTTCTTGATGGTGATTCCGAATTATAGCACGTATTAAACCTGTTTTGTTCAATAGGTGACCGCTTTGGTGTATTAGAAGGAACTCAGAATTGGTCATCAGTCATTGGTCGACAAATTACTAGCCGAGATCTGAGGTGTGGCAGATGTGATGAAAAGTGTATGAGTCTTGTGAAATGGTAGTTTTTTTCAAGAAGTAATTCTTGGACTAACATTTATGTTCTTTAACGAATATTTCAGTTTTTCTTCAGAACTGATACTTACTCTTACAGATTTCCTGGGAATATCGATATCAATCATACATTGGATGGTGTTTTGCCCGTATATTTTCTTCATTCATATTTTTGGACGATTGTATCTTATGACTATATATTCATTACATTGGCTCATACAACAGAGCGTTTCATGAGTTTATCTTAACACGTTAAGGTAATCTATAAATATATTAACGAACACAATTTTGATATATTCAGTCACAATATATGTTAAGCCCTTTTTTGGGATTAACATCGAAATACTTTTATACAAAATTGAAATTCAAGGTAAAATCGATATTCATAATTAAAATGATTTTTTTTTTTTCACAATTGAAGTGACATTCATTTATATATGAGTGTCTCAGATGAAAACGAATTTTACAAATATAAGCACTGAAAATAACTACCGGTAATCAACTAAAATCTGATTCATATAAGAAATGTACATTTGGATAAGTATTTACTTTGGTTTTATGAATATCTGCCTTAAGGGTTGAAATAATAAATACTTTGACGCTCTTATGACATAGTTTATAGTTGCAGTACCTTCTTATGTCGTAGCTGCAAGGTCGCGATGAAACTGAGAGGACATAGCACTGAGGTTAATGGAGATTAATCTGTGTGTTCTCATCATTGCCGTGCGACCCAAAGGAGCACCCCACTTTTCTTTGTACAGTTTGTTGAGAAGGTCTGAAGAACATTTTGGATCGTTTAGCTGAGAAAAATTTCTTGGATGAAACGAGGATCAAAACTTCTATCGGCCAGACAATGGTCACATGTTCTATCGTACAAGCTACGCGATCAGCCCTGTTAGGCCTGCGGTTGTACCTCACGGAATCCAAACTATGGAACTTGCCTTACCTTCAAAAAGCAAGTTATGCGAGAGGGGTAGGTCATATTATCAGCTAGTACGAATTCCTTCTCCGTCGGGATTCGAGCAGAGCATTTCCTGAATTCCAGCCAAACAACATATACTCCATAGGCTGTAATAAATCATTACCACCCAAGAACACGAATATATCACTTCATCAGGTGTCACTAACAAGGGACACCTTTGACCTCAAACGTTCGGAACTGCACGAAAACATGTTTCTAATAACAAGTGATCGTAAACAAAACAGTGGTGTGTGTAATTTCCATGTTATATGCTTGGCGACCAAAATCATCATTTGAAAATATAATTGGCGCGACTTTGCTATTGGACTGCGTGAATGCGAAAGTGATTTGAAACGTGTTAACGTGGCTTTAGTGAGCTGTGCACATTGTTCTCTTCCACTTTGTTTTAACCACGTCATTGAAATCCCACGTCTGCACTTTGAGAAATAATATATACACTATCAGGTTTGTAGTATTGCTGTATATGTGTGATTTGCGCTATATTAAGTACTTTAAGTAGAGGGTTTTTGGCACTATTGATTGAAAATGTAATGATGCACTGAAGTCACTGAATTACGTATAATTTCCTTCATTTGGTATTGATATATTGTTACTCTGTTTCTCTCTATTAAAATGATACTTAGGGTAAAATGTAACTTTTGCATGGAAATGACACACACCACTGTTTTGTTTATGATCGCTTGTTATTCTAAGTATGTTTTCATACGGTTCCGAGGTTAAATGTATCCCTTGTAAGCTTATCGCTGCTGTTAAGAAGTACTTTGCCTATTGTACTACAATTACACAGAATAACATTTTTATCGTCAAGAGAGAATCGCCACCTCTGTTATGATGTATTCCTTACATAAAGTAATTCTTAACCTGCAATGTGCCCACGCTAAGCAGAACAGAAAATTTTCCCTACGGTGCTGTATCTCACTACATAATTTTCAGGACAGCAACTGCTCAGGAATTACTAGCAGAAAGTAAGCGTGTTTATGAATCATCCAGAATTGTACTCTGATTTCCTATGTTATAAAGACTGTAACTTACTTGTTGAGCAAATGAGATAGAAAAATTTTCTGGTTTGAGTAAACTGGTTTAGGTCCAATGATTTACCTCTCATCTACGAGTCGTATTTCCTAAACTCGGCTTTGTACACCATACTACGGAAGGAATGTTTATGGCACTGAGCGAAGTTTCAAAAAAAATAGATCCCTATAAAGTATTGTTTAAGGAATAAGGATCGTCTATAACATTGGTAACATGGATTATATTGGGGTATGTGAGGTCTCTTATGTTATCTGCATGAAATTAAAGTAACTGACTTGCATTTAGTTTCTACTAATTGTCAAGAGATAACAGAACTGAATCACAGAATACTTTGTGATGTAAAATGTGTGTCCCCGCTCGCAGAAACGACAATAATGTTATACTGAAGACCCCAAATCTGTAATTAGTTAACTTCGAAATCGCACCTGTGAATTAAAAAGTTTTTTTTGCTGTGTTCAGGCGTAAAGAAAACCTTATGTCGTGAACGTTATTGGTGGAGATCTAGAATTTCTGAAGAAATTGATAGGATCTTTCTTCATCGCTAGGTGGAAGCCGTTTCTCACGTGAATGTCGGCTGCATTAAATCAAGGTTTGCACGACGGTAGTATAAAATTGTTGTGTTAAACTGTGGAGTGTATTCCGAGCTACGTTTTGAAGGGTTGTTGCTGCCGCATTTCATTTTCCGTCAAGCCAGTCACGTGAAACCAATTAGCAAACATTTGAGAAAAGTTGCTGCAGGAGGATAGGAGCAGATTAATCGGAGAGCAGAATTGAGTCACACCTTTCATGTCAAGTTCGTATAAAGGAGATATGTAGAACGTGTGGGGTGGGGATAACAGACCGTGGCTTTTGTGAATCACGTAAGAAGCCGAGAAAGACATCTCCAGGTCAGCAGATTTTATCACCGGAAAATCATCTGTCTACCTCAGTTAACGACACCCAGGTGACTGCTTTTGCTCCAGACAGGGCTATAAAGCTTTTGAAGACACAGAATCAAAGATACACCCAACTTCATGCACCAACTCGCCGTTTGTGAAACGATGGATATTGCAACAGTTTGGCAATCACCACAGTGCTCCAATAAGCAATTTTTGAATAATGATTTGAAGACATAAACGAATATAGATAGATTTGATAATTTCCGAGGTGTTTCCCTTTTCGTTTTACATAAACTGTTAAGTATCAAAATAAATCCTTTGGCATTTAGTAAATTCTGCTTCAGGTTTTTGATTATGAACCCCTTCCATAATTGCAAAAACCTTCCTTAATTAAGTGCTTCGGCTAAATAAGTAATAGATAAATAACTAACAATTAATCAGGAACCCAATCTTCTACAGTTTTCATGTGGTAGATGAAACTATTGTTAAAGAAAAACACGAAAAAATCTTTTAAACATCCCTTCTTAATAACAGTATCCATGAACTACCTGAAATATTTAAAAGAGACAAATATTATAATTTAATGCAATGTTGTTGAAGGCCATTTTTCCGCAGTTGCTGAGTAAATTAATTCATAAAATAACGCCAATACAACTGTATAATGTAGGTTTATTGCCGTACGCGTTTCGCCTCTCCTCGAGGCATCATCAGCGACGAATCTATTTTAACATTTACATTTTATTTACAAACTTATTTGACATAACGCTAAATTGATATATTTTCTTATTATTTACACTTACTATTTACATTAGTGGATTTCAGGATAGTAACCACCCATCTTTGCTTTCTCTCCAAAGCATGTTTCTGTTACAGCCATTTGTCATTGCTGTTCTGTACACGATATAAACATTGCGTATTCTATAATTCGCTTGTTTTCGGTGGCCATCTTATTTTCTTACTGTCAAAGGCGGTGATGCTCTGACGGCGCCAGATTTGAAATTGCGTGGGGGATTTTGTATCTAATTTTATGTAAGTGTGTGAGTGCATGTATTTGTTAGGTTTATTTCTAGGGTTATTGTATGTTTACCAGTTTGTTTATAATTTAAGACTCAGATCTGATAATTACGGCTAAAATTTTAAAACTCAATGGAAGAAAATAATTTTTTAATGTGTTAATGTTAACATAATTGTATGTCAACTGCTCAAGGATTTTGAATGCGTTATTATGAAAAGAATTTATATGTGCTTCATTCACAAAGAATATGTTAATTCCGCTAAATTCAGTAGCTGGTTTGATCTTGATATGTTTTAATTTCTTTAAAACATTGTTTTTTCTGCATTTGGAATATTAAGGGATTGTTTAAATTATAATCTATTAATATCGGTTATTCCAATAATGCTATACCTATATTGTCATTTTAATTTATTTAAAATCCTTTTTCCTTCTGATTGTTAATATATTGTTATAATGTGCACATTCAAGTACATGAATATGAAGAAATGTAAGCTACCTCTGAAGTTACTCATAAGCCGAATAAAATGCACTCTCACATACCAGCGTCAATAATGTTTCTTGTTGTTTAATATTTTAAACAGAAAGTGCTTCTAGGAACGTCGAAGTATAAAAAAAAGTAGATGAAATTGTAAATTAGAATGATAGGGACATTAACAAAATATTGTTACACGAGAACGGACTAAATGAAAACAATATCAAATCAAAAAATCACGTAGTGCCGTTGAAATGTCGAAATTAATAGTTATTTAAAAGTCAGAATATTATTTTTTATTTCTGTCATCATAACTCGTCGACGGCAAGCTGATTAGAGCTGGTATAGGATTTTTGGGGGGCAGGTAAAACAAGGAATTCAGCAACAGCCTTTTGAAGGAACCATCCTTGCATGATCAGGAGTAATTTAGGGAAACCATGGATAACCGAAATATGGATGGCTGGACGGAGATTCGAACCCACATTCTCTTGAAGCCGGGCTGTGTAGAATTGAAATAGATCCATTGCAAGTGGTATGGTGCTTTTGTTGTTTAAGAATGAACGTTACAACATATTGACTAAGAGAAGAAACAGACTAGTGAAGAGAAGAGAAACGTTACAAAAATATGGCGTTGAAATTTAGAACAATTACACGAAAGAAACATAGGTTTAATCAGTGAAATGGAAGTGAAGCTTAGACATTCAGGATAACAGAAACCAGAGAGATACAAGCATTAGAAATATGATCCAATAATGCTAAAAGATATACGTCCTACGACTGATGGATGTAGGTAAGGCTTTAAGCTTTAAACCTCCATTAAAGCTCCTTATTTGACGGCCTATAAAGAGGATGTGGTGGCTAAGCAACTTTTTAAAATTGCGGTCTGACGTTCTAGGGTGTTGGGAGGCAAGGTAACAATGTCTGCATTGGAATGGCCGATGGAAATGTAGAGAATTGTCCACCTTATTATAGTACTACTGTTTGTATTATTAACACCCTTTTAGTAGCTTGACCAGTATGTACTGTACGTTGATTTGAATGTAAGAAACTTTTTCAGTCAAATTTTCATCTACTTCTAGGCATCAATATTATTTGCAATTTCGCATATATATTATCACTGTTTGTATTATTAAACCGCTTTTATTAGCTTGTCCTGTATGTATGTAGGTTTGAATGTAACAAAAATTTTCAGCCCAATTTTCATCTACGTCCAGACTTCAAAATGATTTGCAATCTCGCACACGTATTAAGAACTGAGGAAAATTCAGTAATATCATAGTTATGTCCTGGTATTCACATTACTTTGACACCAGGGAAAAAAAAAGAAGAGGAAGAGAGAAACATGAACTCAGCAAGTAATCGCCTGTGAGCGACACAACCAATTCGACACAAGTGTTAATAGGTTGCAGACTCGCCTAAGCACGTTCTTCAGGAAATATGTAAATCAAAATAGCTTTCTATGTTTAAATAAAAGTCTGCTTAGTTTTAGAAGAATTAATCTCTTTGCTGCTAGATTGGCTTATGTAACTATCAGTTGCGTAAAGCCACTGGATGGTCTCCAAATAGAAGAACTTGAATGCTCTAAGCTAGGAGGGAGAGTTCCATGTGATGTTGACGTGTTAGATAAAATGGCTAAGTTCATTGTCACACATAAATTGCCAAGACTCGAATGTCCTCATGGAAAATGTGTACTGAAAAGTTTAAAATAAAGTATGGTTAATAAATAAATAAATAAAAACGCTCTTTGTAGCAATATGAACCAAAAAGTTAAAAAACTAAAACTAAAAACAAGGCTTTTCTAGCAATGTGAAATAATAATTTAAAAATAATCTTTAAATATAACGATTTGGCTCAACAGCGTTAGAATGTCCCATAATTGAGGATAACTTAATTTTCTGAACAAGTCTAAAATAAGAATAAAATCTCTGAGCAACAATTTAATTTCATTGTAAAAAAATGACTACGTTTACGAATAACTAGCGACAAAAAATTTAAGATAATTGATATCACGTACCCCACGCTTTTTTAAATTGAAATTATTTTATCGGTCAATGACATTATTCTTGATTCAAACTTGTTTCAAAAATATATTTAGATTGAATTGTGGGTGCCAATCGCTGTAGAACAAAATCTTTATATCTATATTTATTTTTAACTTTTTGGATTACTCGTACATTGCTGCATAAACGAGGTTTTTTTTATAGTTGTTTTGTAGTATAATTGTACTTTTTCAAATTTATCTCATTATTTAATTTGATGAGAAACAGTTCTTAGATTTTTACAATGTGTGAGTAAATTAGTTTCTAGAAACACTTAAGTGTATATTTATATTTACAATGTTTATATTGTTCTAGCACCGCCTACCTCATACGACTGAAATGTCCCATTCGGTCACATTGCCCCCATCTCTTAAATTTCTTCCTTTACTTGGTTTCGAGAAAGCATTCAGTTTTCAACTTCAAATCATTTGCGCGCTTCAGATATTAATATATTTTTTGTTTTCCATTTCTGCCTAGTTTACCGCCCAACATCTACTCAAATAAAATGTTTTGCTGAGCAGATAGAATCAAACAAAATTCTTTTGGAAGTTTCAGTCACTGTTTCACACAAAGGGAGTTATAGTTCTTAGTAGTTGATAATGACAGCAATTCGCTCTTTATATCTTTTGTAATTTATAATCAGTTAAATTTCATTTTTGGAGTAACAGTTTTTTTCACGTAGCTTCTATTCTAATTTTGCGTCAACTTTGTTTGATGCGTATACTACAACATCACTTTACAAACAGTGGTATTTATTTGTATTTGTTAACCAAATGTTGGTAGATTATACTGTAACCTAACATTCCTAAGAACAATATTCATTGTGATGCATTTGTGGCAGTTCTTTTCGTTTATCTCTCATCTAAAAAAGTTTTTCTATATTCAAGCTGTTCACAAATTTGTCTTAATATTAGCCCGTATCAAATAAAAAAACCTATTAGATAACAAAATATAATGATTATTCTCATCTATTGTTTATTCACATACAATTTATCATCAATTACAACTAAGAAGTAAAAAATTGTTTAGTTGACAAATAAAAAGCAGAAACTCAAGCTAGTCATAAACCAGGAAAGCTGTTATTTTGTTTTCATTACCTAATAGTTTAATGTAGGAATATATTGCGCTCCAGGTTGTTTTGGTAGACCAACTAGCTATAGAAAGTATAACATACGGTGAGTGGTAGTGTATACAATTGCCCCATACAGACGTTCCGATCTATATCAGAAAAGAATCTAGCAGCATGTGGTAAGATTAATTGATTACTATACAACGTCAAAGAGGAAAGAACTAGGCATCCATAAAACCCCATATCACTTCCAAATTTTTTTTTGGTGTTTATAAAACCACAATAATATGAATGAGATTGGGACACGGGTGGTACCCAAAACACCTTTATAAAATCTGAATCATGCATTCACCATTATGCCCGAGAGATCGAAAAGAAACTTCCGACATCCACCATGCAATTCTTGTATGTAGCTGACATGCAATCAGCAAAGTAACCTTATACTAACCACGTTAAGTTGCAAAGCCTCTACCCTCCCCTTACCAACATCTGTGAGGGAGCTATTGAGAACGGGTGCCATAATGTGTACGGGGCAACTGATAGAGGTTAAAATGAAGCAGAAATGAGCAGCTAGTTACAATCATTTTAATATTTCTGATTGCCTAAAAATGGTATTTTAACATAAATTTGCATTATAATATAATTTTATTTTTTCTATTTCGAGCAATCCTATTTTTTATATGAGATATATTAGAAAATAATTTATTTTAACATAGTTGTGCTTCATAAAATGGTGAAATTTTTACAGTATGGCTTAATTTGAATCGATTACATTTTAATATATTTGTGAATTACAAATTTAAATACTGCAACTAATTGAATTGTCATAAGTCCGCCGAAAATAAAACTAAAATTATAGAACACTGAAATACAATTTATATTAGTAGTAGAGCAGCACCTGCAAATTAATTTCACTTATATTACAAAGAGAAAGTATGCGCAAATGTTTCTGCCGATATCTTCTCATTTGACAGCGTACCGTCGCGGTGCGTTGTACCACCGGATAGAACAGTTCCCACTTCCCTGCCGCCCCAGAGCTCCCACTTTAAGACGCGGGCCCCGAGGGAAGGTGCATCGGGATTGGCTGCGGTGCTTGACCCGGGAGAATCAGACCGCAATATCGGCTACAGTTGCCTGCCTGCCAGAAATGATGAGGCCCATGTAAATAAATCCTTCGGGGCCGACAGTTAGCAGCCATGACTCCAAGAGTGCAACTCTGTAGTTAGTACGATTCTATTAGATGCAAAGCTTATCGAATCTTGTGTATCATTGAGTGTTAGAATTGCATTACTCGGCTAAGTTTTCTAATTTATCGATTTGTTTAAAAAGGAGCTGTTGTCATCACATCATACTATCAGTGTTACATGCTGCTTAAATTCAAAGAAATATCCAGTAGATCATCAGTCAATAGGTGATGGTCGAAGTAAATACTTTGGTCTGTGTTATTCTAGACGCAGGAAGCATTTCCATTTGCTATAATTTTTACATTTTTCTTAAACGGCGTGGTAGAATTATATTTCTGTTTCAAACAATATCTGAATTTCTGAGAACAATATAACATGGCTAGTGAAATGATTCACCAGTTTTTTTTTCAAAAACTCTTGCACTGTTGAGGACTAGAAGCGTGAGATTTTTTTGTTTTTTTTTACTTCTATTTCGGAAGTAATAATTAAAACTATTCATTGAAACCCTCTGTAAGGGATTTTGTTTGACACTACCATAGAAACCTGATGTATTGAAGGAAAATTCTAACAAATATAAAACAGATTAGATATTTAGATTAGTAGCCTTACAAGTTTCATAATAGACTGATTAAAATAAATTCCTGTTTCCTTCGATGCTTGATTGTGAATTAACGTAATTCTTTCCGAACATAATAAGTCGAACAGTAATACTTGATTTGACACTAAATTTCGGCTAATCACTATTTCTTAAGATAAGTAGGGCTTGCCGGAATATATTTTACAGAGCATGTTTACAGTTACAAATTGACACCTAGATAGCGAGGCATCACACCGACTTGCAGAAATGATATTATCTGGTTGGATCTGACGCTGAACACCTGAATCTATACCTGATGGGAAAGAGGATGTACCGGTACAGTACGATAACGGTTTGACTGGCCATATTACAAGCAAGAAACCCAAACACAAGTTTGTTTCAACCACATCAATCGCTTACAACACTAGTTTTCAGGTAGAATCCATCAATCGGTAGCACAACAAAAATTTATGTTTTCCACATAAACGAGATTTTGTCCTTCACTGCCATCGCCTAAAACTACCTCTCTCGGCGTCACCAACGTTTTTATTTTGTTTTGTATTTTGGTTATGGATTTTCACCTCGTCGACGTCATTAGAGGCGGGAAACAAATGGGGACAAGGAACGGGAAGGAACCTGGCTATGGCATTTTGAAAGCACCATCCCGGCATTCGACTGGAGTGATTGAGGAAAGCATGGAAAATCAAAATCTAGGTGGCTATTCGAATCCAGTTCCTCCCGAATGCGAGTTTATACAGCATTTCAGGAAAATTCATTTTTATATGGTAATAAATCATTATATATTCTCTCAAGTTTTTGGTTCTGATGTTATCACAATACCAGAACGTCGAGTTTTGTTTCGTAAAGCATTTTTTTTTAAATATTAATAATAGCAAAAAAAACATGATCGAAAGAAGGATTTTGATGCGCAATGGAAAGTGTATGACAAGTGTTCTGTCTAATCCGAGTTTTACGTAGTGCCCTGAAGTTAGCTCCGACCCGCCCCGGTGGTACTTGTCGTTAAGTCTGATTTGTGGGACTGCAGCTGAAGAGGAGACTTAAGCCGGACCCGCGGCCGTCCGTATCGAACTGGTCGCCGTTAGTTGTGGCGGCGGAATCCGCAGGCCATTAATGTCAATTAGGACCTGGACCGAAGTGCCGACAGAGCCCAGTGTTTTAATCCTCTGCGAACAGAGATGGACGACTTCCCGAGAGAATGGCTAACGCCAGGCCCTCCGGGATAACAGAACGGATTTCTCCAGAGAACAGCCGTCAGCATATGACCGCAGTGCTGCAGATTGTAGGAGAAAGGAAGTGAGAGTCAATTGCATACGGCAAATGTTCGGCTGTACTCATTAGTGTAATTAGGAGACAAATTGGAACTCGAGAATTCTGGTCTTTTTACTTTGTCTACATATCGTAATGGAGATAGCCTTTTTAACTATGAAAAGTTCGGATTAAAATAGTTTATGGTTAGCGGAAGTCGATTAATTACGAGAGCAGTTTTTTTCGTAAATCTGGAACCCCTTCCACTTTGCGAGCATTGGTGAGATCTGGTGGAACTCTGGGACTCCCCCCCCCTCCCCCTTGGTGAGATTTTGGTGAGATATCTAGATCGATCTCGTATTTCTTGATACAATTTTTTTAGCTATATTGCAGACGCTGTCATCAGACCATCGCCTGTGAGCAAAGTGGAGATAATAGCTGGCATCGCCCCTGGAGACATACGCCGGGAAATTTCCGCTATCATGGCAAGGCTTAGAGTGAACAAAGGCACCTGACAACCTCTACAAGGCTGTACACCACCGCCATCGAGAATAAAGTCCCGATCAAGCTTCCTGCGGACTTCAAAGCCACTAAATGGAGCACCAAGCAACAAAAGAATATT
This sequence comes from Vandiemenella viatica, assembly GCA_031002005.1. NCBI lineage: Eukaryota > Metazoa > Arthropoda > Insecta > Orthoptera > Morabidae > Vandiemenella > Vandiemenella viatica. The sequence continues at coordinate 157,556,320 of CM061919.1, read as the reverse complement.
GGCTTAGGAGATGAGAGTGAAACATGACATCGAGTGGATCAAGCCAGAAGAGGGTCTACCACCTGTGTCCGAACAACCATGGCTCATATGGAAGTCACTAAATATGCTTCGAGTTGGAGTTGGTCGTTCCAAAGATACCCTTGCCTCATGAGTATACCTGGGAGATCAGCCAGATGTTCGAGTGGGGAGAGAGAAACCATGGTACTGTAGCTCTATTGCCTTGTCCACAAATCGGAATGAATGTATCCCAATTTGACCTCCAATCAGCTACTGACAAAGCCATCGCATTGGCGGAAAAACTTCCTCAAATTTGATGCTGTCATCGACATGAGAAGAAGAAGTAGCTCTATTGTTCTTTTTTTTTTTTTGTTTATTACTTTGCTATGTATTGGTTACAAAATTCAGAGATGTATGGTACTAGGTATCAACGTATCAATGCCAGGTACAAGATACAACACACAAAATCAAAGTGTGTGCAAATACAAAGATTTAAGATGCAAGATACAGACTTCTTGGATGTGAGATACGAGATACATGCTTCTGTTAAATTCACAATGTTCATTTCTTGTGGGCTTGCAGCGTGGTCGTTCGGTGAGTTTTATTTTCTTCGGCAGCTGTCTTCTCCTGCGCTCTCCGGGTTGGCGCCCCTGTGTGTGTTGTTACGGAATGCTTGGGTGTCCGCCCATTACGAGGGATTGCAGTGCGTTGCCGTATGAGCTGGCGTAACGGGGAGAAGTGGTCGCCTTAGCGAATTCTCTCTCCATATAGGAGATGTAATTGGTGTATTCTTTGTCGTGGTGTTGACATACATATAGTACTGTATGGCCTAGCAGCCATGTTGCGGCATTTTGTTTCCGTGCTGGTTTTCTGATCTTATCTGGTCTGAGGATTTCTTGTAATGAAATTGTGGTTCCGTCCAGCTGTGCTAACTTGTATTTCAGCCATACCCAAATGCGCTGTGTTTCGCCGCACGAGAAGCGGTGCAAAAGGGTGTCTGTGTTGCCGCATTTGTGGCACCTGTCAGTTCCCGAGAGATGAATCCGAAAAAGTTTTTCGTTTGTCGGTATTAGTTCGTTGGTTGTTTTATACCATGCGGACATTACCTCGGATGGAAGGTTTTTGTTAAAGATGGTTCGCCAAACTTGGGGCCAGCTAGTGCTCGGATACTTTAATTCAATGTTGTTTCTTTCGGCCATTGGCGAAAGTCTAATATAGATGTCCCTTGTTGTTTTGGGTGGCGGAGGGTCTAAGCTCGTTTGGAAATAACTTTTTTCTAGAAAATAGATTCTGAGCTGGTTTAAGTTCTTCCCTATGTTTCCTATGTAGACTGGGGCTTTCGTGCATTGTGGTTTGTAGTGCCTCATAATTGAAGTTGTGAAACTGGAGTCGTTGTCTTTCAGCTTGTCTATTGCGTGTATCAGTAAAGCTTCGCACCTGGCCTTTACATTGATGACGTCCAGGCCTCCCTTTATTTTTGGTCGGGTTAGCGTTTCAAATTTTTCCTTGAATATGTCGTTTTGACATACAAACCAACATAAGGCTTTTTTGCAGATTTTCCGCAATGGGGTCAGGCGCTGGTAATACCTGGGCTAGGTAGCTTATTTTGCCTAGGATGGAGGTGATTATCATTCTTGATTTTTGGACCTTGTTGAGGCTTCTGAAATTCTTGAATATAGAAATGATGAAGCGAGCTTTCCGAGAAGCCCCTCTCCTCTCCTCTCCTCTTGTTGAGATTTGGTGACCCCCGGCTATGTGTGCTCACGTAATTAATAGAATTCCCCTGCTCTGTATCTCTTTTGGTTTGGTTCAAACTAGTGTGTCCCTATGTTTGCGGTTGTCATATTGATTTTTTGCGTCATCAGTCGCTGGATTAGTTTCATTCAGTCCTGCATTAATTCATATCCTCATCATTCACTTCAGCTATTTGTACCACTTACAGCATCATTGTTTAATTACGTTTAAACGTAGCGTAATATTTCTGCAGTAATATTACAAATTTGAAAGTAACTCCGTATGTCTGTCTGTTACATTTCCACCCCTAAACAGTTAAACCTATCTGGTTGAAATTTGAAAAGAAAATACCATGTATCATTAAGTAGGACATAGGATGCTTTTTTCGTTATACTGAACACGTTCTGTCACGGAAATTTGAAATCTAATCGTACGGTGACGGTCTTTCTCGCTGTAAGTTTGTGTATAATATGTTTATAAATTTCTTTAGATGAAATATTTAAACAGATAAGACACAAACTGACAACTGGTAAAATGACCCATATAACATTACATACAGATGCAGACACTATCCTCCTGTCACCGTACGATTAGACACAACGGTCTTTTACTGGTATTGTATTTTCATGGGATTCCCGGCCAGATGGTGAAGATAATTCGGAGCCACCTGACCGGTAGAGCATTCAGCGTACGAGTCGGCAACGCCCTTACTTCTCGCCGTCCAATACATGCCGGAGTTCCACAAGGTTCGGTGCTGGGACCTATATTGTACACCTTGTATACTGCGGACATTCCAGTACCGGCCAGCGTGTACACCGCCTTGTATGCCGACGATACAGCATTCTTCGCCCGTCACCGGAACAAGGCAGTTGCAATAAGAAAACTGCAAGAAGTACTGCAAGAGACTGAGCAGTGGGCACTAGTGATGGGCAAACCGATTCTTTTTGATGAATCGTTTGGAATCGATTCACTCCTCGCGGAGAATCGATTCTTTTAAACGACTCTTCGATTCTTTTCACATGATATTTTGAATGACGAAAATAGATAACGAGTTATTAACCAACAAGAAGGAAATGATTAACAAATTCTAACTAAAATAATAACATTTGTTTTTGATAGTTAAATTGTAAGTTATTTATTGCAAAAACAATTTATTTTATTATTTAAACAAATGAAAACACTAATTTTACAATAAAAATGATTCAATTTCCTTATGAAAACTACACAAGTTTTTTTTATTGCTATTTACAAAAAGCATTTTCGTTAGTTTTTGTGATGTGAGCCGACTTCTCTTTTCAGTCATTAACTGTCCAGCTTTCGAGAAAATCCGTTCACAAGGTACAGATGTTGCTGGAATGCAAAGTCTTTTTAGTACTAATTCATACAAATTAGGAAATATGTTCTTTCTTTCATTCCACCAGTAAAGAGGGTCCAAGTTTCTCGGTAGAAGGGGTTCAGCTAAATATTTATCAACCTCTATAATAGCCGAAGCCTTTGCATCGGGTACATGAAGTCCCTGAAGTTGGCTGACGGACTCATCGAATTCATTCCAAATAGAAGAACTTGGTGTTGTTGGTGGTTTAGGTAATCCAGCTTCTCCCTCAGATTCTTCAAAACCAATTTCTGGCTGAGCCCTTGAACGTGACGACATAATTAGTCCCTTTACACTTGCAATAATGGTATTGTAAGATTCTTGGAATCGACTAACAACCCCAAACCCTTGTTTCTTGAACCTTGGATCTAAGAAAATAGACTGGCCAACCAGTTCTACAGATTCTGTTCCGCCGAATCGTTTTGTCAACTCCTCCAGCAAACCCTCCCCCAGTTTCCTAACCTCCCCCAAAAGTTGTTTGTTTTCTAGATGTAATTTCACTCTTTTTCCCATGCCACGACCCAATATGCCTATCTTTGACAGGGACACCGTTTCTGAAGCAGACACCTCCTCTGTAACTTCAAAAAACACTTCTAACATATTTACGGCCTGTGTAATAGTTTTCCATTCAGTCTCTGTAAATGTCACACGAGAATTCACAAGTGCTAATACGGCTGTTATAGGCTCCTTAAGAGCTGAAAACCTATGTAACATGGTGTATGTGGAGTTCCATCTAGTAGGAACGTCCTGTTTTAATTTTAAAGTAGCAGTACCCATAATTTTTTGCATCTCGTGCAATTTTGCAGTTGCATGGCTGCTTCTCTTAAAAAATTGTACCGTTGATTTTACCTTGTCAACAATATTCTCTATAGAACTCTTAATTGCAGATTGAACGGACAGATTAAGGCCATGAGCAAAACATGTTATGTGCCCAAGGTTTAAAGAAGCAACAGCCGCTTTTATGTTTGCCGCATTGTCGGTTACCATTGCACACACTTTAAAACCGATTTGATATTGATCAAACACCCCTTTTACCCAACTAGCTATATTGTCAGCGGTATGCTTACCTGGAAATTCACTACACTCCAAAAGGGCAGATTTCAGATTTGTATTCTCATCAAAGAAATGAGCAGTGATGGCATAAAAACTCACGGTATTTAAACCTGTCCAGCCATCACAGGTAACGCAAACGGCGGGTGTCTTTTGTACCATTACTTTAATTTTCCCTACCATTTCATGATAAACTGATGGCAAGAGACTGGACGAAATGGTTTTTCTGCTGGGCAATTTATAATTGGGATTCAGTATTTTGACAAATTTTTTAAACTCTTCATTTTCTACTATGCTAAACGGTTGGTATTCATTGCATATTAGTTTTAATAATTGTATATCAATGTCCCGACTAGTTTTGAGGGAGATACGTTTCTTGATATCTACAAACTGCCTCATTGTTGACTGAGCCAAGTTTTTTGGCGGGAGCGTAGATTGTGACGACAAAGCAAGGAAGGAAACTGAGGCGACGTCGTCAGTCTGTGAAGAGGATGTGTCCGTCACAGACTTTACAGAGATGGCGAAGTCAGAGCCATAGCTTAATATACCTGAACAACCTGATTGTGGTGGTTGTTCTTGTGTGGCTGAGCTTGATGCTGAAGGAGAACGCGATCGAGACCGAGAATTCTCTCTTTCGATGGCGACTGTCGGAGGTTTCCTTTGTAGGTGGCGACGAAGGTTGCTTGTCGAACCTGAAGAAATAGCGACTTCTGAATTCCAGTACAGGCATTTTCCCTTTTTATCCATCTTTTGGAAATGGTACCAAATCGAGGATCTAGGGGTTCGTGACTCTAACATTTTATCTGATGACAGATGAAATATGAGTGACTTTATGAGTCAAAAATGGCAGATGCTTACATTATGACAGTCAATTAAATGTTACTTGCCTGATGCCTCGTGTTAGTCACTGAAGGGTGAAATGCGATTGTCTGATATCTGTATGTTTCCCAGCGTAATTACCTTTACAATTTTGAAAGTTTTTTTCTACATTAAACTTTGAATAAAGTTTTGATATTTGATACATTATTAAGTTTTAAAAATTAGGAAACACATTTACTGCCAAGAAAGTCACTGGAAATTTTCATCATTTTCATGTATGCATAGAAGTACTTCATGATTTCACTAACAGATAATATTCTAATACAAAGAAATTGGTACCATCTTTTTTCTTGAAACCGTAGCTAACGATTACTGTAGTTTAATCGATATCTGCTTCCACTTCCGTAATAATTTCATTTCGAGCATTTGCTTGTTTCAAGGGCGTATATAAGGGGGGGGCAGGGGGCCCGGCCCCCCCGAAATAATGAATGTGAACAAAATCGTATTTTGTTGGAGACTTTTTTTTTTGCTCTACAGGTAACTTAAGGCCAGCAGTGTAAAATAGGTGATTTTCAATCGTTCCCCTCCTTCCGTTGGCCACCCAAACGAAAATTCTCTCGAGCCCCCCCAAACCGAAATCGTGCCCCCCCCCCCCCCGAAAATATATTCTATATTCACCACTGGCTTGTTAACGAGATTTTCCTTACAGTAAAGGAAATATAGGCGGAAGAAATTTCGGAAGGCGAAAATACGGTATTTTTTTTATTGCGATAACGATTTAGTTACTGAGATTAACTGTGGCAATGACATTGTCTCACGAACTCTTAGATACTGATGTTGAATATGGAGCTTATACACTCAGATGAGTGAAGCGAGTTATATAAAATCCTGGATACATACTCTTAAGATAATCAGAAATATACCCTAAAATTCAATGAAATAAAGCTACTGGTTTAAAAAATATTAAAATATGATCTGCAACTCGGTAAAAATCCTGCCCCCAGTGACAAATAAATACCACAAAGAATGGAGACTGATGTGCTCATTCTTGGCAGCGGATGCATTATTAAAAAAGACTAGGCAAGATTATAAGTGTAAATGTAAATAATAAATACCTGAAACGTGAAACTGGACCGGTGACTTGAATGTAGTGAAGCACAAAAAGCAGGCTCTCCACTAACTATTTGAGCGCCCTTGCGCAATACCGATTACGCCGCCCCCTGTCTAACTACAACCAGTGGTGGATCTGGGAATTTTCCGAACCGGGTCAACAAAATGTGAGATTGCCACACTGTGAAATTTTCAAGGCTTCCAGCTAATTGTTGTCAAACCTCATTACTGATTCTAAGCCTTGTTGCAGATTGTAATTATCGATTGAGATTGTTGATTTAGATTGTTGATTTTGTAGGTGGCATGATTGTTACACGTCTTGCTAGAGGGCGTCCATAAACCACGTAGATCGGTCTTGAGAGGTGGGTGGAGGGGGTTGGTAGGTGGGATTCCGAGCCAGGCCAAATAGCTTTTCATTCATATTATTTATCACACTTAAAATGAGATACAGAACACTCAACACCATGTAAATATTTATTTCCGTCATGGAAAAAACTACGTGGGGAGAGGGGGGTTAGAGACATAAGCCACGTCGAGTTACTTGGGGGGAGGGAGGGTTCACAAGAAGCCAAAATGGAGCTACATGGTTTATGGACGCCCCTTACATATGCTCCGATTTTACTCCTTAAATTTGGCAAATTTTTTGAATTTGGTGGATGGTGCTTTTCTTAACCCTTTCAAGTCTGGACGCCACTATATTGACAAATGGTGGGGCGGGCTCCCAAGACTGGACGCCACTTTACTGCCAGAGGCGCGGGCGGGCCTAGCGGCCTGGACGCCACTATATTGCCAGCGCCTCTCTGTCCCACAGGACTGGAAGCTAGTTTATTGTCAGCGCCCGTACCGCATCCTAGCGGGAACTAGGGGAACCTCTAGCAAGAAGAAATATCTTTTTATTATTTTTGTGAAAAAACGAGGAAAAACTTTTTCATTTTGAGTTGTAAATAAATAAAAAAATTAAAAAAAATAAAATAATAAAATAAAAAAAAATAAAAAAAAGTTTCTACCCCTGCCAGTGCCAGGTCCGAAGCCCTGGATCAAAAAATGGTGACGGGACACTTAAAAAAATAAAGAAATAAATAAAATAAAAACGCTTCGCAGTATCAAGTTCGATCACCTTGATCACAAAAAAAAAAAAAAAAGCGATGGAAAACTTTCGTTTGAAAATATCTTGGCAACTAATCGAATTATTTGTAATAGTTCCAGAAACATTTCTTCTATTGAATTATAATATTCTAATACAACATGAGTATAAAAAATTAAAAATTTAATGTTATTTTAGTATCGTAAAGTATCGTTATAAGAAAAAAAAAAGTTTCTTCTACAATTTCAAGCACTTTTCATAAAAAAATAAACAATAATTGAGTTTCATTATAGTTTGATATATAATTAAATAAAGCGAGTCAATTTAAACAAATTAAGCCTTTGAAAATGAGCGTAAAATTGACGCGAAACCGGGGAGGGGTGAGCCGTAAATGCCGGGCGCTCGCGGGCGAGGAGTGCCGGCTGAGGGGAGGGGCCGGCGGGGCAGGGCTCCCGTCCCCGCGGCTACCTCGCAGCCAGGAGCAGCCGACGCGAAAGGGTTAAGTTAAACAGCGTATCACTAGCATTTTACCTACAAACCAATAAATTAGTGTTTGTTTAAATGGCATAATTTAAATTTTATATTTATTTTCTTGGTTTCAGTATTAGTATTTTGGGGGACGTCCAGAAATTACGTGAGGCTATTTTCCGGAAATCTAGACCCCCTCTCCCCCTCCGTGAGACTTGGTGAGATTTTGCCGGCCCCCCCCTCCCCGTTGGTGAGATTTCACGTGAGATATCCGTCGACTCCCCCCCCTTGGTGAGATTTCGTGAGATTTTCCTGTCCCCTTCCCACCCCTAAAAAGTCTCACGTAATTTCTGGACGCTCCCCTATATTCATTGACGGCACTGTTCCCCAACGTCTTTTCGTTTAACCTTTTTCCTCGTAGAAACCTCACCAGCTGGAACAGTATATATGCCGCTTCAGCACCTGCTAATTTTTGTAATGGTCCAATTCATAAACTTCGTTCATTTCTATTGCAAAATGTTTGCATTATCCAAAAAATTAAGAACTGAAGAACAACTAAAACACTGATGAAGTTCGTATGATAATAACCGGACGCGCTCCATCGCAATTAAATTCAATACTCGATGCATTCGCAATTTGAAAAACCCACGCAACATGGGAATAGCAGATGGCTCTCAAATCGGTATACTTTTCCCTGTCCTCAAATAATCGGGAAATACTTTATTTGTGGTAAAATATAAAAGTTATAGGGCGTATAATTCATTGATAATTTATTTGTAAATCTAAATCTGTGTTGTGGTAGCATCTGTAACAGTCTGGATGGAAACCAAAAACTTATAACTAGTTCCAAAAACACTATAAAAATGTGTATTTAAGAAAGTAAATTCCTAAATTTAAAAATACTTTTTATTTCTGTAATATATTTTTAATTTTCCTGTTCCAAAGATAAATATACTTTATTTCCTTACAAATAAGTTGCCAAACCAAGAAACACGCCGTGGGAACTAAGATTGTGAATCGAAAGGAATCACGAGTTACGCAGATATCAAGAGTTAAAAAGAGCCGAATCCATGGAAGAGTCATTAAGACAGAAGTGAGCCGAGAGCGAGTGAGCCGAGAGTCGTAAACATTATCGAGCTAACGACTCGGAGTCGACTCAGAACCTGGACGAGTTGGTGAGCGATTGCGCAACAACGGCTCAGCTCCTGCGCTCCCTCTTAACAACTATTGAGTGAACCGTGACTCTTCCAAGTGAGTCGATTCCGCAAACGATTCTTTTAGACGAGTCGACTCTTTGAATCGATTCACGATTCTTTTAACCACCTCTAGTGGGCACGAAGGTGGCGTAGCACCATCAACACTACAAAAACCCAACTTATAATACTATCTCGGAAACTCGGCAAACGCCGAGAGCGTGTAACTATTCCGCCAAAATTACACCTTTTCGGCAAAGACATTCCGTGGAACTCCACAGTTAAATATTTAGGCGTGACCTTAGACAGACAGCTAACCTGGAAGAGGCACATTGAGGACCCTTCGGAAGAAAGTCCTAATCAGGTTACAGGAACTGTACCCACTACTTAACATGACTAGTTCACTGGCTGCGACAACAGGAGTGACTATTTACTGCAGTCTGGTACGTCCACTGCTTGAGTACGCGTGCCCAGTGTGGGGGTACGCGGCTAAGACAAACACTGCAAGACTACAAACTTTGCAGAACAGAGCCCTTCGAAGAGCTCTCCATATAACAAAAAGGTTCCCAACTGCAGACCTGTACGCAGCCGCAGGAATACCACTACTGCGATATAGGATACGACAGCTGGCCATATCCTTCTATAGGACAGCCCAAAATCGCAGAACCTACTGATAGCACCACTGGGCACGTACGGCACATACTTCGACTGCCACAGAAGACCACTCTCCATTTTTGAACAACAACAAAAAAAAAAAAAAAAAAAAAAAAAAAAAAAAAAAAAAAAAAAAAGCAGGTCATGGCGGTGTACAAGGCGTATATTGGTGATGAGGCATGGAAAGATATTGGTGTAAGAATTGATAGTAATGCATGGAAGGGAAAAGATGACCGTGATCACAGTCACAAGGGTGTAGGAAGATTCTATTTTTTTTAGGTAAGGGTGTCAGGGATGGGAATATGTTACCAAGAAAAATGATGAATAATTTACCAAAAACGTTTAAAGAATTTAAAGTTAAATTTTGTAGAGGGTAAATGTAGGTGATTGCATGAAAGGGGAAAGATGGGTGTGTAGGGAAATCGCCACCGGAGCGTGTTCTCCATTGCGATTTTAATTAAATATTAACAAGATGAGAAACAACAGAGGTCCTATCACATTACCTGTACTACGTCGTGATTGATTGTATGCTTCACCATCACCCAAAAACTACACAACCTGGTTTTTCACAGTTTAAAAGTTCAGAATCTGATTTTAAATCTGCTGCTTATTTTACAACTCTACGTGACCAAAGCAGTGAGCCGGAAATGAAAACCTGGACTTGAACTAAAAAAATGTTAGGGCTATATTTCGTTTAATTTCTGTGATTTCTAAAGTAGAATACCGATATATGTATGTGGATATAATATGAAACTTAAGGTTCGAATTTGTGTGTCTTCGTTAAGGCGAAATCGAAGCTTAAAAGTGACAAATTAATGTATTATATTTCAGTGATTATGGTTATTATAATTATACTGTGCGCCTCTGAATCCTGTCCAAACATACATGAACTGGAGTGGAACTGTACAAATTGCAGTGGCGATTAAGGTTTCACATCATTTCCTGAAATTAATCCAAAGGGATGTAGAAATGATTCCATATCGTATGTTATAGCTCAGTGGTTCCCAATTAGTGGTATGGGTATCACCAGTGGTACGTGAGGTTGCTTCAAGCGGTATGCGTGGTAAATTCTTGGCTGAGGTAATCACTAAGGTAATTTAAAAAAAAATACGGGGATGTTACTATCACCAAAATATATTTTAAACAGCCAAACTGTGTGTGTGTGTGTGTGCAAATTGAATTACTTTAGTAAATCTCGAAAGACTGGTTTCATTTTTTATTTATCATTTCAGCTATAAGGTATGTGCTGGGTTGAGCTCATTCTTGGAGTGGTACTCGAGAAAAATCTAATTGTGGACCAGCGTTATAGTTAATTTCCTTTTCATGCCTTTAAATAATCCAATCTACGCTCCCGTACTTTTATACGACTGTCAAACCAAGCTTGGTGGGTGAACAGCTAATGCTTTATCTCGCATTCGGGAGGACGCCGGTTCTAATCCCCATCCGGGCATCCAGATGTGGGTTTTCAATGGTTTCCCCGAATCACTGCAGGAGAATGGCGTGATGCTGCCTTCAAAAAGGCCATGGCCGAATTCCTTCCCGTTTCTTGTCCCCAGTCCCATCCCGCCTCTAATGACCTTAGCCGTCGAAGAGGCGTAAAGCAATAAGTAAAAAACAAAACAAAAAAAAGTATAAAAGTTGTCTCCAATCCCATCCCGCCTCTAATGACCTCGACGTCGACGAAACGTAAAGCCATAAGTAAAAAAAAAAAAAAAGACTGGCAAATAAGGGGAACAGTGTGTAATGGCAGGACATTATACTTAGAAAAACCGTTAAATCGATTTATAATGCTAATTCTGAATCACCAAGATTAAGGGCAGCAAGAGAGATCCATGCCACTACATATATTCCGTTCGTGCAGAAGAGATTAGATAGCAACGGAAGACATTATAAGAAAAAATAAGCAGCCAGTGACACTCAGAGCCCTGTTCTTCTCCTCAATCAATATGTTGGTGGGTACCTTTTTCTTCCCTGGCAACAGAAGTGTGTTTGCGTGTTTAACTGTCTTGTGTGCGTGATTCTGTAGTGTTTTTTTTCGTATTGTGGATAAATGAAAGAGAAGAAACCCGGTGATTGTTCATTCAGGCCTACTCCTCCAAGGAATCCGGAATCCGAGGGTGCTATTTAGATCATCATATCTGGAAGAGTGTCGTATGTCCTCACTCCACTCGCACAACGGAAATGTTTGTGATTTCACCCAGGATTTTGGTATACAATCTAGTGGTATGACATCATCAACAATCATGGCCATAGCGTATATAGAAAATGGTATTTGCAGTATTAGAAAACTCTACGTAAAATCTCATACACGGAACAAAAAATACAAATCAAAATGGATTGAATGGAACAACCTTGAAGGTAAAACAATGGAAGCGAGAAGGACCAAAATGGAATTAGCCTTCCAGAAGACCAAAAACACTTACAATAAGAAAAGCCTCTCTTGGAACACAAAGATAAGACATTACAACACAGTAATTAAGCCGGAAGCACTCTATGCAGCAGAGACACTAGTCGTGGGGAGGAAAGGACAAATGGAGAAATTGGAAATCAAAGAGAGGAAAATTTTGAGGAAGATCATGGGTCCCAAATTCCAGAATAACAAACAAGTTTTCTACAGAAACGAAGCCCTCTACGCTAAGTCTGAGAGACTCTCGGAAACCATGAGAAAAAAAAAGGACTGATTTCTATGGACACATATTCCGAATGAATCCTAACAGACTAACAAAAAAAACCTTTGACTTCTTTTATATATAAAAAAAGACCAAGCCCAACTGGCTTAAGGAAGTGGAAAAGGATCTGAGAGAACTCCAGATTACCGAAGTGATGTTAAAGAATGGTACAGCCAAGACCGTGACCAAAGACAAACGTAAGAGGTTCCAAGTTGCGATAAACACTAGAAAACCGATTCAAATATCAGAAAAGGAAAGAAGGAAGAGATCAGATAGAATGAAGAAATACTGGGAGAAGAAGAAAACGCAAGCATCCAAGAAGTGATTGATCTGACGTACCCCAAAGATGGGTGATTCGAAAACAAAAAATCAAATGAATTAATGAATAAGAATTTTAGTAACATCAATGACTCTTCTAAACAGACCAAAGATTTCCTTTATGAAGAGTTAGAGAAATAGTGCCCTAAAACTTACTTGACGACCTGTTATAAAAAAAAATCTATTGGTATATTGCGGTGGGTGTTAACCTGAAAATATACCTCATAATGTCTGTTGCCTTACTTATATTTCATCATAGCGTAGCCGGGAAGCAAATTGTATACTACGAGCCCATATCAGTGATTAATAGGACGTTGTGCAAAGGATTGTGAATAAAATGACAACAATTTCTACAGACGCTTTTCACTACTGGAATAATTCTATTCAGGCTAAATAATAAGGAATAGCTAATTTTCATTTATAAGTTCGGCGAATAACTAGTGCAATCACAACTGTATTTTGTTACTTCTATTGTTTTTTGCTGCGTGACTACTTATCTTCAGTAACTACAATAAACTGGCGAAGGAGAGATATGCAGAGGAATTTTGCGTGCAATGGCGCTGACGTGACTGTCGCGTTGCTGATGAGTTCATAATGGCAGTCTGATGGCTCAGCTTCTAAGTCGATTGTCTGAGGTTTAGAAGTTCTCTGTTTGAAGTCGGATCTAGGTTAAACATTTCACCCGACTTTAAATTGACTTTAACTTACAGCAGATGATTGCTTTCTTAGTGCGAAATTTTGTAGGTCGCTTCGTGTTTCGGATTCAGTATAAAACTGTGCGGTCCGCTTTGTCCACCAGAACTGATTTATGTCAAGAGAAAGGAAATCGCAGCAAAATGAAACCCTGTCACCCGGGGCTGGAATTTCTCTTACAGGTTAACCACAAATACATTTTATTGGGTCATTAGATTTCATGTGGTGTTTCTAACGTGGTACTTACCACCATCTGCAGTACGTCGTCGCGTACGTTTCGGTGGTGATTGCAGAGGGCCCAGGCGGAGGAGTGGGAGAAGATGATGGGCGCTACCGACGCGTTGATGGCGTCCACCATGGTCTGGTGGGAGACGTGAGACAGGTCCACCATGATACCCAGTCTGTTGAGCTCTCTCACCACCGTCTGTCGACAGAAACAGTTTAAAGTACAACAAATAACAAGCATTGTCAAGTACGAGTAACTCTCTCACTCAAAGGATTCCATTCACAGATTGTCTAACTAACTTATTTCATTAAAGAAAATCAATAACAAATCACTCGTATATTAGAGGCGAGGAATGACTGCGGGTAAGAAACTGGAAGATTTTAGCTCGTGGTCTTTTGAAGGAACCAGCTCGACATTCGCCTAATGTGATTTTGATGAACTTTGGGGAACAGAAATGCGTTTGACTGGCTGGGAAATTCACTTACTACCTCCGAATTTGAGGTTAGAGCGTCACCTCTCACTCACCACGCTCGGTTCTTTTGATTCGTGTTAAGGTAAGAGTAAACCTAATTGGGTTGTCACCGCGTTTATTACTCTTCCTCCTTTCACTACTTCTACCCAATAGCAGTCACACGCTATATTAGATGTGAGAACGTTGCACTCATCGATAAAACCGTGAGATTTTCGAACACTTCCAAGCTTATGAAAGCAAATGGGAACTTCCACAGTTATCGGTCTCTCGGGAGGTTGCCGTTGAGTGTAGCAACAGCCTACATCAGGAAGCTTTAAACTTTTTATCAATACTTTCTTTGACCTTCATCCTAAGAAAGCATCGCTGGCCAATCACTGGTTGAGATTGCTGAGAGAAATCTCTATTCTGATTTATTTTACCAAAGACATTTAGTTTACTCAAAACCTATACGACGAGCCAGGAATACGGACAAACGTGCTTCGAACATATAGAGTTCTTCTTGTCGTAGCTGACTAGTCAAAGTAACCAGCTCATTAAACACCGTGACACCAGTTGTTTAGTGTATAATGGTGCGTTAGAGAGCGAGGTGTTTTGAAATACTACTCACCCGGCCGTAATCGGTGAGTCCATTGTGGTCTGTGCTATTGGTGTCTGCCGGTGATGCGACAGCCCTGCAACATCAAAATCAGACATCACTACTGATGCTTGTTAATTTCATACATCAATCACCATTGACCAGAACTGTTATTGCAACACTGATTTAAAACCTACAGGCCATCTCGAATAAGTGCAGTAATGGGCAACTTTAAACTAATTCATAATTTTCAAAAACTGACAGCTAACTTAGATATTCAGCTAGTTTACTTCGCCCGATTAACAGTATAATTTTTTCAATATGTTATTCTAGGTCAGTGGTTCTCAAATAGTGGTACACGTATCCCAGGGGTACGTGAGGTTGCTTCAAGGGGTACGAACGATAATATATTGGATAAAGTAAGCACTAAGATAATTTAACAAAAAAAATTACTATCGCCAAATATATTGATTTAAAATTTAGTAAATCTTGAAAAACCGGTTTATTTTTATTTATCATTTCAGCTATAAGCTGCACGCGAGTGAAATGGTACTAAGTAAAAACTAATTGGAAACTATGTGCTAGGTGGTGCAACTTTAAATGAGAACAACTTACTAATTTCTCGTATAAATATTTTGTTATTATGAGGGCCAGCACTGAAGATCACTTGGCACAGCTCACAGCATACAGCGGTCAGTTTAGTTAAGTAAAATCAGCATTTTCTTCGTTAGGTTTAGTTTTTGTTGTTAGTACGAGTGTATGCGGTGCTTCAAATAACTTACTTATTGGTACATTTTCCCCGATACTTCGTCTACGTGAACTAGTAAAGCTTACGGTCCTACTTTCTTCTACTTGTAATTTATTATAAATAACTAATATTTGGCAATATTATTTAAGTCGGCTCTTGTACGCTTTTTTAACTTTCTTGGTTCCTTTAGGATTTCCTCAGGATCTACTTCAATTTTTGAGTCTGGTTATTACTAAGCATGTAAGAAGCTCCTCCTCTTATTTACACCCTCCCTTAACTAAATTTCAGATCCTATTGGTTTCGTTAAACCAATTACATAATATCTCTGCTTTTTTTCATTAGTTGCTTAGCTATACGACCAATAAATCTGTTTTTTTTTTCTTCAAATCTTTAGCAAATTCTTCTTCAATCATACCTACAATTATCTTAATACTTTCTCTTCCCCAATGTTTTCGAACATAGCCATAGAAATTTCTAGATGCATGATTCAGTGGCCTTCTTGCAACCCATAATATTCTTCATAAACCCATCTTCAGGTTCACTCATTGCTGCTTTATTGTTTCAGGTGTTCCCCACTTCCTTGATCTCTCTTAACTCTCTTGCGTTTTCTCCTTACAAACCCCTATCGCCCCCTCACCTTCCTACAATAGTATAAATTTTCCGAACTTTTCTTTATTTTCGGTCACATTCATTTTATTTCATTTTCCCCATTTACATTCCACCGTACTTTTGCGCTCATTCCACATACTGAACATTTACCCGAAATATCTGTTCAGATGTTGCTGTAACCACCTTCAATTATTGCTAGTGTTTTACTGAACCTCTTAATATCAACCAGAACTGCTTTGTGATCCCTTATTCATTTACTCACTTGAGACCCCACAAACATGTCATCAAGCTTCATTAGGAAGAAATCCAACATGTTTGTTCCAGTTATCTGTTCTCTAGACGTCACCGCAGGCCAGCAGTGGTGCAGGAAGAACATTTACAAATAGACTTTATTGATTTGAAGTATGAAAATACACGCTGATTTTGGTTTGAATTAGTGTGATGGTAGATTAATTACTAGATTAGTTGGTACATTAATTGATATATTAATTATTAGAATAATTAGTAGATTAATTATTAGAGAACTTTAAATCCATTAAATCCTTAAGAATAATTATCCAGATCTATTTTAAAGAAAAGTAAATTGTTTTAAGAATAAAAACTGTAGACACTAAGGGCCTGCTTTAGGTAACAAGGTAGTATGCTATATAAAATCAGAAAATAAATGTCTGTTCTCCAACGCTCGTGCAAAACCTCCTTCCACTAGTTAGGTATTTGAAAATATGTTGAAAAACATACAAAATCTTTTGTTTTAAGTCACGACCATAAGTGGGGGGGGGGGGGGGGGGTCGGAGGGGAGAAACATAAGTTGATTTTAATTTTGAGATCAATTTCTTTTTCTTTTTTTTTTGGTTCCAACCCCACGATATTGTTTCAACATGAGAACAGCCAAAATATCCTCTATTGTTCTGCTTTTGCCATTTAATGTATCACCATTTGTCATTGTGTTGACTCACCACGGCGTGTTGCAGGTGTGTGTTAGCGTCAGGTAACGCACGCCTAGTTCCTGGTACAACTTCAGGATGCCCAGGCTGGAGTCGATAGAATGACCTCCCTCCACGGCGATCAGGGAGGCTATTTTGTGGACAGAGAACGCCTTTTGGATACCTGAAAATGATAGAACACTGATATTAGAATCCAGTCTTGAATTTCACATATATCAAAAATTTGTTTATCGATTTGCTGCCTGGTATTTATGTTACCTCTGAAGGAATTTATATCTTTTTCTCCATCAGCACACCTATTGACACATTATTTCTTTGAAAACTGTTCGTAACAGGATTGATACCTCTTTTCACTGTCGAGCTAAGAAAGCGTCGTTCTTAATCGAAACCGTTCAATTTAAGCAACACATTCCTATTTAATCCTTATACTGGTCTTTAGAAGTTTTATTTATATGTCACTACGTATTTTGCTGGAGAATAATAAGATTTTTTTTCTGACTTAAGAACTACATTTCCTGCCATTTGCGATGTTTCCTATATAACCTATACAACTGTTTATTTTTCTAAAATTCATTTTGCTTTTTGGACTCAACGTCATGGCACCAAATATTTGTTGTTTCGGGTAAATAGCGGTTTTTGTTTGGTCTAATTCATTCCTTTACACGCTTTTCGTGAATCTATATGATCCTTTTAACAGGCGCTGTACATCTACTCTTCCAGCGTGTCTGTGCGCGTTAAGGTAAGGGGGCGTCAATAGGGTATTTGACTATTTCTTGAAAATGGTTTTAAATTGTTTATTGGTACACCTTATTCCCCTAGTGAAGAGATTAGTGCGTCATGCAAGCGTTTGAAACAAATTGCTACCATACATGAAAAGCGGTGAATAATGGAATATATTTTAGAACTGACATCACTAGTATAAATTTCATGCTAATCTTGCAACAGTTCCGGAACGCTTTGTGTCCTTTTCGTTGGAATTTTTACGTGACGATACTATTGCTGGTTATCTTCCTGACATAACTGCGTCTATTAGGCGGTATTTACTTTTAATGTGCAAGAAAAAAAATCCTGTTTTTCGGTGTGCAAGTAACGTCCAGTTTCCTTTTTGAAATCTTCTTTGGTTGTTTCAAATGGTTGTATTTCGCTTGTTATCCAAAAAGTTGTGAAGCCTTCAGAAAAAATAAAATAAAAATTAAATTGATGTTTTGGTGGATTTTCGGGAAAAAATGATTATGCGATACGACCAACAGCAACTAGTTTCCAAAGAAAATGACAAATGAAAATAAATTGAACCTATTCTGAATCGAGGATCGAACCTTATGACCCTAACCCTAATAATTCTCGCCTTAAACAACGTATTACATTTAACTCTACGAAATTGCGGTGTAAATTAGTTTCACAGAAAATCGTAAGTGACTTTGTCGCAATATCAAATTGAAGTTGTTACATTTTTAAGCTCCACAGAATAAAATTCAGTGGTTGTTTCTATAGCTAGCCCCACAAATAAGGCGTCTACTTTCAATATTTTTCCGCTGTAGGCTTTTACAAATTGTTTTCTATTTTATATTCAAAACGAACTTTCATTAATAACAAGAAATGACCAGAAGCAAACAATAAAAATAGTTGGAAACTTGGATAATAGGAAACGCTCTATTCCCAGCTGCAGCGTTTACAGACGCGTGACGTCACTCAAGCGACCACCAATCCTAGAGCGTTTTCTGTCACGTGACCAGAGGTAAGAAAAGTATAATTTTTATATCGCTTTTTTTTATTAAAAATAATCCACTTTTCTTTTCAAAATTGAAAAAATTGGCTTCCTATACGCGAATGAGTTCAATTTATAATATTTTTTTTTAATACTGTCAAATAGCCTATTAATGACGTGAAGCATTTTTACAATTTTTTTTTATGTCTCATGCTTCCAAGGGCGGTTATAACCCAATTTTTGTACGAAATACCCCCCTAAAGTCGATGTTCCCGTCAATTGTAGACTTCTTTTTAGCTCTACAGTCCTACAAGAGGTTTCGTGGTTTTGTGAGATTTCGCCGGAATCCCTCCCGTCCCCCCATTTCACCTTACGTAATTAATGGACGTCCCCTAAGGCGCCACCCCACTGGATCGGGGAGGTACAACGGGATCAGGTTCGAGTCCTAGAACTTTTTTGCAGTCACCTAGACGAAAGCTGTGACGAATTTCTACCTCATAAAATACACATTTCAGAAACAAAAAATATTATTTATTTAATTATGGCTTTAGCCTAAGGCTAAGTTAGCAAGTACACCTTTAGTTCGTATAACGTACATAATAATATTTTGACCACCTTCTTGCTCCCCACATCATGACGCCAGCAGTAATACCGCAGTACCTCTCAAAACATTTGGAGAATGGGACCTCTGTTCAGGTAATTCCCTGGTCCGATTAATGATGCAGGGAGTCCACTGCCTGTTCTCGGAAGGCAGACGCAGATGTTATCAGGTTACGATGTGGTTGATGCACAACATGTAGTCCACCCTTGTGATGGACAGACGTGAGTGACAGGGACCTTGACGATAAGTATATCTCACGTCCAACACCGGGCCACTCTCACATCCAAATACCCCACAAATCTGGATATTGCAAGATATGACCAGCTGGGCTTATGGAGACACACAATGAGGCCTCCTTTAATCTCTGTCAGGTGTTCAGAAAGCTGTCTCACACGAGTATACTGCATCTTGCGGTCTGCACAGTAATCACTCAACGTCTGAAGTGGTTCACGCTCCTTATGTACCCTACCAGGCCTGACAACAATACTAATGCCCACCTGTTACAGATAATTGGAACCATAATCATTTACAGTACATATCCTCCAAATGTGTGTGTGTGCAACGCTGGAAGGATATTTGCATTGTAAATACAGGCACAAGTCACTGACAATTTTGTCTTTTAGCAGGAATTGTTACCACTGTTATAAGTTTTATGACTTTTTTATAAATATATGTTAGCATCAATCTAAGTGGACTTTTTTCTGCCCGGTAGGAAACATAATTTTGCTAGATGCACCATTTTGGACAAACGGTAAACAAAATATCTCTGTATTTTCAATTTTATATCAACTTTCTGAATAAAAAAAATACCATTCACCTCACAATTATTTAATGTACCGTAAAAAATCGAGAAGAAAAAACATTTTTTAAGCGCTCTTGACTTATGTTCTTGTATCGTACTTACTATGAAGAAACAAAAATGCACGAAGTTCTCTCACAAGTACATCGAAATCATATTCAGGTACCATGCTATGGAGCTTAACGTCACCTTAAAAATAACAAATCAATTAGTCCCGGACTACAATGCTGCAAAGCTGTGATCTATTGTCAACACAAGATTCACACTCCTTTTCTTCTCTTACAGTAACAGTGTATTCCTAGTTGTGTGTTGCGATCTGTTTATCAAAGTTGCAAGAAATTTTCCAAAGTGCAGGGTATCTGTTTACTTGCATAATTATGTCTTTAATTCTCCGCTGTATTTCGCTACCAGGAACGTTTTTGTTTAATTCCGAAGTTTACCTTAGTACGTTAACTTAACCAGACAAGGGAAAAAGTGACGACACTACACTAAACCTTATCACGGGCTAAAGGTGTATAGTTATCTTCAGTTTTAGCTCTACAGCCACACACTATAGATCATCGCTAATGGGCTAGCTTACTCTGCAGAGCAATTAGCCATCAATTACCGTAGCATACAAAAAACAGTGCACGTATGGTTAGTATTCTCATCTGATGTTGTTTAGGCAGGTATCAATGGTGCAAACCATTCCTGTTGCTTGCGGGTAGGCGTTCTCTATGGATTGTTACCACTCCATATAAACGTGCAAGTGAGATATACGGGTTTCCAGTTTTTTTTTCTTATGGCTTTATGCCTTGTAGACTTTGAGATAGTTAGACGCGGGAAAGTACGGGGGGCAACGAACTGGAATGAATTCGAACATGGAGTGGTTTAGGGAAACAATGGAAACCGAAATCTGGATGGCCGAATAGGGATTTGAACCTGCATCCTCCCGATGTGAGGCTAGAGCGTTACCGCTCCACCAACAGGCCTCGTAAGTTTTTTTCTGCGTTCCCCAGTGTAGCGATGTTCGTAATTTCATTTTTCACGGCGTTGTTAGTAAATAAACTGTTCTCGGGCTTCCAGCCGCGTAAAAGAGTCACGCTTGTGGGTTGTTTCGAAGGCGTCTTTCTCAGCCTTCTTTTTCAACCATAGATGTCACTGAATAACTATTTGTTTACGCCCTGCCGCCGAAGCGGTGGAAGCCAAACCAGTGCCATGACGTCATCAACTCTTCTGCTCATTACCGAGGCGAAGCTGATTCAACATTTTGATAACCGGTTTCCAGGTCTAGGTCTCTAAAAACTCTGACCCGGGTTAAAATTTTAGTTTTTTAGGACTTACAATGTATTATATACCTCGTGGTTATTTCGTACAAAGGCAGTGGTGTATTGTGTAACTACGTGTCGTGGCAAGAAGAGAAATCAGCTGTGGCCAAACAAATACTGAAAATGAGGGCTGAGACAGACGCCTTTGAAACGTCCCGCAGGTGTGACATTTTTATGCGGCTGAAACCCCGAGAATTTATTTACGTTCTAACATGTTACGCAATATGTATGAATGTAACTTATTGATTATTATTTAAAAAGGCTATCGGTGTTTATCCTCACAGATCGTGCTCTAATCTGTTTTGCACACACACCTTGATCAGTAAATGGGATTATAAAGCCGCTAATCGCCTGCATTATTTAGTAGATAGATTCTCAGCTAGGCCCTGACCTTTTCCTGCCTAACATTTCCAAACGTTCTAACGGGGTGGTGTCAAATTGCTCCTGAGAAATAACATCTTTCTGTAGCCCATCATCTATTTTTTAGATCCACAGAAATGCAGGAAGATCAAGACGATAGATGAAATCAACAAAGAAGTTATAGCAAGAGGGTTAGAAGGATTAGCAAAGGTCACGGAGGTTAGTCAACTTCCATCCTCAAGTATGCTTCCACGTAAACCCCACAAAACTTTCTCCCATCCGTTCTGTCAAACAGCAGGATTCGGCACTAACGTACAAGCAAGCCTACGTCTTACAGTTCAAGCGAGGAACACACTTTAGATTAGGCGACCTAAATTAATTGTAAATACCCAAGTTCAAAGCTTAATAAATTAGCATCTAAAGCTGCGACACTAAAAGTAATGATGGGGAATAAACTTAAGAGGCACATCTTTGTCCGGGGCACAGTACGTATCAAACTTTTATTTTCTCATTTAATTTCTTGACAAAACATAGAGTACCAGAAGGATAATAAATGAATGTAAAGACAGTCACACCATCTCACTCACCTGCAACGGAGTCTGCGAACTGCAGGTCGTTGGGATACTTGGCTATAAGCCGTTTGATGATGCTTATCTGCTCCATGATCTGCTCTACGGCGTCTTTGTACTGCGCGGAACAGTTCACAAAGGCAACCCAAAACTGTAATAGCAATACATGTTTCTTCTTACTCATCTAAGTAGTAATAGGATAGAAGCAATAAATACAAACATTACAACGAACTGGACGTTAATTTTCAGTTGGCATTAATGTTGTAAATGTTGTAAATATTCAGTATCTCAACTGGTATATGGAAAGTTAGTGGCAAATGCCGTATGAACTGCTGACCTCAGCACGTTCGGGGTTTGTTTATTCATGATTTTTGGAGTTATTGAACCTCGTTAATAACTAGCAGAGCTGCGGTCACTCAACTTCTTCACACGTCGAGTTTTGTTGTTTATATCTAGATCTTTTTCACCTTGTCTGCAAACTGACGTGAGATGTACCGGGTCCAACAACTCACGAGAAACTGCACGTGCTATCAAAAATCACAAGCTTGAGGTCACCAGGCTCAAGGAGTCGATGTATACACCAGCGCAACACAGAGGTAGCCAGTAATAGCTAAACAGTTGCGAAGAAAAACTGAATAATATTATAAGTGTTAGACAGCGTTACATGAGAGTCAATTATTGCGATCTACTGCCTGTAGGAAAATATATCAGATACAGTCAAGAGCTAGAAAAATAGTCAGCAACTCAGTCCTGGAGAAATAAGTTTAATAAGACGAGAAGAAAAAGACATGTTGAAAATTTGTATATTAGTAGTCTGTGAAAATAGGATACTAAATTTTAATGGGTCTGTGGTTCATGGGATTAATTAGCTTAAGAATAAGCTAGATGTAGAAGATAAAAAATGGTTGACCATATTAAAAAAAAAATTCAGCAGTTCTTGTAAAGTCGTGTTAAAAGCTTGAAAAGCAAAGCGTTACCTACATATGAAATTTCATCCAAACCGTTAGAGCCATTTCTGAGCTCGTCCGGTTTACCATCTCACAAATTGCTTTTAAAGAGAAATGCTATTATTATGATACATAGAAATCTTAATGCTAATCAAGAATTAATTAAAGGTGTAAGATTAGTGGTAATTCACTGAGACGAGTACAACATCAATGCTGACTTCAATCACTCCGATAAAACTATGCTGATACCTGGTATTAACCTCTCATCTTCTGATCCATCCTTGGCTTTACAAATGATAAGAAAACAGTTTCCACTAAAAGTAAGGCCGGACGGTTCTAAACGCTGGATTGCATTTACAAGAACCTTTTTCACAAGTTTTTAGATTCAATAATATTTATGTTTGTGTTAAAGACATATACGGTCAAAAAGTAAACGATGATCACATTATACCTGCTAATTTTTTTTTATTTTATATATATGTAAATTAAAGAAGATTGAAAAACGAATACATATTTTTCAAATATCTCATTTTTAAATGTATTACGGTTAAACATGAATTTAATGGTAACGAGTTTTTAAAATAAAAGTGATACTTATTACTATTCTTCAAATTAAAAAACCTGTCATCAATAAATATACTTGCATTTACTTATTTCCGCGTTATTACATTACCATTCGGTAACTGACCACGGTGTTGTGCGAAATATTAGCATGGGTCAGATAGTATACAAGAATTGCTCGTTTAAAGATATAAGATTTCACTGTCCTAACCAAAGAGAAACTAAACTAACATCGGTAGGCTTACTGTTACCTGAAACTTCTGTGAGATGGCGTCAGAGCCGTTTCCAAGATATCAAATGCAAGAATTGATTTTTTTTTTTTTTTTTTTTTTTTTTTTTTTGAAAAATTGTGATTTTTCAGTTAAGACACCTGCTTAGATAAACTTGAAAAGCAAAACGTTATCTAAATATGAAGTTTCATCCAAATCGATGGAGTCGTTTTCGAGATAGCAAACATACAAGAAATGCTCGTTTAAAGATTGGAGGTAAATGCATTGCGATCTGCGTGTTGTGAGAATGCCGAGTTGGAAGTCATACCATTGTGCGCAGATAACGCGCAACAAACAGGTTGTTGGGCCTTGGGGCGGACTGTTCAGCCTTGTTCCGTGCGGAGACACTCCACAAGTTGACTAACAAATTTCCCTAAACGCCTGGGAGGATATACGACCTGGACGGAGAACAGACGCACTACGGGATTATGCGTGGCCAGAGCTCTCCCCGCTGTAAGCCCTGCTCTTCAAGGCTGGGCTCAACTGGATACATCCAGTGACAGAAAACAGACGAAAGCCTCTTTTGATAAATAAGTTACGTCTTGATGCGTAAAGCCGACCGACCGGCGGATTCTCCCGCACTGGACTGCTATATATAAAACATCTGACAGAGCCACTTCCGGTTGTTGTTGAACAAAAAACAATCTTCCCGTAGCTTATTCTGCAGTCTTGATAATCTGCAGGTCCAAGTGTAAGTTGATGGAATAATGAAGAACTTAAGATTTCGCTTTTTAGCTGACCCCGGATACACAAATCTAAACGAGGTGGTGTGAAGACAGGTTAAGGAAATCGGGTCGTGTGGACAAGACAACTTTGCAGCGTTATAGTTAAAGTTTCATTATTAGGTAACTGTGATAACTAGAAAGTTCAAATTCTCAGAATTTATTAGAAACATCTTTCGCCATGTGGCTGTACAATATCAATGATATATACTTTATTGTAAATATTAATTAATGTTCACTTATAAAAAAAATTAAAATTAAAAACAAAACATACTCTTAGTTATGTACCTTTTTTCTCATATTTCCGTAGATACGTTAATAAATTTATTAAGGTACAATCTAATGTAAATGATACAAATTGTGAAGCAAACTTATTCTTTATAAGAAACTGGTTTAGATTTTATAAATTTTAGCTTATGTAACTATTTTTAGCAAATATTTCAGATACTTATTATATTACAACTCACTTACTATTGCTTTGATTATTTTCATTTTGTTTTACAGATCGTTATTTATAAGCTTCCGTAATTGCTCAGAATTTCAAGTTGTTTGAATATTCCGTTCCTGAGAAAACGGTACATAACAAAGAAATTTTTAAGTTTGGAGAATAATGGAGTTAATGTTTCAGTTAACATTTATGTATACATGGAATATGAGTTGGGCGTCTGACGTAGGGTTAATAAAACCATTAATAACACCCCGAAAAAATATATTATACTCAATAAATTATATATTATTGGAATTAGAAAAAAAATTCAGATTATTTTTTACTCAAAAAATAAAATTCCAATTTTTGACATTTTACACTTCCCGGTTCCCTTAAATGCTGTCATTCTTGAGTTAGATGAGGTATCGTCTTTTAAAAATAATTGTTGACCATTTGTGAATTTATTACACGCGAGGTATTAAATATAGGTCTGTGATTGTTTCTCAGATTAACAGAGAGATTCTCAGAATTTTTATCTCTACCGTCTGCCATCCATTAGTTACGTTTTTCACTGCTAGGTGTGAGTGTTTAAAATACGGCGGCTAATCATCAAGAGATAGTATTTTGCTCTCTCGAATTTCATCAAATTCGTCTATTACCGTTGACCAACAGTACTTTCTGGGAAGGATCCCACTGCGAGTTTGGGGGTGAGCAGTAACGACCGGGCCTGGCATTGGGGAGGATGTGGGTTCTGGTCGAATAGATCTCGGTTTTTTTTTTTTTTTTTTTTAAATAGCGGCATGGTTCCTTCAAAATGACATTTCTTGAATTCCTTTCCGTGGAAGGGTCAAAGAGTGTAACCTTTTGAAATCGACTACACAAGCTAGCAGCGAAACTGCTCATACTGCGTACTACATTTTGGACAGTGTTAATATAGTGCCCAATATAGTGCGACTATAAGAAAGCTTTCGACTTCGTGAGACATGATAAGAAGGTAAAGATTTTAAGATCATTCCGTATTGACATAAATGATTTACGCATTATCATCATGCTGTATTGGAATCAGACTGCAGATGTCAAAACTGACCAAGAAATATCAGAAGCGACTGCAATCAGGAAAGGTGTTCGCCAGGACTGTGTATTATCACCTCTCTTGTTCAACATTTATCCCGAGGTTAAATAACGAAAATTGTGGGATCAGACCAGAGTTTAGCCTCATTGTCAACCCTTCCAAGACCAAAGTTGTAGTCTTCTCCAAGAGAAAAATCCAGGTAACACTATCAATAAAAGGCAATAAGACCGAGCAAGTATTCTCCTTCAAATACTTAGGCACTGTGATGGATGAGCAGTGTGATTGCAAGAATGAAATTATATCTTGAATAGAACAGGCCAGGAGACCATTTATTAGTATGATTTTTTTTTTTCATAAGGTCGGATCTTAATCTGCAATTGAGAATGCGAATGATTCGCTGCTACGTGTTCCCCCTTTTCTGTATGAGTGTGATAGCTGGACCTTAGACAAAAATCTAGAGAAAATAATTGATGCTTTAGAAATGTAATTCTATCGTCGTGTCTTATGCATATCCCGGGTGCTGAAAATCTCCAACGAAGAAGTACTTCATAGTATGGAGAATCAAAAAGAACTGCTGATCATTATAAAGCAAAAGAAATTATATCTGGACACATTATGAGAGGCGAGAGGTACCAGCTATTGCGACTCATCATTGAAGGAAAGATGCTGGTGAAAAGATCTGTTGGAAGGAGAAGGAATTCGTAGCTGAAGGACATTCGGAAATGGTACAACTGCACGTCAGAAAAGGCTTTCCATTCTACAATGTCACGTCCAGAGCTATCTGGACCGCCAACATCCGAAAGAAGAAGGCACCTTAAGAAGAAGAAGATTACACAAGAGGAAATTTTAAACGCATTTATTCGGTAATATAACTGGAATTGATTGGAAAGAGTTGGGCGACATAAATGAAATGTTAATAATTTAATATTGTAATAATATTTATTCAGTATCACGTATATAATTGGCATGAGAATAACTTTATGTTTATAAAACACATTAAATAATCCCATTGTAAAATTAATATTTTGTCACACTGTGTTACGGTTAAGTGTGGATCCTTCCCAGAAAGTGATGTTGGTCAACGGTAACATACGGCGTTTGATGAAATTCGAGAGTGCAAAATACTATCTCTCAAACCCCTTTGTCTCAGGATTGTTACAGGGCTTTCAGATGAATATTATGTGCATGCGCTATGTACGGTTTTTGAATCCGCAATGCATTAGAAAATACTTTCTTGGGCCTTGAACGGCATCGTAATAGAGGAAGTGGAGTCATTTGGTCATGAAGACGCAAGTTGCATTGCTTGATGTGACTACGCAGACTATTAGAGAAAACAGGAAGCGGGCCTTCCATTAAAGCACTCGATGACCGTTGGGAATCTGTCCAGAGATGGTAGGTACTACATGGACTCATTCAATGGGTAGCAGGATGACTTCGGTCAGTCATATCGTGCGATAAAAGAAATGGTACGAGTTCACATCTCCCGCAAGCGTCTAATAGTTGAAACACTTCTGTCATAGCGATACAGGATGAGAGTCAGCTGGAAACGATGTAGTCACACGCCAGAATGTCGTGAAAAGCAGCCCTCTCCAAAATCTCGAATTATCCACACCATTTTCTCCTCTTTCCAAAAAATTTCTTCACTTAATAAACAAAACGTGTTATTGGTGTGGTTGGACACCGCCCCCCCCCCCCTTCCCCGTCGTTGTGACAGCCAATCGTATCGACATTTACGTTCCAGATTGTTCCCGTGGCAGTGGAATAATATCGAGACCTTGGTGCAAGTTTCGCCGTTTCTGTTTGGATTTTGTTATGCTACTCCTTGCATAAAAGATTTACTAAAGGCCGCCACACACGTACGGGAAACCCGCGGGATTTGGACGGAATGGTCCCGTCCCTGCGGGATCCCGCAACGATTGTGGGCATTTCCTTGAGGCCGTGGTCGCACCCCAATGGCCAGCTCTGCGACCAAATCCTCACCGAAAAACAATTCTTATTTCCTCGAAGGCCAGGACGGAGGGTGAAAACCTCATTGCCTGCGTGTGTGGCGATTTTATTTCTCTGTTTTGTTTGTACTGCTCCGTTTCATCATGTTCCGTGTTCATAAAAATGTATGAAAGTGAGCCCTGTCAATGGGAAGTGAAGTGTCAGGAATACCACGACAGAAACAAAAGAGAAGCTGCCTACACCAAGCTGGCAGAAAGAGAATGATCCAAATGCAAAAAAAAAGAATATTTAGTAAAAAAAACCAGCAAAATTAAACCATTAGGAAATGAATCTTTGCGAAGTGATGTGTTGACGTCAAATAACATAAAAAAAACAAAACAAAAAACAAACAAACAAACAAACACGGCCTGTACTATTCTGCGGCAGCAGTTCTGGATTTTTTTGTCCAGCCCACCAGCACATTTTGATAAATTACCTCAAAACAACGACACAGCAGCAATTGTTCTATCAAATTATAATGCAAATGATGTCATATGATTTGAATTTGGGTTTACCACAAAATATGATCAACTATATTAAGGACTACATGATTTTAAAGTAATATTATTTTAATTTAGTTTTTATGTCATTTAAGCTTAATTTTATGTTGTTGATGTATTTACGAATAGGAATAATTAATTATATTAAATAATATCAGCGTGTCAAAGAGAAATCTTCTTATAATCTTTGCGAAAAACTTTATAAATGGCCTTGCATATTCCTAATATAATGTATCCAAGGGCTTGAGGAGAAATTATTGTTGAAGATTTGAGATTTTCATTGCTTCTTCCCGTTGCCGAAAACCGCAGCGTAACGGTAAGACTTTCTTTCGTGGGGCGAAATTGCTTCTCGCATAGCCGTATTTTTCTTTGTAATAAATGGAGTGACTAACGATAACAGATGTAAATAGGTTTCTTCGTCCATCCTCAAATAATTATGAAAATCGTTGGGAAAATACTTCAAGTCCGAAAGAAGATTTGTGTTAGAATATTTTCCTCTTTTGAGTAGCCACTCTTTACACCATACACTTCTTCTGATGCGCTGTTTTGCGCGAGTTTTAACGTTACTTGCCGCGATTAACAAACTAACAGCAGCCAATGCGTGAACATCATCGGATGCTGCCATCGTGAAACCAACTCTGAGACCGAGAAACCCTTGAGGATTTTAACGCCCCGTGTGTGTGCAGGGCGACCTCGATGAAATCCCTGAGGTCTGGCCCGCAGGCTATTTCCTTGAGGCCCGACCTCCAGGTGTATGGCTACCTTAAGCTATTTTGTGAGACTCTTGGGTTGTATTCAACCACGCGTAATAACAAGGGTATTTTTCTTAAACTAGCTGACCATTCTCAGTGGGGAACATCGTCCTTGCCAGTTTTACCAACAATAGTCCAACCCGCCCACGAAACTGACAGTTCTGAATGATTTGAATTAGTACTTGAACTGTGGCTTTAACAATGAGACATTACTACAACAATGAAGTAAATTTGTATAGATATACAGACTAGGTGGGAAGAGTCAGAAGTTTCTGTTCATTCAACCTCTATAGTACTGGATTTAACGTCTCAAAGTGGATTTGGGATAACGGAAACATTTTAACGTTCTTGACATTAGCAAAGGAAGTTTTAACAGGAGTGTAGGTCCTGCCAATGACCAGCTGTGTAGCTTTAGATTCCCAGACATAAATCTTTGCACAGTTCTTTACCGTGTTCAGTTAACAGAGGTGGCTCAAGGTCACTCTAATCTATCCCCACTCCGGTGCTCTTGCCCCTATACGCGAAGGGAATAGAGGGCCCTCTGATAAATTTACCTTTCTTGTGCCTGAAGATAGCGGTCTCCTTCGAGGGGTATGCAACAGCGGGGGGTGGTGTTGTTGTGAGGGGTAACCTTGAGCCGCCAGTTGAGCGTGAATAGGTTATAGCACGCATTTCCCTATACGAACGGTACAATGGGTGTTCGGAACCGCATAACAGTCCTCACCTGAGCTCCGACTTTCCCTGCTCGCAGCCTGGGCAGGTCCGTGTGGCAGCTGGAACAGTTCCACTTGGGGACCAGTGACAGATTGCGGTCGAAGTCGAAGTTGTTTAGCTGGTTGTTCTCCAACCGACGAAAGTTGTACGCGAAGTCGTTGTGTCTACAACAGGACAATAATTGCAACAGTTAATACGAGGAAGCCAAAGATTAGTCCAGTTTAATAGACCATTTTAGAGAAATTGTAAAAATATAAGGTAATGACTTAAAAGTAAAAGCAGACGCGAGTGAAGCTTTGTTCTGATCGCATATCACGTAGGGTCCCAGCGTGACTTTGTAAATGACGACAGAATGGCGCGTGACCAAACGGATCGTCACGTGCGATGCCTTCTAGAAACACCATCGTACGTGCAGACACATGAGGTTATTGCACGGGTCAAAGGGATTGCCGCGTGACATGTGGGAATATGTAGCGAGCACTTGACTATGCTCGGCCTCGTTCGCAGACGTGAGGATCGAAACTATGTCACGCTGAGGAACGAAGTAATGTCTGCAGACCAGCCGACATCCTCACCAGTCAGAACCACTGTAAGTGAGATAACCATATCTCATTCGTGGGTTACTTGGAGCCTTACCTCGTGGTAACATACGAAGTGTACCTGCCCTTCCTATAGGAGGAATAAACAGATAACGCCATCTCCTGTTCAATTAACAACCTAGACCGTATACCTGAATTGAGGTCGTTTACAGTAAGTAACATAACTCTAAGAGCCAGTTCCAAGAGGTAGATCAAGTTCACCGCCAAGTAAGTCCTGACTATGGGCGGTCACAGCCACAATTATTGTCTAGCCAACTTGACAAACTAGTAGCTGACCTAATCAATAAACGGTCTGCTACAACAGAATATTTTCTTGATGTTACATTTTAACGGAAGATGTTAAAAATGTCGTTCAAGCAAGTACTGGTCAAAATATCTACATTTTGCCGTACATAGGTTCATCTGACTCCATGGATCATGCAGTGAAAGAAAAACTTTTGGCGCTTTTGAAGCGTTATACATGTCTGTAACTGTGTATTTTTAAACATGATAACTAAACGAGTGTTATTAATGAATTGGTTATGCATAAAATTTAACACAAATTTTCTCACCTATTTGAGTATTGGTATCAGCTTTCGTCCTTATTTCACAATCACTTCCTCCTAGACTAAAATCATCACTTGCACTTCTTTTGCTGCAATCTTCTATCTGTTCCACCTTGAGATAATCTCTTCATTTCAGTATACCCCTTACAACACTCATCCACAATCATCTGCTTTAATATTCTATTCTTTGTCTTCGCCTACAGTTTTTTTCTTTCAACTGTTCCCTCCAATTACAAATTTATGATAAAATTCATTAGCTTGACGTGTATGTATGTATGAGTGGAATTGAATGTTTAAATTAATACAATTCTTGGCTTACTAATTATTTGAAAGTTTGCACACAAATTAAGAACCGATAAGAGTACAATAATGCTGTATCTATGTCCTGGTATTCTTATTATCTTACGGTGAAAAAGGAAAATCCCAATGCAGAAAATAGTCAACTGTGTGCTATGCAATCAAGCTTACACAATTGTTGAGCTTGTTGCAAATATGCAGGCGCCCGCCTCAGCAAGTTCTTCAGAAGCACTGAATGGAAACATGGAATTCAAAATAGTTTGCTATGTTACACAAAGTCTGCTTACATTTCGGCCAATAAATCGCTTAGTTGTCGGGAAGCTATCAGTTGCGTAAGATCACTGGATGACAAACAAATGAAAGAACTTGATGGCTCCAAGCTGACAGGGAAATTTCCAAGTAATGTTACGCTTTAGATGAAATGGTAAGGTTACGCAAACATGAATGAAATAATTTTAAGTTTTGACACACATAAAATGTTGACTCCAGAGTCCTCAATCTTATATTTTCAGTTATGTTTTAAGACCATCAAAAATTGAAGTTTAAATAAAATACTAAAAAAGACGCTTTTGTAGCAATTTGAACTAAAAGTTAAAAATAAAATTGTATTTAAAAAAAAGATCTCTGAAATCATGCATTTATAGCAATATGAACTAAAAGTTAAAAGTAAGGCTATAGTTTTTAGCAATATGAACTAAAAGGTTAGAAAAAATATTTACATACACAAATTTTCTTCAAAAGGAATAGGATGTCCCACGATTAAGTTATAACTTAATTTTTTTGCTTCAGCTTAAAATAAGAATAAAGTCATTGTTTTTTAAAAAAGAAAAAAAACTTTAATATAACAGAATGTGCAGGGTACTCTATAGTTAATTTTTCTGATGACTCTACGTACAGCTAACGATAAAAAATTTAAGACTGCTGATCTCTAACACCCCACGCTTTTATTACATTAGACTTAATCTTTTGTAAACGAATTTATTACTATTTTAAAGTTATTAAAAATTAAGTTATACTGAATTTTGAGACATTCTATCGCTGCTGAGTAAAATCTTTATATTTAAAGATTATTTTTAACTTTTTAGTTCACATTGCTACTAAAGTGTGTTGGTTGTTCTTTTAAATTATTATTTGTATCATTGATTCATCCCTTTTTGATATTCCCACCGAAGTGTTAGTCTAACTTCTAAAACTTGAATATGAATGACTATAACAATTATATGTATCTCCTCCGCGTATGATAAATTTTGAATGAAGCTGGTGATCGTACTAACCCGTCAACAAGCGGCACTTCGTTCAGTACATCGGATCCAGCAGCGTTTACCAATCTGCTGGAAGCAGCCAGGACGGCAATCATGAGAACAACCATCAGAGGACCTGAAACAAAGGAACGTCGAAAGAATGTTCTAGTAGGAAGACCAACACAAGTCCATTCTCCAAAGATCAGCGTGTCAAGTCGCACAAAAATTCGGTTTTTACCTTTGGAAGTGCACATTTTTTTATTTTTATTTTTTGCTTAAGGTTTTACACCCTGTCGACCCGACGTTGATGTCACTAGAAGCGGGGAAGGCGTCGAGTCGAGGAGAAGGAATTCGGCATTTTGAAAGAATCATTCTGACATTCGCCTGGAGTAATTTTGGAAAAAATGGAAAACCTAAATCAGGTTGGCTGGATGGGGATCGAAGTTCACGTCCTTCGGAATGACAGACACCGGACCACCTAACTGAAACTAAACCCAAGTTGATGACAGAAACTCAACTGGTGAACACGATC
Source organism: Vandiemenella viatica (assembly GCA_031002005.1). Lineage (NCBI taxonomy): Eukaryota > Metazoa > Arthropoda > Insecta > Orthoptera > Morabidae > Vandiemenella > Vandiemenella viatica. Next base: position 157,523,081 of record CM061919.1, on the reverse strand, counting down.
AAAATAAAACCCTAATACTTGTATTTCATCCTGCACCATTGCGTTGAATATGAGTTTTGGTGGAATCTCACTGAAGTTTGAATCTTGTAACTAAAATATTGTATTTAGAATTTGCCACGCGGTCTGTTTTATATATGTAGAGACTGATGTGATAAGTGTTACAATCCAGGAGTGTATCATTTGAGCCATCGAAATTTAAAAAAGAACAATATTTGTGGTGGGTTTACACAAAATTAACCGACTTATACACCCGTAGCTAATGAGGGGATACGTCAGGTTCCGTCACTGACGGTTTTGAGCTGCTTTTTGCTGTAAATGCATAGTACTATGTTTTGAAGATGTCGAGTAATAGCAAGAGAAAATTGTTAGCAAATAAGAGGAATCGAAGGCTGGAATGTTGAACAATTTCTGCGTATCGGATAGCGAATTAATTTGCAGGTGTAACTGCACGGTGACACCGCAGAGAAAGGGATGCGGTGTCCTTCTGATGGAGAGGCGGCAGTAAGAGAGGATCTTCCAGCTGAACGGTTGGTCTGGGCTTATAGCTCACCGCCACCTGAGTACTGCTCGATGCTGGCTGACGGCTGGTAGCTTCCTACATCCGACGACCCATCATGACATCTCACGATCTGGACTTGACGCGGTGCCAGAATGGACCATCATGATAACTCTCGCCTAATTAACTGTCCAGCGGATGTCAGCTCCGTGACGCAATGGCAAACAGCCGTTGTATCACGACTCCTATGACTGCTCCCATCGATCAACGATAAAGGTACTTAATATGTACCACAGTTTACCAGAACTCAGTTTTCAAAGCCCAGTAACGCTACACAAATATGAATTGTTAAGATTTATTTATGAAATGAGTAACTTTAATCACATCCGATTCTTTATGTTACTGTGAATTTGGTAAGGTACTTAGAAATAAATTTCATTCACTTAGATTGAATAAAAATGTTAATAAATGATTCTAAATTTGTGAGTTTTCAATTCTGATATGGTAAATTGACTATCCTTTCCTGATGCGTCATTATTTTATATGGAACTGTATTAAATTGCATATAGGTTGAACCCATTGCCGCCCAATGTATCATCTGAGAATCTAAATTTGGCAATACAAAATCTCCACAAATCATTTCTCAATTAGAATAACTTCTAAATTTGGCATACTTCAGATTACAAACGATTATGATGAATGTTGATAAATTTAGTGTGTTGTCGATGTGAACATGAAATTTCTAACATGTTAAGAAGTTTGCTCGAGATAATTAGGGATGGAAGACAACATTTCAGCAGACATGGTTATCTATCAAGGCTCTGAGAATTACACTTATACCATGCAAACCTAGTTATCTGATGAAGCAGTTTTAAGTTGCTTCGCATTCAATCACTATGCTGTATTAAGCTATCAGGGAAAGGATATGAGTAATTAAATGCAGAATACGAGTTTCTGTCGTTGGAGGCGGCAAGGATTGGGGACAGTGAACGGGAAGGAATTTGGCCGTGGAACCATCTCGCTATTCGCCTGGAGTGGCGGGGTACCATGGTGAACCGAATTCTGTATTGCCGTACGGAGATGCTGTCGCTGAATGCTATTTTAAGATAATATGAAGTTTCTTATTTCAATGCTAAGGCTAGGCTCACCATAGGCTGGGAAAAGTACTGCTCTGTTTCTAGATAATAAAAAAATACTTAAATAAATCAAAACTCTCTTCTACGGTTCAGAACAGTCCAAACCAGTGGCAGGTCTGTGTATTATCATGAATAAGAAGTAGTGAGAAACAAATATGACTTTTCGTTCCGAGTAAGAATATTATGTAAACAGCATTTACCTGAAATTCGCGCGCGCGGTCCGTGATGAGTGAAGAAATGTTTTACCCATTTGATTTTGCTACTAAATATTAACGTAGAGAAGCAAAAAGTGGAAATTTCATCTATGATAGCGGATTTTAATTTAGATACTAAGCACGAAGTTACTTACCATAAAATAAATATCCCAACTCCATTAATCTTACTGAAGTGTTAATCTATTATGCAGTTTTGATTAAGACAATCAATTTATTTTAATTTACCACATTTCAGAAAATCGAACAAATAAATAACCAAATGCAAAGAACAATATAAACACTATCCAAAGATTAGTAATCATAGGCCAGTATCTCTTCAAGGTCTATGTTTGATTCAGGTATTCAGTTTATTTTAATGCACTGCACTTAATAAAACTGAAGAACTAAATAACCGAAGTAAAAAAATAAAACAGAATCCCAGGAGTTGTAGTGTGATCCTTCGTCCGTGTTTCTTGAAAAGAGCGCTCGTCTCAAATCTTAAGTTATCTGTGGCTAATATTTGTTCCATCTCGAAATAATTTTAATTACTTGCTTCGTCCCTAGGCACATAAACAATTATCGCAGATTTTACTCTTGATCATAATTTCAAAAAACTAGAAAACTCCTTCCAAATTGCTGCGGTAGTTTTGGTTTGATGATTGTTCAAACTATCAGACACACGAAGCTCGCTTGCAGTGTTGACGTTGACAGCGCGCGCCCTCGACCCCCAGCGGCGGCGGAGTGTGTCGTAACGTAATCTGTCCGCCGGCATCCAGGAGAGTCAATCTATCTCGCCGTGACGGAGTTTGTGGAGTTAGCGTTGCCCTTCACGTAGTGCGTTACGGCCAACTTCTCCCGGGCCAATTAACAGCGTGTGCGCCGGCGGTTTATCAACCACCTACGTCGCTTTGACACGGTTCTCCACGCTAATCACGACCAACTCTGTGCGGTTTACTGGAGAGAAAAGTACATGAGGTGGTATGCACTCAACTTCCTTCCGCGTTATGGTTCTTTGAAGTGATGTACAAACATTTATTTAAAAAAGATATGAACCTACTATACAGGGTGTTACAAAAAGGTACGGCCAAACTTTCAGGAAACATTCCTCACACACAAACAAAGAAAATATGTTATGTGGACATGTGTCCGGAAACGCTTACTTTCCATGTTAGAGCTCATTTTTTTACTTCTCTTCAAATCACATTAAACATGGAATGGAAGAACGTACCAGCGTGACTTCAAACACTTTGTTACAGGAAATGTTCAAAATGTCCTCCGTTAGCGAGGATACATGCATCCACCCTCCGTCGCATGGAATCCCTGATGCGCTGATGCAGCCCTGGAGAATGGCGTATTGTATCACAGCCGTCCACAATACGAGCGGTGAATCGAGGAAGTACAATACATACTAACGAAACTAAAATGAGCTCTAACATGGAAAGTAAGCGTTTCCGGACACATGTCCACATAACATATTTTCTTTGTTTGTGTGTGAGGAATGTTTCCTGAAAGTTTGGCCGTACCTTTTTGTAACACCCTGTATATTGAGATCATCCCAGTCTTTAAGACTTCCAAGTCCTTTCAGACTCAACAGAAATGTTTTAAATTTTGCAGAGCGAAACCTTAGGGTCAAATACAGATCAGGTTTGTAATTCAGCCTGATCGGATCAAGCAGTCATGATATTTGACACAAAACAAAAACTATATAGTAAGATGGCCTCTGTTCCTGTTTAATATTTCTAATACCCTTCACAAAAATTTTCACTGTGATTCCTTAGTGTCAAATACAAATCAGTTTCGTATTTCAGGCCTAATGAGGAAATGCAGAAATGACCTTTGATACAAAACACTGCATAGCAAGATGACCTCTGGCCCTGTTTAATACGTCGAAATCAGTTCAAACTCACTAGAAGTTCTTCCAGTTTGGAATAGCGAACCCTAAGGGTCAAATACAGGTTGTAACAGCCTTCAGTCCCAGTCCTTTGATGGAATTTCATTTTAAAAACTATGTGCAACAAGATGGGAGTTGATTAATTGTGAATTCGTATATTTTTCCAGTGATTAATTGTAAATTTATCTATATTCTTCAAGTAAATGAACATTGTAAACTATGTGAATGATATGTAATATGATCAAGGACAGTATTATGTATGAAGCATAAATTAAAATTTTGTAATTGTAAGTGTTGATGTAAGCCCTGATGTTTTGGGACGATTTTAAGCTATCTGTAGTGTTTTACGTTGTCCAAATGTAAGTAAGCAACTTTCGTTTCCATTTTAAGGTATTTTCTAATAATTTTTAATGATTTTGTACAACTTGTGATAGTTTTTGTATAAATTTGATTGTCAAAGTATTGTTAGCGCTCGAGAAAACTCTGTCGGCATTCTTTATTGCCTTCTGGATATTTCTGTATCGCCTATTTAAACCCCACGGCAATGGCGAAAAGCAGTTGTCAGTAGTCATTTGTTTTCGGAAGTTTTGGTATTTGTATTTGAGTCGTCAAGCAGTTTTAATCGCTGGAATATTTGTGCTTTAGTTTCTTTGGACGAGTCTAATGCTTTAACTGCGTGTGATGTAAATATAGAGTTCACAGAGAAATAAACATGAAGTGAAAAGTGATTCGTCGGTGTTGTCATTTCCTATTATTCAATCCATTCAAAGTAGTAGTCATTAACCTTTGGGGGAAGATAAAACCCCTGGCGACTAACGATACCAACCTGAGAATCGGAGGAGAAAATAATTAAAGGTAACTATCATTAATTGACAACAAGACGAATTAGTTAATTACCGAAGTGCTTATCATACTCAGGTTTGTATTTCATCCTCATCATATAATGAGGTCATGACTTTTGACTCTAAAAACTCATTTTTTGTACCTAAAAACTCAATTTTTGTCACTTTTTGACCAGCAAACTCGATTAACAGATCAGATCAGGTCATGCGTTCATGACCACTAAAAATTACTTTGATTTTATTTTTTATTTTTCTTACACCTCGTCAATGTCGGTGTTATTAGAGGGGCTAAGGGCTGGGAAAAAGAAACAGAAACAGGTAGGAGATTGAAGGAACAATCAAGGTATTTCTGGAAACGGTCGATAACCGAAACTGGATGGTCGGACTAAATTCCTGACCTGGGAACTATTCAAGATCCGTTACTACACTCAAAACATGGTCATGGGCTTAAAGGTGTTATTAATTATTATTAATTATTATTATTGAATAAAACAACAAATATCAACAAATTTACCAAGGGTTCTAAGAACTTTTCAATAATTACAATTTTCAGTGTGAATTTTAACGCACAATATTCCTTATTCTGTGTGTTATATAGCCTTGTTCGACCCTCCATTTAAATGTGTTTACTGATCTAGAACTAGTGTCTTTGGTAAAATTTTCACGATTCTTGCATAACATGATGGATATAATTTCTGGGCTGATTTTTTGTTGCGGTCGTTAACTACTTGTGATGTTATAAAAAAATCCTTGTCTATACATTCGTTAGGTATTAGCCAGCCTCAGTATAAACAACTAGAAGATTTTTAAATTCAAAGATCTGTCCCACGAAGTTAAATTTGTATGCTACGGTACAGTAGTCAAATCATAGTATCTAAACACATCCAAGATAACTATGACCATTAGAAGCTAAAAAATGAAGTATCTAAGAAACAATTTGAGATCGCAAGAAAAGAACGACTAATACTAAACGTGTATTCCTTGCACCTGAGATGAAATCAAGAGGTACAGGAAATGGCTGAGATCACGACTATAAGAAAAAGTAAATCAATATCTAAGGATTTTTAATAGATTATAACGGAAAAGGCTTTCACGTTAGACTGACACGTCCCATATGATTGAAAAGGTACAAAATTTATGTGAAATAAGTCTACCAAATAGCAAAATGAGATGAGAATTATATGAAAATCGAAAATTAGCAGGTAACAAATTAGAAGAGAAACCAACGAGTATAACTATACCAGCTATTTAGAGGATAAAAAAAATGTTGGTCAGAATGGGAATAACTTTGGGCAAAAACTAGTTGTACATGGTGGTAAAAACAATAAGGAGAACAAAACATACGATGAAAAAACAATAATTTGAATGGAAGAATTATGCTTATTTAATTTTATATAAAGTAGTTATAATTCTCTAGTTGGTATCTTATGAATTATAGCATCGCTGCGATTTTTATTACATATATCACAATTTCATATTTGACCGTCACTAAATATAGTTTCCTTTACATTAATATGGAACTGTAAGTTAGAAATTAGCAACTAGTTTCAGTACCCTGCAAAAAAAAAAAAAAAAAAAAAAAAAAAAAAAAAAAAAAAAATCGTATGAGGTCTCTGTACGTCAACATGAAATTTCATAACAGTTTGGTGATAAATATTCCAGTTATAAGGCTAACAATAGGCAAACAATAGTGAATCTGAAGCAAGTACCAAATTATAAATCTCATTCTTCCGTTTTTTGTGAATGTTGCCAGTAATCCCTAAATATAACTTCTGATGTTTTTCACCTGCACTAGTGTGATATCTCACAGAGACTACAAACGTAGTTATCAAAAAAGTTCTTTAAAACAATGTTATCAATGCAGTATTAAAAATTGACGCATATTGAGAACTCAAATTCGTAAGCTTTCTGAAATCTTATTTTCATCGGTTAAGTGTAGCTATATTTACGGAGCTCAGAAAATTTGCCACGGGATGGAGAAAGGACGGACAAATTCCATAAAAGCTCCCACGGAAGATTTCAAAGCAAGAAGAAATCTGCCCGTTATTCTGTCATTTTTCAATTGTGTATTACGGTCATCAGAGCTGGATTCGAATGTCTGAATCCATACTTATACGATGCTGTCTCCATATTACATGCATTCAGATAGTGGAAATAACAATGAAATCTGAAATACTCTCGAGTAACTAGCCGAGTTAAGGAGGTGTTATCACGCGATATTTCGGCGATCACATACCCTGTCGCCATCTTATGGTGAAGTGAAGATGGCGACATTGATGTGATCGCCGAAATATCGTCTGATAAAGAAGATGGTGACATTGCTTGTGATCGCCGAAATACCGAGTGATAAAATTTCCTTAACTCAGCTAGTTAGCCCAGATCATTTAATAAATTCTCAATGCTGAGAGAAACTTTGTTCTTATGCAACACATAAATACATCTCCATGCTTACTAGCGTGGCATGCAATGGTACTGCAGTCGTTTGTACTAGTGTTTCGTTAGTTACTCACCCATAGCTGATCGGACAAAGAGAGATTTCAGACGAGTCACAATCTAAATATTAGCGTGCGTTACGGAGTGCTGATAAGGAATTATGACGAGAAATTGAGTTTAGAGGTTTATTTCCCTCACTCCTATCCACCTGCCTAGAGATAATGCTGATAGTAACATTAATTAAACGGAAATTACAGCGCACAAAATCCAATAAAACTGTAGGATACACGTAAGAGCGGAGAGGATGTCTCGTTTCAGGAACTTATTGACCGTCGGGTAAAATGTTACGAATAACTCAGGTGTAGCAAAAGTATTACGCTTGTTTAAAAGAAGAGCTAAGGATCTCTCAAAATATTCTCTTTTGTTGTGCCACTACTGAGCTAAATCCACTCACTTCTCTCTAAAGATAACTTATATTTGTTGTTTAATAATTAGTTTGATATCGTGTCCTTTTCTTGTTTTTGTGTGAATATATCAACTATCGATTGTACGGCATTAACAGTGACACATTAAGTAAATTCATCAAAAGATTAAATTCAAGGTCAATAAATCTCTGTTAATCTCTTAATTTAAAACTAACATCATCCCTCCTATCCATTTTATTTAATTAAGTTTAATTTATGTATAATGGAATAACTTAATATTTATTATTTACTATTGCACCATTTGATAACTGGATTACACAAAGGAAGCAATAAAATTATTAATGTTATGGAAAGAGCGTATGGTATTACTAAGAATTTTTACAACAAAAAGTGCCTGCCTAAAAGCCTTAAAATAAGACACTACAAAGATCATGTGAAACACAGCTGGCCCTATTTACACACGACGTAATGAATGTTATCGATACAGGTTCACAAGTAGATGCAATTTTTTTAGATTTCCAGAAAGCCTTTGACTCTGTTCCACACAACCGCCTTTTAGCGAAGCTTCAAGCGTACGGTATACCGGATCAGCTTTGTGAATGGATAAAGGATTTTCTAACTGGTCGGTCGCAGTATGTTGTCGTTGAAGGAGAAAGTTCTTCTAATCTAGATGTTACATCGGGTGTACCTCAAGGAAGTGTAATAGGACCACTTCTTTTCTTAATTTTTATAAACGATCTCGGAAACAAAGTGAAAAGCCTTTTTAGATTGTTTGCTGATGATGCGGTTATTTATAGGGAAGTAAGAAATTTGGTCGATTGCTTAGAAATTCAGCGCGATCTCGATGTTATTTTGGCTTGATGCGCTTAGTGGCAACTTACTCTAAACTGTAAAAAGTGCAAGAAAATGAGCATAACTAACAAAAAGTATCCGATTGTTCAGAAATACGAGTTAAACAATACAGTTATTGATATGGTCGATTCTATGAAATATTTGGGAGTAACAGTACAAAGGAACATGAAATGGGACATACACATTAATTATTTAGTAGGCAGAGCAAATTCTAGGCTGCGATTCATAGGTAGAATCTTGCAAAAATGTAATGAACAAACAAAGGAGATAGCGTACAAATCTCTTGTGCGTCCACATTTGGATTATTGTTGTGCCATTTTGGACCCGTTTCGTAAGGGATTGATCGAAAGTATAGAGAAAGTATAGAGAAAGGACAGAGAAGAGCCGCTCGATTCGTGACCGCTTGCTACAGTCCTTATGAAAGCGTCACAGAACTGATTAGTAGATTAGGTTGGGAGTCTCTGGTAGATAGACGACACACGTTTCGTTTAAACTTATTAGAAAACATGCGTACTCCAACTTTCACTCATGAGTGTAGCGAAATACTTCTTCCACCAACCTATTTGAGTCGGAAGGACAGGAAAGATAAAATTAGAGAAATACGGTGCTGGACTGACTCTAATATGAATTCTTTTTTCCCTCGTACCATTAGGGATTGGAATGCACAGCAAAGAGATTAGCTTTGGTGCTGAGCACCCTCTGCCACCCACAATTTTGTGAATTGCAGAGTATATATGTAGATGTAGATGTAGAATACAGTGGTGAAACCGTAATGTCTCTATGCAAGCCAATGCCTGGTATTAAATTATAGACTGGATAAGTTTGATGTTTTGCAACGGAGAATTATAAGGAAAATTTTGGGTTTATTGAAAAATACAGTGCAGTGGAAATTAAGATCTAATGAGGAAATATATCATAACATTGAAAAAATAACAGAATCAATCAGAAAAAGGATAATGATATTTTTTGGATACATCTATCACATGGATGACACCAGGCTAACAAAAAAGATATTCATATATTTTTGGAAGAAAAAAATCAACTATAACCTGGATTCAAGAGATTAAGAAAGATTTGGAACGAAATAATATCAATGAACAGCACGCTACGGAAAGAGAAAATTTTCGAAAGCAGATTCCGAATATGGCGGGATTCCAAGGTAGAGAGGAGAAGAAAACCGATACAAAATGGTCTGAAGAGAGAAAGAGAAAACACAGTGCAATAATGGAGGAGTACTGGAAAGGAAGAAAGAAAAAACAACAGGAGAGGTCCCTAGCTGGCCATAACGAAAATGAGAAGAATATTATATTCATAAAATAATATTTTGTTCTCTTCCATTAAAAATGAGCACCAGAGAATTTGTGTTCTCATCACATATAAGATATGAATTGACGTCTGAAGATTTCAGGTACTATCACTAAATACTGAATAAAAAAAATTTCTTAGTGCGCAACTCGGTCGTGTTTCAGTCCTCAGTAACAAGATACAAAAAAAACGAGAATGGACAAAAACTAACTGATAGTGCCAGTTATTTCACTGAATGAATATTTTAATAATACTGCCGCCAACACCGATACGTTATTGATGGAATGCATTAAGGTGAAACATCAAAGGAACGCCTTTTCGAACAAATCGCTTGGTATAAATTTTTCGTGACAATAAAACAATGGAACCTGACGGCTGAGCGAATAACTCTCGTGTCTGGAATTTGGGAGGACGGAGGTTAAATACCCAGTCCGGTCCGAATATCCAAACTTTGTTTTATGGTTTCCGGAATTCACTCTTTATGAATGCCGAGCTGGATTTTTTGCCACAATCCTCTCCCAACTCCAATGACGTGGTGTAAAGTTATAAGCCAAAACAATATGCACTAATGAAAGAAACATTCACTCTGGCCTCGCATTTTGGAGGACGTGGGTTCGAATCCCCATCCGGGCATCCAGATTTTGGTTTTCCAAGGTCTCCCCAAATCACTCCAGGCGAATGCCGGAATGCTTCCTTCAAAAAGGCCATGGCCGAATTCAATCCCATTCCTTGTCCCGAGGCCCATCCCGCCTTTAATGACCTTAGCCGTCTACAAGGCGTAAAGCCATAAAAAAAAACTGTGAGATTATCCGTCCATGTTGATTATGGTATTTTGAAACGTTACAGGTGCACACAGGGATAGTATCTCATCAGTTTTGGTGAAAAGATCTATTCAGAAACGATATCATTAAACAACACTTATTTAAAAATTCTGTACGGCGTATAAAATCACCAAAGTTTTTCTATGACCCACACACGAAAGTCTAGAAAGTATTGTCTTCAGTTCCCGCAGTTTTATTTATTTTTCAGTAAGACACTCGCCTCTCTTTCTCCGCACCGGAGCAGTTTGCGAGCTTTACCATTCAGTACGAGTGGTTAATGGCGTCTGCGGAATCTGGGAGAGCTCAATATCGGAAAAAGGTCAGCTTACTCCGCACGTCAATAGCAACCTCAACAGCAGCTCGAAATAATTTAATTCTGCAGGATATAAGTATTATATCTATTTTACGTGGGAACAGCCATTTCTGGCAGATTTTATTTTACGAGTTCACCATGTCGTCAGCCTTTTCAGCCCGACCAGAAATAATAATGAGTATCAACAACTGAAAATCTAAAATAGATAGACTTATAAGTTATCATTTTAAATTCTAATCGAAGGTAGAATCCTAAAAGAGCAGATAAGATTAAGAACTCGTATACTGAATTGACCATCAACTAAATCTGCATGCACAAACAACACTGGCTTAAAATTACGAAGAACCGAGTTTAAACGAATAAAAAATTAATTAATTTAATTTGAATCTAGGGAGGGTCCATAAACTACGTGACTCCTCTTTTGAACCATCTTCCCCACCACATCTTTTCCCCCCACTTAGCCTGACGTGGTTTTTGCCTCAACATCCCCCCCTCTCCCCCGTGTGGCACGTATCTTTATTTTGTGATTAAAGCCAGAATTTGTACTGTTTGTTCTTAACAGAATATTGTTAAAATTGTAACACATACAATGATCACAACCTCTATTTGTGTTATGTACTTTTCTATAATTATAAATATTCTGGATGAAATGTTGGCACTAGCCACTTCTGCAAATGTTCTAGGTTCAGTCACCTTGAGGTGTTAGTAAAAATATTATCCTTTTTTTTCTCACTCATCATTGTACATTAATTGATAAAATACAACAAACAATAACTGCCGCGTAAAAAACTAAGAAGAGATGTATTTTTTTGTTTTCTTTCAATGCAGTTCTTTCCACATTACCAGCGAATAATTCTCTGATCTGCTTAAAAGATTTCTAGAAGTCACTGCATTACGAAAACTCGTTGGAAAATATTTTCGACAAGCCCCGTAAAGTTTATTGTACATCGTTACTTCATATCACACTTTTTACCTGAAATAACACTTCAGCGAACACTGTAATTACAGTTGCATTGAAATTCACTTGACAGAACAAAATTAGAATTATTCTATCAACGAGCGGTGTGGTAACGCGGGAGCGATCGAAAACAAAACAGATCTATTTGAATAATACACTGCCCTGCAAAATCCTCTGTGAAATCTGTAACTGAATTTGAGTCTAGATACGGCATATCTAATGTTGTTCGAACGGTAATGTCCGTTAGTTCAAAGGCGCCGGACGCGTACAACCCAACGCTATGACTTAACAAGCGTGCGCAGTACTGTCAGTATATAGGATACCTAAATTTTATAGGGAGGTGTTTAAATGAAGGAAACAAATATCCACATGCTGTTGTGTGTACTGTACCTTATTTTAATTGTGACAAAAAGTATGAATGAAAAGCTACGTAGCTTGGCTAGGGTAACCTCCCCCCCCCCCTCACGCAGTCAATCGTAGCTTTCTCTCTCTCTCTCTCTCCACCGTCCCCTTAGACCAAGTCAGGTAAATTATAGACGCTGCCCTATGAGTAAAATTTGGAATATGCTACGAGTGTGGCCTAACCTGATTTATAGGGCAGAATCGTGGGCACTCGAAACAGCTTTACAAAATAAGCTGGAAATACCTTAGCAAAACTGGACTAGAGAATAGTATCACAGTATTAAAAAAAGTAAAGACAGTATACTTCGGACACGTCCTTAGGCAGGAAAAGTACGAACTTCTTCAACTGATAACAAAAGGTATATGATGAGAGCTAAAGCAAGATTAAGTAGTCTACGTTCTGGCTAACTACTCCATTAATCATAAGAGTGTAAATCTAAAATCGTTCATATCTTCTTCTTTGGGTGCCGAACCCTCATCTCAACGTGGCGGTTGTGATGGGAGATGATGAATAACGGTGATTTTCCAATGCCGTGACAGAATTCGTGTTGTTGTGTGTACAATTATGGTAATTAGCGCGTTCAGTGTAGAGAGTTGTTTGTGTTGTAGACGACAGATGAAAGAAGGAAGATCGTGAAACTTCCGAACCATTCAGGCCTACTCTTCCGAAATACACCGGTGTCTCCGTTGACGGATGGTGACTATCAACAGTTTCGTATGCCCTCACTCCATACGCATTGTGAAAAGGACTTTGTTGCACAGTCTGGTGTTTAGGAATTGTGTATCACCACCTCTTCTACAATGTCGGACAAGTTCTGATGATGAATTTCCTCCACCATCACGACTCAGCACAGCTCACTCCGTTTCACCGCAGAATACCATCACGGTGTCACAACCAACTGAGCTAAGGAGGCTGTCTATAGCTTATCTAATATATATCAACATCTTGTTTGTTCTCTTTAATACTTCTATTAATACCTTCGGGCTCAACAGAAATTCTTCAGTTTTTGCAGAACAAACACTTTATAGTGGAATACAGGTCAAATTCGTGCGGGCTACAGTTTGAAAAACTTTAGATCTGATGATTGAGGAGAGTTCTCGCATTGTACTTGGTCGCGCTCTGGTTGCCTAGAAATTGCGAGGAGGCATAAATGCTATCGGAACATTCAGTTGTTGATTACTTATTATCTTGCAACCAGCAACATGACTGCAGAGTGTCCGTGAATGACCCCCTTTTGTCGAATCCGAATGAAGTTCGCAGCCAGCGCGTGCCATCATTTTTTGCCCAAGTGCGGATCCACTCCACGCCGTCAACTTAGATAATCATCATACCGTGTGATGGAGACGAGTGTTCTCAATCAATGAACATTCTACATTCAGCCAGGTCATCGCTCAAAAACCTTAGAGCTCCCAATCTGTTACCGTTCTGCAATCTTGAAAGTGATGGATATTTTTTGTCTGTTTTATTGATAAAGTTATCTTTCAAACTGAAATAACTTGAACTATATCAACATTGTGAAAAATTACTGACACATTCAGAAATAGACGAATTAAATTCTACGGTCACATTATCAGAATGAATGACGACATACTAACCTAAAGAATTCTCAACTTGGCCATTATAATGAAAATGAAAAACAACAGGCTATTTGAACGCGAAATCGCAATCACAGTGGATATCGTACAGAACCGATGCAGATTTAGCAGCAAGGTCAATAATCACCAATTTTTCAACAAACTGTATATTAGAAGAACAAACACTTAGATGGAGGAACGTAGGAAAGAGCTCAACGAGAGGATGAAGAGGTTTTGGGGAAAAAAATTCATCTTATAAATAAGTTCAACCGCGCTCTTCAGTTCGGCATAATAATAGAAGGAAAGTTACTTTACATTTAGTTGAATCCTTCAGTAAATCGATGTAATGTTCACCGTATTATATTTTAATTATAAAATTATCTTTACTTTCTAAGGTAATTTCAGGTTAGATTTAGTCATCTCACACCAGGGACATTAGACAATATGTATCTCATTAGTTTAAACAACCAGCAGAAATTATTGTTACAACATGTTAGTAGCAGAAATTTGTTCTGGAACAATGTCTAACTAAAAACTAATAACAGTAATTAGCTTTTTATTGATATTTTTTGAAATGTGAGTAAACTTTCTCTGATTAGATTCACGGAGTATTTGGCTAGGATGTTTTTAAATAATTGCAATTGATTTTGAGCGATGCAAATATTTATTGATATGAAAAAGTATATAAGCAAAGTATAATTTTAAAAACGAACTACAATTATTCGTTTGTTTTATTTATTTCGTGATTAACTATGTTTTGTTGTAAACTCTCTTTGAGTTTTTAATAAACTTCTTCTGTCAAAAAAATTCTTAGGTTATGTTGTAACCTGCTTCTAGTCACTGACACGGAGAACACAGTGTAAAGATCGGACCCTCTTGATTTTACATGAATTTATGTTTCTAGTGGACTTCAATAAACGAAAAGCAACATGTAAATTTATACGAACGTTGCACTATACATTTTTTAACTTCCGCGCTTCGTATTTTTATGCATTTACTTCTACAACAGACAATTGTCTTTTAGATGACATCGCAGTTACTCTTTCTTTTAACAACATAGGTGCAAATAATATCAAACACGGTTATTTATTTGATATTTCTTGGTTAGCCATACAACGCTGTGGTGGCGACTAGTATAACTAACACTTCGGGCATCATCGTACTCGCCGAGGATTGCCGAACTATCATGGTCTAGTTCAGACTCCAGGCATAACCAGGGGCGTAGCTACTATGGGGCTAGGCAGTGCAGTGCACCGGGGCCCCTACGCTCAGGGGGCCTCCAAGCATACCTCTAAAAGCGCACCTTCGGGGGCCCCCAAGCGCAGTTCAGAGGCCCACGAGCCTTCATGGCAAACTGGCGGACCATTTTTTTTTTAGCTCTACAGCCGTCTAAGGGGGCCCCTGAGACACAGGAAGCCCCTCACTAAGGGCTCTCTCACTGCTCGGGGGGCCCCAAACCACTGCTCAGGGGGCTCCTAAGCACAACTCAAGGGCCCCATCTTCAGCTCAGGGGGCAACACAAAGCAAAAAAAAAGGTCGCTTATCTGGCCTGAGGGCCCAAAATAAATTTTTGCACCGGACCCTTGTTGACCTAGCTACGCCACTGGGCATAACGCTTATTATTCAAGTGGATTTTCGTGGTCAACCACATAAGCAGTCAAGTACAGGATATTTGCCAACGCAGTTGTTTGTCGCAAGGTGTGTCACGTATTTGTTCCTGCAGTGAGCGCCTGTGGAAGCTAAGTCATCCACCAGAAGCAGCTGCGGGGCCAGCTGTAGTGTAGCTCATCTGCCGGAATACCAATTAGATGGCTCTGGTGGCGCCATTCAGCGCACGGCCTGCGGGAACAAACAGCCGCGTGTACAGAGCGTGAGCACTAATACGTGCGTGGGGTATGTCCTGTACTACCCCAAACACAGCGGGAACTCACACAATGAGGTGTTGATCTCTAATTAGCTATTCGCTGCCAAACAAAGAATTCAGAATATATAAGCTAACAAAAAATAATACAGTAGAACTCTAACTTTCCGAACTCCGACTATCCGAATCGCTAAATATCCGAATCGCTTTTTTAACTCATCCTACGGAAGAGTTGTTGTAAAGAGGGAACGGCCAGTTTAAATCAATTTTTTTAACGCCAAACGTCACAAGCTTGTTACAACCAATGAACCAGTGTGTTATCGCAACCATTGAATGCCATTACAGAAGGCAATTTTTAGGGGAAATTTTTGTGGAAGGCGAAGACGAAGAAGGTGAGCTGACTATGCACAAAAAATAAATTTGAATGATTGCGCTTACATGGTGGCGGAAGCTTGGAGTTTGGTTAAGGCAGTCACATTAAGACGTGCGTGGAACAAGTTGAAAGGCATACCAACTGAAGAAGAGATGGAAAAGGAGAAAAAGGAAAAAGATGCCCAAGAAAAGGAAAGGGAAGAGACAGGAGAAGATGGGAATTGAAAGCGTGAGAGAAGAAAGTGTCGAGGAAGAAGATAACCTTAGTGTCGAAGTTGAAGCAGACACGGGAGCAACAGCTAGTTAAGAATTTGCCGGCCTTGAAACTGCGTTGAAGTGGATGGAGCGTCAGCCCGAGTGTTATCACTAGGGTTCATATTTTTTCCTGCCTTCTGTTTGAACTGAAATGTTGAATTAAACACCAATTTAACGATTCTGATTATATTTAAATGTATTTTATATAGCACATATATGCATATTCAGACCATTTTCCTAGTTTTGGTCATATTTCGATAATATTTATGGTCATATTTTGAGGAAAAATCTGGTATTTTTTAATAGTACCGGGAATTCACTAGGTATAGATGAGAAGAAATTAAGAATATTATTCACAGAACTGTACTTCTGCTATATAGGTGACGAAAAAAAAAAATTTTTCACTGTCGTCAGAATTCACCAGTCAAGAATTAAAGTTATACATAATTGTCACTCTCTAAACGTAATGTTCCGCGTCCGCCCGCCTTTTAATCTCGACAATGTCTGTGTCGATCCTCTTCAATCAATATCTCAGTTAAATCTGCAGTGGATCAGTGAGTAGACCTACCGCCATGCCGAAAGTAAAATTTTCTGAAAGTGCGAAGTTACGTAAGGGAATTTAAAGAGGAGTATTTTAGTACAGATGAAAGAGTTCTGTTCTCTAGATTATCTGAAATTAAAGTGACTTCAACAAAACGATTTAAAATTTAATTTCTCCATGGTGCAGCGAGTGCACGGAAGCAAAGTATGGTGTCTACAGGAAAGCGACACTACTAGATAAAATAAATTATGTATAATTGAGGATGTTTAGATGTATAGTAAATTTAAATGTTTGGTAGTTTTTAGGTCATATTTACCCATTTTAAGGTCATATTTTCCAGCATATTTCTCTGATTTTTTGGTCATAAAGATCCAAACTCTAGTGACCACATGCAACTTCTCACTGTCAAGCGGATGCGCGACTTGGCTGCCCGAATTCGGATGAATACAGTCAAACAGCTTACTTGGACCGAGACTTTCAGCAAGCAATGACTTATTTACAGTACGGCACGTACATACTGTACTAATGAACAGCACTTGTTAGTACGCTTAACATGTGAAAGTGTTGCCTTTTCATTTAATTAATTAAAAGTTCTTTTTCTTTAAAAATAATTGTTTTTCTTCCATTATCAACATACATACAGTAATTAATTAAAATAGACCCTTTTCGGAATAAAACCAATTATCCGAATTTTCGATTATCGGAATGAGGTCCGGTCCCAATTGATTCGGATAATTGAAGTCTACTGTAATGTAATTAGCACTTAACAAACCCTCAGTTAGCAAGTGCTATCTTTGCAGCTTACTGTTTCTGCTTTGAATAATCTGATGTCTCCGACAGTTGTAGCCAAAAAATTGATGCATAAGGTCCCAGGTATGTGGTTTTATAAGCTCATAACTATTTTTCTAGGCTGATGTTTTATTAAACGGAGTAGTAGGTAAGATAAAACTATTATGCAAACAGTCAAACTAGCTGTTGTATGTAACTTTATGCTCGTTTTTTTTTTTTTTTAAATTTTGCTAAAGGTTGTGAGATGATGAGATGAAGTCGGCACTTGCATCGCAGTTACCAGCATGGCCAAATTGACTTCCGTATTTACAGTCAAGAATGCCTCGAAAAAACCGAGGGGTCACTGCTCTCAAAAATTAAAAAAAAGAAGACTGATGATAATGAATATCAGTTTAAATATTTAATATATGTAGGGCCTAATTAGTACGTAACCCGTCAAACACTGTGTGCGAATGCGATAAAAACATTACCTTCGAATTAATTGTATATTAATTAATGAACACTGTTCTTTTAATTTCTCAGCTTTCTTTACTTCAAACCTAAATTAAATATACCACATTATATTCCTAAGACTATGAGCTGTACAATGTTCGAAACCTCATCAAAATCAGACCATCCGTTTTTGCAGGAAACGCGTTCGGCGAAAAGAACAGGCAGACGAAAAGAATAGTTTTTATTTATTTTTTAGGTAGCCGATGTACCTTCAAGATAAATTATACCTCATTATATTTCGGTCATCCTGAATTGCACAATGGTTGTATCCTATGTAGGTCCGTCCGTTTTCCCTCAATGTTAAAGTATTTGCTTCTCGCAGTGAAAATGTTTGAGGCCACCTATATAAAGTAGTGTAATGCCCTATGTGATACCTAACCAATTATAGGTACTTTATATAAACAGTCCAGTAATAGTTTAAATTTGTACCAAGGGTTGATGGAGCATAATATATTTTGATAAGTACAGTGTACAAATGCATTTCCAAAATCAACCTTCGTTAGGGCTGCTGATATTTTAAAAGCATCGGATTTTCAATTTATCGATTTTTTAAAAAAAAATCAATATTTGATTCGATATATCAAAGAAAAACTTTCGATATATCGACCCTGTATTATAAAAACAATGTTACACACATACACACACCAAAAATCGTATAAAAATAGGGGCTATTTACTAATAAAAACTTGTGAGATGTTTTCTTGTAATCAAGTCTTCAATTTCTGAAACAGAATGGTTTTTCACAGCGTTTTTTTTTTTTTTTTTTTTTTTTTTTTTTTTTTTTTTTTTTTTTTTTTTTTTAACTTATCTGATCTTTGTGAAAAATATAAATTTAAAACATCAAGAGGAAAGCAATTAACGTACATATTTGCTCCAATACATTTCACCTTTTCGATTGCAATTGGATAAATGCAGGTACTTTTCTCATGATTTGGGGGTGAAATCATGTGTGTGTACCAAATTACCTGTTTGCTTCTTGGGCAACTGGAAATTATGTGGAATTATGATGAACGAGTGTAGTCGTTTCAATGAGTTTGAATTCCACAAAGTTCCGAAACTCCATTTAAAATAAAACTTTGTAACATATAAAGATTAATGTAGAAGTGTGGAGTGTGCTTCCGGGAATTATTAATAAAAAAATAAAGTTATGTGTACCAATATTCGTCAGCAGCTGTTTTCGAAAATACTCGTTGTTTTATATGTTCTGCTGACAGACTAAAGCAATTCTTAAGCACTGGAAGATTAATTGTTGATGCAACTCGATCAGATGCTACAGATTTGGCAGAAGATAACGAATATTTTAAAGCAATTTCTGACTTTATAGGAAAAAATGACTTCTGTCTATCCAGAATCTTAGGTTATCTGATGATTTTTAAATACTCAGCTTATCCATCATTGTTTTATTTTAGAAACCATTGAACCATAACTCATGTCAGAAACTTCATCGGAAATATTTTTCAAGAGCATGAGCTCATGTTTATCCCAATGAGATTACGTTATTTTTTCTGTTACTCATGGAAAACCCCCTACATTAGGTGAAATATTTCACCTTTTTTAAAATTGCATTGGAAAGGGACAATGATTCACCAAAATACATTTTTTTGTAACGTAGATTCAAAGTGGTTACTTTGGCGTTAGCAAATTATTTTCTAAAGACACCAATTTATTACTATTACTTTTCAACAAAGCGCTTTGTGGAGACAATCCAAAAGCAGTAGATAATTATTATTTTTTTTTTTTTAGTTTCTTCAGTATAACTTAACTGGCTGTTGCATACTTTTGGAGCTCAGTTCTTCTCTTGATATGCAACAAGAAGTGTAATCAGTTCGCACAAAATATTTAACTGTGGAATACTACAATACATGATACATTACGATTAGTAATACTTTTGCGTAGATTAAAAGTAAATTTTAAAAATCTTTGCAAAGTGTCCAGGCAAGAATTCGAACAAATACTAACTGTTTAAATGAGCATTAATATTTGGCCTTCTTTATTACTTCTGCTTCTTGATAGGATCGTAATTTTAAATTAAGGTGCAATAAATTTTATTTGATCACCTAGGTATTAAAATTTCATTGTTTCTTAAAAATTTATTTGTGATTAAATTTATGGCATATGCCGCACAGGTAGTAATAACCAGACACCTTCAACGAGGAAAACGGAAAATGATAATGAGACATATAGTTTCACTGGGAAAAGTTAGTTAATACGATGTAATGCATCCCATAATTTTAGTTGACCTTTTATATGCACAACTAGCTGATACCCACAACTTCTAACTTACAATTTAATTGCCATAATTGAATGTAGTTAGTAACTTAGGATAGGTCCCAAAGAACACCGGGTCGGCATAATATGACAGGAACCTGTCTCATAAAGAGAATCAATTTCCAACATATTTAAAAACAGAAAAACAAACGAAGGTGCGGGGATGTGGGAAGAGGGGGGGGGGGTTAGGTTTAACTACGGACAGCTTTATTTCAGCTTGCTCTTATCTTCTATCTTCAGCATGAGCATCCGAGTATTGGCTTCTAATAAGTTTAACTGCTCCTGCTCTGCTAGAGCTACGCCTTAGGCCAGGTTTACACCCGCAAGGCAAGTCGAAAAAGAAGATAATATAAACTGGTGTCTTAAACATTTAGACAGACACAAAGTAATAGTACAGAGCGGAGCAAATCGACTAATAAATAATTAGTTTTTTCTATAAACGAAATTTACTAACAAATCATACACTAACAGAATGCGCGAGAAGCACGGCTTGAGAAACCTACGTAACATTTATAATAACACACGCATCCGTCTGTCTGTCACAATTCGTTAAGTTCTCAAAGTTTCGTTTTTTTTTTTTTTTTTTTTTTTTTTTTTTTTTTTTTTTTTTTTTTTTTTTTTTTTTTACTGCTTAACGTCTCTTAATAGCGAGGTCTTTAGAGACGGGAAAGAATGGGTGGCAAGGAATTCGGCCATGGCCTTTTGAATTAAATGTCCCTGTATTTGCCTGGAGTGATTTGGGAATCCATGGAAAACCCATCAAAGTTTCTTGACTATAACTGTTATACATACTGAAAAACATGTCCTGTGTCCTTCCAACAGATACAAAGTATTTCCTTGTCAAATTCCTTCAATATCGGTAGAGCCATTTATTCGTCAAAACGTAACAAAAAGACAGAGACTTACTACCGCATTTGTAATATTATTAGTGCGGATCACACACACATTGACTGCGAAAGCAACAACCCCTGAGGGATCAATATAACGTAAAAAAGGTGTACATCTGCAGCATGGCTAGACCACCTACGATTTACCTCGCATTGCACCCCTAAATTTGTGATATCTACAGTTTATCACGTAATTCGAACAACCTACCGCTTAGACGTTGTTCATACGATCAAAAACAATTCTTAAAAATCTTTGCTTCCACTAGGATTGAACCGCAAACCATGCCCCAAACATCAGTAAGCAAGCGCATTAACCACTGAGCTACCAGAACGCTATGTGGGAAGGTACTACAGAGACTTACACATCCTACGCTTCTGTCTATCGTCGTTCAGCAATTTTTCAAAATTATATGACAACATGTATCATTTACACAGAAACAGTATGCTATGCCCATCCTAATGCCAAATATCATCTCCTTGTCTAGTTTCATCACGATCGGATTAACAGTTCAGCCCAAGGAACGTAACAAACAGACAGAGAAAGCTAGAGACATAGTGATTTTCGCATTTATAATATTAGTGTAAAAATAATGAATAACGTATCAATGCAGTTGCTTCTACTCATATGTATTTTTTTTTGTTCGCAATAGCTTTTCGGCTGACTTGTTATTAATTATTATACAAAAATGCAAAAAATCTGTAAGATAAAACCAAAAACAACATAATTTAAAATGTGACGTTTCACAAAATTTAGTATACGATGAAAGTGTAGATCAAAATGCATATACGAACCGGATAAAAATCTGATGATTCGTGCCGCAGCTACTTGAAAAGTATCATTTACGTAACTTCAAAAGTAGTCACTAATTTTGTTGGTGAAAGCTGTGGATACTATTCACTTCAGTAAGATTTGGTAAAAATAGCTAAAACAAATCATTGAGGCCAAGTCAGTGGGGTTATTATCCTTTTCAATTCAGATCAGCTGGATAAAAAGTTTCCAAATACAGCGTATTGCTTCTTTACCGTATCGTAACACTAACAGCAAAAAGTGTCCTTTCGCTATCGCTGGAGTATCTGTTGCTGACAGATTGTACTTCGCATCAAAACTACGTACAGTACATTATCCTCTGTGCATCTGATCGCTAAAGGCGGGAGAGAAGAAAATTCTCAGCCGTCTCACTACGTCGACTTGTTTCCCCGATCTTATCGATCCTGTCATTACGACCAAATGCGTTGCGGACAGAAACATTTTACGGCAGCCGGAAATAAACGTAGATAGGTGATCACACGTTAGGTAATACATTTCAGAGGAAATCACGTCCCTGTATGTTTTAACCCAGTCGCTGTTACTAGTCCGTGACGCGCTCGTAAAGATTACAACAATCAAGTGGCCCCTCTCTGTGTCTTCAATCTACCCTGACTGTGTACTAAACTCGCATTACTGACCGGGATATTCCTGAATGGTTCGGCCGCCAATTAACAAGAGTTTCGAGTTGCCGCGCATGCTCCTGAGTCGTGGCTATCTGAACCTAATTTATTAATTCTACCGGGTAAAGGGGACCTACCGTTTAACATGGAATGTGGAATTCTCACCCACTTCACATTACACAGCAAGCTGTATAGAAGATGAAGGTAGAAGTTATTAGTATTTTTTTTCCAATGGTCAGTGTTTCGACTGGTTTGATGCAATCCTCCATCCTTTCCTATCCTGTGCTAACCTCTTCATTTCTACATACCCCTTACAGCCCACGTCCTCAATTATCTGCTTCATATATTCTAATCTCTGTGTACCTCTATAGTTCTTACCTTCGACTGTTCCCTCCACTAACAAATTAACCAATCCAGCGTGTCTCAAAATATGACCTACCAGCCTGTCTCTTCTTCCTGTAAGCTTCTTCCATAAACTTCTTTTCTCACCCATCATTTCCAAAACTCGTTCATTTCTTACTTTGTCTGTCCACTTAATTTTCAACATTCTTCTGTAGCACCACATTTCAAATGCTTCAATTTTCTTTCTTTCCGGTATTCCTAAAGTCCATGTTTTGCTACCGTAAAGTGCTGTGCTCCACACATAGAGTTTTAAAAAGTTCTTCTTATTCCTATATTTGAAACTAAAAGGTTTCTCTTTTTCATGAAGGCTCTTTTTGCTAGTGCTATTCTGCTTTTAACATCATTCCTGCTTCGGCCATCGGTTGTAATTTTACTTCCCAAGTAACAGAAAGAGTTATCGGACCTTGAAAATCCCCGCCGCTGCAGGAATTCGATTCGGGGATCTTCCGATCTCCAGTCAGACGTCTGAACCACTGAACCATTCTAGTCTACTACAGTACATCAGTTATACGGTATGTGACCAAGAAGTTTATCTTTCTTCTTCTTTTCATATTCGATGCGCTCTTCAAAATTGCTACTGTTACTCGTTATCTAGCAATTGCATTTCCTTTAACAGATATTATCCGCATATCTGATACTTTTATGTACTTTTGTACTATTGCTCCCATATTCTGTGTAACGTCTTGTTTTATGACGTTATTAAAATTAGAAAAAATAATGAGATGCATTAATTAATAAGTTAATTTGCAAAATTAATCCCGGGTAGGAGCCAAGAATGGAAGTGTTCTCTATCCGAGGGAAGCGACATTCCAATTCTGAAATACTTTTAATCAAAGCAATTGTAATTTTAAAATACCATTAAAAAACACAAATCTTCATCTATTCAAATGATATACTGATTGATTGGAAAGGAAGTTATTGAAAGTAGGGTTTACAACACCTATTATTTTCTTTGAATATAAAATTGATTGGTTTATTGAACAGAACTGAATATTAAAAGTTTCTTTTGAACAATTTAGAGCATGATTCTCATCTCAGAGCGTTGCCTAGGGTTGAATGACGCAAGAGTGTCTATACATCGTCGGCGTTCTTTACCGTAGCAGATGACGTGCAGATAAAACAGAGTCTCATAGACCCTGTGGCCTGTTGGTCAGCTGGGTGAAGATCACTTGGTGAGGTAGCTCCCCGCAGCTCTCCGGCAATCTCCCGTGGTGCGCCGGTGCGGATTGTTTGCTGGCCAGAAACAGAATGTCTTATTTTCCGCTTGTTCGCTCCGTTGAAAACTTGCAGGCTCCCGAGTTTTAGCAAACGCGGGAAATTTCAGCGAGTCACAGCGTTTGGCGGGTCTTCCACGATCTCCATTGGCGCTCCTCATGCAACATAAACTTATGGTTTCTAAAAGTTCGTAACACAGTTTGATTCGCTGGTTCCCAACAGTGGTGGCCCACAACCTGACTTTTTCTCCGAAGCATCGTTTCTCTAGTTTCAACTTTCTACTGTACCAGGAAATCCTCATTTCGGCACATCCCTATACTGTCCTTTGAATTTCATTGAATGCGTAAAGCTTTTAACTTTACGGCCTGCCATAAATCGTTAGGTCTTTCAGCGCAGGTATGAGTCACCTGGCTCTCGCCGATGCCAAAGAAACGTAGAATTCACACGCATAAATTTACCGTCAACAAGGGATATTACAACTGCAACGAATGGAATTACGTTTTTTTTTACTCCAATCTACAAGGCAAAGAACGTGAATGAATTCGTCTATGGCCTTTTAAAGGAACAAACCCGATATTCAACTGGAGTGATTTGGGGAAACCAAGGAAAATCAAAAACTGGCACTCGGGTAATGAAGTAGTTTGCACGGCTTTACTTGTCGTTCCGAATGCAAAATGGAGAATAATTTTATAGAAGCTTCCAGCGGAATCTTACCAAAAATAGTTTACTTAATGTTTGTGATTTTTATGAAAAATAACCATGGATTTATGCTCCAGAGCTTAAAACGTAGAAACTGCATGTTAGGTATTAAAAGTTAGTTATTAATAGAAATATTCAAAACTATAAATTAAATTAGTTTTTTTAGTTTACGCTGACAAAAAAATGCAAAATATCACATAAGGCAGGCATAAATGTTTAACAGTTTGATGTTGTGGGCCATTTTATGGAATTGCATATGTAAATTTGAAGTATTTAATAAATATTGTCTGCCAATATGATTGAATTTTTCCTTCGTCTGCTTATTTACCGAATACGTTTTACTTCATTCTAAAATCATCTGCATAATTTTTTTGTTGAATGTGTGAACATGTCTTTACTTTGTTTTAGTACTACATTTTACACAACGAATGAAGGTATAAGTGATCTATACAGTAATGGATATTTGAATTAGTAGAAACATTGACAATTTAAATGATTCCTCAGACTTCCACGGCCATCTTTGTTCATGATTAATTGACTTTCGGGTTTTGCCGCGTTGTTTATTTTATTACCTAAGCTTTCGGCTGGTATCCTCCAGCCTTCGTCAGAGATACTGTTTATGTGGACATAGCAACGAGCGCCAAGCATCGCAGAGTAAGAGGCCGCTATCTTCGTTGATGACTTAAAGAACATATCCGCCACTACAAATATAACAATAGCGACAAATCCGCCGTAGTCCGCCATGCTATTAATACCGGGCATGAAGTAAAATTTCAAGAAACGAGGCTACTGTGGAGAGAAGACCAGTGGTGGCCCCGACGGGTGAAAGAGGCAGCAGAAATTTAAAAAAAACACCAACAACATCAACGAAGATAGCGGCCTCTTACTCTGCGATGCTTGGCGCTCGTTGCTATGTCAACATAAACAGTATCTCTGACGAAGGCTGGAGGATAGCAGCCGAAAGCTTAGGTAATAAAATAAACAACGCGGCAAAACCCGAAAGTCAATTAATCATTGACAATTTAACTGCAGCAACTTCTTTATCTGTTCAGTAGTTCTTAGAACACTTTGTTTTATGTGACCTTTTATTGTTTCGTTGGTATGATTTCTTCATGTAGCAAGTTCACAATTCTTTCCCAGCCCTAATAACATCAATCTCGACTGGCTGTAGAGCGATTAAAGGGCAACGAAGTTGCGTGGTATTAGGGAGATCACGGTTTTGAACAGCAGTACCGTCATTCAGATTTCGTTTTTCCCCAGTTGCCACGTCTCTTGAATGCAGTGTGGGGTCATTGACAATGCCCCATTTTTCCTCATAATTTCCTTGTTTCCATTTCACTAACGACCTCGAAATTTTAGGTTCCAAAAATCTTATTTTGGTGCCTAAAATGTCAAAACAGGATATCAAAAATGTGTTGATATTCAGAAAATATCAATAAAAAGTCATTTATTTCAAATGTAACGTCGAGAAGCGTAACTTAACAGAAACAGGTACTATTTTTTAGAAATAATACAGTGAGATAATAAGAATTTACTTTGTGTTTGTTCTTTCAAGGTATCATTTGCAATAAGTAGAAGTAATATTTATGTTTCCCATACATTTCTTAATAGTGGAAATAAACTTAATCTATCTAAGAAATTCAAGGCGTATGAGTTCAGCCAAATGGTTGATGGCATAATAACACATGTTATATGGAGAAAGGAAGGACAAAATATCTTCAGCAATTGGACAGCAGCAATAACTAAGGAAACACTATCTGGCATTTATTTTAAACAACCAAATGGCATCACGTATTTATTTAAAATCAACTTTTTGCAGTTTAGATTGTCTACAAACGAGTTCTGTAAGTAAGACTTTTAAATTTACATTAAAAAAAATGTTGTAATTCTGATATAAATGGACCGTCTTTTAATAATATCAAGTTAAATTAGTGGCCTCACATATGCACAATAACAGGGCTACCATACGTTAGGAGCTCAGAAGCGGAGTTCACTTTTGCTAAACTGTGCTAGGAAGGCAGTTCTAGTTTTCACTAAAAACATAATAAACATACATGTGCCGCAACTACACTATTAAAGTGTTATTAATATAATGGTGAAAACTGTTCAACACACTGTTCCATTTTACTCACCTATTAGTTACGTTTTTTTTATTTTTTTATTTTATTTTTTTATTTTTTTAATAATCTCCTTAACGTCCGTCTAAGAGCGAGGCCTTTAGAGACGGGAAAGGATGGAGGGCAAGGAATGGGAAGGAATTTGGCCATGGCCTTTTGAAGGAAGCATCCCGGGATTTGCCTGGAGTGATTTGGGAAACCATGGAAAACCCAAATCTTGGATGCCCGGACGGGGATTCGAACCTCGGTCCTCCCGAATGCGAGGCCAGAACGCTAGCCGTTACAGTTTACACCACCACGCTCGGTGTTACGGTTGTTTCGATTCGTTTAGAAATTAATCCACTGCCTAATTAAAGACGATTTGGAGATCGGTTGCTTGTGCGTACTCGTGATTTACAAGAACACATGTCTCACTACATCGCAGCACCGAACGACAATGACCCCGTAGAAGTTCACTTGAATTGTTGCAAATAAAATTATTAATTTTTTTCTGTTTTCGGATTTAAAAACGATTTTTAATATTCTAAAAAAAAAACGTAAAATAGGCAAAAATAGTTCCTAATGACCATTTAGGAAATTTTAGGCACTGTAAAACTACGACGTTATTTTTATGTATTTCAGTCAGGAACAGAATAGATTTTTGCCTAAAATCCGAGGACTATTACGGATATAACGATAACATTATGATCGCGATCACAGCTCGCAAGTGCTTCAAAATTGTGGCTTTGTAGGCTCTGCACATATTATGAGAATAGGAAATGAAGGTACGGTTTAGAGATACAAAATTTATCCAGTACTGTTGTACATTATTTACTGATTATAGACTGAACCTGCAGTCGAGTCAACGACCAATTTTTGTGAGCCTGGTAGGTGGAAAGCTAACATTCTGGCCTGGAGTAAGGGAGCAGCGGGGCTCTAACAATCCAGACTCCGGATTTCAATTATTTACTGATTTGAGTCCCCGAATACGGTGATGGTTCCTTCTACTGTTTCTTTTCTTTTCATTTTTTTTCTAAAAAAAAAAAAAACAGTACTATGATCGATTTCCATTCCTTTATACTCTCTCGTCTAGTAAACTAGTTAACGTTGACTTGAAGATCCTGATGGATCGTTCCTGCGCGAGAAAGTTTCTATTTGTCGCGCATCCTGCCTCTACCGCGGGCGGACCTACCATTTAATGTGGAATCCGTACCACGGCATATCCTGGCGCAGTTCTTATGATTAAATGCATTTGTTATGATTTCCTGACCCTCTGGAGCGTCCATTTCTTAATGATCAGTTTATCATTTGAAAAGTACCGTGTTGCATTTTACGATGTGATTATATTTATTTGTCGTGATTGTGCTTGTATGCGGCTAATGCAAATAATTAATCAGTTAGCCTTTATATGCTGCACAATTTAAATCAATATTTTATTATTTCAAATACATCGATTTAAATACATAATCGGACTTGTTTTGCAGGCTCTCCTTAGTGCCGTGTTAGGCCATCTTCTAGTTATCTCTGTATCCTTGTTGCTATGGTAACCCTTTAAAAGAGTAATACCAACAAGCCATGGAACTCTAACATTACAAAGATATAAAATGACATTAAAATATGTATTCTGGGATAACCTTTCTGTTATCCTACAGCCCCCCCCCCCCCCCAAGTTTACCATACCATTTGCCATCAGTACAAGTATAAATGGTTATGGTAAACTTGTTTCGGTAAATGTTACCTCTTTGAAGTTAGGAGAGCTTACATTTACATTGACTAACAAACATTATATATATATATATAACGAGGACCGATAGCTTGATGTAATTTCTAGTTGGATTTCCATGAGTAGCAACTGGTTGAAACTTCACATTGTCTGTAACACACATTGTTACACCAAGTTACTGTCCTTATCCCTTAACAATAATTAAAAAAAACAAAACTAAAATAAGTATTTTACACTACAATATTGTCCATCCCACCAGTTTGCTACTTAGATTGCTATTGTAAACGACTGTTATTTAGTAACATCATCTTTGTAATCATTTTCAGCTGTCATAGCCTACGCCTGTTTTCCAAGCATACCATTCAAATAGTTAAAAATTTCATTAACTGCCCTTGGTACATTATATTCTTCATATGACTGATCTTTTTTGAACAATTTTACTGTTGGATAACCAGCAACATTATTTAAATCACATGTTTGGTACCCTGGGCCAGTACAATCAACCCTCGCTAATACGACTGGGACGCCATTGTTTCTTGCTAATCTAGCATCACCATCACAGCTTCATTATTTTATTTCTTCAATACATTACATTATATTCTCCCCATAAGTAATAACTTCTCTCCACTTTACTTCATCTTGAATATATTCATATCTAGGCTATGAGATGTAACAACAACAGAGTTATTTAAAGGTTCTACCTGGACCTCAGCTATGCCTGTGTGAACCAAATCCTGAACCTTTTCAGTATCATTTAAAGGCAATGCCTGGATCGTGGCCTTATTCACAGGAACTGAGTCTTGACTGCCCTGCTGTACCCTCTCTATATGATATTTTACTTCTTAATTCATAACACATTTATTCTATCAAAGCAACACCTTATTTCTTCTCAACTCATTATATTCATTCTAATGCTCCTCAACACTTTGTAGTTAACCTCAACACATCATTTTTATTTTATGTTAAAGTTGAAGTCTTCATCCGTCAGTTCCATTACATAAGGTGTAATTGCGGAAGCTACGCTAATGGCGCCGAGTACAATTAAGTTTTCCAACATTTTTCTCTGATTTCAGAACACTTATAAAGTTATTTCGGTTCTGGAAAATTAACCGGTATACCTTACAAACTATATATTTCCTAAAAAGAAAGTCCTAATAGCCAATAAACTTTTATGTAATGGTATGCTGTGGTAACAGCCGAAGACTGCACATCTGACCAAGATCGTCAATATTGGTAAATGACAGCTTCCACCTAGTGATTATAAACTTTTACTATCATTACAGTTGAAGAATTGTGGGCAGCAACATCAATCAGTACTATCTACAAGTGTTTTGTGGCTCTGAATAACAATAATATGCCAACTATAACTTAACAATAATAGTAAATTCCAATATGATAGAGTTTATATGTACACACCTGTGCCCTGCACTAGTGTTAAATCTTTTCATTCACCTCATCATTTTCTGAGTTGTAGGTTCAATATCCTGATTGAATTTGTACGCAGGATGAGGCGCTAAGCATAGCTTACCCCTCTACAAAAGAAAAACCCTTTTTTTCTATATTTCCAATTCACTACACTTGGTTTTACTTCCTCAAAAGTTTTAGAAATTTGGGCCTGTCGTTCTCCCCAAATCCTGGCTCTACACTTTAAATGCTGATACCCACAGTTTACCTTTTCATGGTAATCATGAGCACTGACACTTCTAATGCTTTCAAACCCCTTTATAACTCTGACCGGGTTTACACCCCCTTCATCTGTGAAGTGTTCCACCTCAATCTTTTCAGGTATGCTTGGTGATATCTGATTGGTTAGGTCAAATAAATTTTGAATGTGGGAGGTTCTACACTTTCTGCTTACTTCCTGAAAATTCATCTCGACTATCTCTACTTTGTTACTTAATTCCAGCAATTGGACATCCATATTCTTATGCTCTACTTCAACTTCCCCTTCAACCCCTCTAATTACTAGACTCATATCAATACCAGTATCTACAATGGGTTTCTTTTTACACATCTCAGTTTCCTCTTTTAACATTTTATAATGCTAATCAGTCCTTTCAAAACACTCACTAAAATCATCAAAAGATTTTTTCATAACTGTCTCAAATTTGGCTAGTCGATCATCTAAAGACTTGCAAAAGCTTTTTATTTCCTGACTTACTTGTGTTTGTGTAGCTGTAAGTTGTGTAGTTAGTTGTGTAATTACTTGTGTAGTTACTTGTGCTGTTATTTGTGCTCCCAATCTAAATAGTATTTTCTCTAATGCACCTACAGTGACTATTTCATCTTTATTATTTACAGAACCCGAAGGACCACCAATAACCATTGCACCTGGCATCTGATTAGCCATTCTGTAGAAAGTTAAGCAGTACCCAGCGTCCCACAACTAGTATCAATAAAATGACGTGATATAATAAATTATTTGAATAAACAAAGAAAACTCACAAAGACTAAGGTTACATTTAACTCCCAAAAACGTATAACCAATCCTACACGCACACCGTTTCTGCCATAGACAACGTTCTCGACACAACGAACAAGTTTATAGTTTACCAGAACTTTAAAAAAGATAATAGAGTCTAGAAAAAAAAGTCACTTAGCTTTCACGTATTTTGTAGTTGGCGGTTAAAGTTTCACTTCACTCAGCTGTTATTGCGTCCGCGGCGGATGTTGTCAATTTATGACTGGTTCTAGTTCGGCCGCTAGTAGCGCTATGTGCTTCCAAAGATTCTCCTCTCTTCTTTTCTTGAACTTGACTTTTGGTTGTCTGCTAGATACTCAATTCGTAAGTTTTCGTAGTAATTCCTTTATTCTGCAGCACCCAAGGTCCTGTCACGATCGCCATGTAGCATTTCTTATGATCAGTTATCATTTTTTTGTGATGCTTCCTAATAGCTTTTGTGATTTTACTGCGAAGTGGAACTATTTATTTTATCTTCTGATTGTGCAACTAAAGTAAATAAATAAACTGATAGATTTTTTTTAATATTCAACAGAGTTTAACTTAGTTTTAATAACTCCAAATACATCGCTTCAATTACATAATCGGACTTCTTAATATGCAGGTTCTCCTTAGCGCTGACCTAGGCAATCTCCTAGTTATATCTGTCTATCTTGTTGCTATATAAACCTTTTCAAAGAGTAATACCAACAGGCCATGGAACTCTAACATTACAAAGATATAAAATGACATTAAAATATGTATTCTGGGATAACCTTTCTGTTATCCTACAGTGGCTCAGTCGAGGGGAGGGAAGGGGAAAGGAGGAGAGGGAAGAGGCTCAGAGCCAGCCACGTAGCTTTCCATTCATATTATTTGTCACAGTTAAAATAAGGTACAGTACACACAGCAGCATGTGGATATTTATCTCCCAAATTTAATTATCTCTGTATTTAATTTAGATATCTTAATACTAACAGTGCAGCGCATGCGTGTTACTTGAAGTCATAGCGTTGGGTTGCACGCGTCCGGCGCCTATGAAATAACCGACAGTGCGAAACGAAAAACTTTAAACATGCCGTACCTAAACTCAAATTGGCTCCCAAGCAGTGCCAGTTCGTATTGTTCTGATGGTTTGAAATAAACCTGCTTTAATTTGGATCGCCCTCGTCTGATCACACCACTCGTTGATAAAATAATTCTAATTTTGTTCTGTAAAGTAAATTTTAGTACAGCTTTAATTATAGTGCTCACTGAAGTGATATTTCAAGTAAAAAGTGTGGCGTGGAGTGACGCTGTACAATACGCGTAAACTCTACAGAGCTTAACGAAAATGTTTTTCCAACGAGTTTTCACTATCGAATGAGTTATAGAAATCATTTAAACATATCAAAGAATCATTCACTGGCAGTGCAGAAAGAAAGATGACAGAACAGCATCAACAAATAAATAAATAAAATAAAATTAAAAAAAAAAAATGCATCTATTCCTAGTTTTTTACGCAACAGGTGTATTTTGTTGTATTTTATCAATTACTAAACAATGATGAACAAGAAAAAAGAATTTTTTAGTAGCACCTCAAGAACACGTGAAAAATACCAATAATTGATCATTTGCTTATGCCAACACTCTATTTACAATATTTATAATTATTAACGCAATTATCGGTTCTGCTCATTGTATACGTAATAATGCTAACGATAATCTGTTAAGAGAAAACAGTAGAAAATGTCTTCTGGAATTAATTAGGAAAAAAGCTATGTGTCACACGGGAGGGGCGATGTCGAGGAAAAACCCACTTCTGGCTACGTGAGGAGTAGAAGAGGAAGGTTTGGGTTATAAAGAGCCGGAATCGGAGCCACGTAGTGAGAATTGAACCCGGCACCGGATCTTGAACTTTTAAATGCAAGCTCTTTGAGCACTAAAACGCCAGGCCTGAATAACCTCTAACTATAAAAGCCGTATATCATAATTAAAAAAAATTTTTTGTAACCTAGAGGTTTGCGGTTCTTCGACAATTAAAAGATTAGAGAATCGTGGGAGAAGAAGGGAAAGAAATTGGCCAAGATCTTTATAAAGCAATCACTGTCTGAAGCGATTTCGGAATTCAGGGAAAACCGCAATCTAGATGCTGGTACAAAGGATCGAACCTAAGGGCTTCTTAAATTAATGATCTAGAACAAAATACTATAATCTGCACTGATCATACCTGTATGCGAGACTTTGCGCTTAATTCCGTTTAACTTTATCGCTTGCGACTGGCCTACTGGAAGATACCCAGTGAGCTCGAAGTCTTGTCCTCTGGTTCGCCAAAACATCACTATGCCAAGTGGGAGGGTGTATGTAAATTACATAGCTGTGCTGCCGGTCATTAGGCAACGGAAGGGCGTACCTGCTAACAAACGAGAACACCGTGCGTCGAACATCAAAGCGGGTCGCGGTAACGACCGAGGCGGATCAAACGACTGCTCCCGGATCCGCAGGCGTTTCGTCTCAGCCCACCGCCCGCTGTTTAAGTTGTCGTAATTCAATAGCCTGCGGCGATGGTATTTACCGAGTTAGTGACTGAGCGCTGATACCCGGAGGGCCTCAGCCACTGTGGCTGTCACTACCGACAGAGATCTGCCGGTAGAAAGGTCACCGGGTTGTCCTGCCACTCACTGCGGCAAGTAGTCACCAGTGTTGTCAACATCCAAGCACTGAAAACGCCATTTCCTCAATCAAATTTTGCTTGATGAGTGACAGCTTTTTATTTGTCACGTTGTGACGGCTCTAGTTATCTTTAACGCAAACCATTCCGTAATGAGTTTGTCTGTACTCCACGTACTTTATAATATTATAGAACGGTGTACCAGGATCAAAATATGTTTTAAAAATACAAAAAGGTTATTTAAGAGACTTATAGTTTTTTCCATGAACAAATTGTAACGTAGTAATTCCCAAAATACAACAATATTCCGAAAAAAAAAACAAAAGAACAATATTTTTCGTTTTCAAAAAGGGGAAATTATGTCAGTCGCCCAGTTCAGTCCCGGGAAGAACGGGGTGGTAAACAAAAGTCATTCTAAAAGTATGTAAGACTAGTGGAAATGCAGAAAATAGTAAGATTCCTCTATACTAACCTAGTTTTAAGTGATTATAAAGGTTTAACTTCAGTTTTCATTGTTGTATCATTTTCTTACAAAATTCACACACTAGGACAGCCTTAATATCTTCTCTGCATGTTGCCGCATAGCAGTTGTGTCCAGATTTTTGCACATGAAACAAGCGACCCAACCTTCAGTGGACTTTGACTAACATTTATCGCAATATAAACATTCACAGTCAGAACAATCCTCAGAATAACTCTCATTAGTTTTGAGTTCTATCTTCAGCCACTTTTTCCATTTATTTCGAGGCTCTTTCCTTTGTGTTTCTCCAATTGTTAATTTTATTCTCTTTATCAAATAGTTTTATCCTTGCCTTTTCTTCTATGGGAAATTTCATTCACTCTTTTTTCTTAATAGTGGCTTTTAACTCTCTTTTGTATGGGGAATAAATTAAGACAGCGGTCTTCCCCCTTTTCCGATTTGTCTTTTCATGATTTCTTTAATCTTTGAAATAGGCATTAGATTTTCAGGTGAAACATAAAATGAAGAGGCCTTGTTGTTAATTGTTCTCCAAGAGTGGGCAGAATGGATTACTTCCCCATTCCGCCTAACTCGTCCCACCACATGGACACTAAATAGGTTACGGGGTAAGGTCACTCGAGAAACATCACGAAATTAAAGAGAATTAAACGTAGTTCAAGCAAATACTAACTATATTTGGAATGTAAACAAGTAGTGTAGTTTACATTGGTTTCAAAAACATCAGAAGTTACAATACAGGAGAAGCAAAATTTCACACACCCTAGACTAACATGGCTTCCATAGTTGAGCAACAATAGGTTGGTATAGTTTTATTTATTGGCGCCCTCTCTCAATACCTCCTTGACACCGAAATACGTACGTCGAACTTCTTTCCGCCCTCGGTACCCAGTGCTGCACCGGGTTCCCCTTTATGTGATGTTGACATTACCTTACTGTAAGGTTATTTTCGATAGCAGCTTCAGTCTAATTAGTAAGATGTTTGTACTGGTGATTAAAGTGTTTATTAGTGTGTATGAAC
The DNA here is from genome assembly GCA_031002005.1 of Vandiemenella viatica. NCBI lineage: Eukaryota > Metazoa > Arthropoda > Insecta > Orthoptera > Morabidae > Vandiemenella > Vandiemenella viatica. Next base: position 157,487,821 of record CM061919.1, on the reverse strand, counting down.
TTTGAAGTGATCATATAATGATATGGGATTGTGTAAGAATATTGTATAAGTTAGTTTTATCTTGTGAACAATCGGATCAGTATTGTATAGGGAAGTTCCCAGCTGAAAGCTTGCCTGTATCCATTACCATACCACCATAGCTGGGCACAGTTACTCCAAAAGTTAACTTCATTAATCGTTAATCCGCTAATTAAAAAGTTAACGTCGTTAATCGTTACAGCGTTATATTTTTGAAAATTTAACGCTAGTTACAGTTATCCGTTAAAAGTTAACCTTTAACAACACATCCACCCAATGTCCCTCGGATTCAACAACATGTAGTGGAATCATGTTGGTAACGAAAAATTTTACAATGCTTTGATCCAGATCAGCTACGATGCCAAAAGATTCACCAATGCTTTGTTGACTTAACCTTTTGTTAGCTAATGGTGATGGAAAAAAATATTTCTGCTGCTATCTACATCAGGAGAATCCCTAGCACTAAATGAAGGATTCGGATTGTTTTTCCTTTTCCAATAAGTTGATTCTGCTATAATTTTTTTTTCAAACTGTAAATATTTGGATGTTTGCTTCCCACTCGACTGTTTTTTATGATTATTCAGGCTAAAAACGTGAGCCTTGATTGCAGAAAGTTTAGGCAAACACAGTTTGAATTCATCTTGGTTTAAATGCAATGTAACCGCAAAAATGTGGTCTAGTATTTTTGCTCTTCTCGTCGCTATTGCTAGAGTTGATGCTTTCACTAACAGTTTCTAGTTCTTCAGTTTCCATGATGTAATCATGTAACGACTATCGATTTCATTTATTTTACTAACAAACTCCAAACCAATACATTAGTAAAAACGTTAAATTCTATAAATATTAAAATCAGTCACTGACTGGGTTTGTAACCAGTTTACAGACTTAAAGTACAAACGCTCGATAACACTAACGCTCCTGGTCACACCCACGCCATGATTAGCATAACAGTTAATTGTGCGTCACAAATGTACTTGCACTTCGCGTTACCTAATTTGTCCACTATTCGACTCGCCGAATGTAGCAGTGTGCCTTGGCGCGCAATTAAAAAAAAACGAAATGACGTCAACAACAAATGTAACGGACTAAAGTTAACGAAAGTTAAGTTTAACGGAAGTTAAGAAAAGCGTTAATGATTTTTTAGGATAACTTAAAAGTTAAATTTTTGCAATTTTGTTAACTTCGTTAATTAACTATTAACGGATTAATGGTTTTCTGCCCAGCTGTGCATACCACTCACTCTGAGCATATAAAATCCTCTGTGTCTTTATTTCGCGAAAATACCTTGCAGATATTCTTTGACTCTTGAAGTAATGAAAGGAAAGATAGCTCTTCCCAGTTTCGAGTTCTCTGTTACCACCCAGCAATAACTCCTCTTTCCACACAGATTGTTTGAAACATCGATGATTGCTTCGTAAAATATTAATAAGAGCCTAAGCACCTCCACGGCTCATCGGTGATGAATTAATTTTCCTAATATCTCATTTACTTTTTTATTTATTTATTTTGATGACCTTTGGTCTATCGACCATACGGCCAGCTTCACATTTACATTAGTTTAAACAAGCAAAGTCATAAAGTCATATTTCACAATGGATCATAAAATAAATCAGTAAAACAATGTTGGTATAATTCAATACAATAACACTCGACGTTTTATGTTAATCTCCTAACAGCCAATGTACAATAAAGATCGTTACATTTAGTATAACTGTAAGTAAATTACATGATTTATGGAGGCCTTTATTATTATTATTATTATTGTAAGTGCTTTCTTTATAAAGAGATATTAACACATAGTTCTCATTGAAATTGTTCCCTATTTTCTCTGATTGAACGAGCGTTCCATTGTAGAGCTTAATTTCTCCCATCTTGTTGTAAAATATTTGACAGAATTTATAAAATTATTGTTGGGTTAAGTGTATCCGCCGTTGGAGTTTTGGCTTCTTGGATCAGAAGCATAAGTAGATTAAATATTTTTTCTAACAAGGTTCCGTTTTTGGTATAATGTATCTCGGCAGGTTGGTTGAAGGCATTTGGTTGTTGCACTGCATCAGGCTGTATGTTGCGGGCGATTTGAGCGCACTCCGAGGGCAGGGTGCAAGTTTGAGGGGTTTCGATCAGACTGGCTGGGGTCGCGGGATGCTGGTTACTCGTGATAACTGGAGAGATGGGACCATTGTATGTAAACAAATGTTGTGTTAGATTTGTAGATGAGTGTTCTTTAGTAAAGCGAGAGTTTTTATAGGACTTTGGTCATTTTGGCCAGACATATCTATTGATGAGGTTTTGTTCAATGTTTTGCTGAGCAGAGCTTGAAGATTCTGGCTGTATAGAGAGCATACTTTCTGTTGGTGGATGTAGAGATCGAGGAGGATCTGCAGTGGTATTTTCATAACTGTGTAGCAATGGGAGCTCAAGCACACTGGTGTATTTACTACTGTTTGCATGGGTCCCCTACTGGGAGCTGATGGTGCCTGTGCGACTTAGCGTGCCGCGTCTGCGGTCGGTAGTTGTTGTGGTGTTATGGTCAGATGCTGCGTCTGTAGTACTGGCTGTTGTGGTTGTGCCTGTAGTAGAGGTGACATTGACTGTTGTGTTGAGTATAGAGTAGGCAGACAGTGCTGTAGTCGTGCTGATAGAGGCGGAAATTCCGTGTGACTACTTAATTATGGTGTAGAAGAGGCCACCTGAGCGTAGACACGAAATTGTCGTTCTCTTCCAGGAAAAGTAGCGTTTGTTCTGAACGCGATAGCTTGTTTTGCTTCCCGGTGTTTGAATATATTGGGCAATTCCTATCTGTAGCATGATGTTGGCCTTGACAGAGGGCGCAGCATATAGTTGAAAGATTTTTACAGTTGACCGCCAAGTGGGGGCCAGCACATCTACTGCATCGTGGCTCACGAGATTTACATTGGCCTTGACGGTGTCCCAGCCGTAAACAAACAGCACACTGGATAACGGGGGAAACGTATGGTTCCACAGCACATCGGGTTCCGAGTATCGTTACATGGGTCGGTAGGCTCTGAGATAGAAAGGATACCAAAAAGACTGGTATGGGTACTACAAGATCTTGGTTCGACTGACTCCTTTTGGTGAAGCGTTTAATACGCACCACTGGGACAGGGGAGACTATTTCTTGTACAAGTTCTTCCTCACTCAGGGAGGTGTCCACATTCCTTATAATTCCCTGTTTGTGGATCAAGAAGTTAGGAATGTATACTTCTAAGTTTTTTGTTTTGAAGATTTCTAGTTGTACTATTGAATTGGCGACACCTGCAGTGCTAGCTTCAATTCTAAGACGGTTTTTCCCCATGGAGGTGATGTTGATAATGTCCCTTTTTATAGTGTTATTATGCTGGAATATTAATTTACCTATAGCCATTGGGTGTAAGTTTCCAACATTCCTATCCAGGCTCTCTAAGAAAATATAGTACGGACCACTGTCTGTAGGGTTGTATCTATTGTCTTTGCTTCTGTAAGTTGGAGCTATCGAATCAGACTGCGTGTGGTTAGGACTGGGTTGGTCTAGTGCCGTAGCTAGTGATAGATTAACCTCGATGGACCTTGTTGTATCGAGCATATCTAATTCTTCCGTCTGTTCTGTTAGTTGTGGGAGTTCCTTGGTCTGCCCAATTTCTGGTCTCTGCACACATCTACGTTTCACTGGTTGGTTTGACTCACCCGTAATTGTAGGATTGTCGCCTCTCCGAGCCATATGATGAATGGCTGCAACTAGAGGAAAGTGCGGGTCCTGTTGTGGGACGCATCCCGGCCCAGTTTCCATCTCCGGAAACTGCCTCTGTTGTTGATGCTGCTGTTGATGATGTTGCTGCTGCTGCTGCTGTTGCTGTTGCTGATGCTGTTGCTGCTGTAACTGCTGCTGTTGATGCTGCTGCTGCTGTTGTAGTTGCTGCTGCTGTTGATGTTGTTGCTGCTGCTGATGCTGTTGATGTTGTTGCTGTAGATATTGGAGTTGTTGTTAGCGTTGCTGCTCTTCTTCTGATGAGGTGTGAGAGGTAAATAGCTGCTCGTTTGCTGATCTTGCTGTTTGAGTATGTGGCATATCACTCGTGGTATAGATCACTGATTGTGAGACTGGTATTGGGATGTTTGTGTAGCACGTTTCTAAAGCCGTCTTTATAGTCTGTCCCGTATCCGGCGGGTCAGCCATCATTTAGTTGCCCCAAGAAATATTTTGGTAGTATACTAATTATATCACTCGGAAGACTCAGACTGAATGTATTATAAAATAATATAAACACACTCGCGAACTAGGAAACTTCCGGACGAGCTGATTGCGCACACGGTGAGAGAGCCATATACACAACCTTCCCGGTCGGCTGCTACGAGGATACTGTTCCTCATTTACTTTGCAACATTACAAATATAACATTCATTCTCATTAAGGTAAATAACTATATCTTAACTACTGAAAATCATCATCAACTATCACTACTGTTTACATCATAAAATTTTGAAGAGATGGTACATGTTATCTTAAATTCGTAATGCAGACCTCCATTCATATTTGCTTAAAATTTTGTAGATTATCAGCTATAAGTGGGGAAATATAAAATAAAATTTGAAGTGAAAATTATTGGTTGGATGATGTTATTGCATATGTCGTGACTGAAAAGTGTTTTGGATCTTGAAGTTTCACAAAACAGCGAGGAAGAAGTCGAGGAGGAATATGAGTTGAGCTGTGTGAAGCAGGGAGGCTGACACGAGAAATACGCCATAAATTAGCCGAGAATGCCGAACGCTGGTGGAGTTTCCTGCCCCGACGTGGGAAACTTGGCGAATAAATCATGCGCAGGAGACATATTGGGGTAGTGTAGCCACACTCCACCAGGGTGGAAAATTCAGTGCGCCCAGTGAGGTGTGTCGGAGACACGAAGAGGCAATATCGCGCCAAGAGGCCAGAGACTGTGTCAACACGAGAGACAAATGACCAACCAGAGAAAGTCGGTTCTGCGGAGTAAACTGTGGGGTAGTGTAGCCAAATTGACATTTGTTCCGTTCGTTAATTACTTTATAGAGTTCCCTACCCAAATAGAAACGGATCCTTGTCTATCGTGGGACTCTGGATCGACGTTTTTCAACCTTTTCCGACTAGAGGACTAGTGAAATGTCAAAAATTATTCCAAGGGCCACTAACTAATATGAGCCTATTAATTTTTTTTACATATGTGTAAATTATTAGCAACTGTTACCAGCTCGTAGCTTAGTCCTTCAATACGCACACCCACGATAAGGCAAACATAAAATGGTCTTAAAGGAACGCCGATCTCTTAGATGACAGCTGGAAACTTATATTACCTCAGTAACAATGTGGTTATTACCTGGAGATACCAGATTTCTGGCTGGTTGTTGAAATATTCACGGATTCTACAAAGTTTGATATGTAGGCTTATGACCAACAGTATCTTTTGGCCATATAAAGTAATGGTACCATGTCCATTTCATGTGAAATTTTTTCACTAATTTACTTTTTTTATGATATCTTTAATTCGATTAAAATTAAATTTCAAACATTCTGCTTGCCGACCACAAGTCCCTCGCAAACCAGAAAATGACAAATATTGCTCGACGTAGTAAACGAAATAAGATTGAGTCTTCAAATTTCTCAGGCCAAAAATCGAACATAGAGTTTAACATACTGTAAAATTTTATTGTATGTGCGTTTAATAGAAATGATAAGGTCGATTTTCCTTCGTTCTATACGTTCTGGGGCATTCGTGTTTAGAACTCGTCAAGTGGGGGACTAAGAATTTTATGTACTTATTGTTTTTAACTGCAGCAATTAAGAGTTATCAGTTTTAAAATTTTGATATCTCAAAACTCAAATCCCCAGTAACTTGAAATTTGTCCCCATTGTCAGCGGTATCATGTGTTCAAACGACAAATGCTAAACACAGTGACATCTACTATACTTTGTTAGTTGCGAGAAAAACTAGCAAGTATTTTTATTTTTAGGTTATTTTGATCGAAGGTGCCCTTAATTCAGAGTGCGTTGCATACTGATGAGTAATGAATCTATGTTATACTTCATTGTACAATGAACGAAAGCATTAGCGGTAATATGGTTCGCCGTTGGATTGCTGTAGAACCTGACCTGAAAATATGTCGGGCACTGATTTTTATACCAAGCGACTGCCTCTGACTCACCACAAGTAGGATATGTGCTTAGTTTATTAGAGCACGGAAGTTTAATTGTGCAAGTCTGGACTGGCACTACACCGGTTTTACAAGGGGTGATTAAATGAAAAGGTACGAAACGACGTAAAAACGTAACAGTTAAATATTTGCATATTCCGCCATGGGAAAACGTAGCGAGACATCTCGGGATGCGATTGGAGTCTTTGACTGGGATCGGAGCATGCGCAATGGAGAGCAGAGGCTCTTTTCGAAAGCGGCGTCCAATTGATGCGGCAGTCCGTATGAGGACAGGATGGCGTACAGGTGGGGGATGTGTACTGTGAGACACTCCGACGCCTACGCAGGTCCATCAAGAACAAATGACCGGGGCTGCTCACGGAGGGTTTGGTTCTGCTCCATGATAACGCGCGTCCACACATCTCCAGAGTCACACACATGGAACTGGCCAAGTTCAAGTGGGAGACGTTGGACCATCCGCCCTACAGTCCGGACATGTCGCCCTGCGAATTCCATGTGTTTGGTCCACTGAAAGTGAAGCGCTTCAACTCGGACGACGTACTCAAGGACGCTGTGAAGGACTGGATCTCGTCACGGCCACAGGAATTCTGGGAACAAGGAATCCTGCGGCTTGTTCATCAGTGGGATCGTTGTGCTCAGGCCTATGGTGTATATTTTGAATAAAGTCTACATTTGTACCCACCGTGTCGTTTCGTACCTTTTCATTTGATCACCCCTTGTATTATTTAATGTTCTGTCTTCGAACATGACACCATTTTCACTGCTCACCTACATATTAAGTTGGTTATAAGCTATTCTGGCTGCCGGATGGTTTTTTCTTCAACCAAAGCGTTCTTTTTTTTATGCCTGACATTAAGTAGTTGCTCAGAGTCGGCTGGGTGAGTTGTAACACTCCGGTCTGGCATTTCGAAGGACGTGGGTTCAAGTCCTCGTCCACCATTACATATTTTGGATTCCCATGGTTTCAGTAAATCACGCGAGTTTCTGGACGGTTCCTTCACAAAGTCCGCCGTCCAATCACTTCCTGGTTCTTCCGCTCCATTCTTTCTCTCCGCTATAATGATCTCGATGGCGACAAATTGTAAAGGCTTAAAAAAAAAAGAAAAGAAGTCTGTTGTGTGTTTCAGTGTGTACACGCTCAAGTAGTAAACTTGTAGATATTTTTACGTGTATATTTTATGTTTATGTTTCTTTCGCATTCGAATGTAAAGAGGATACTATATTACATAATGCAGAAGGAGGTCTTGTATGGAATAAAGATGTGCCACAGAGAAGCAAGAGAGTAATCTGTCACACATACCTTGTGCCTATCTTGAGTTATGCTGCTGAAACATGGAAAGTGAAGAAACGGGACATCAGCAGAGTATAAGCAAACAAAATGAAGTTTTTAATAGGTAAAATGGGAGTTACTAAAATGGAAAGAATAAGGAATGAAGTGATTAGATGCACCATAAAAGAGGAACCCCTACAGGAAATTGGAGAGAGGACCAGACTGCGATGGTATGGACATGTAAAGAGAATGGAGGTTCGGAGAATCCCAAGAAAAATCCACGAAATTAAGATACATGGTAAACGACCAAGAGATGGATGGCTGAGAGGAGTGGTTGAGTGTGTAAGGAAGGAGAGGACTAGAATGTGGTGGGGATGGACCGAGCGTGGTGGGTGAACGGTAACACTCTGGCTTCGGATTCGGGAGGGCGCGGGTTCGAATCCCCGTCCAACCATCCATATTTGGATTTTCCAATTCACTCCAAACAAATGTCACGATGCTTCTTTCAAAAGTCCATCGATGATTTCCTTTCCGTTCCCAGTCCTTTCCCGCCTCTAATGACCTCAGCTTCGAAGGGGCGTGGCACCATAAAGGAAAAAAATTAAAACAAGTGGGAGCGACTGATATCAAAATTCAAGGTCATTTGTTCAAATCCAATTGAACCAAGAATTTTTAAGAGCTAGGTTTGATCATGCTAGATGTGCCAGAATGTCCCGTGGCTTGAATATCACGGTAATCTGTAGGTCCATTCAAGGCAATACCGGAATGCGTGGCTAATGGGAACTTTGTCACCAGGTAGTAGTACCACACGAATTCACTTTACGGCTTTCACAAAGGGACCACGGCACGAAATTTACCTTGCGAATGTGTCGTATGAGAGAGGTTAAACTGGGCCTTTGACATCGTTATCCCTGCGTCGTTATTCTACTTGCTGGGCGAGCAAGTCTTTGATGTTCAGAGGCTTCGGCCGTTTCTCCGCTAGAGGCTTGTTAAGGCTGTAGTAACTTCCGTACAATACAGCGAGAATAAAGCAGAAGTGTGAGTGTCAAACGACATTTCCTGAACTGTGAAAGCTCTTGTCTCGGGTGCTGTAGGCTAATTTATATGTGAAATTAGTAGGGAAATTGTAGTCCCTCCCAAAATTCGCCTAGATGTTCGCGGAAATTCGTCTTAAAACTATAATCAGGACGGTTCCATGAATTATTAGCTAGGAATAGTAGTCTAAATTCTAATGTCGACTATGCTGGGCTTAGCTGTCACATACAGCTGTTTAGGAATCATTCACTATGTAACGATTCGCTAAGCTCCCTGTTACATATCACTTTTTATTGTATATAAAGTAAAGGATTTGAATATTTTTCCATTTCTTGGGATGTCCACTGTATGTTCGAAATATGCGCGTGAAAGGGTGAAAGACAAGGATTTGATGCTTCAGTGAAGGGCAGTCTGGCTGGCGCCTTTTGTGGCAGAATGGTAAGAGGATTAGGGATTTCTGTCGGGCAGGCCAAACAGAATTCCTTCCTCCCGAAGGAGACATCGGCTCTCGAGGATTGCCGAAACTTAACGTGGCCAAGAGAAGCCACAGATGACGTCTTATGATCAGCCAGTCACAGGGAATATATTCCTAAGATTCGGGGAATTTTATGTTCTATATCGTCTTCGAGCCACAAGAGGCGGAGTTAGAGTTTACCTCCGTGGTGGCAGAAAAGGACGAGGACACTTCCTTACTTACTTACTTCCAGTCGGGAGGCCAGCCAAGATCACGTCCATTCCGGAGCCCAGACGAGTCGCTGGCGACTTGAGGTCCATGTGTGCTGGGCTGACTTGTGTCCTGGAGACCATCTGAGGCGCACTTCTAACTTGCGACTTGCCGCGTACTGCTGGCGTGGCCAGTTACGACGATCGACCAGGTGGTCATCTCTGCTCAGCGCTACCTGCCGTGGAACGGTAATGTGTTTCTACGAAGCCATTCAGCCTGCAACTCCCTTTGAAACTGTACCCTTAAGCGCATCTGAGATAAAGATCCTCGCTCTGATCTGATAAAACCACTGAGATAGACTGTGTAACTGTCGAATGTCAGGTTAATCATTCGTGGCGTCCCTACCCATTAATATTCATTACTGTTTGCTATCATCATAACTGGTAACATACTTTGTATTAGAATAATTGTGAGATTTTTAAAGTACAACTATACTTGTTTGCTTGCATTTAAAGGGCTCATTGTACGTCTGAGCGTTGCTTAGAAAATTGCACAACCTCTTGTTTATTAACGTAATGGTAAATACGCTCAGATTTGTAGATGCCATTGAAAAAATCTTCATTAAAATGTCTTTTGTGACAGTTTTCAAATCCCAATATCATCCACTTCTCATTTGAATAATTTCCATTTTGATATTCAATTATAGTACCCTGTATAGGGTAAAATATTAAGAATTAATTAATAATTCTACCCCCCCCCCCTGGTGATACGCTACAACTATAGATACTCTAAACAGTCTTCCTAGACAACATTAACGGAATTTTTTTTGGCACTTCGATGCCTGACCATTTACTATTGACTACCACGTAGTCGAGAATACTTTCCTGCTCTCGAGCGGGGAATGGCCACCGACCCATCTGACCACGCCTATATGTGACTTCCCCATACAGTTGAGTGCTGTAACACTGATAATATATATTCTTACTTCCTATAAACAAAATACTCCCCTCGCAGAATCTAAGACACAAAATTATACGTAGTTCTTATGTATACATCTACTTTACAACGTGTGTTAGGTAAACCTTTCTTCTTTTTGCTTCGGGCTTCAAGGTTCGCCATTTAACCGGGAGACGATAGTGGATAAGAAACGGAAGAGAAATATGTAATGGCTTATTGAAGGTACTATCCCGGCATTCATTCGTCTGGAGTGATTTCATGAAACAATCCAGAAGCGATATCTATTGCCCTATTCTCTCGAATGTCAATTTCCAAATCATTCGCCAGTTCAGTTATCATCCTCTAAAATCATGTCAACAGAGCTTTACGTTTCATCTCATCCAACTGTTAAACTGTTAATTCATATCTATTTTTCTTTTTTAATTTTTAGTTATCGAGGGCTTGAAGAAACAATTAAAAGCCTTTGAAGTCGAAAAGCTTGCTAAAGAAACAGTCAACGTAGCGAACTCAAGTCGTAGCTGTGAATTCGCTGTTTCCCTTACAGCATACAGCCTGTCCCAGCGAACCAAAGCCCAGGTGGGCGTTCGCAGGCTAATTAGCAGACGATTAACATCCGGCAGGACCTATGAATATGCATAAGAAACGCAAACGAGATTTTAATTAAAAGGTCATTTTCTCTTCGCCCTTCGGAATTGATTTACGTTTGCCTTTGATCTTCGCGAAAGCAATTTAGGGGGGCAAAATATTAAATGTCTGTCGGCCACGGCTAGCCAGATTTTGTTGCCGGAGATGAAGTTCCACACAGAACATAGGAGAGGGGCATTTTGTACACAAAAGAGCAGAGGTGCTTTGTGATCCTCTCCCACAGACAGATTCAGTCTTTGCGTAACGTGAAACTCTTATGCGGTACATGTTGTGTTAGTATGAATATTTTTAATACTTTGTATCTTTTAAGCTTTGAAAATATATACTTCTGTGATACGAAAACTGAGATAAACGTAGTACTCGACTGTCCAAAGCTGTCAAAACCAAATCCTGACTGTACAGTGGATAGGAAACAGTGTTGTTTTGCGTTCCTGACAATTTTTTTCTCCCCCCGCCCCCCTCTCAGAGATCGCATTAAAATCTTTTCGTACAGTGCACAGTAAAAAGTGCACAGTCATTACGAAAGCGTTGGAGAATTGATTCGTAGATTGGACTGGGATTCTCCGGTAGACAGATGACGCAAATTTCGTTTAAACTTATTGGCAAACATGCGTACACCAACTTTCATTTATAAGAGCGATGAAATACTTCGTTCAATAACTTATTTGGGTCGCAATGATTGGAGAGATATTTTATAGAAATAAGGTGTGCCGTACTGTTGCTTATATTAATTATTTCTTCTTTCGTGCCACTCGGGATTCGAATGCACAGGGTAGAGATTAGTTTCGTTGCAAAGCATCTTCAGTCAACTACAATTTTGAGTGGACATGTAAGTGTAGATACGTTAAAGGAAACTAAGAATAGCAAAAATTCAAGTTTTTTCTGCTGTTGTTGCTGTTGCTACTGTTGCTTCTGCTGCTGTTATTGCTATTGTTGATGTTGTTGCTGCTGTAGTTGTAGTTGTAGTTGTAGTTGTAGTAGTTGTAGTAGTTGTTGTTGTAGTTGTAGTTGTAGTAGCAATTGTTGTAATTGTTGTAGTAGTAGTAGTAGTAGTGATTGTTGTTTTTGTAGTTGTAGTAGTAGCAGTAGTTGTAGAAGTAGTAGTTGTTGTTGTAGTAGTAGTTGTTGTTGTAGTAGTAGTTGTTGTTGTTGTAGTAGTTGTTGTAGTAGTAGTAGTAGCAGTAGTTGTAGTAGTAGTAGTAGTTGTTGTAGTAGTAGTTGTAGTAGTAGTAGTTGTAGTAGTAGTAGTTGTAGTAGTAGTAGTTGTAGTAGTAGTAGTAGTTGTTGTAGTAGTTGTAGTAGTAGTTGTAATAGTAATTGTTGTAGTTGTAGTAGTAGTAGTTGTAGTAGTTGCAGTAGTAATTGTTGTTGTAGTAGTAATTGTTGTTGTCGTTGTCGTTATGACTTTAAAAAAAAAATTATACCGTTGTACAGTTAGATTTTTCGGTCGAGGCAATAGAAATGAGCAAGAAAACAATTTGTCAGAATTTCGTTAAAAATACGAATTCGTCACAGCGAACATATTATTTAAGTAAAAATGCATGAATGCTTGCACGGGGGCTGAATTAGACACAACAACATTGCTGTGAAGCAAAGAGTTAAGGGAGGAAACGCAGTATCAAAAGAAATTTAAGTAACAACAAAGTGCCACGTCAGAAGCTGCGTTGTTTGTAAATAATAGAATGTTATATTAAAGTGCTTGAACAGGAAAGGATTGTGAACAGTGAAACATTGACTGTTAAATGAATATGTCAAAAAAGGGTGAAGATAAGTACAAAAATGAGTCAGCTTGTTAAGTATACAGACAGAAAATCAAAGGTTTTGCAGGATTGTATGTGGAAAAGGAGTTGCTTGTTTAAGACATAAAGCGTACATATCTTGAATAACATTTTATAATACACATTGGACTGGTGGTAAGAAAGGTTGCGAAATCCTGCATTTACTGTCGAGGTTACAGAGAGTCTACGTCAGGGAAGTAAAGGAAATGGGATGCAAACGCTCGTCAGACCAATATTTAAGTACTGTAGGTTAGTACGGACCAATGAAATAAGCTGTAAATATGTGTAGTTTTACTGGAATCCATTTCCTTAGTTTTTGCTTGATCTGTGTGTGGGCGGAAAAAAATACCAAATTTACGCTTTTGACCGCTGTATTACGGGAAACTATTTAACTTATTGGGATAAAAATTATCCTATATGTTAACTGATGCCATATTCTATTACCACGTTTAGTTTATTTAGTTTTTGCGAGATTCTTGTAAAGGTAGGAAAAACATTTAAATTTACGATTTTGGTCCCTCTATGACAGTGACTTAAATTACTAAACTGTATCGAAATCATTTTTTACTCTAACCTGCGGCAAATGCAGTCATTATGTGCAGTTTTGTTAAAACCCGTCACATTTAGCCGCATGTATATCTTCTCGTTAGTTAGATTTGGTAGGTATTCATCTGAAGTCCCATCAGATAATTAACCATCAAAATTCTTTTCCGAAATCAAATTTCAACTGCTTACGATTAAGGTTCTGTTTGCACCCAAAACACCCAATGTGCAAACAATATCACAAACGGCATTCTAAATTTGCTTTGTCATGAAAATGATAAAATTTATATACACATATATTACGTTCTACAAGACGTTGACGATCGGGTCTTTAGAACCAAAACAGGATTAACGACAAAAGAAATTGAAAAAAAAAAAAATCACCTATTTCTGAAGACTTGATGTTTATGTAATATTAAGATTACGTAATAAGTGAAATACTATTTTCCTGTCTAATGCATGCACTTAGCTGTGATTTTTTGGTCATTAAAGTGACATGAAATAGTGAAAAATGTGTTTACTTGCATTAAAAGAGACAGATATAGACGTCTCTAGTATGTATTATGCAAAACGATTAACTGCTATGTGCAAGAAATCACGCACCTTTGATACGAATGACACACCATATACGTTTATTTTCCAATACAAATCTCTTTGCAGTTACCCGAAACCAGTATTTAGTATCTTTCTTGGTGATGAAACGAATAATATAATTACACTTTGGCGAAAGGAAGTAAGGATTTAATCAAAGGTTTTGATTAATCTTTAAAGTTGAATGGTGCGGCTTGCCGAGAATATCTGTAGGGCAGAATATGGCCCAGAACTTGGAATGGGCTGTCGGAGATAATTATCAAGCCACTCCGCTTCAGATTCTATCACTTTTACTATCTCTCTCTCTTTTCTTTCAGCTTCTTTCATCTAGTCTGTTTACGCAGAGGGAAAACTTCTCAATCCGGCCAACATCTGTCCTGGAGTCTGTTAGGAGGGTCTGCTTTGTAAGCTGCTAATTGTTTTCTCCTGTCCAACAGCGGCGAAATTATTTGCTTTTATTTATACCCAAAGCCAAAAAATGACTAACGCTGGAGAGTTAAAAAAAAAAAAAAATACAGGAGATCGTTAACAGCAAGACATCTTTCCAGGTGTGAAAATCCTTTCAGTGTTTCTATTAGATTCTGTTTTCTTTTTCAATAGTGATCTGTTTAGCTGCATTTACTGGTGTATCATCTCGCAGTTATATGCGGAGCTGTGTTTATGTTTCCAGCTTTTACTGTAAAGTGACTACCAAACTGGTATTGGTAAAGTTTTCACAGTAGAAGTGAAGGAATATTATTGAAGGTGAAAAACAATAAAGTTCACAGTGAGAGCATTACGTTTATCTGCTTCTAACATAGATAATTGTATATTAAAACCTTCCAGCCAATTTCACGTTAGCTTTTACTCGTCAGTAGTGACTAACATTTAGAGTTAACTTCGCATTAATGTTTAATATTCCTTCTACCGCATCCCTGCATTACTTTTGTGAAGTGGAAGAAAGGTATCGGGAATTTTGGATGTCACCAGGTTTCAACTACGAAATGACTGAAAGCTCATTACATGGTCATTTTAAGCTGAAAACTTACCTGATAGATAAAATAGTAGACGAATGCTAGCAATATCAGCGAAAGTTCACTATTTGCGTTAATGACTCAATTCTATTAGCATTCCATTAAAAACTTAAGGCCACTGTTTATTAATTTTTCGTGTGCTTAAGGTGTTGCGATCAGTGCTGTTTCTCCATTTCCACTCCTTTTATTGGAGCTAATTCTTTTGTATGTTTAAATGCACAAGAGATTTATGGTAACATCTGCTATCAAAATGAAATGCGAATAATAATTATAAAAAAAACGCTTTCCAGCACTAAAAAGTGTGTTGAAATGTCCCTAAAAGGGGGCTAATATTTCGTGATTGGATAAAAAATTATAGGATGATAGAAAGGAAAACCGATAAGGAAGAAACGGAGGTTTCTTCTGCAAAAAGGTAAAAAAATGGAGACATTAAATGGTTACAGGACACTTTCACACAACCGTAATTAGTAACGCAAATTTCGTGATCATTATTTCAACTTGCACTTACGTATCTGCTCCGTTCAGCACTGAGCACTTTAATGCCACCAGGGTAAACTGTTACTGCTCGCATTTAATGTGCTATTGTAAATTGCTCATTATAGGAGTAATAAAAACTAAACATCCAATATGAAGGAAAAGTTTTCCTTCTCTTAAAGTCAGCGACTATATTGTTTGCTTGGTGGCAGAACAGTAATTTTACCCGGCAATGAATCACTGAGACATTGACTGAGAATCTTCGTGCTCAAAACACACGTTATTTTCTTTTGAGTAATCTTTCCGACATTAATTTCTGTGATTTTTTACTAAACAGTAATGTAAATAACATTACGATTATTCAGCATTCACTGACGGCGTCCAGACGGATAGGAGATTAAAAGAAAATTACAAGTCTAACAAACCACAATTTTTGTAGATTTATGCTCTGAGGTGAGGTACAGAATCACTGAGAAGGAACAAGATATTAAAGACATTAAATGTAATTGTAGTGTTTAATTTAGATGCTTTTATCGTGGGATTTCTTATAGAGTCCTAGTATGTAGTGCAATATAAAGCTGGGGGTTCGCTTGAAACAGTCCGTTCTTGAATCCGTCTCGCTGAACACATGTGACATGGCGTCAATAAGAATTGTACACCATTACTTATGTTTAGTAAAAGTGATTAAGGAAATGAAAGAGTATGGGTATGGTAATTGTTGGTTTCTTAAAAAATACCTGTGAAACTAAAAAGAAAGCACAGTAAATACATGGCAGTTAACTTTAAAAAAAGCACTTGTTGTATGATAGAAATATTTCTGAACGTAATCAAATGCTTAATCATAAAATCTACCTTGCATGGGGGTTATTCCTTAGCCAAACAGAGAAGGAAACTTAGGAAAAGGGGTATTTCCAATATCCTGCCTCCCTCAGTAACGATACGCAAGTGTGCTCTACAAACGCCGCTTACAGTCGTATTCACTATCTGTCAGGCCGTGTGGACGCATCTCCGTGTGTTTGTGGATTTCCACGGCCCGTGGTTTTGTAGGCTGCGTCATGCAGCCGAATTGTACGGATGAGCACGCGCCACAGGCTAGCCCTCTCCACCTCGCAGCCACCTCCCCGCGAAGTTGCCTAGTGTCGTTTCAGTTACACGGACGACTGGGCGACGGACAGAGGCGTGCCATCCCTGCAGCAGAG
>CM061919.1:157438167-157470454 GCA_031002005.1 Vandiemenella viatica | reverse complement strand
TGATTGCATATAAAATAACTGTATCGTATAAAAAGTTTAGGAGAATTAGTTAATAGCTGCTATTGTTCAAATTAATGACTCTGATATATCTGCAAAAAATGACTTACAACGTTTCGGCATCGTTCTACAAATTTGCTAAACAAAAAGAAAGAAAACTCCAACGGTATTAATTCAGTAAGAAACCAATGACGATGGAAATAATATTCATTATTTAGAAGTAACTATAAGTATTAAATTGTTAAGATTTATTACGCACCGGAATTGGTTTAGCGGATTATTTAATTATGCAAGTAATCAAGTTTTTAGCTTGCTTGTTAAAGTATTGCCATGCCTGACTTAAGGAGGTATACAACGGGATTGTCTTAAAATCTCGGTCCCAGTATGAGGTACACAAAAACATGAATGGAAAACGTATCGCCACAATTTTCTAAATGATTAATATTTTTTTTAAATCCAAGTCGGATTGCTCGTACAAGATTATTTTGGAGAAATGCTTAAAACAACGTAGTGGTTTTGTTAGCTAATGCACCAATTCAGCATTAGATTGAAAGCCGCCACAGAAGATAAAATAATAATTTGAAAAATTACTAGCAGAATACTCAGCGTTGCTTGGTAGCTGAAAATGATAGTTTTGATGTTTTATCCTGTTTGAATCTCCATCACCATCGATTTTGGCCAATTTCCTTTAAAAAAAACCAAAAAATTACCCGTTTAAATGAGTCATAAGAGGGGTGAATATGGAGACCGGGCGCAGTTTTTTAAACCAAATATAAACATTATTTTTCCTTTTATTTTAATGCATACGTGCAAAAAGTTTCTTCCAGATAGAATAGAACACGCATATTTGTGTGTCGTCACCCCAACATTAAAACATTTAAAAAAAAATCAACTTCGAATTTCTCCGTTAGAAATTATTCAATCGAAATTGGTCCAACGCCGTTCGACAAGAAATATTACAGCTTTTGAGAATATCAGTATTCATTTTGGCCGATTTCCCAATCATTTTCGAGATATTTGCAATAAACCAAATAGTTTCACGTATAAATTTTTCTTATGGGGGAAAGAAGAAGAGGGGTTGGGTTATCGTAAACCAAATGTAAACAATATTTTCCTCTTTCTTTTAAAGTATACAAGTTCAAGGTTCCAACAACATCAGACAAAAACTCTTGGATTGTATAAAGAATATCTGTAAAAATTAAGAAGTCGAAGGAGAAGAGGTGTTTTTAAAAAGAGGTGTTTTTAAAAAGAGGTGTTTTTTTTTTTAAAAAAATGCAAAACAAATAATAGACTACATTTTTCTCTATGTTCTACGTATGCAAAGTTTCATTAACACTGAATAAAAATTATGGGTCTGTGTGTCGTCATACCATCTTAAGAATAATTATTAAATTCAAGTACGAATTTCTCAGTCGTTAATTGTTCGACCGGTACCGATCAAATGCCAATAAACAAGAAATTGTATGGGTTTTCAGAATATCACCATCCACTTTGGCCGATTTCCTTTTGCAATGTCACGCTTAATTTTTTCTTAAAAGGGTGGTGGGTGGGAGGGAGAGTATTATTGTAAACAAAGTGTAGACTGTTTTTTTCCCTTATTTTAAAACTATACCTGTGTAAATTTTCGACGTGATTGAAAAGAGACTATGGAGTTGTATAAAGAACATTCAAATACTTGTTATTCAGAAGGAGTGGTAAATACTCAAGGAGCTGGTAGTCTGAACAATATCTGAACAATATTGAGTAAAAAGTTCAGACAAACTTAAAACTATACCTGTGTAGATTTTCGACGTGATTGAAAAGAGACTGTGGAAATGTATAATGAACATTCAAATACTTGTTATTCAGAAGGAGTGGTAAATACTCAAGGAGGTGGTAGTCGGAACAATATTGAGTAAAAAGTTCAGACAAACTTGTGTCCAATTTCCATTCGTTTTGGAGATACAGGTGCAGGAATTTTATGCATAAAATAAATCTCAGAAAATGATCAAGAATATACAAATAACTTATTGAAATACTTTATTCGTGCAAAAAACACATGCAGTTTTACAAAAGCTTTAAATTAAATGTTCTAAAATCCCACCATCGCCTTCAATACACTTTGCAACTCTCTTCGCAACAGTACGTGTAGCTCTTCTGAGTACTTCTTGGTGTCCTTTTTGAGGATATTAGTCTTAATAATCCGAGCGAATAATCCTTGTCTTGTGTGTATGTTTCCTTTGCACACATAGTTTTTCAACCATCACCACACACAAACATCTAATGGGGCAGAAACATTCCAGCACCTGAATCTCCGAAACATGTTTATATGAACTTTTCACTCAATATTTTTCATACTACCACCCCTTTCATTATTTACCACCCTTCCTGAATCATCCTGCATACAGTTATACACACATCCATGTTTATAAGTACCGAATATATATATATATATATATGATATATAAAAGTTAGGCCCTCAGTAGTCTTGAAATCTACTATCAGTTTTATTTCAAGATATCATTTTCCGTATTTCGGTTCTGATTAAGACTCTGAGGCTGAAGAGGGTTGGGTATCTCAGTATGCAACCTGATAAATAGGCAATAGGGTCTGGAAAGCCGTATTATGATGCCGGGTACAATGAGGTAGCGGGCCTCTTTGCCGACGACTGTGTAGCAATTTTGGAAATGCAAACGAACCACCGAATGTTAGGAATATAAGCCCCGCGGGCTCGGAGCCTGCCCACAATGAGACCACAAAGACCGCCTCCAGGCCACATCTGCCTTCCCCTCTTTCATTTGCCGGCCACCACGGGGCTGCCTCGCGGCCCTGATTCGGCTCTGGCGAGGCAGGTCCGCACGTTCCCACGCATTGTTTGCTCAACTTGCGGCCGAACCTCAGGTCGACGGGAGGCATCCGCAAGAATACGCGAGCTCATCCTTTCAAAACATATCAGAGTATGCTATTCAGAAACCAGGAACTCAATCGATGTGAATATCCGGCAGCGTTCTACACACTAACAATGAATGTAAACATTCAGACACAGTTTGTAATGTTATTCTATCCTTGTTTTCTTTCAATTATCCTTCCCTCAACTAAACGAGATTGTGTATGATAAAGGAAATGGTTTACCCACCAGTGTGGATCCAGTGCGTAAAGGCGCCAAACACTAAATCGGGGAGATACAACAGGACCATGTTCGCGGGGTTTGTCCCCGCGTATCAGCCGTATCCCACTGCAGTTTGAGGCGGTTTCCAGCTAGCGTCAGCCCAGTATTTTTCAGCCTGTGGGTCGCGACTAAGGATTGCAATCCCGCAGTGTTTTCAATCCCGCGGGATCCGTGCGGGATTGGCGCAAACTATTTTTTAACGCATATATTTAAAACAGTGTTACTTAAAACGTTAATAAATTAAACAATAATTAAATAAATTTTAATGTTGAATGATAAAAATTAACAGTTAACAATATTTTAATTGGCAAAATGATATTAAAACTTATTAGCATGTCTTAAGTACATTTCGAGGTTTTACATTTTTGTTTTTTAATCTAAGTCAATTTTTAAATAAATAATAAAAAATGAAAAAATATTCAGTGTTTGGTCATTATGTGCCTTACAATACATCACATAAGTTTAAAAACATGGTTTGCTTAATGGCCAAGTTACCAGAGTTTTTTTAAATTCAATAAACGTTCCATAACACCGAGAGAAAGTATTCCATTTCACAAAGTGAAGTGAATATACTCTGTAAAGTGTAGACTTGGCTCAGAACAAGATCTCATAACTTTTTGTCACAGCACAAGCTTGGCATTTTTTTTTTTTTTTTTTTACAAAAATTGTTTATGTGGGATCATTATTATATCTCCTGATTCCTTGATTGATCTATTGATCTTACAGTTGATTCAATGTTATTAAAAGAAACTGCTCACCAACACTTGAACTGTCAACTATTTTAGTTTTACTTATATGGCATAACGACGTTTTTAGAGTGGAAATTATTATTCTTTAGTAAGAAAGGAGACTTTCTCGGCGAATGATTGCGGTGAAGTTTTCATAGGTTGTATCTCCGGATTTCATTGTTAAAACACGAAATTTCACACGTGATGGGAGACGACGGAGGCAGCCGTCGAAGTATGGTGTTCCTACAACACAATTCGTCGATACACCCGTGAAAACTTCATTATAACTTTTTTGCCTTTAGTCGAAATAATAACAAGGAGAAGAGGTATTAATCGAATGGCCTAAGCGGCACATGTAAGAAGGAGGATTTCGTCAAAGAAACGCATTGAGGCATGCGGCCAAAACAATAATAAGTCAAAGGATATACAATTGCCTTTTGATAGCTGTTAAATAAATAGGTATGCGATCGTTTAAAATTACGATAACATTAGTTTCCTATCAACGAATAATCAAATTTTCAGCAGCAAATAAGTAAATTGTCACAATAACTTTATCTGCAAATACAGAAAATGGGAATAATGAAACCGTGAATAAAAAGCTGTAACTGTGTAGTTCAAATAACGTTTGCGACACATAAAAAATAATTATATAGTTAGAAAATCTTACTAAGTACGCAACTTAAATTACAGAAATGTGTACTCGAAAATGAATACGTAAAAGTGTATCAATTTACTTACGAATGACGAAGGTTGACAAAAACAAACGTTTCTTCACACGCGTCAAATGCCAACTGCAAGGGTATAGGCAGACAGTGCAAAACATCCGATAGAGACCGAGTGGGGCAGCGAATCACGCAGACTGACAGGCGTTTCCGCCGGATTTTGCGGATTGCGTATCCGCTTAATTTTGTGCGCGATCCGCCAGACTGTCTAATGATGCGGGATCCCGCGGGATTGCTTTGCTGGATTGCAATCCCTAGTCGCGACCCCCATGTGAGTCACAATGTCTTGCTCGACGGGTCGCGGTCGTAAGCCAGGTTAATGTAAAAAAAAAAAAAAAAAAAAAAAAAAAAAAAAAAAAAAATGTAGATCTTAAAATAGACTAAAATTATAAAATTTTCAGTCAGTTTATTTTTTAGTCAATTATCGAATCTTCGTTGTATTTTTGAGATGAAAATAGCCAAAATATTTTCTAATTGGAGCCTATGTCTGTTCTTTCTACCATATTTTAGGTAATTGTCGTCATAAAGACTATTTTTTTCGGTTTTGATTTGCTTCCGCCACTTCCACTTGTAACAGACGTGGAGGGTTGCGAGATCTCCATTTTAGCCTCGCTCAAAGGGAAGCTAGTCCATACTCGCTGGTGTACTCCGACAACTGATTGTAGTGAACGAAAACGAACTGTTCCTATGTGACCACTGACCCCACCTTCTCGCCTCCCGCGCCTCCACCATGGCAAAGAATATACTATCACTGCACGCAAAGTGCTCGCGACTACCTTAGACATCAGTTGATTTCTCGACCAGTGGGTATAGTTTCAATAGAGAGAAAATTAAATACGTCGTTTCTGAAACCACTGACATACTTGTATTACCGATCTGAAGGGTAGCCAAAGTGTTTTTTTTTTTTTTTTTTTTTTTTTTTTTTTTTTTTTTTTTTTTTTTTTTTTACGGGAATGGGTGGCTGTAGGATTTTTTTGTGTTATCAGTAAAGTGGTCGCTTATTTCAAAAGGTTGAAAAAAAACTGATCTAGGCGAATGCTGGGATGGTTCCCATTCTTTCTCCCATAAACTACATGTTTCAAAAAACAAGAGTGCCCTTATCACACAGACACTGGCCTCCAGTGTACAAGAGTGGCCTCAGATGGCCAGAATCGAGGAAGAATAAATGAAAGGATTTATCCGTTGTAGTTACACGAGACTGATTCCTTAACGTGTGATATGACTTTCTTCGGAATGAGTCTTTCCGACATTGTAAGTCTGATAAATTAATGTATGTATAATATTTTTACTAACGGAAATTAATATGGGGTATTGTACCTACTACTATATTTCGAAATGTAAATAGAAATCATTTATGACGTTAAAATTCTTGAATTAGGGAATAATTTCATTTAATTTTTTTCCAATTAGTTTAAACAGTTTTAAGTAAGTATTAATTGTTTTTAATAATAATCTATTGTTTTGTGTACTGGAACGAGTAGAATATTCTCTGATAATGAATTTATCCGTCAGCGTTAAAGACAGTTGCTGTTAATATATTTTTTTTTATCTGCTTAACGTCTCTCTAACAGCGAGGTCTTTAGAGACGGGAAAGGATGGGGGGCAAGGAATGGGAAGAAATTCGGCCATGGCCTTTTGAAGGAAGCATCCCGGAATTTGCCTGGAGTGATTTGGGAAACCATGGAAAACCCAAATCTGGATGCCTGGACGGGGATTCGAACCGCCGTCCTTCCGAATGCGAGGCCAGAACGCTGTTAATATTCTTAAGGGGTAGCTGCATCAGTGTGGTCATTTAATATGTCTTAGATGTTTCTGTGAACAGTCCGATGTTTATCTTTGAACGAAGTTCCTTAATAAATGAAAACTGTATCTAAAGTTTTCTCATTTAGAAGGTAACTTATCGTCATTTGGGATCAGTTAATATATCTCTGTTCGGCAAGTAATAACCTGCAGTTCTCAAGTTTATTAAATGTCATTGTATATTATTCACAATCACATTACACGTCAGGACAATTTAATTATTCAAATCTACAAGTAACATTACAAAGTGTTATCTATCTTTTCATCAGTGATCGTAGAAAACAGTGTAACAAATGTAAGTAGTGAATACAAGTCAAATTAATTTTGTATATGTTAGGCTCAATGGCCGAAAACGCTCGTTCAGCGAAAAAACACAACCATGACGCGTTCCTGTTTCTTGAAACAGTTACAACACGTAGTGACTTATCAATATCTAACTGTTTGTGTTCTACGAATCGGTCCAAGCTGCATCTAATATTTATGATTTTTCTTACCCGTTGCGTTAAAAGGCTCTAAAAAAATTGTGAGTCGTTATGTGTGGAGAATGAGAGCCGGACCAGACGCAAATATCGCGTTGTGGCCTTTGAGTGTTGTGGCCGTTTTTAAGAAACCAGAACGTGTTGTGTGCGATTTTTTCGTTCAATGAGCGATTCTGATCTTTGAGCATAAGCTATATATAAAAACCCAAATAGCACATAATAACTTTAAAAATTTTCTGTGAAGTGGGTGCGCAGACTTCCGCGGTACGATGTCACCTGTTCCGTGTCCGGGTTAAATCGCGTCAATTTATTGAAACCTAACGTTTCGGACCATCATTTTGTGACCTTCTTCCGAGGACTGTCATCAATAAGGACACCGCGAGGCTTGAACCTCGAGCACCAGCCTGTGCTACCACACCGGAAGTTGAAGCCAGAAGACAAACATACCGATCCATGGCAGTATTACCCTACATCTAAGGGGTGACTGATAGAATCGGTCGATCTTTTAAAGAAGAAAAATATCCGTCCAATATACAGAGCTCCTAGGAAGATTTCTGATGTGCTTCTAAAGGTTAAATACCGGAAGGAGAAGCTTGCAGACAGCGGGCGTATACCAAATACCCTGTAGCTGTGGCCAAGTATATATAGGCGAAACTAGATGGACGGTCAAGGAAAGGCTGTGTGAACACATAAGACATCTTAAGAATTAACGACGTCTGCAAATCAGCTTTAGCACAACATTCTGCTGACAGTGGGCACGCAATTTATTCAGTGACATAGTGTATTGGTGTCAGGAAAGCAGGTGGTGGCCCCAGCGTGTCAGAGAAGCGTTGGAAATCAAAAAAAAGACCAGATAATATGAACGCGGACGGCGGGCTACAACTTGACCAAATATGGTAATGTTTGATTTAGGAAAACGCGGGACGCAGGCCCCATCGGACCGGACACGCTGGCGGCAGGTAGCTTGATTGACGTCACTCCAAACGGTTAGCGCGTTCTTCGGGTGTTATGTATAGGCGGCAGCAGTTTCAGCCATGAGAGGCTCTGAAGAAGGCCTCAAAATGTTGGCCGAAACGTTAGGTTTCGATAAATTCAACCCGGACAACCAAGATAACAATTTACTATGCAGTTTTCCGAGAAATATCAATCTATTGCTATGTTTAACAGAGCTATCTGGAGATACACCGTAAATTTTCTACTAGACTTTGCTAAATCTTGAATTAGTACATCGCGTTTTAAAATCAATTACTATACAGTACTTTGAGCTGTTGGCTTCAGAGTAACACGGCGAACACCATAAATTACTCAACTATTTGTTATTAAGGATTGGAGAACCATTAATATAATTTTTTTCATAACCGTAACGCGTCCATAATAAATTTCATTGCAGTTCTGGCTGTCGCTAGGACCTGAAGTAGAAGGCAGATAAAGCAGTCGAAAGCTTGTCTTTCCACAACACGCTTCGGTAGTGAGCTGCCGGAAATTAAATTTTCGCGAAAAGCCGGGAAAGCCATCGTTCAGACATAAATTTCAGCTTCAGCATTAGACATCAGTTAAATATGAACTTAATCCAACGCCGCCAACAAATATGAAGGTAAAACAAAATCGCTGCTGGTCACATGGGTGGAAATTTCTCCGTTTCTATTCAAATTTGTGCGTTGGTGGTTTTAATTAAGCGTTTGGATGGACTTTATGCCGTGTCGGTAATGGTGACGAATCGTTCGAAATGAACAGAGCTCATACACAAAAGCATAAATCATACAGATTATAATTACTGGAGATGGACGTATCTGGCAATTGGAAATTGATTTTCAATCTTATACAATGATAATGACCTATTTGCAGAACAATAACATACAATCCGGACCAGCACAGTGATACAATTTGCAGTATGAACACTTGAACCTGTATATACAAATATGTGTTGACGAATACTGTGAAATGATTGAATTGTACGCATAAGGTAAAAGGCATGCAAATTACAACTACTGTGGCAGTAATGTATAATGCTAGATTGGATGCAGATGATATGTTAACAAATTAATGTTTAATAGTATATAAATGATCAGAATTTGAAAAGAAACAAACGTCCAACGTTCACTTTGGCCATAAGACACTAGTGGTATTATGTCCTGCAAGCCAGCTTACTTCCAGGTCGCTGGTTCCCCGATCGGGGTAGAATTAATAGATAATGGATAGTTTGTTCCTCTATACTATCTGTAGACTTAGGAGAGGGATTCCAAGTTAGTCACACTTCATTAAGAGTTCTTTGACTGTTTTATAGGTATTTTTCCAGTGACTTGCATTTTTTGCATGTGTTGTCGTGTAGAATTAAGTTATATGACTCCATTAAAAATAAACTTAAATATTTCCCTCGTCATTTCATTTCTGATAATATTTGCTATTCATTATTCTAGCTCTAACGAACAGTGGCAGTAATTCTGTCACCTCAAAGCCACAAATTTTCGGTAAAATAGGAATGGTAAATATTGAAGGAGGTGGTAGTATGAATAATATTGAGTAAAAAGTTCATATAAACATCTGTCGATTTGCATTCGTTTTGGAAAATGCAGGTGCTGGAATGTTATGAAGAAAATAAACGTCAGAAAATGAACAAGAGCACTCAAATAGCTTATTGAAGTACTTTATTCATGCAAAAATACAAGCTTATTTTACAATAGTTTAAAGTAAATGTTCAAAAATCCCACTATCGACTTCAATTCACAAACTGAAGCACTATATTGATGCTTGTAGTCGACACGTAAAGCCCCCGTGCGCGCGCATCTCAGAAAAAAATTGACTTTAAGTGCTGGACGATTGGAATGTAGTCTGTGGGTAATAGCTAATTGTAAAATATGTGGGTGATTTTGAATGAATAAAGTACTACAATAAGTTATTTGTGTGCTCTTGATTATTTTCTGAAGTTTATTTTATGCATAACAAACTCACATCTTGTGTATTGCAATAAATTGCTCGGGTTGCTGTAAGGTTGTTAGTGTAGATAGAAGGTTTTAAATTATGGTACTTTGAAATCCTTCAAAAACAATTAACGGGATCTATTAACGATACAAAATTGAAAATGGTGAGTTTAGACACCGGACGAATACAGATTTATATTAAGAATAAACTGAAAGGATGTCAGTCACGATCAGAAAGAGGAGAATCAGATATTTAGGTCACCTAATGAGAATGGATAACAACAGACTTACGAGTACAAACAAATTTTCAACCATATTTACAAGAGTAAGAAGGGCAACCAGTGTATACAAGGAGTAAAGAAAGATATGGTTGAGATCGGAATAACAGAAGATTTAATACAAGATAGAGCAACTTTCAGGAGATTGATTCAAAATTTAAAGGGTTTCCTGGAGAATGAGAAGAGGAAATGTAATAACATATGGACGGAAGGAATGAGGAAACAGCAAAGTGAAAGGATGAAAAATTATTGGAAGTCAAGAAAAGAAAGATCGAAATGAATGCACGTGATTACTTTTCGTTGCCCTTAGATGGCCGATATCGAAGAGAAGAAAGATACAAACAGATAATTAAAATATAAACGAATTTTAGAAACTTAGGGCTCATTCTACGCAACAGGGCAGTAGGCTAAGTAGGCTATGTAAAATCGGGAAATGATCATCATTCTTAACAGTTTTCAGCCTCTGGCCGGGTCCGCGTTATGCACAAGCCTCTCCATTTGCTTCTTTCATCCCACCACCTCTCTGACACCACTTTGTTCCAGTCCTCTCCTCTCTTCCGTACACCCTCCTCCACTCCTTTCAGCCATCCATCTCTTGGTCTTCCTCAGGGTCGTTTACCACGCATCTTGGGATTCTCTGA
The DNA here is from genome assembly GCA_031002005.1 of Vandiemenella viatica. Classification (NCBI taxonomy): domain Eukaryota; kingdom Metazoa; phylum Arthropoda; class Insecta; order Orthoptera; family Morabidae; genus Vandiemenella; species Vandiemenella viatica. The sequence continues at coordinate 157,459,743 of CM061919.1, read as the reverse complement.
GCTTCCATTCTTTTTACATGTCCATACCATCTCAGTCTGGTCCTCTCCTGTAGTGGTTCTTCTCTTATGGTGCGTAATCACTTCATTCCTTATTCTGTCCATTTTAGTAACTCCAATTCTACCTATTAAAAACTTCATTTCACTTACTTGTACTCTGCTGTAAAATCGGGAAATAAAAAGATAAAACAATACTGAGTTGAACGTTAAATAAGTTTACGTAAAAGTTCCTCCTTCATCTTGGATGCGATGTGACGATCCATTTTTACATGGTAGGATCGTCAGTCATTCAGCTACCAGGTTTATTGAATGTCGGCAGTATGGAGCGTCCATAAACTACATGGCTCATCCTAGGGGGGGGGGGAAGCGGCTAAGTGGAAAACCACGCTGCGTTACGTGGGGTGGGAGGGGGGTTTCCGAGCTTGGCCACGTAGCTTTCCGTTCATATAATTTTTACAATTAAAATGAGGGTTACAACACACAACAGCATGTGAATATTTATTTCCTTCATTTAATTATCTCCGTATGTAATTTACAATAGTCTGAGAGGAGAAAAAAGTACAAAATGTCTTCTGGAATTAAATAGGAAAAAAGGCTACGTAATACGTGTGGGGGGCAAGAGGGGCGTTCACAGGAGGCCAAAATCGAGCTACTTGGTTTATGGACCTTCCCTTACTATTAATTAGTGCTGTGCACTTACCAGCTGTGTAAGAACCGAGTCGGGCACGTTCCTCGGGTTGTCGCAGAGGGCCCGAGCTGCGGAGTGCGAGAAGATGACGGGGCTGCGCGTCACGTTGAGCACCGCCTGCACAGTGGCCGGCGCGGCGTGGGACAGGTCCACCAGCACGCCCAGGCGGTTCAGCTCCCGCACCACCACCTGCACCACGCAAAACACCTGCTCAGTTCAAGACTTGAACGCGGCATCTCCTATAACTAGTGGCGACTTCTTAAGCACGGAAGTAACAAAATAACGAAAACCAACATTTTGTTTCGTAGTTGTTAGCGTTATGTGTTAAATGCGCATGCGCCTTAACGTTCTGCGCATGCGCTTTAACGTTCTGCGCATGCGCCTTAACGTTCTGCGCATGCGCTTTAACGTTCTGCGCATGCGCCTTAAAGTTCTGCGCATGCGCAGTAACGTTCTGCGCATGCGCAATTAACGATACTTTGATGCAAGCTCTAGTATGCGAGACTAGTTCCCGGCAGACCGCACGACGTATACTCTTAATACTTATTATTCACTTCGCACGAAAGAAATTATCATTTATGTACAATCACTCAAATTAATACTGATTGATACATTATTTCTTGACCACACTTCATGTCTGCATATGTCTCTCTCAATGCCAGTCCAAATGCTCCTACTACCGTGTGGTTACGAATCTCCTTCTCCCTCCCGACAGGGGACGGTCACCCATCCATTTGTCCAGAATTCACGCCTGTACCTGACTTTCTGCTGTCTCCTCACCCAACTGTGTGTCTCTAGCACTGAAAATATTTATTCTTGCGTCAATTGAAAAAATACTCCGCTCTTGGAACCTCAGATACTAAACTATATACAGTTTTACATAGATCTTATATTATACCTGCATCACAACTTGTGCAAGGTATCGAGCGTGGTGGGTGAGCCTTAACGATCTGGTATGGCATTCGGGAGGACGCGGATTCGAATCCCCGTCCGGGCGCACAGATTTTGGTTTTTCATGGTTTCCTCGAGCCACTCCAGGCGAATGTTGAGAGGCTTCCTTCAATAGGCCGTGGCCAAATTCCTTCCCGTACCTAGCCCCAGTCCTTTCCCACCTCTAGTAACCTTTACTCGCAGGTAAATTTTTGTCGACAAATCTCAATCTGTAAAGGCACATTAGGAACATACTTGTAACGGTTTTTGTCTCCTTAGGGACTCACTCACAGCTCGTATCGGACGTTGTGGGTGAGCGGTGACGCTCTGGCTTCGCATTCTGGACGACGCGGGCTCGAATCCCCGTCCGGGCATCGCTATTTGGGTTTTCTATGGTTTTTCCAAATCACTCCAGGCGAATGCTGGAATGTTTCCTTCAAAATGCCATGGCCGAATTCCTTCCCATTCCTATACCTCAGTCATTTCCCGCCTCAAATGACCTCGACGTCGACGAGGTGTAAAGCTATAAAAAAATTCATCTCGTAAGATTGTAACTCTCCTCTTATTGGTCCTTGACATTTTCCCAGATGTATAAATCAAACTTTTAAAAATTTGGCTTCTCTCAACACCAATGAAATTGTTACTAATAGAACAATTCACAATCTTTAAAACTCGTAAGCTGCTAAAATGACCTCGTTGAGGTGTCTTCTTCTTTTAGTTATCGATCTGAAGATTGATTTGTAGCAGTTCTTCATGTACGCCACTTCTCTGTCTTCCTTTTTAATTCTACACAGCTGCTGCATTTCGTGTCATTCATAATTTGGTTCATCTTCTTCTTTCTCTGTGGTTTGTTCCTTCTACCTTTCTTTCAATAATCACCTTATGAGAAAAGTGATGCAGAAAATGACCTATCATCTTGCCTATTCATTCCTCTGAATCCTTCCATAATCTTCCTGAGATGTACGAAGTTCAAAATGACAAGCGCCACGCACTGAATAGCAATTATCAGACCTTTTTTTGACATGACATCACCTGAAATGTGAGATGTCAACAGTAATCATGCAAGCATTTGTCCTCTGCAAAATTTACTCTAACCTATCCTATAAGTTAATCGGTTCTAGAGTTATAGCAGTCTTTTAGAAACACAATTTCGTTACGTGACTCGTTTCGACCGTACCGTACACCCACCGCTTCCAAGCATGACGGCCAAAGAAAACTACCACAATGTATGGTTTGCTCTGATAAATCAGGAAATGATAAAATAGCTTTTGTGGAAAATTCTGTAAAATATATGCAGTAATAAAATCTACATTCTGCGAACAATAAACGTCCGGTTGAAATATTGCTGTAACCTAGTTATCCTTTAATTGCACTCCGGTGAACTAATTAGGTTTACGTAAAATATAGAAAATATATGGTTAATTTAGTTTTATGACGTGACTCGTTTGCTCAAGTGAGGTACTATGTTATATATGCTACGTAAAACTGTTGTAAATCAGTGTGGAAGAACTTTTAAGTGTGTTAAGTAAAACCTAACACTGTGACGAAAATGAGGAGGTCATAATTACCTTGTTTGTTATATTTAAAGTCAGTTTCACTGGCATACTAACAGATAATTTGCCAGCCAACATACAGGATTACAGTAAATGAGTTCATCGGTAATAATGTAATAACGTTTTAAAACATATTTTTTCCTTAAACTCAGTTTATTTAAATACATCTTAGAGTTTTATGATTAAATTTTTAGATTACTTGTGATTTGTTAGTCAGCACTGAATAAACTTCTAATTTACTTCAGGCTTTCTCTTTAACGGCTTTCGACTTATATATTATTGCTTATGAAAGGTACTTACATATTTTACCATTTCTCTACCAATCACAAAAGAAATGTACCACAGAAAATTTAAAACCAGTAAAGTTTATATTATTACCCGTTTTAAACTTATTCTGACGGCTAAATAATTTTTGTGTAGTCACTTAAATTATTTTTTCTTTGCTTCCAAACTATTCTTTTATTGATTTTTATTGGCTACGGTGATTCGTTACATGATAGGTATACAATTTTTTGTAAATTAATGGTAATAATTTACATGTTGACAAAAAAATAGGCGCAGGGCGTTTCTCTTGTCTAAAAAGACAAAATCGTCAGCAAAATTTAATATTTTGGGGAAAGGAACCAAATTCGAACTCTCATATCGTTTCTTACTGTCTCGTATTTAATTTGCGTTACTTTTGCCAGTATTATTATGGAATACATTTTTTTTTCTTTTGGCTTTCGGCATCTTAGGTCATACAGCCAGCCTGGTGAATTTTTCTAGTTAATTAAACATATTACAGGACGGATTCACAGACACAACACTTAAACATCTATGCCCGCGGCCGGACTCGAACCGGTGACCTTCGGCACGCGGCGCAAACACTCTAGCCCTTACGCTACCGGGGCCGGCTGAATACACTCTTTGGCACTTTTACAAATAGCCTGCATGTCATAAGTTACTAAATATCTGAACACAGTCCTCAAATTCATTTTTTCGTAAAAAAAGTCGAAAAGAACACTCTCCGAGAAAAAGGCAGCAGGAGTCGAATCCTTGTTAAGAATATTCACAAAATTATCAGAAAAGTCCACTAAAATTAAAAAGAATATGAAAGAGTTTTATTTTAAGATCAGACCATATGGTATAAACAATTAAACTTATTTGAATTTCTAAGCTATTAAGTTCTTCCACTAACGACAAGAATCACCACTTTTTCTACAAAGGTTTCTATTTATTTTGGCCAACTGAAACAGCATTTCAAATCACTTTAACAAACCGACCAATTATTGATATGAATTATGGGGGGGGGGGGGGGGGGTCTGACTTGGGGAACGCCGAGATGTTCTACTTTGGGCGTCTATAATTTGGCAGTTTCATGCATTTAAAAATAATGTTGGATAGATATCAAAGTAAAAGAATGACACAGTGATACAGAGTAACGGTTGCCAAAGACGCTACAATGAACAAATTGTTGCCCTCTACCTTTGTAAGATTATTAAAACGCTGTATGATGCACCTCTGCTCAAATTTTCACGCTTACTGAAAGCACTAACAGCGTTACTCGCGGGATACTTGTCTCTACGTCATTTCTTTGGATATCTACATCTTCCTATATAAACGGCCAAAATGTAGTACCTCCAAAGCGAAATAAAATCGATCTGGGTCCGTGTTTGATTACTTTCCTATATAATCGTATTTCAGTGCTTGTATGTACACTGTTTAGCAACCATCGGCAGAGATAAATTAGTAAATTATAGTGCAGATAAAATTTTACTAAGATTTTTTTTTTAACTACCACTGTTTAATGTGGCTTGTGGCTTAAGCCCCAATACTTTAGGTACTGTACCTTAAACCAATGGTTCTTAAATGGTGGTCTGCGGAACCCAGGGGTTCCATTGAAAGGCCACAAGGGTTCCGTGTTCCATCCGAGAATTAAATAAACGTTTGTTGAAAAGAGTCATAACCGCGCCGTGAGAAAGCTATCATGATTCTACTTCCTTTTATGACGACTTACCGATGCGAGGCTGATTTTTCAGCTTACGCTTATAAAAATATGGATCCGCCAAAAAATGTACGATCAATTAGGGTTCCGTGGCCAAAAGGAAATTGGGAACCGCTGCCATAAACAATCAAACAAGTGGTTCCAGAAAATCACATTGTCTCAATTTCTATCATGTTTTGCTTTCCGGCAGCGTAGGAACATCGTTTCAATCTTATTTATACAGTCTGCGTCGGCAAGTTTCCTCACGAAATAGGATTCCCGTTCAATTTCCCTACGCGGTGTTTTTTTCAATCAGCTGGGGCGCCCCTGGCAGGAACACTTGGCACGCGGTGGGAGTAACTCAGCTTCACTACGTCGTATTTCTGCGCGCTTTCAATCTGGGCCGAGAGCTGGTCTCCTGCTAAACAGCCGCTCTGTGGATTTATGCGCCAACTCAGGTAAATTACGCGCGAACAAAGGAAGGTCCCACTCCGCGTTTCCTGCCACTACCTCGTATTTCTCTACGCACGTTTCCGTTTACCGTCGTAGGGGAGCCAAATGAGTTTCCGGTTTACCATTTCGACTGAAAAAGAGCTAACTGAAGAGGTTACCGATGAAGTTAATCTTACTGACTCACAGAGACTATATCTCACGCCTACAAGGAAACTAACTTCAATGAAACAGTTTAAAGGACCGAGCGTGATGGTGAGCGGTAACGCACCGCCCTCGCATTTGGGAGGACGCAGGTTTGAATCCCCATCCGACCATCCATATGTGAGTTACCCACGGTTTCCTCAAATCACTTCAGCTGAATTATTTTTAAAAAGGCAACGGTCGAATTCCTCTCTTTTTCTTGCCCCATGTCTGTTTTCGCTTCTAATGACATTGAAGTCACCGAGCGTGGTGGGTGAGTGGTTAACGCTCTGGCCTCGCATTCGGATGGACGCGGGTTCGAATCCCCATCCGGACATTCAGATTTGGTTTTCCATAGTTTCCCCAAATCACTCCACGCGAATGCCGGGATGCTTCCTTCAAAAAGGCCATGGCCGAATTCTTTCCCGTTCGTTGTCCCTAGTCCCATCCCGCCTCTAATGACCTTAATTGTCGACGAGGCGTAAAGCAATAAAAAAAAAAAAGACATCGAAGTCGACAAAGTGTAAAGCCATAAGAAAAAATACAGTTTAAGGGTTTCTTGCGCAGGGCGCTTTTTAGACTTCAAGGGTGATCCAAAATATTTTATTAACCTCAAGGATAAAAGCCGGTACGATCTGAAAAAGAATCGCAAGTTTCTTTTAAAAATTGATATATTGTTTGTACAGTTTTCTTTTTTAAGCCTTCAGAAGCATGAGTTCATGCCACTTATTTACTGATTCAGCAGTTAACTATCAACGTTATTAAGATTTTAGTAAGTATTTTAATTATTAACTATGAGCAAAATGTGAAATTAGTGCTGTATACTGTTAATTTGTGTAAAGTGTGAAACACGTTTTGTAAACAACTTATCTTTATATATATAAAAATCTCGTGTCACGATGTTCGTCCGGGATGAACTCCGAAACTACATAACCGATTTAGATGAAATTTGGCTTAATGTGTGTGATTTAGTCCAACTTAAAAGATAGGATAGTTTTTATCTGGATTATAGACCTCAATATTTATTATTTGCGAAATAAATGTTCATTAAATGTTTGTCATAGGACAATGGTTTGTAATTATTTGTAAGCCACCAAGGCTAAGCGGTCTGCTGGCTAAGTGGTTAGGGCGTCTGACTGGAGATGGAAAGGTCCCCGGTTCGAGTCCCTGTCTCGGCGAGGATTTTTATAGACACTTAACCCGGCATTAACCCCCGGCGCAGCATGCTGTATGAGGTGAAATACGCCAGGACGGTACTGTGGTTCGGATTCGACGTTAAAATGTAGGTCCCCTGTACCAGGCAGGATGGGCGGGCTAGGTAAAGGCGGCTACGACAGGGGCAGAATGCCCAGCCAGTAGAAACAATGTCACCAGGTCATTACGACCACACGTAATTATTATTATAGTTCCATACGTTTCTAACAGATGGCGATGTGTTAACTTATCTATACAACACTTGGTTAGCTAGGTTGGGTAATCATCCAGTAGATCACGTTCTGTTTCAATTTATTTATGCTACAGTTTATTCCTAACAGATGGCGGTGTGTTAATTTATCGAACCATTCAGTAGATGGCGTTGTATTTCGATTTATTTATGCTACGGTCTATTCCACGCCATATGTGTGAGTTTCTTCAATTTTAATTGTGCTGTGTATTGTGTTATAATTATACTGTATTGTTGTTCATCGTTTGTGTGTCTTTATACCTAACGACAAAGTAATTACACACATGAATATAACATTGAAGAAAACGTTACGATAAATTCGAATCGTGTAAGCATTTCTCGCTAACTTATCATTTTTTTCTTCTTTTTGTTATGGTCAGCTAGACTCCACGTGTCAATTTCAATTCCTCTCCTGTTGTTTTTTCTTTCTTCCTCCCCAGTACTCCTTCATTATTGCACTCCTCTCTACCTTTGAATCCTGCCATATTCAAAGTCTGCTATCGAAAAATTTTTCTTTCCATACGGTTCACTGGTATTATTTCGTTTCAAATCTTTCTAAACCTCTTGAAAGCCTGGTGTCATCCATGCTATAAATGTATCAAAAAAATATCATTCTTCTTTTTCTGTTATTTTTTTCAATGTTATTTTATATTTCCTCATTAGTTCTTAACTTCCATTTTACTGTATTTTTCAATGGACCCAAAAATTCCGGTTTCACCACTGTATTATAGTGTCTTATTTTAAGGCTTTCAGAAAGGCACTTTTTGTTGTAATTCAAATATTTTTCAGTGAAATGTCGCCAAAGAATCTAACCTCGACAATGCGTGTAGCAGAGAGGCAAGACGCACGACGAGAGAGCTCATCAATCAGCAACACAAATCGCGGCAAGTAAGGAAGTTCAAAGAATCAGGACAGCTGAGCGTCGTATGCAAGAATCTCAAGAACAGCGTGATGAACGTCTGTGACAGAATATATCGAGAACAAGAGCGGCACGAGAACAGCACATAGCTACATTTAGAGAAAGAGAACGAGAGAGACAGTAAATCAGCCGTGCTTTAACACGTGTATCATTTGTTCGTCTTGCGTTCCAATATGCACCAGCCATTGATTACTCTGCACATTCTAAAACTGCAATCGGTGCAGTGAGCAAAATATGCCAGTATTATCAGGCGTTGAAATTCCGCAATGAAGCAGCCGGCATGTGTTGTGCATCAGGAAAAGATGTATTATTACCACTACCCAATCCACCCGAACATTTACAATCCTTCTTGCTGGCGAATCAAACGATTCGAAATTGTTTCTGCGCAAGACACGCAAATTCAATTCTTGCTTCCAGATGACGTCTTTTGGGGCAACAAAAATTTGCGATCTTACATCTGATGGACGTCATTTTGAAACTAAATTCAAAATACAAGGCCAGGTGTACAATAAGATTGGGTCGTTGATACCGATGCCAAACGATGACCCGAAGTTTCTCCAAATCTATTGGAAATTGTGAGGAACGCTTGAAAACTAGGTGCCAGTATAATTTCATCGAACAAGCAGAAGAGAGAGCAATTGTGGTATTGATATAAATTCTTCGCGTGTTTGCCGCGAAGAATTTATATCAAAGATACGCCGGGAAAGACTTATCTCTCAAATTGTGGTATTGTTGGAAAATTGTTTGGAAAATAATAATCAACTTATTCAATTGTGTCGCCACAATTAAAAAATGACAACTATCAAATTGTCATCAAAGCTGACAAATTACCATCAGGAGAACACGCTGGCAGATTCAACGCGCCAACCGTAGATGAAGTTGCAGTTTTTATGGTTGGTGACTCAGTTGATTAAAGTCACACGTCAAGATAGAACTGTTAGTATAATTTCGGATCTACACCGTTCGTATGACGCACTCCAGTATCCACTGATATTCTGGCAAGGGCAGAATGAATATCACATCAAAATCAAACAGCGTGATCCAGTTGCTGGTAAATTTAATATTCAACTATTTAATTCGTTATTTTATTAGTACAGTAGACCCGCAGTATTCCGACCAGGGGCCGGATTATAGAGGGCCCACTATATTGATTTCTTATTCTTTTTTTTACTATTTAATTTATTATTTTTTCAGGTAATAAAACAAATAAAAAAGTTACTTCAATGATGTACTACGCCCCCCGATTGATGATTAGACGTAATTAGGATAAATATATCCTTCGATATCGTCAACTGTGCCTTCAATACGTCGTGGATATGTACGCCAAGGTTGAAAACAAGCATTTGCGATTTATTCGATACAACCAGGTTGAATTACGATCGGAGGAATACATCCTCTTATGAGATACTGTTATCGGCAATATTTATGAAAATTTAAACGCCAATGATATCGGTAATGCATTTATTTTACCTTCAAGCTACATCGGCAGTTCACGGAACATGCAGGAATATATACAAGATGCGATGACTTACGTACGTCATTATGGTCGTCCAGATTTGTTTATTACATTTACATGTAATCCGAATTGGGAGGAAATACAAACTTTGCTATTACCAGGCCATCAATCAATTGCATCGTCATGATGTCACGGCACGTGTGTTCAAACAAAAATTAAAATCATTGATTGATTTAATCGTAAAACATTCAGTTTTAGGTAACACACGTTGCTATCTGTATTTGATTGAGTGGCAAAAGCGAGGTTTGCCTCATTCTCACATTTTGATTTGGCTTGAAGTTAAAATCCGTCCAGAAGAAATTGATCAAATAATTTCAGCCGAAATTCCGGACCCATTAATTGATCAAGAATTGTTTGATATTGTTACCAGTCATTCGATCCACGGACCGTGCGGTGCTTTTAACATGACATCGCCATGCATGGAAGGTGGAAAATGTAAGAAGCGTTTTCCAAAGGAATATACGAATGATACTATTACGGATATTGATGGTTATCCGTTGTATCGCCGCAGAAACACTGAGAATGGTGGCCAAACATTTACAATGCGAATGTCAAATTCTAGAAACCAAGTTGAAATTGACAATCAGTGGGTCGTACCATACTCACCATTGCTTTCAAAAACGTATAAGGCTCATATTAACGTCGAGTTTTGCAGTTCTGTAAAATCCATTAAGTACGTTTGCAAATATGTTAATAAAGGCAGTGATTTGGCCGTATTTGAAGTTCAAAATGTAAATAAAAATGACGAAATAACACGATACCAAATAGGTAGATACATCAGCAGCAACGAAGCTATCTGGCATATTTTTAGTTTTCGCATCCATGAAAGAGACCCTTCCATCCAGCATCTTGCAATACATCTTGAAAACTGTCAACGTGTATATTTCACCGAAGAAAATATTTTCCAAAGAATACTTGAGCCACCAAAAACGACAAACCACAAACTGAATTTTTCACATTGTGTCAAAAATCTGATGTGTTCCGCCAATTCGCAAAAACATTATTATATACCGATGTTCCAAGCTATTTTTCATGGAACAAATTAGGTAAAAAATGGTAGCCACGTAAACAAGGAGAACCACATCCTTCGATCGCAGGCATATTCAAAGCAAAGACTTTACACAGTGCATCCAAAACAACGTGAATGTTTCTTTCAGCGTTTGTTATTGGTGAATGTTCCCGGACCAGCTTCTTTCGAATGTTTACGAACAGTTAATGGTCGAGTGTTCAATACATGTCGAGTGTTCAATACATGTCAAGATGCATGTCGCGAGTTGCAGCTGCTGGTAGACGACAATTATTGGGACCTGACACTTGCTGATGCAGCGTTGACAGCCACGCCGAATAGTATTCGTCAAACTGTTTGCAATTATTTTGACAACATGTTATCCAACACAATCTTCGAGTTTGTGGGAAAAATATTAAAAACAGTATGACTGAAGATATAACTGAAATTTCAGTTTATATAAATAAATAAAAAATAATTTATTTATTTATTTTATATAATTTCAATTAAGTAATTTGTAATGAAATGTAAATTAAATTTTTTATGATAATTTGTCCTTAATTTAAACTCTCCGTAACTCTTTATCAATTACATTTGAATTTCCAAATCGACTACAATGTTTTTGTCTTTATTAGTGAATATTAATTTGACTACTTGAGGAATTTTAGAATAACATTAATCCAACGTACTATAATTAGTAAGTCACAGCAACGCGTGACCGGGTCAGCTAGTATGATATAAACGAGGGATTTGTAGGCCTAATCTTTCGAGGCTGAATAAATATTTAAATTCGCTTTTAAGTACTACGTGGCCCGTAGAAAATTTTGCAAATGCTATAGGGAGGTTGGTGGTTTGTAATAGGTTGAAAGAAGACTGGCTCATTTGGGCGCGTCCATAAACTACGTAACTCCATATTGTCCTCCTGCCAACTCCCTCTCCTCCCACGTAGCCTTATGTGGCTTTTTTCTCTCTCTCCCCCCCCCCCCTTACTCGTGTAGCATGCAGCTTTTTCCTTATTGATTCTGGAAGACATTTTGTTCTACTTTCTCTTGTCATACTATCATAAATTACATACGGAGATAATTAAATGAGGGAAATAAATATTTACCTTCTGTTGTGTGTTCTGTACCTCATTTTAATTGTGACAAATAATATGAACTAAAACAGCGTGGCCTGGCTCGGAACCCCCTCCCCTCCACCCCCGTAGCCCAATGTAGCTTTCCAGGCAACCCCTCCCCCACCCCTAGACCGAACCACGTAGTTTATGGACGTTCCCTTTGTAGCACTTGTTTATTTATCAACTGAAACATGTGCGTAGCAATACACTTACGAATGTTTCCTTAACAGAATCAGAAATATCACAGAAGCTCCTTAATACAGAAAGCATACACATCCATATCTCTTGCTATGCTGTGCTGTTATCTGGCGGTAATGCGATCACTCGTTATGGACGGCAGCGAAGCCTAGCGGCTTGTCTCTGAACTATCTCTTACCCATTATTTAGACCAGGGGTGGCCAACCCAAATGATTTTGCAGGTCAGTTTGAAAATGTATCATAACTCCGCGGGCAGCATATAAAATTATATATCCGTATATTAGATTTAGACCCACTAGATACATTTTTTTGGAGTGAATATAATTTGATTATTCTGCGAACTCATAAGTAAAAACAGACAATATCTGTCACATATTCGTTTGATAATTATTTTAAAATCAAAGTTAATTTTTTCTCATAATTTAGACAGTTAATTTTTGAATACATGTATGCACAAATAATTTATTCTTTTTTAATACATTGGTTTTCACTACTTTCGCCATTATAAAATAAATATATATTGTAAATGAATGTCGCGGGCCGCAAAAATGTTCAAGTCGGGCCATATGCGGCCCGCGGGCCGCAGGTTAGCCACCCCTGATTTAGGCCGTTCATAATTTTACCATTTAAGGGTTTCCTTTAGAAAAATTCCTTTCTTAATTAATTATGATACCAAAGTGGATAGCTTAACCTTTAAAATGATACCTCATTTTTCTCTCTTGGTTGTGTCCCGAGGCAGAAAAATAGCTCGTTATAAATAAACACTTTTCATAAAAAATATATGCACTGAGAACTGCCGTGTCCTTTAGTGATACTGAGTTCTCCTGGTTAACTTAGGGTCATTATAGGCATTAATAACTTCACGAAGTTTGACAAAAATTTACTCAACGAAATGGTTCACAAGCTTAGGATTACTAAACACAAGCTGGTGTTATTCTGCAGTGATTCCACGTTGTACAAGAATGTCTAGCAAAAATAGCTGTAGACTTTGAATAAATCGGATTGTTGTGGCCAGAGCTGCAGTTTAGCTGATTAGCTTAGACTCATCATTGGTAAAAATGCAAATTACTGGATGCTAAATGATTTGTATTAAAACTGTCATATTTAATCGACTTACTTCAGGCATGCCAGTATGGCGTCTCAAGCTTGTAAAATGAAGCTCCTTTCAACCGGACTCCAACCCTTGTAGTTCAGGACTATGCAATTTACCCTCCCCCTTCCCCCCAAAGTCTTCGGCCAAAGATATTACACCGGACGTGTCGGGTGAGCGGTAACTCTGTGGCCTTCCATTTGGGAGGACGCGGGTTTGAATCACCTATGGCCATCCAGATTTCGGTTTTCCACGGTTTTCCCAAATCACTCCAGGCGAATACAGGGATGGTTCGTCCAAAATAACATGGCTGAATTCCTTCCCTTGCCTTCGATCCTTGCCCCATTCCTTTTTCGCCTCTAATGACAAGAACAGGCGTAGAGGTATAAAAGAGAAGAATAAAATGTAAAACACTGTCAGTCTTCTTGTCTTCTGGAATATTCATCTATTTTTTTCCTGAATTCTCCCATCTTAATTTTCTTTTTTAATCGATTTTCTTCCACCAGTCGCCAGATTCGGACAAGATTTCATACTTTAACTACGTGGGCGCTCAATTCGTTCCTTTTTATTCTCGTCCAATCCGTCTCCGGTAATTCCCCGTAGACTCCTCGGTTCCCGCATCGACTTCTGTGACGCGAATTCCCCCCTGACACTTGAGACGCGTCGGCTTGAGACATTGTTGCGAGCGTGGCCAGGATTGCTGGCCAGTATCTCTGACATATTCAATTGCCTCTCAGTTTCAATAAGTACTGCGTTTCTCATATCTTTCTTCCGTAGTACACGACAGAACTATATTACTCGCTGAGACCGATATTTTTTTAAACCATCACCGTACTTCAGATCTTGGCAAATGTATTTGTTTCTAATATTGCAACTTATTTGAACAAGCATCATGGAGTGCACATAAAGATTGCGCAGCGAACAATATTCACAGCAGTTAAATTTTCCACTAAGAAGAATCAAATTACAGTTTGCCGTCTCTACCAACTTCAGCTATTTCATGTAAACAACTCATTACCTTACTAACGTCTGCATCATTGTAGTAGTTATTTCACTCTTATCACATTTCTAAAATTACGAGGGGCGGTTTTTTTTAATAAAAAAAACTCCGATTGCACGGCATAGAGACCAGACGAGTGGCAGGTGAGTGATGTGAGCAGTAGACGATAAAGCATCTCCCCTACCACACACACTGTTTTTGCCGCGTTCGTGATTTAATTATGTGCCAAGCTGCAGTCACAGAAACATGACCGCGTTGATCAGTTCTTTCGCCAAGTACGAGATACGAAGCGTTATTCGTTTTCTCCAAGCAGAAGGGAACAGTGCAGCAGAAATACATCAAAGAATGAACAAAGTGTATGGAAAGAGCTTTATGCTTTATGAGGGAAGGAGTCGTACGTGGATGGTTCAGAAAATTTAAAGTAGGCCGAACTGATTTACACGATGAAGGAGGTCAAGGACGCAAATCTGTCGCTACAAATGACATAGTTCAACGAGTTGAGAAAGTTGTAAAAGAAAATCGCAGGTTCACGATAAGTGGTTTATCAATGAAATTTCCAGAGGTGTCAAGATCTTCTCTGTACTCTATAATAACAGACAATTTACGCCTAGTGGATTCGCGAAACGGAGATGAATGAAAGAAGAAATCAGATGTCACCTACAGAATGCTCTGAGTTCGAGAAGGCGATTTTCTGACCACGAAACTGCAGGCAGGTAGGGGAGAGTCTCATGAGATTGCAGCCAATCTCGAGAGAGCAAAGTGGTAGATACCCGCAGACGATAGGCAGAGCGTTAGAAACTTTGAGCCATTTCAGCTGACCACGAGACTGTGGTTTACTACGATAGGGAACTAGCTGTCGAAGTTCCTTTGGTTGAAACTTGACGCCCTACTAGGCATCTAGGAGATACCTGCAAATGAAAAAGTCATGCTGATCTCCTTGCCCCTTTTTATCTTCGCACAGAAGTTTTTAAGGGAGTTTAATTAACGATGGAATGGCCTTCAATTATTGCTTTCTATCTCATGGTATGAAAATACAGTTATTTTACATCCCTACAAGTCTTCTGTCGTGTGTTCAGAAGACAGCGAAACAAATGTGTTCTGACTGTCTGAGGATCTGTGCACCTAATGACTCCGAAAGGGATATAATCAATGAAGAAAGACCAGAAATGAGTAAACATAAGGAACTTACAGCGAAGGTCAATACAATCGGAGGTTTATAACACTAAATCCGTTTTACACAAACTGGGGGTGAAATAGTTATGGAAATATTACAGTGGTAGAAGGATATAGTCGTAGTATCCTTTGACTAGTCCCAAGCGAATTATTTATTCACTACTTCACAACACTACTGAGGCAGAAATTGACATAATAATTTTCAGTATCTATCATGGCTTTTACTGATATTGGTTATGGTTCTTTTTGTACTGATACAACGTCGAACTATTGTTTTTAGCGCTGAGCCGTGTCGGAAAACCCTCTGATTCCACTTCGTAAGCTGTCATTTTCTTCGGTCACTAAGTTTAATTTCGGTTTTCAGACGAATTATGAAGAGTAAAGGTGTTATCCAGATGCGTTAGTCTGGTAAATAAATATTTCTCCCGTTATCCTACGGATTTGGAGGCTGATTGTAAGTTATTTTGGTTGACTTCGATAGCATTTGAATCACCTTTATACGAGCCTTTGGCCAGTCGTTTAGAAAGTAGTCATCCATGTAATATCGCATCAATTACCTGGGTGGTTGGCTTCCTGATATTGCGTGCTGCGCAGATAGTGAAAGCCAAACGGCTCAATACGAACTGTCTCTGTGTACTCCCGCGTCTGTATTCTAATTACCCACTCTAAATGCTCCCTGTGTTTTCCGCACGGCTTATTTATTGTTTATCGACTCTTCTTAGCGGGTGATGAGAAGCCCGGCCTAGTCTATCGCAAAAATTTCTTAAGAAACCTGTCCCATGTCATAAGTACAAGGTAGTGTGGCGGGAACTCTTGTTGATGGTTATATAGCAACCTTTCGTGGCACAAGTGCACTTACTGAAAGTTAAATGAGGTAGTTTAATTTACATAAGGCTATTTAGCTTTTGTTAATAATGCAAGAGCTTGCTGAAATTAAGCTGAGTGTATCTAAATTTGCTGCTGTCCCGGAATCGAATTAAATTCAGTGAACTTTGAGCTCCATTCTTTATGTTACTACTCTCGTTTGGACAGCATTACTCTTCGCCAGTCGTAAAGCGTAGGAGTGCCGTCAGCGTCCTGTTATGAGTTACATCATTGTATTAAACTTAATTTGGTCCCTACAGCTCTTCATCTGTACTCTTAACAGCATCACCGTAATAAGGTGTTATCGATTATCCTTTCTTCTGTTTTCGGAATTGCAAATATGTCCATTTCATCACGAGCTAGTTCTACTGCTGTGCTAAGGATTAGCTGATGAAGACCGAATTTTGATTCGCTGATTGGTTAAAATTTGCATTCATCATTGCCGTAGATTCTTTTCAATGCAACACAGTGCTTTCTGATGAGGTTACAAAATGCTAGAACACAATGTGGAGACAGGGACAACTTGCTGAATCTCGTTACTGGCTAATGATCGTCTCCCACGCCAAAAACTTTCTTTTGTGTTTTAAAGAAGGAAGCCTCATTAATGAAGGAAAACATCGAGGGCATAGTATTTTTCTGTGAAACAGAAACATAATTATTATCAATATGATAATGACGCAGAATGTGGTTTACGAATGAAACTAATAAGGATGAACAAATGCGGTTTGGATTTTATTTTTTTAATATCCTACGAAATGCAAGGAAAAAATAGACAAAAGCTATATTTAATTACTCCATTTACTCTTTGAAAGGATTTTTGTCTTTAAGGTTGAATAATTTAGGTATAGAAGACACGGAATAATTTTTGATCATTTACACAGCGAGGACGTGCTGCACATTAACCGAAACATTATCTAAATCCGAACAGTATTTTTTTTTTTTTGTATTTTGTGATTCTAGCTCGGCCAAAAATGATACTAATTTAGTAAATTTCTCAATTTTCGGATACCACATCAATTTGAAATATGTCCTATTTTATCCGTGTCACCGCAGGTTGTTAATTAATCTATACCCTATATAAATTCCACTAATAATTTCTCAATGAACTGCTTTCAAAAAAAAAATATCTGAAACTTTTTGACGTCACATCAAATTGAAACATACCATATTTTACCCACCAATTTATGGGCTGAGCATTAAACTCAACCTAATCCGACCAGTAGTTCTTGCGTTGATTACATTCGACGAAAAGCTAACACTTTTATTATTATTATTAATTTCTCATTTTTCCGATGTCACATCGAAATGAAACGTATCACTAGACCATGGGCTGTACATTAAACGAAACCTCATCAAAATGCGACCAGTATTATTTTTAAGAATAACTTTCAATAGAACGTAGACAGAGAGAGAACAAACGTACAGAAACAGATAAACTGAGAGATAAACACATTTTTTTTTTAAAGAACTTGATTCCTACTATGCAGCTTACTAATAGTGCCCCCCAAATCCATTTCAACGTCTCAAATGATTACAGTTTGTTATAGGTTTAGATGAATCAGTTATTAAAACTTGAGCAACTTAATTCGCTAATTCAAAACAGCTATTACACTGCGAATGGGCCCTCCATCAATACTATGTACTGGTATCAATTTTGTGTATAGGGGAGAGGGAGAGGTTTTTAGCCTTACCAGATGAATGTCGTATAATCAACGTGAATGTGTCCACCCTGGCAGTAGCCCCAGCAGTAAGTTGCAGGTCTTGCTGGCTGGCAAGCCGACTTGATTTGTACCCTGAACCCGCCCTGCCGCCTTTATTAAATAACAAGTGCGTCGCCAGATTAAACCTCTCCTCCCCTTCCGCTTCCGTCTCCTCGGTCAGCCCGGTTTCCCTTTTAATTAATTCACAACGCGACCACTGCGATGGGGAGGGGCTACAATGCGGTGCAATGCGACGAAATTAAAGAACGCTTGCGTCACCATTTGCAGTCTTTATCCACCGGTCAACATTTTTTCGCCTTCCAGTTCTGACTCAGTTTTGCTTCCCGACTCGAGACTCGCAGATAGCAGAGGCACAAATATTCCGCAGACGCAGAGCCAAAAAGGCAGCTGGGTAGCGTAAAGTTGAAGGCTGCGGGGTGGTTTATGCCCAAGTTGTTTGGGGGAGGGGGTAGCGGCGCAACCTCGGCAGGCATAGTTTCAGGCGTACACGCGCAATATCGTGCGCCGTGGCAATATCTGACATTCTTGAAAGAAATGGAATGGCTGGCGGGAATGGAAGCCAATGTAGAGGCGGCATCGACTGCAGGCGGCTTCCACCCTCCCCATGTGACATGCATGGCGCTACCAAGTAATGCACGGCTGGTGGTGATTGGAAAATGTAACAGTTATTTGTTCACTCGAACAGTTGCCCCAGTCTGAAACAGGAGTTACTGAAGTTCCTATTAACTTGCTCAACAAAAACAACTATAAATTTCTGCTGAGGGAATGGTTTGTAGATGAGGTGCTGGGAAATCAGCAATTTGAGTAGCAATACAGTACGGTGTGAAATAGACTACCTGACAAAACAATGAAACGTCCAGAAAGGGAAAGGAAACGAAATGAAACATCTCGTGATAAGAGGGTATGAGATGCTATTTCAGTGATAAACTGGGCACTATGAGGCCACTTATCAGTATGACGTCGCTCATTATCTAGCTTAGCTGCTTGCACTGATTCGGTTGCAAATTGTGTCACTAAGCTGTTGTATCCTTTTCTAAGCCAAGTTGGCCAACAACTGTTGTAATTGGTCGTTGATATCCTGCATGCAGGCACTAATAGGAGCTGACGTCCAAGCTGGTCCCAAGATGTCCTATCGGTATCTTGCTATACATGGTAGTACCTCAACATCACGCAGACAGGTACCTATTCCAGAGATTGGACTATTTTTTGGCTAAGGCTTTACATCTCGATTACGACGAAGTCATTAGAAACGTGAATGAATTCGCCCATGTCTTTCTTGAAGGAACCATATCGCCATTCACCACGAGATTTATAGCATGTACATCTAGCCAGCATGGCATGAGAGACGCTACGTCTGGTCTGGTATTTGGGAGCAGAGTCACGTCTGGCCATTTAGATTTCTGTTTTCCAGGATTACTCAAAATCACTCCAGGGATGGCTCCTTCAGAATGGCATGGCCGCATTCGTTTCCGTCCTTTGACATCTATCAATGATCTCAATGTCCGAGAGAAGTAAATATATTTAAAAAATCGCATCCACCCTTTCCTGCTTACCGTCTTAAGAAAAATCGAGGGCACTAAAATGTGTAGCAAATCCAAGTTTTAAAGTAGGAAGGTAGAAATTTAACAAAATTTAAAAAATTTACCTTTGCATGTAATTTATTTCTTATTGAGAAATGACAATGTATAGTACTAGTGCTGATAGGGTTATAGTTTATTTCTTGGGTTAGAAAGCAGGATACATTTTATCCAGGTTAGTAACTTATTTCACTATGATACGTTGAATAACACTGCAAATTTTTCTTTTTTTTTCTTTTTTTTCTTTTTTTGTGTCATCATGAGAAGAATAAGAAATGGATTTTAGCGAAACTACAGACAGTGATGGGATATGTCATCTGTTAACGTATAAGATAAAATTTTATACCCACTTGAATTACAGGCCAAAACCACAAATTTTGGAATTTCTGCCAATCCGTACACAGATCAAGTAATAACTAAAGAACTAAGTTCAACGAGATTAAACACAATCTTTGTTTTTATAATGGTTTAACCTAAAGGATACTTATCATCCCGATTAGACACATAGCTGCCTCATGAAATCCACGTACCTCAAACCATTGTATTGTTTTTAATGAGATGTAGTACACTGATAATTTACATAAAACATTGTGGTGGTTTTGGCCTTTGTGTAGATACAATTTATTCTCATATATAGTTCAATTAGTTGCAAACATATGGCAAAATTAGCCCCTAATACGCGGTGAAAATGTGAGTGAATTAGCAATTTTATATCAATACAATAAAGCATTATTCTTGTACACGTGGCTGGCCTTACCACTTCAAATATTGTTTACAGAGAGGCTTTGTAAAGGGAGCCTGTTGTTCTTTGATAACTATAATATCTTCTAAAGTAGCGGCAATTTCAAGGGATGGTAGAAGCAAATTATATCCATTAACGCGTATCAAACATTTATATAAATCTAAAATGAGTATGTAGGAGGGTATGTAAGAAAAAGAAAAGAATAGTGGTGACCTGCTTTTTTCAACGCAGCCAACGTTTCTTCGACGGTTTATCAGTGGTTTGAAAGTAGAAATCTCTAATTACACGAGGACGAAGTCGCAAGCACAACTAAGATGTAATGAAAGTTCTACTATGCTCTGGAATGAGTATTTTGGATGGATTATATGCTATTTAGTTCCTGCACAGAACACATCAAAGATTGTTACTATTGCAAAAGTGCGAAGTTGGTATCAATGCGTTGGCACGCTGAAGGATTTAGTAGTTTCTTTACTTTCTATCCCGGTGACTGAACAGATTATTCATTCAGCTATTCCGTAACAACTAATTTATCACAATTATTATGTTCGTACTACATGGAAGCCTCCCTTGACGGTCAAAACGTAGTTTCTACCCTCACTCACACACGTCGACCCAGAATAAACATCATACCTCAGACAATGTTGCAAATTCAACACTTAATTCACGAGGGAAAACCCGTTAATCTGCTAACAAGGTGATGATGATCGTTTGTTGCGAAATATGTAGTTTATGTTTTGACCAAGTTAGAGATACTTTTTGTAGAAAAATTGTTAACAGCAGTGATCTTTATTTGTTTCTGTAACGCCTAGCTACTGCAGCTATTCAAGCGAAGTTTGAAGAACTTTTCTTGCCCAGTTCAGTTCAATGCTACTATATGATGAGCGTCTGTTTGGACCTCTCTCTTTCTTTATTTTTTTTTTAAATGATGCAATAATTAATGCCAATAATTGTACTATTTCGATTTAACAGATATCGGGCCCCACGTTTGGCACCACTGTAGTTGCACAGCTTTATCCTTTCATTTTTGACATACATAGTTGCATGTCTGTTGCAGAAGTTATCACGCTTGATTCTTACCAGCACTCTGCAATACGTATCCAGTTAGGTGTGACAGAAATAAGGGGTTAAAACTGTGACACCACAGTGTATATATAACATGACAACAAATTTTACAACTATGAGGTACTAGACGTACTCAGAAATTGGTTACGTACACGTAAAATTCATTTTTATGAAGAACAATTTTTTTTAAAATTTGCAGGATGACAGAAAAAAATTTGCGAACACTAATGCAGGAATAAAGTGTAGGAAATGTTTCTTTTTGATTTATATATTTATGTTTTTTGCATATAAAACTGTTTTGTTTTATCTGATAGCCAATAATATCAATCAAGTGGGATTTTCTCATAACATTTACCAAGCTTTATAAGGAGCCGGCATATTGA